>JAENHJ010000526.1:0-1200295 GCA_025330945.1 Mucuna pruriens | reverse complement strand
TCCCCATTCTCATCCAAGGTTAGCCAGCAAATGCTATTGTTGCTAGTAGCTACCACGAAGTAAGGGCTCAGATAGGGACAGATAGGGACATGGTAGGAGAAAACATGGAGATATTGACTAGACAAAATAAATAAAAAACTCAGAATACCATAGATTTATGAATATATGAAAATAGTTAAATACCAAACATCGAATAGTATGTAAGACATTTGCTCCATATCATCAATATATTTCCCTTTTCCAAAACTTTGCCTCTTCACACTCCTTTGTTGTTAAAGTTGAAAAGATGGAAGTGCACCACATCTATTCTTCCAAACACGAACATAGCATTGGCTCAGGTCAAATTGCCATCGCTAGGTTGGCTGGTTAGGTTGATGATCTAATCAACCTTTGATTGGAGATTTACAAGATCATGAATCTTATAATTGATCTAATCTGTGTTGATACTTTATACCGTGCTTCTCTGACATATGTCACCACAAGTGAAACGTTTATGTTCGGTCAAGATGTATGTACACCTTTTTGATAAATGCATAATACTCAAGTTGACAATGTTGCAAACTTTCAATTGTTTTGCAATTGCTTCATATTTGTAACGAACAAACTGTTTTGTTTGTATTAGAAGCTCACCTTTTTCTTCCCTGTTTCTGATTGATAAGGCATGAGGTATACCTGAAAATAGTTAAATACCAAACATCGAATAGTATGTAAGACATTTGCTCCATATCATCAATATATTTCCCTTTTCCAAAACTTTGCCTCTTCACACTCCTTTGTTGTTAAAGTTGAAAAGATGGAAGTGCACCACATCTATTCTTCCAAACACGAACATAGCATTGGCTCAGGTCAAATTGCCATCGCTAGGTTGGCTGGTTAGGTTGATGATCTAATCAACCTTTGATTGGAGATTTACAAGATCATGAATCTTATAATTGATCTAATCTGTGTTGATACTTTATACCGTGCTTCTCTGACATATGTCACCACAAGTGAAACGTTTATGTTCGGTCAAGATGTATGTACACCTTTTTGATAAATGCATAATACTCAAGTTGACAATGTTGCAAACTTTCAATTGTTTTGCAATTGCTTCATATTTGTAACGAACAAACTGTTTTGTTTGTATTAGAAGCTCACCTTTTTCTTCCCTGTTTCTGATTGATAAGGCATGAGGTATACCTTTGGTCAGGTCAGGTCTTCTCTTAATTCATTGATGCCATATTTGACTTTTTTTCCTACGGCACTTTTCCTACACCTCTTCTGAACATTAAGTTGATGCAAACTTTTTAACTTCTATCCATAAAGCAGATGTGTGATTTCTATTACTGTTCTCTCTGTGTGTTGTTCAATATCTATCTATCTATCTGTATATTTTATTTTTAACTTAATATGTTTACTCTGTTGTGTTGAGTATTCCATTAAATCTTTGTCTTGACTGTATTCTGTGTGCATTAATAAAAGCCCACAGATAGATCTGTTCCAAATGCAACTTTACAAGTTACTGGTGCTGTTGGTTGGCGGAGAGAAGGTCTTGTGTACAAAAAGAATGAGGTAGTGTCACATCTATTATTTATAATTATTGCCAATTTTCCATACAGTTTGTGCTGTTATAACATTGATCTATTGCAGGTCTTCCTGGATATTGTGGAAAGTGTAAATCTTCTTATGTCTTCGAAAGGTGGGATGTGGATTTCATTTTTCTCCATATTGATATTTGCTTGATTGCCTGCCTTCTAACTAGTTTGTCAATTTAGGTAGTGTTCTGCGTTGTGATGTCACTGGGAAGATTCTTATGAAGTGCTTTCTTTCTGGAATGCCTGATTTAAAGTTGGGTTTGAATGACAAGATTGGTCTTGAAAAAGAAGCACAACTTAAATCCCGTCCTGCTAAAAGGTAGCCTTTAGTTGCACTTGTTTCTCCATTTTTGCCATTCAATGATTTTTTTTCTCTTTAAATATTGTCATTTCAAATCCGTGTCTTTATGTTCTCCTTTTATGTTAGCATTGAAAATGATTTTTTTCAAATGTTGGTGTTTTTGTTTTCTAATTTTTCCATTTTAGTCTTTTATCATTGCATTGGTCTCTTTCCCTATTCTAATAACTTTTTCCCCCTCTTATCAAAAAATCTATGTTGCAGTGGTAAAACTATTGAGCTTGATGATGTCACTTTCCATCAATGTGTAAATTTGACAAGGTTCAACTCAGAGAAGACCGTTAGTTTTGTACCACCTGATGGTGAATTTGAACTAATGAAGTAGGTTCTTTTCTTTTAATCCTATTTCTCCCTATCTTATTTCAGAAATCTACAGCAAATATGCTACTTAAATACTTTTTTGGGTGGGGGCTGGAGGTTCAACTGTTTGTAATTCCCTCTTTCGTTCTTCAAACTCATATTGTTTAACCATTAGTTGGAATTCAAAATAACTAGCTATATCAGATTGGGTGGATTCATAATGGTGGTAGAATTGCCATTGGTTTTTTGTGTTTAGTATCAGCTAATATAGTTATATCTGGGCAGATATCGTATCACTGAGGGAGTTAATCTTCCATTCAAAGTACTGCCAACCATCAAGGAACTTGGTCGATCACGGATAGAAGTGAATGTTAAGGTTCGAAATTTTACATATTGGATATCCATACTCTTATAGATATTCCATTTCCATCGCATACTTGTTTGTTTATTTTTTTACATATTTTTCAGGTAAAGAGTGTTTTTGGTGCAAAAATGTTTGCACTTGGGGTTGTAGTCAAGATTCCCGTGCCAAAACAAACAGCAAAAACAAGTTTCACAGTTACATCTGGCCGAGCAAAATACAATGCTTCTATTGATAGTTTGGTTTGGAAGTAAGTATCTTCATTGTGCTTATTATTTGAACTATGGTATTTCACTTTGTTATTCCATATTTAAAGTATTCCAATTATTTTAAAGTTGTTGGTGGGGTTATCATTGGATGTTTTTTTAGGCCAAAAGCCATAGTTTGTGTATATATGGATCAATTATTACTAATACTCTCGCCTTCGCACTCCTCATTTATTCTCTAGTTTTTAGTGTTTTTCATCATAGTAAACTAGCCATTCTAATATCATTATTGGTTGCTTTTCCTTTATTTCTAGGATTAAAAAATTCCCTGGGCAAACTGAGTCAACCTTGAGTGCAGAAGTTGAACTTATTTCCACAACAACAGAAAAGAAATCTTGGACTAGACCACCAATTCAGATGGAGTTTCAGGTGTGTTATTGGTTTACTAATTTCACGAAAATGGGTTGGCATCATACTGCATCTATTCTCACTTCATGGTGTTTATGTTATTATCAGTGCTAAATGCATATGCATTTTGATCTTTGAAGCTTTAAAGTTGCAGCTCATTTGTATTTATTGTTACTTGGAGTGAAAAGTGGTTATATTAGGAATTAGAACAGAAATTACTTTTGGTCTGAAGCCCTTGAAATTGGGTCAATAATGTTTCACTAAATTTTTTTAGTTTTAACTTTCTAAAATTAATCTTGGGAACTTTGACATCTCTTGATGTTTTGGTTCATCCATAGTATATATTTTCAAGCTGTTGCCAGGAAAGTACTTGTTATGAGTGTTCTTCTGATTCATAAACAAAATAAAGGGTCTGTGTTTGTCTATCACTTAGAAGAAATTATGGCAATTAGACACTGGAATATAACTTGTCCCCTTCGTCAGATGTTGTTCAACTGCGTTGATTTAAAAGCAGATGATCGAATAATGTTGATGGGACGGATTGACTCTGCTGCGGGCAAAATTTCTGAAAAAATTTATCATATTCACTTGTGGAGCCGTGTTTCCAAACTTTCACTTACATGTACTTGTTCTATATTTCCTGATGCAGGTTCCCATGTTCACAGCATCTGGTTTACGTGTCCGCTTCCTCAAGGTATCCATCCCGACCTACTGTATGCTTTTTTTTCATGTATTCTCTCATAGCTAGGTGGTTCTATGAATCTCTATTTACTCTGCAGGTGTGGGAGAAGAGCGGGTACAATACCGTTGAGTGGGTTCGTTATATTACAAAAGCAGGATCCTACGAGATTAGGTGCTAGACACAATTGGTATTACTGGGTGGAGATTGAAGCAAAATCACAAATAAGGCGCAGTTCAAGCTAGTTATCGAAATATAGCATAGCAGTTTCTTATTAACGCGTAATGAAGGGTTCAGGTGTTGCTCATCGTATAATTTGCTGTCAGTATGATTCTTTGTGTGAAAATCAGTTTATATTTTTGTTTCAAAAGGCCAGCTTGTTATTGGAACCTGAAATTTATTCTCTCTCTTGTACACTCTGTATTTTGTTCTTATATTTTCTTATAAACATTGATTTATTGTAATGGTAATATATTGAGTGACGATTCATTGAATTATTTCATGTTGGAGTTGATTTTATGATTTTTTGTGCTCACTGTTGCAAGGAAATGAACAATGAAATGTTATACTAAACGGTTCCTTTGTCTATTTAGAAGTTCAGGCAATTCTCATAAAAATACGAATACGGTGTTAATAGCATGACAATAACTAAATTTTCCCTGTAAAAAGCGAAGCAAAATCGAGGATGACAAAATTAAAGTTTCCTCAAGTTCTGTGCATTTTTAATTTTTAAATAAAGTCGCATTGATTTTTTTTTTTTTTAATTTGAATCCTTTCTCAATTGTTGTTCTTAAGCAGTTGGAACTTGGAAGAATTACAATTTATGAATAATTTTAAAAATATTTTCAGTCCAGTTCAATCACTCAAACAAGTGGTATAAAAACCGAGACCAGTTGTACCTTGTGGATATGGTGGGATCCTTATGTCTAACTTGGCATTACTGTAGTTCATTTTCGTCACTTTCCTGGTATTGATATGTTATATATTGTGATGTGATTCTCCTAACCAAATTTAGGGTAGAGAGAAATGGAGCGTCATTGATGATGGCAGTATGGCACCTGTACCATACCATCTGGAAGTTTAAAGATGGTTGAATAATCACGTAGTGGGAAACACGCACTGAAATTAAAGTCATTAATTCTCAAATACATGGAAGGATTGAAACTAAAATGAGAGCCTTCTTATTTTATGTCTGCGAGAGAAACTCCTAGGAATAATAAGAAAAGTAAAAAAAAGATAGGACTGCAAAAACAGAGATCTATATATGTTTGTTCCTGGGAGGGTTTCCTCCAATTAGTGGATAAGTGGCTCCAGGAGGCACGAGAGCTGTCCCAATTGGCTGGTGCCCTTGCTGTTGCTGGTACTGAGTCTGAGTTGTTCCTACTACGGGAGGGTCGTGGTGGAGGCCATAAGAATGTGATTGCTTGGTCCTTAGCTTCTCCTCTGCATGCCTGGCTTTAGCTTCATGCAGCTCCATCTTTGCTTTAGCTTCCTTTGCCTTTGCGCGCTCATGGGCTATCACTTTCTCTTCTTCTGTTCTTGCCATTCCTTTCTCCGCCTGCACTACCCAACCCCGTAAGGCTTCATTTCTCATGGAACAATTAATATTCACCCTTTGCTCCATTTGTGTATTACTATAAATAATAAATATTATCTTTGTTGTTCAAGAGATTACATGCGCACACATATATAGTATGTTACGATTCTAACTTCATGATATATATATATATATATATAGCGATGCCACAAACTCAAATCGATATGGAGATGGAAAGCTGAAAAGCAGACAGACCTTCTCGTCTAATTTGGCTTTATAGATGTCGACGTGCTCCTTGGCTTCACTAGCCACGTTACTGAGCTTCTCCTTAGAGGATTGCATCGTGACTCTTGTTGGGCGTTTTTCTCTCCTCTCAGTATATAAATATATGAAGGAGTTCAATAAAGCATTTGGATAGAAAAGTGGAGGTGATCCGGAGGATTTATACGGGAAAGGAAGATGAGAGGCAAAGCGACCAGGCTGCCACTTGTTGAACATGCAGAGCTACTCCCATCAACAGGCTGCCACGTTCACAGATCGATAATATTATATATATATAACTTATCCACAGCGGTAACGAATCATTAACTCATTAATCTTGCCAAAAAGGTATCAATTCAGCTCATGTTTTATTCACAGGAATAAAAATAAAATATAAATTAGTTTTTTGAGAGATGCCTTATTATAAAAATTAATTAATTTTTAATTTTTAATAATTATTATTTAAAATAGTTTTCTTTATCTGTTGATAAATTCATAAATTATTTTTCAAACTTTTGATTGAATTATAATTTTATGAGGATGTAGAAGAGAATCATATTTTTATTAACGAACAAATTTATCAGACTAATAATTTATGGACATTTTATATTAAATATTGTATTAATATTTATTTTTCTATTTTTGATATATTATATCATTATTATTTTTTTCTCTTTTCTTCCTAGATGTCAATTAACATATTTAGACGTTAATAATTTTCCAAGGACTTATCCCCCTTTTTGTAGTATATAATTGTCTTATAATAATAATAATAAAAATATTCAATTTTGCATAAAATTTTCTGATTAATTTTTTTAAAACAAAATAATAAAATGTTATTAAAAGTTGCGTGTCACCGAAAATAATTCTAATTGAGGACTTATCCCCCTTTCCAATTAAGAAATCGTTTCATAATATAGATGCACCTGTAGGAATAACGTGAGTTGTCATATCAATTAAACAACCGTATCTTTTTTTTTTTCTTTATCCAAATTAAGCAACCATATCTTGTAGAAGGAATATTGTATATATTATATATATAAAAGGAACATTGTATATGAGAAAAAAAAAGCGTTTAATATTATACGATGATCATCAATGGAAGCAAATTAAAAAAGGAAACTTTAAGTAGAAATTAAATTTGTCTAATTTTATTAATGTCATTAATAATAATTTAGACAAAAAATTAATATTGAAAAATTGATAATTAAAAGATTGAATTAAACATTTTAAAATAAAAAATTAAATTAAATATTTTAAAATAAAAACCAAATTAAATAATAATTTACAAAATAATTCATCTAATAATTCATCCAAGTAATTTATTATTTTCTTCAATCAAGATAATTTTAAAATTCTGTAAAACTATTAAATTTTTTTATTATTAAATAACTTCTTTTTTCTTCCGTGATAATTTTATTTTATTTTATATGTTTTCTATTCCAAATATTCAATTTTTTATTTGTTATTATATTATTAAGATAATTAATTTTTTTTATGGATCTTTTTAATTTTAATCATTATTTTAAAAATTAGACTGGATTAGTCGGTCAAACGAATATGAGATGATCAATCCATTAATTTAAGCTAATCCAAAATCGATTAAAAAAATTAGGATTGTTAAAAAAGTTATTTTTTACTTTTTAAATTTTAACTTATTTTAAAATAATTTAAGATAAATAAAAGCACTTATTTAAAATTATATATATATATATATATATATATATATATATATATATATAAATTATTTAGTCTTATATAATTTTTTAGATATATTTAATATTATTCTTCTATCTAATTTTATTAACGTCGTTAATAAAGAATAACATTGAACATTAAAAAAATTGAATATTTTAAAAACAAAAGAATTTAAATTGAATAATATAAATAATTAAAAAAGTTTGAAAGAGTAATTTTATAAAAAAAATCCAAAATGATGAACAAACCAAAATTATCACATACTATAAATTAAACAATTTTTTTTAGAGAGAAGGTTATCAGTTCCTAACCGTGTGTGATTTGATGTAGCGGAAAATTTAACCTAAAACCCCACCAATGGGTTGCTGAACTTTAGTATAAGAACTGATTTTCTTTCCTTTGTATAACCCATCGACCATTTCTCTAGAATCATCAACATCTCTCCTTGCTAAAGCACCGTTACGTACAACCCCTTTTGGTATGAAATCACATGACTATAGCAGCAACCTTTTTCTTTCTTAGCATGCAAAAGCAGTGAGGTATTTGGGGAGAAGTAATACACGAATATATGTGCAAGAAGCATGGGCCTCGTTCTTTCTTCTCTCATATTTTCTACTCATGTGCCCTCCAATCCATAGGGTATACTGTATTTTATTTGTGAAAGAAAACGAAAAAAATATATGTATAAAGAAAAGCAAAAAGAAAAGAAAATAAGATGATTTTTTAAAGTGTTTAGTAGGAAAAAAAAGATAAAATTAATATTCCTAACAAAAAATAAAAAAATAAAAATTATTAATTTTTTTTTTGTGTGTAAAATGGATTTCAATATGAGTAATATCAAAATTTTCTTAAATTCATGTAAAATTGTAAATTTTTCAAAAAAAAAAATTGAAAACCCGTTTATTTACTAGCTCCAGTTCACAAAATAACCTAAATATTTATAAGAAATTTTAAAATTTTTATATTATTATTTTCATATCAATTTTATGTTGTTATTAACTAACATTTTCATGTATTATTGAATTTCAATAGTACCTAATGATAGTGATGAACTTGATAAACAAAATAAAACACTGATTGGTTCTATGTTTGAGTTTCAAATTTTACCATTTTTTACACTTAAGTTGATCAAGAAAATATTATACTTGATGAAGAAGAATGATATGTTAGGAATTTAGAGCAAGATTTACTATAGACAAGCTGGAATACAAGTTAGTGGGTATGTAATTGTATTAAATGCTCAGAGAGGAAACTTTGTTATCCATAATAATTTTATTCTTATTTGAGAATAATTGTCTTATACAGAAATTATTTATGGTTTTCAAACAGACAAACAAAATATGTTTCTAAAGATGTAATTGTAAATCTTGATAAAAATACAAATAATTTTTAGTTAATAAAAAGACAATAATAACAAGCATCACAACTATCTGTGTGTGAGAATTGGCTTTACACTGCCATTAAATCTTAATGACTTAGATTAAATATTGTAGTTCAAAAGTCTTATGAAATATTTTGTTATTTTATTAATTTTATAGATCTATTTGATAGATCATTACAATTTTAATGGCTAAATTGGTGATTCACTTAAAAAATAAAGTGAAAACTTCATAAATGATATAATGGCTAATGCATATTGCATACATGATTTTTGTTTTCTTAATAAAAGACAAATCACTCAAGTTTGAATATGCACGACAATTGTTAAAAGATAAACTTAAATACTATATAACAAAATCAATTGAACATTCTTGAAAAATAGAACAAAGATTTATACTTCTAAGATGTTTATTTAACCTAGAAATGACAACAAGTTGCAAATATAATCTAGTATCATATACTTTGGTCCAAACCAATGGGTAAAATAATAGAAAAAAAGATGAAAACAAAAGCAAATAAAACATCTTTGATAAAATCAATTTTCAAGCAATATAAAAGCATTCAAGTTAAAGAATGAAATTTTGAAAGAATTGACGTGTGGTAAAGACAATAATTAGGAATGAAAAAATTGTTTAGTGACAAGAAAAGACAATTTGGTCAAGGTGATTATATCAAACCCATAATTATATTTAAAATAGTGACATGATAATACTTGTAGATTTGTATTATTTTTGTCGTAGAATTGAAATAATGATATTAACGTGTTAAACCGATTTATAATGTATTTAGTAATATTTTTAATATGAAAAAACAAATTCTTAAAGTGTAATATATGATTGATAAAATTCAATGTAACATGAAGTACTTTCTAAGATATTTATCTAGAATAGATTACATTTATCAAGAGAATTCTAATCTCATAAGAAGATAGGAAAAAAGTTCATCTAATATTAAAAAAATAACAAAAATAAAAATGAAGTTATCATATTATAATCTTAATTTATTATTATTTTTTGTCAAACACATATTTAATACGTGAATACAATTGTTATATCTTATATTAAAAATTGAATAATTATAATATTGAATAGTTCTCTTTAACCCCGAGTTTTAATATATTTTCCCAATGTATTTATAAAGAGAATTTTTTCACCCTAAGCAAAATATATTGTGAACTTTAAGCAGGTAGAGCATATTGCAAAACAATTTAAAAGTGAGAATAACAAAATCTGAACGTATTTATAATTGTTACATTTTGCATCATTTTTAATTAATGAATTTTTTTTATAATTTTATTGTTTCAAAAGAATTAATTGATAAAAAGTTTAGTTGCAATAAATTCGTTATATTTGAATATGTTATAAGTATTTCTTGTGTTTTTATTATCTCAAAATTAAAATAGAAACACGTTAATATTTTAAAGTTAAAATAAAATAAATATCTTCAAGATATAAAAATGTAAAATAACTCGAGAGCTTTTTAGAGTTACATCACTTGATAGAATAATTACTTAAATTGAATTAGAAAAGAAATTAATATACCATCTAAATATTGTAAAATAAAGTTACAAGGAATTTGACCTGATACCATCATTCAAATCGGTTAGATATCTAAGATAAATATTTTATTATGTTTCATAATTTTTCATATTTTAGCTTATACACAAAATAAATATTTATTTTATATAATAAAAATTTATACTAAATAAATATTTTTTAAAATATATAAATTATATATTAATTTATAATAAATAATTTATATTATAATATAAAGTTATTTTTAATTGTTGTTTTTAATTATTAAAATTTAATTTAAAAATAAATGTAATAAATTAAAAGATAAAAAAGTTAAGAATAGTTTTATAAAAAAGTTCTTGTTGAATTCTTTTAATAATATTCTTATTAAAAATTAAAAAATAATTCTTAAAAAATATTTTTATTAAAAACAATTTTTTAATTTATATATACAGAATATTGTTATTGTTTTTTTTAATTAGAAAAGTAAAAAAAAAACACACTATTTTTTTTTACGTATGAGATAAGTATAAGTATAAAGTATAACCTCATAAAACAGTAATTAATCTTTAACAACTTTAAAATTGTTAAACAGTGAATATTTCTTTCTTTTAACATATTTTTTTTTTCATAGAACTGAAATTCGAAACCTTAGGTATTGATTAAGGAATCAAATAATTAATACTTTTAGTAACCAATGATAGCTACTAAGAGAATAGTTTAAGTGACCCTATTATATAACTCAAGTTTCAACCCAGTTACATTGTCAAGACAGAACTGGACATAGTGAAATTAAAAGTTAAAAGTTAAAACAATTTTGTTGACGTCAATAAACTTGTTTACAGAAGTCGAGGACGAGTATTGATAACCGTACACGTGTTGAGGAGTGGTTGGAAGAGAATCTAACGGTTGGTGGAGAACGCGCGTATTGTTCCTTACCTGGCTTCGTTATCCCGTCACTGTGTCTCAGCGCTAAGAAGAAGAAGAAGAGATGGCACTTCCCCTTCTTCGAATTCCCAGCATTCCACTTACCAAGTCATTCCCTTCCAATACCCGCCACAAATCCACCACGGCCACAGCGGAGCTCCAAACTGCGGTGGCGCGGACGGGTGGAACCGGTTACCAGTCTCCCGCTGTTGATGTTCCCACCCATAAGGTCACTGTCCACGACCGACAACGAGGAGTCGTTCACGAGTTCCTCGTACCCGAGGTATGATCCTTCATGTTCCACCATTGTCGTCGATGTCATAACCCTCTTCTGTTCCATCCCCTGTTGCAACTGCTTGCTATTCAATGTTCATTTCTGTTTCCGTTATTCAAGAGGAAAATAAATTAATGGTCCTTATTGTCTTTTTTAAAAGTATTTTCAATATTTATGTGAGTGTGATTATGATTTATGAAATGCAGGACCAGTATATATTACATACTGCTGAGTCCCAGAATATTACCCTTCCATTCGCCTGCAGGCATGGTACTTACCACTGTTATCCTTTTTGTTTATGATTTTCTGTTATTTTCTCTCCCAAGAAAATTCACACACATTCCTTGCTATTGTTTTGTTTGGGATAAATTTCTTCAAAAACCCGTATAAGAAAAAATAAATTTGAATTTTTTTTATATATTAACTTATGCACGTACATTTTATGCACCTACATTGCACTTTTGTGCCGGAGGCCCTTCATTTCTCTAGTGTTAAGGTTCCATCGTTTACCAATTAGATAGAATTGGAATTGTAGATTATTAGATTTGATGGGGTTCCATTATCTTGATTATTTTTAATACTGCACAACTAGTCATATGAGTATCAAACAGGGATGTTATAGTGCCAAATTTGACACGGTCTTAGTCCTATATATATATATATATATATATATATATATATTATATATATCAACCTGTTTATGCTCATAGTTCTTAAATAAGCAAGTTGAGGCATGGGCTCACGCGCATGGTATCGGATCAAATGGACTTGATGCAGTGCAAATCCTCCCTTAGGCGTCCAATAATGGGTCTCATTTTTTTTTCCCTTTAATTAATTCAGAAATTAAATATAACTTTGAATTTAGCTTACCTGGAAATTGGTTTTCTGTGTGAGCGGATTATTTTATCCAAATTTCTTTATTTTCTCTTTAATTATCTCAGAAATTAAATTAAAATTTGAATTTGAGCTTATCTAAAAATTGTTTTTTTTTGTGTGATTGTTGTTGGAGATTCCACCTAGCATTGATCAATTTGAATGCAAGTGATTATAGAATGTTAATTAAATACGTGGTATGGCATGAGGAGAGATCTTCAAATCAATATCTTCCAAGCCCAACGGCTGAAATAGCCATCCATTTTCCTTCTAATCTTCAAAGAAAGAATGGAAGAGAAGATTCGATTCCGACTAAATGGGGGTAATCCTCGTATTACAACCCGGTTTTATCAGGTTGAGTGAGACCCAAACATATTGTAAGATGGTATTAGAGTCTATCCTAACTATTATTGTTAGGCTTACCAAGTCACCCACTATCAGCCATTATTTATAGATGTCTAGTCCTGTCTATTTCATGCTTGAGATATCCAGTCATTGGTATGAAGAGGGTGCGTTGGATATCACATTTCAACTAGTAAGATAACTTGAATAGTATATATAAATAGGAAATAATTCTCACTTTTACGATTTTGTAGAGTTGAATTAAACTTTAACCCATATTATTTTACTTTTGGGCTCTCAACTATGGGGACAAAAACCCAATATTCTCAAGTCCATTAAGTTTCTCTTTACAAGAGAAGAGGTCAGATTGGGAGACATAGAAAGAGTGTGGATTTTCACAGCCAAAAGAGAGAAGAGAGAAGGAAAGAAAGAGAGAAAGTATTCTATTTTCATCTATGCACAGAATAGTCACATCAAAATCGCGATATCTACTCCGTTAACTGTTGGATCGGGCTGAAATATTTCTTGTTCTTCATTTGCAAACTTTGCTTGCTTGCTTATGATGACTGGTTGTATGCACAAATTGTGCTATTGACCTGAATACTCTTGTATCCTTATTATAGTGGATTGATTTCTTTGGTCTGGACAACCCGTGGTTTTTACCTCTCACATTGAGGGGTTTTTTAATGTTAAAAATATTGGTATCTCCTTGCGTGATTCTTCTTGTGGTTGCTGTCATTTTTATTTGTGATTACTTCTTATAAATTCTTGCAAGTTAGGGGAAATTCTTGCATTATTGTTTTTTCCAGTGACTTATTGTTTTTTCCCCATCAATTATAAGAACCATTTCAGATTATTTTAATTTTTTGAATTTATTTAAACCTTTATCTAAAAGATTCTTTTCAATTGAACCCAAATCTTTGAAAACCCTTCTTCCTCTTCTTTTCTTGGAGTTACTAATTACAGAAGTTTGTCAATTCTGTTATCCCATAATCACGGGGAAGAACATATTAAATCAGGTGTCTTATGCATCACACATAAGTCCTTGAGGACAATGTGACTATCACATGTCTCAGGTTTTGGATCTTCGTTCAAGTTTCACTTGTTGGTGATATTTTGGCTATGATTACTACACTCTAAGCACATGTAACATGTTAGTCTTTCTTAAGATTTTTTGAAGTCATTAGAAAAAATTTATGAACCTATTGTATTTGGCTTTTCGATTATATTATAACTAATGGCCTTTGTTGATGATAGATTCAATTTTTTCCTGGGTTTTATTAAAATGCAGACAACAAGGTGATTACTTTAAACTAGTGTAATGTTTTTCTTTTCCTCTTATTGAGAGCAGAGAAAATATGGTAATTGTTTAATAGGGTGAAGTTTGTCTTTGTAGATGATACAATACATTATTCATACTTGTTCTCTCTGCTGCTTCTATTGCCATCGTGATTGAAATCTGTTGGTCTATGATGCTATTTCTAGCTTCCTGATACTGTTTGCTTCTTCAAAAACTTTTATTTCAGGTTGTTGTACTAGCTGTGCTGTTCGTATTAAGAATGGACAGATTAGGCAACCAGAGGCGCTTGGGATATCTGCTGAACTGAGAGAGAAGGCATGAATAACTTATCTTTATTCTAAGTTTATGATTTTTTTAATTATATGCTTGAATTGTTAAGCACCAATGCACAATTTCTCATGGTATACTCAATAATCAGCATTTTCCCCATTTTTATTTTATGTTTTAATAGTAAAAGAAGATATTGAGCATGAATCATGATCAAGAAATTTAGTTTGTTTTGAGTATACTGTATTCTGTTGATTAGTTATAGCTGTCTTCGTCAGACAGTTGTATTCTGTTATATTTCTGTTGTATCTTACTAACAGTTGGTTAAACTAACCAAATATAGTAGTCTATAAATTGAAATCAGTTGTACTTCTCAAGACAGATTATCATTAATAATTTTTCTCAGTTTTCTCTCAATTTTCTCTCTGTCGTACCCTTTTAACAAGTTTATGCAAGTTACTATAGAGTGGAGGAGAGGAGGATGAATTGGTATAGAACCATATTCTTTTCAAGTTTTGTCTTTTGTCATAGTGCCAATGCACTGAACTAGAACTTACTATTTTCCTTTAATTATTTTCATAACCTGTAATTATAATTCAAAAACCAAAATAAAATCAACTGTAACAACTATGAACCACTGTACATATACAGACCATTCTATTAATGGAACACTGTTTCCTATACATTAACCTGGACAAAAATAGTTGTATTCTGCTGTTTATCCTCTTCCATTGTTACCTATACTTGCACTATAATTTTCAGAAAATCCAAAAAAATAGAAATATATCTTTTTTGGTTCATTCCTGTAATGGAAAGAACAATGAGAATTGAAAAGAGTTTACTTATTCGAAATAACAGCTTAAGTTAAAACTTAGAAGTACAGCTGTTTGACTCTTCTTTCTAGTATATTCCTGCTGTGATTGTACGCATAGTTTGCATTTTGTTTCCTGGGTCTGTGTTTCTATTCCAGAGCTCTTGCACAAACGAATAAATTAGATTATAATCATTATATACATACAACAGAACAAAGATGCTTTCAGTTTATGATTAGTTTGGTGCCATTTGCAATAAATGTTCCTTTCCTTCTCCACAAATAGTAGTTAACTACTTTGGGGAAAACGTTATAATTATAATAACAATACTTATCATCATCATCATCCTTGTTGTTATTAAAAATTCCACTGTCGTATATTGCTGAACTGGACAAGTGTGTGAACTTTTTATTACATTTCAGGGTTATGCACTTCTTTGTGTGGGCTTTCCAACCTCTGATGTTGAAGTGGAAACTCAAGATGAAGATGAGGTAATGAGGAAGAGTACAATCATAGTTTTAAACATTCTGTGATAACTGCTTGCATAGATGCCATCAGATCAATAGGAGATGCTTTTTATTTTGATATTGCTAGTATAACTACAGAAGATCTCATTATATCTTTACTGTACCTTTTAATATTTTAGAATATATTTTTATGTGTTCTTTAGAATACATCGTGGAATCAATAAGTCATCTAATCGAGTAAGCAATCTTAGGAGTTATTTCCTGATTTCATTATATTTCCTTTTGTTTTCCCCATATTTAATTAGTGTTAGTAGTGTTATTGTATCAATAAACTAGAGCTTGTACTCACTAGTACTTGATGTAATCATTTAGTAATTTGTATCACATCGTAATACACCATATCAATCTAAATCAGTATCTATATTATCCTTATTCCTAAACACTATAATTATGACATGGTATCAAAGTAGTACCATCCTCTGACCTAGTCTTGTCATTTTCTCATTGTTGAGTTCCTTAAAATCTGGAATCCTCTGCAAAGATATGTATATCTCTATGGTTCCTTTTCTGTCTTTTGGTTATGCACCAATTACGACAATCAAGGGTGTTTCCTGTTTTTTTTTTTTTTTTCTTTGGTTCCTTCTACCCACCATTGGTTCACCATGTTTCACTTTCCAGCAAGCTTTTTCCTTTTTTCTCAGTATGCTCATATTAAATAATCACCTTTGTTGAAGTTCTTCCTTTCTATTGTATTATTGTTGGTTTTCTAATTTTGACATATCATTGATGGGGGAGAGTGAGAATGATGATGTGTGCCCAATTTATACCTCGATGCTGGTGTTTGTTAGGCCATTGTCTTTCCATTGACCAACATTTCAGTGAATCATACCAATGGTGACTTAATATTGGTTTTGACTTGCATAATTCCTGGATTTAATTTCCAAGTTTATTCGGTCTCTTAAATTTTCTTCTTGTCTGAAGCTTCCAAATGCTATTTTTGAACTTGGAGAAGCTTTAGTTGTTATGTATGATTGCTTGTGAAGATTATTGTTGATTCTGGTCAAATGATTAGATTCAATTAGGAGTTACTGTAAGGAACTATTGTAACATATAGTTTTTAGGATTTTAATTCTTTCCTTATTTGTCCAGGGTGTTTATTTTCTTAATTAGTGTATTATAGACAGATTCTATTCAGATTTTTAGGTATCAAAGTTGGGTCCTAAAATCATTTCTAAAGATACCCAAACTTCGTATATGTTGTAGATCCCTAGTACCTATTGCAATGGAAGTCAGTGAATTTCATCCTTTAACTTACTAGGAAATTTGCGCTGAACCTCTTTTCTTGCTTGGTATATAATATTCTAATAATTCTTCAGGATGATGATCATGCTAGCTGTTTTACCAAGTTACTCCCTCCTGTCTTGAATAATAAAATTAAATTTACGCTAATTAAAAAAATAGTACCATTTAGTTTTATTATTGTTATTTAAAAAATAAACTTATTTTCTAAACTGTTCTTTATTGAAATTTGATTGGAGGGAGTATCTTTCTAGCGGTGCTCATCTCTTTTGCACCTGTGGCATCCATTTAGTTGTTTTTCAATCTCTGTTTTATGGAGCCTGCTTTATATTTTTGTTATTTTCTTTTAAAAGTGTTTATTTGTACTAAGCTAAACGGCGAGGGAGTCTTAGAATATCTAGTATATATTTCATGATATCATGATTATATCTTTAGATATTTTAAAATATCTGAAATGATCTTTAAAATATATTGTGAAATGAATTAGTCGTGTCTACCTGAGGAATTTTAGAAGTTATTTTTTAATTTTAATTTTGTTGTATTAGTAGAGGCTCGGACTTGTATTCATCTAGTTATTACTTATTAACTAGAACTTTTGGGTTAGTATTTTGTATCCCATCAAAATACCTACTATCAATCTAGTAATCTAGTATCTTATTATATAGCATTCTATTTTTTTTTTTTTAAATCTTCTTTCTTTATCTCAACTAATTATATAACATATGAAATTTGCTTTTATAAAGTACTTTGAAGCTAAATATTGGTTTTTAATTGTGAATAAAAAAATAGCATAAAATAAAAGAAGGAAATAAATGAGAGATTGGATTTAATGTCGAAACATAACTTTCATTAGAAGTAATTAATATTTAAATATATTGAAATAACATAATAAAAGATCATGTTCCATATTTTAAGAATTGGAACTCATAACATATAAAAGATCATGTTTCGTGATTTTAGGAATTGCAACTCATAATGGAAAAAATAAAATTAGAAACTAACTTATTCAATAATTGCAACAGAACATATTCTTCAAACTAATTAAAAAACTAATTGACTTATTCAAACTAAACTGCGGCATCCAAGAGGCATATTCTCAACACTCCTCCTTGCCTTGGAGATTGCAAACTCTTAGCTTCTTCCTCAGGAATTCGAACCTGTTGAGGAAAAGGACTTCGTAAACATATCAGTAGCTTGATCTTCGGTTTTACAGTAAACCAGATTTACATCACCATTTTCTTGCACTTCTCTTGAGTAAAATAACTTCACATTAAAGTGTTTGGTCTTCCCATGAAACACAGGATTATATGAGATTGAAATGGTTTCTTGATTATCAATAAAAAATTGTGCTTTGATCTTGCTTCAATCCTAAATTTGCTAGAATATTTCTTAGCCGAATGGCTTGATTTACAGTTAATATTGCAGCTACAAACTTAGCATTTGTGGTTGACTGAGCTACAACTCTTGCTTCTTTAAACATCAAGGAACAAAAATCTCATTCTCCTTTTGAGTGATCTTCATGCCCAAAAAATATGTCATAATACCAAGATTAGTCATTTCAAAGACATCCCTCATTTCTTACTTAAGTTTTTCAATTAGTGCTAGGTTGCTTCCTATTATTAAAAGATCATCAACATACAAAGAAATGATTAAAATTTCAGGACCAACACACTTGCCATAGAGTGTAGCTTTAGATAGGCTCTTCTGAAAATCCAAGTGTAGCAAATGATCATTAATTCTATTGTATCACACTCTAGGGGCTTGTTTTAAGTCGTATAGAGCTTTTTTTAACAAGTAAAATTTGTCTTCTTGGCCATTGATCATGAAAACTTCTGGTTGCTCAACATAAATCTCCTCTTGTCGAAAACCATTAAGGAATGCTAACTTGACATTCATATGGAACACTTGCCACCCCTTTTGTGCTACAATGGTAATGAGTAGCCTTATTGTGTCGTGTCTTGCTACTAGAGCAGAAGTGTCTAAATAGTCAATTCTAAATATTTGAGAATAACCCTTCACAACAAGTCTTGCTTTGTGCTTGTTTGTAGAGTTATCAGGGTTGAATTTTGTTCTAAACACCCATTTCAACCCAATGACATTTTTATCATGTGGTCTTGGAACCAGCTCCCAAGTTTGATTTCTCTTGATCACGTACAACTCCTCTTGCATGTAGCTAATCATTTCTCCTCCATGGTAGCTTTTGCATACTGCTATATTGCTTCTTTGATAGATATCAAAAAGCAACCTTGTGCCACGAATGAGTGGATGATCTGTCGTATCTTCAAGCTCCAATTCAGTATTCTTGTTTTTCTTTGACTCACTCCAATGCCAGTTTTCATCTTCCATAAAGTGCACATCTCTACTTATGAGAATTTTTCCAATTTCAGGTTGAAAAATCCTATAAGCTTTAGAGACTGTGTTGTAGCCAACAAATACTCTAGGTTTAGCCCTTTTGTCAAGCTTGTCACGCTTAACGTGAGGTACATGTGAGTAGCACAAGTAACCAAATATTTTTAAAAAAATCAGAGAAAGTTTAAAACCAAACCAAGCCTCGAAAGGAGTTTGATTTTGCAAAGCTCGTGTAAGAAGTCTATTTTTGTATGAAAACGCTTTAGCCCATAGCTTCTTTGGTAATTTCTTTTGATGAAGCATACACCTAGCCATCTCCATGATTGATCTATTTTTTCTTTCACTCACTCCATTTTGTTGGGGAGTGTAAGGGGCAGTTAGTTGATGTTTGATCTCTGCTTCATAAAAAAATTGTTGAAATTGATTAGCTACATACTACTGACCTCATAATTTGAATTTGGGAATTGCTTTGATTTTCAACATGGGCTTTGAATTTCCAGAACACCACAATTACTTCTAATTTGTATTTAAGAAAATAAATTCAACACATTCTGGTTAAGTCATCAATAAAAATAATATAATAAAGACTTTTGTTTAGTGATAGAGTTCTTTGTGGTCCAGCAGGATCAATGTGAATAAGTTGGAGCTTTTGGCTCACCCTCCAACTATTTTAAGGGAGTTCCTTGTTTGCTTCCCAAATTGACAAACTTCACATTTAGCTATTTTGTTTTTTTTTTTTAATAGGGAAGGAACTCTACGAACAATTTGATTTTTCAGCATGTAGCTCATTCCCAAATGATAGAAATGACCTAGCCTTTTATGCCAAAGATCAATTGAGTTTGTTGTAACTGGAAAAGCAGCTTGCTCCTCTTTCATTGGATCAAATGAAAAATTCTTGCTCTTCATTTTGACTTTGAACATTTCTTGGCCTACTAGGTCCTTGGTTATGTATTTATTATTTTTGAAAATAACCTTGAACCCTTTCTCAAGTAGCTGTCCAACACTAAGCAATTTCCGATCAATTCCAGGTACATATAAAACATCAGTGAGGACTTTTTCACCTGAGAAACTTGTTATAGCTATTATTCCCTTACCTTTTACTGGGATGTATTCACCATTTCCAATTTGGACCCATTTGAAATGCTCTCCAATTGTTTGAACAATTTTTTGTCATAGGTCATGTGGTTAGTGCAACCACTATCAATCAACCAAGATTCACATGTATTATTGCTAGAAAAACAGGTTGCAATGAAGAGCTGGTCTTCCTCCTCCTCTTGTGCATTTTTTGCCTCAATTGCAGCTGGTTGAATATTAGCTTTGTAAATTGCAGCTTCACGACCCATTTAGTTGCACTTGCTACATTTTGCATATGGTCTTTTTTAGCATCTAAATGAAGGGTGACCCATTCTACCATAGTGTTGATAAGGTGGGTAAATTTTCTTTTTATCCTTTCCTTTATTGTAATTATTTGCAGTGTTTTCACTATTTATTGGTTGGGTCTTCTTGTAGTTTTTTCTTATGCTCATACCAGTTTCTTGGCTCTTGGTTGGTAGAGCACCTTCGATCGTACAATGTCGCCTCATAAGTCTCCACTGCTCTTGGGCCTATAAGGCGTATGACTTCTGCTAAAGTGATTTTGGACAAATCCTTTGTATTTTCCAAAGATGTTATTGATGCTTCATATCTCAAGCATTGTAACCAGAATTTTTTCAACAATTCTAGAATAAGCAAAATTAGTGTCCAACAATCTAATCTTGTTAGTAATGCCTAGCAACCTGTTTGAGTACCCTTTAATTGTCTTAGACTCTTTCATTTTTTACGGCTCAAATTCCCTCATCAAGTTTAGCACTTGCATGCCTCGAATTCGCTCATCCCCTGCATACTCTTCCTTCAAATAGTCCCAGATTGATTTTGGTGATTTGATGGTCATGATTATGGTAGAGATAGTCAGAGAAACAACAACAAATAGGCATGACTTTACCTTTGTCTTTTTGGTTTTTCTCTCCTTTTGATTCTTTATCTGGGTCATGGTAGGATTGTTAGACAAAGAAGACATTTCATCCTCTTCCATAGCTTCCCACAAATCCAAGGCCTCCAAGTAGGATTCCATTCCCACGGCCCAAAGATCATAGTTCTCCCATCTAAGATAGGAGGAGCTACTTGGGAAAAACTTGTGTTAGCTTTCATTTTAGAGGTTCCATAAAGAATTTTGCTTTAATCAATTGTTGGTTTTTAATTATGGATAAAGAAAAGTAGCAGAGAATGAAAGAAAGAAAACAAATAAATGAGATATTGTATTTACTGTAGAAACATAATTTTTATTAGAAGTAATTGATATCTAAATACATTGAAATAACAAAATAAAAGATCATGCTCCGTGATTTTAGGAACTATAACTCATAATAGAACAAAAGATCATGTTCTATGATTTTAAGAACTATAACTCATAATAGAAAAAATAAAATCAAAAACTAATTAATTCAATAACAACAATAGAACAAATTCTTCAAACTAATTAAAAAATTAATTAACTTATTTAAACTAAATGTTGCATTCAAGAGTCACATTCTCAATACTAATTATTATCATTTGTTGGGGTTGATGAGATTAGAATATTGTTATTGTTTTGTTACTCATTATTGGTTGTAAATATAATCAATCTCGGCACATACAGGTATATTGGCTTCAATTTGGACGTTATTTTGCCCGAGGACCAGTGGTAAGTTCTATTTGTAACTATTTTTGGAACAAGATGGCTTATATTGTCTTTGATTATGTGACTTTTAACCCAAAAATTGTTTACAGGAAAGAGATGACTATGCCTTGGAGCTGGCCATGGGTGATGAGTAAGCAATGTAGAAAATCTGACAATTAGTGGAGCAAAGAATGTGAATATTCTGTTTCCCCTTCTTTTCTCCTTTTTTTTTCACGTTTTTCCTATGTTGTCTTGTCTTGGTTTATTTCCCCACCCCCTATATATTATTATGCAAATTCCAAGCAAAGCTCCATGCTATATCTTTTTCCCTATTCGGCATGGTATAAAGGTGTGGGTAAATCTCTTGCATATCTTTGTGAGTGGTTAAAAATGTCAACTCAAGCACTAGTTAAGTAAAAAATGTGAGTCCGTGTTTGGATTAAGTTTAAATAAATGATTTTTTTAAAATTTCTGATCAAATAGGGACAAATAAAATAAATCTAACACGACGTACTATGGACACCCTTACATCAAGTTATCAAATATTGTGGCACAAAAACTATATAAATTGTTGATGAACATAGTCTAATAATGCCGGTGGGTGAATGTTCCAAGGAGGTGGGTGAGGGTTAACAGTATGCGGCACAAATACATCTACTTTCAAACTTATTTACAAATAATGAAAATTAAACTGAATTTATGGTGGTCGCACTATTTGAAAATGAGGAGCGTCAATTTTGTCGTTGTACCTTGCAAGCAAAGAGATAGGGCTAAATGGATCATTGCAAAAATGCTTAGGGTGACCTTAGTGAATTTTGTTTTGGATTTATAGGTTAATAATGTATGATTGCACTATTAAGTTAAGATTTTTTTGAGGGATAAAATATTTTTTATTTTTTTTAAATTTATCAAATTTAATTTTTATCTTTTTAAAATTTTTTTGTCTGTCGAAAATATATGAAACTTGTTAATTTGAATAGTTCAACCTGACTCTATTAGTAATATATTAATATCTTTTCATATAAGTTGCATCTGTATGATAAGTTTAAAAATTAACATAAACAAGTATTAAAAGATGATTGAGTGTGATGTATATGATAAATTTTTAAATTTATTAAATATATCAGTAACTGACGTAAAATGACATTAGTTACGTACATTACTAACAAATCAGAATTAGAAACTTAAAAATTAACAAGTTTTATATTTTGAAGAGATAAAAACGAATGAAAAATATCATAAAAACGAAAATTAAATTTGATAAATTTTATAAGAATTAAAAATATATTTTATTTTTTTAATAATAATTTAATAGTTATTACTTTTGTTATTTTGGATGGGTTAAAAGTGGTTTAGACTCATCAAAAATCAAGAAATTAGTAAGTAGTTTAGGACTATACTATCCTCGTTAATTTTCATATAAATATATAATATATAATTAAGTATTATTAATTTTTAAATTAAAATTTGAATATATATCTCATAGAGATTAATTAAAATTATAAAAAAATAATAATAAAAGTACCTAATAATCTCTCAGTGACCAGATGAATCCGCGTGAGATAAAAACCAAGAATAGAGGGACAAAAAAATGAAAAGCATAATGTAATTCCTTATTTCTAGTTATACACCTCGAGTCACACCTATTTTATTAACTCTATTAGAGCCTCACTGATACTCACACCTTCACATGGACTCGAAGGTTCCATTTCTTGGACCAGTGTTGAACGGTTGCTAATCGGAAGAAAAAAAAAAAAATACTTTTTTCTTTTTTTTTTTCTGAAAGGTGCATTAGAAGTGTCAATCTTTTTAAATCGTTTTTTATTTCAAAAAAGAACTTCAGAAAAGATAAAACTGAAAACTGAAAAAGGTTTGCTGAGTTTTGTCAATTACTTCTGAAAATTTCCTCCCTTCAATCAATGATTAGCTATGAAGTACTGTAACAGCTTTTGTAGGCCTTTCATACTTCCAAATAATACTTTTTTTGTTGGATTTGTGAACTCCATCAGAAATGGGATTGAATATGCGATTTTTTCAGAACAATATTTTACTCAACATTGTTTTGTCAATTTAGAATAGCGATAGAATAGAAACTTTAAAAAGGATTGGGATGGCAATCTGTCTTTTGATTCTATTGGGCTCCATGAAATAATTGCCCTATGGTCATGGACCAGTTGAAGAAGAAATAACGTAGATGAAATAATGCAGCGTCAGGATAACGTATAACTTTGTTTGTCATTTGGGAATAGAGATAAACCCACGAATAAAGAAGATTGGATTTACCCTTTAATTTCATTCTGTTGGGCTCCATGATAGAAATATCAATTTTTGTTTTGGTCCGCATGAAGAAGCATAATGTTAATGAAATAATGCAGGATCAAGAGAAGAATATACCACTGTGGTCCATTGCTAGCTCTACTAGTAAGAGTCACTCGATAACAAGATGGTGAGTGAAGTGCACAACAGTACCCCACGGTCCCACTAGCCTTGAATGTGAAGAAGGGCTTCTCATGCATGGGAAGTTCATAGATTCATAATCTATTAAGTAAAGGAAGTGATTCTTCTCTTACTCACTAAGTTGGAATTGGTGAACCAATGTTACGAAGAAGCCAATCTTATAGCATGCTTCTCACCAATTTGGTAACTCTAGATTCTGCCAAGGCTTACTTACGTAGATCAAATTTGCAAAATGAATAATGTTAGGCTCATTTGCACATAATGTGCAACTCACCTAATTTATGTTGGTGAATGAGCAAAGTTGATAGCGATGAATACAAGAATGAGCGAAACTTCAATGTATTAACAATATTGTCCAGAGTGACAAAGACAAGCGATCTCTCATATCTAATTTAGTGCATCCAGCATCCACAGCCACTTATTGTGGTATTATTACTTGCTTTTTTTTAACTATATTAGCATGATTTAGGATTCATTAATTGGTTCTGCAAAATAAGAAACGGTCTCTACAGTGCATAAATGGTTGGAAATTCAAGCTTTTATCATTTTTTGGTAAAATCAAGTTCCCCGTGGACACATTCATAAACTTCTATACCGTAATTCTTGGCGGATAACCCCACGTTCAAGGGAGATAGTTACAGCCAAATATCTTTTAAAGTTTAAATGATACTTCCCTTGTACTATCACAAAAGAGTGATTTTCAATTGAGCATGACACTTATTGATTGGAATCAAAATATGCTCTGGAGTGCTGATAACGGTATGGCTGATATAAACAAGACTGTTGTGGGAACATTGGCCAACATCAAAGGCCCAGGCTTGGTAATGTAAGAAGACACGTCCATGTCATTCACTCACTATTGTTTTTGCCAACTCCTAGTGCTTCAAGTGGAAGACAGGGCAGAGTAGAGGTCGAAAAGGACATTGTTTGTGTTAAACTACCAAATATGTTGCTATGTTGTGCGATTCAGAAAGATGTTGCCTCAGTCCTGTTTGCATCTTGCAACTGCAACATGTTGTATGAGTTCAATGCCCATATCAAAATTACAATTTTCTGTTTTCTTGACCTTGCCCTCTTTCAGTGAAAATTCTAGGCAAAAAGCTCAGGCATATTCAGATTTAATAATACATTTTCTAACACATTTTTTAGCATAGACTAAAATTTATTAGAAATTACAAAAATTTGTTAGTTAGATTCTATTCATATGTAGTTTTTAATAAATTTTAATCAATAATAAAAAAATGTTACAAAAGAGTATGTTGCTAACCCTTCCCTTCAAATTTTGATAAAGTCTCCAATGTATATCTGATTCTTTATTAACAAGGTTTGTCTAAGTAAAACACCAGTGAAGTTAGTCATGCAAGTCAAAATCAGTAATGGGAAACCATGGAATAAACGCTCCTTTGCAGAACAATCATCACCTCAATTTCACTCTGAAATATCTATATTGGAATTTTGGACCCAGATGTTATCTTGTTGAATAACCCCATCTAGTGTTTCCATTGACTGCTTACCTTTTGTGGCCGTACTTGGACCTTTTCTGATTCAAGAAGGCAGAAAGTATCTCAAAGAAATTAATGGTGTTTGGTGCTCCATATATATATATAATATAAATGATATGTGCACAGAAAAGTAAATGAGTAGTTGAGATTTTCTCATCTATTGCTTTAAATCCGTTCCAAATATTTCTCAACCACTTATTTAGTGATTGCGAGGGTTACGTCAATTACTTTCTTTTTGTGCATATATTATTTCTAATGTACAAATCATCTACAGCTGAAAATAAACTTTACACCCAATCTTTAGATGGAAAATTTCAAAACACTCAAAATCTGAAAACTTATCATAAATAGTTATTCATACACCCAATCTAACAAAAATATTTAATACAATCACGCAAGGGAAAAATAACTCTATACACGTGAAAAGAGTTCCCTCTCCAATCTGATAACTCTTTATTCCTTAAGGGCGATATGTAACTAGCAAAACCAAGGTTGTAGAGTCTATAATGACCTTGCTATACTATATTTTAGGTGCTGAACTTCTGCTCAGTGGTGCTTGCTGTGGCCTGCATCATTTAGTAACACCAGAGTAAATCATTGCTTATATAAAAAAATTTCTTCACTTCTCACATTGGAGATATTCCCTCTATTTTCATTCCTTATATGTAGTTTAAGTAAAAAGAAATAACAATCTTATTTTAAAACCAATTAAAAAGTTATAGTTGGATAAACTTCTCGGCATAAACTAAGTTTCTCCCCGTAACATAAAATTAACTTATAAATTTTAATTTGTATAGAACTTTTCTCATTTAACTTTTCAATAAAACTTATTTTAGCTTATAAATAAGTTGGTTTATTTTTTTGGTAAACAGTTTTATTCAAGCTGGCTAACCTTCTTTTCTTTTCCTATAATTTATTATTGAGAAATTTATCGACAAAGTCTATCTCTATTCTTCCAAAATCAATAGAGGTAAAGGTATGTGCTCTTCTGATACACACACAATTGCAGGGATCATTCGCAACAAGGTTGGGACTAAAGACAGTTTAAAGAATTTACACAGTGAGGGACAAGAGATTACACTGACCCCAACTGATGTTACAAAATTGCAAACTGCACATTTCACGGATCTTGCTCCATATTGGTACATGAGTAGCATCCTGCAGTTGCCACAGTTGACATGTGCCACCTGATTTGCTGTCACAATACACACTTGATGCTTACCCACAAAATAGAGACTTAAACCACAATGATTTAGCTCACAAGAGAAACATGTCTTAAAAGTCACTCCATCATGCACATACACAATTCTTTAAACCTGAAAGAGGCCATTAATAGTACAATACCTTCCAAAGCTAGATTGACCGTGTGGCAACAAGAGCATTGCACACTTGTCGCTCCCCGGATGTACATAAGTAAAGTATGGCAGCCTCCACAAACTAACTGGGCCATTTCTGTGCCTGTCACAGATGTGTTTGTGACTTAGCTGCCTCATGATTAATTGATTGCAAATAGTGATAGGTAGCAAATTGAACTTTCAAATAACCTACACACCAGGGGAATTATATACAGAATAATAGACTTTGTGAGGAGAAACTGCATCATACCAGGAGGTGGCACTGCTGTGACTGCATTGCAAACAGCACAACACACAGAGGTGGCTCCAACTGGATAGACTAGAAGGTTTCTACACCCAGAACAGACTAGTTGACTCTGTGCACCTGGCAGTCATGAAACATTTTGATATGAAACAATTTTAAGTATCAAGTAAATGACCATAACATGCTAGAGGTTCTAGCATTCAACCTATCTTAAAGATAGGTTCAATTTCAAATGGTAAGCCAGACTAGATGAGAAATTGGACCATTTCAGAGAACAGAAACTAAAAAAGCATATCACCAGCTATCTCAAATCCACACATTCCACACAAATTAGAGTTTCACAGGAATTTCACTGAAAAATATCTTCATATTCAATCCACCATTTGTCCTATGAGCTAATCAGAAAGTGGAATTGTTTTTCTTTTCTTTTCATTTTAACTTGTATTATATCAGTTTTATATTCCTCACACTTGTTCTCCACACCATCAGCATTAAAATTGGACATTAAATTATTGTCCAAATGATAGAAAAGAGGTGAGAATTCAAATCTGCAATCATTCCATCACCACAAAGCAATGAGATGATGGTAAGATTTCTTGGCAAGCAATAGAGAAGAGAGAAAGGCAGATAAGATACCATTAGCTGGTGGTGTATAAGGAGCTGGTGGTGTTGGGTAGGGGGCAAGTGGAACTGGCATTATAAAGGACTCAAAAATATTATCTTTCTCTGCCAAAGTCTACACAGAGAACAAACCACTGTCTCCCATATTTTCAGCTCCTGGAAAAAAGCAAATATAGTAAAGTTCAGTCAGGGGTGGAAAAAAAGTGATGCACATGGTGATGGTACAGAAAGGCATGAAAAGTGAGTAAAATATGTCAGTTATTTACACCAAGGAAAGCCGTGAAGCAGAGGGTGCCAGCAAATCAAATGGTAAAGTAAGAGTCAAATGAGGAGCTTCCTCTTTTGCACTAAGGTATAGCCCTGAAGGAATTAGAGTTATGGCCTGATCACTGGAACTTGTATTTTGTAATGCTGGAAAAGGGAAAATACATCATACATGTCGTTTGCCAACTTGCCAGTTGCTGCTCACAAAGTGGAGAGAGAGAAAAATAAAAGGAAAAGGATATAAGTGGCCACTAGAAAGCAATAACATTTAAACATGTATATTATAATAGCATAGTCTAAGACCGGTGCTTAAATTACTTTGTAATTTTCTCTTTAACTTTTTCTTACATATATCCTCCTTCCAAGGTCATTTTTGTTTGAAACATAATTCAACATTAAAAGTGAATACTTTTTATGTAGAAATTCCAACTATTGTGAAAAATTAACCTCTTTTATTATACTTAACCATATTAGTACTTTGTTATTAATAGATAAAAAATAAATATTCATATTGTTGTTATAGTTGATAAATAACCATGTTAAAAAATTTTATCTTTAAATTCATGTGTATACAAAAACATACGTAGAGAAATCAATTTCTTAGATTGTGTTTGGTGAAGATGATGAAAATATAGTGAAATAAAAAAATAAAAGAAAAAAAAATAGATAAGACAAAGTAGATTTTTAAATTATTTGTTAAAAAAATAAAATAAAAATAATATTTTGACGATGTTTGGTTTGGTGGAAGAGAAGGAAAGAAAAGAAATAAAATATTAAATAAAGATATAATTTTACCTTTTTCTTAAAAAAATATATCTTTTCGTATAAAAAAATATACAAATTCAATTTTAATAAAGTTTAATTGATCTCTTATACATAATCGATTATGTCATGTTATGTAATTGCCGTAAGTTGTATATTTCTTAGTCATGTATATCTTATTCTTAATTAATTATTCTTATTTCTTAATAAATATTTCTAATTTGTTTTAATTGATTATATCTTAATTTTTTAGGCATCGGGGAAGTGAGTTTCCAAGAAAAGAGATGAGGAAAGATTTAGTGTGAGGAAGGAAACGAGGGAAGCTGCAACACGAAGAAAGCAAGATTAATTATGTAAATATTACACAAAATCTACTCTTGTCACTCCTTTCTTTATCATTTCTCACCTCTAATAAGTGGATTTTTTTTTTTTTTTTTTTGGAGCCTTCTTTCGATTCATTTCACTGTTATCAAATTGAGTCTCTTAAATAAATTTCAATGTATCGAGAAATTATTATTGGTTCTCGCTTGAAGATACTTTGAGTTCATCCATAAAAGATAAATATTATTATAATTTAATTTATTTTAATGTAAATATTTTTAAAATATTTTTCTTTATGTGATTTATAAAAGATTTAATTGCTCATTTGATATTTTACTTTCATCATCTTTACCTTTTGCTCCTATAATTAGAAATGATTTATTTTAGTTTTATATAGGCATTTTATACCATTTTAATTCCTATAGTCAAATTAGGTTTAATTTCATCAAGTAAAACTGTTATAAAATGAAGAATCACGATGTAATACTGTTACAACTTTTTTGAACAGTCATTAAACTCCCACAAATTGGTCAAAAAATTTTTTTTTTTAAATCATAAAATTTATGCTAGTTTTACATAGTCAATTTTCATTATGTGAAAGTTTTACTTAATAGATTTAAATCATATTTAACAACAGTGATTAAATGGATATAAAAAATCCATCTACAATGATTAAAACGAATAATTTATAAATATATTGGATCTAAACATAAATATAATGTAAGTATATGAACTAAACGAGTAATTAAACTTTTATAAAATTATTGTAAGTTTATGAGATAATTTTAAATATAAGAGTTGTCTTTTTAAATTAATTATTGCATCAATTTTAAGAGTTGTTATTTCATTTAAATTAAAGATTGTTTACAATAATTATATCGTTTCCAACAAACATGTTTTTCCATGAATAAATATTAAGTTAAACAATGTGATTATTCATGGAATACAACCCACATACGTAATAACTTAGGTCCTCTCCATCAACACTTCTTTCCATCCCAAGTTTCAACCCTTCATTATATTATTTTTTCTCTCCAATTACCTATAGTAAGAAATTTAAGGGTTTAGATGTTAGTTGCATGATGGCAGGAGGGGATAGAGCTGGGAGAGGATCAAAATTACATAAACAGACATAAATTAAGAACATGACTATTTATGGAAGGCACAAATTAAAATAAAGTCTTTGTATAAAAAGATACAAATTGAAATGATTTGATTATTCGTGAAAAAAACTACTATTTGAAATTATGTGATTCTTCGTATAATATATTAATTGATGTGATTTTTCATAGACACAGTAGCTATAAATAGGGACAATTTTTCATATACAAGACTCATGAATTATTTTTCCAATTTTTAGTCAATATACTCATAGATTCTTTTGCTATTACCTTTGGTGCATTAGAGATAAAAACAAAATTATCATTCTATAAATATAATTGTTATTATTAATTAAAATTTTGAAAGTATAAATCATTAGAATCTTTATTATATCTAAACAAAAATTCAACATCAACCAAAATTGCACCCAAAATTTTAGAGTTGACTAGAACAAGTTAAGTTTAAAAGAAAATGTTTACTCATGCCTTCATGTGCATAACTTTCCTTCTTTCTTCTTCTTCTATTCTTTAAAGATTTATCTCCTCATTAAATTTAAAATCCTCAATCACCCATGTAACTTTAGTTAGAAATTGAAATGATGATATTGAGTAAAGGTTAAGTTGGATCCAAAACATAATTGATTAAAATATTATGTTATTTTTATAGTCTTAGAATTAATAGTAGAGCGTTTAAAATTAGCTATGAATGATTTAAAACTTAAAAGAGGAGAGCTGTTTCTGGAATACATGTATATATATATTTTAATTAAAATATAAGACTTCGTATATACTATCTAAATTTCCCATCAAACTGAGCTAAGATAGTTTGGTAACTGATGTTAAGAGGTTTGTTTATATTTGAATTGAAATTAAATATAACACATCATATCTGTGTGGTAAGGGAGAAATTTTTAAAATTGGATGGGAGGAAAGTGTAGCTTAAATATCTCACAACTAACAAAGGAGGTAAATGTAATTCACTCAAGATGGTTTTGCAAGTAAAAGATATACACAGGTTAGTTTGATTCGGTTATAGGAAAGCGGAAAATTCAAATAAATCAAAATAAATTAATTCAAATTGATTAAATATATATTACAATTTTAAAAAAATCTAAACTAAACCAATTTAATAAAAAAAAAGAGTAAAAATGTTGATTTGTGGGTTTGATATAAGTTCTTTAATTTAAAAAAACAATCAAAGATGGGAGTTTAAGTTAAATGGCTCGAATAATTATCCCTTTTAGTCAAAATTTAAATTACGTCACATTGTCCATATAAGCAAAGAATAAAATAAAAAAGGGAATTTGGGTTAATTGGTTCAAATAACTATTCGTTTTAGACAAAACATCATATTATACATTTAAAAGTAAATAGAAAAGAGATTCATGCTTGCTGATTGCTTTAGGTAATAGATCACTAAGATCCTAATCATTGAACCAAATGCTCAAACCAAAAACAGCTGGTTTCACTAATTGTTTGATTAATCCCAAACATATAAATTAAATCGAACTAAATTTATTTATTTATTTTTTATTTGTTGAATTTATTGGATTAGTCCAATCTAGTAAACGCTCCTAATCCTAAAAGAAATACAATTTTTCACTCTTATTTTTTGTTTTCCTTTTTAGTAATCTTCTAAACTTTTTTTTGGTGGAAATGTTCTTCTAAAATTATAAGTATAATCATTTTGATTTTTTATTTATAAACACATCAATGTAATTACTTAATGTTAATTTGTATCATTAAATTTATTTTCAAAGTGTTTTAATTAGTTACTTTAAAAACAAAAGTCATGGCATTAGTTGTTGTTAATTATAAAATCAAAATTGAAATTAACAATAAATAAAGAATTAATATAACACTATTTGAAATTCATGAGAAGCACCTAAAGACGATAGATTAAAATAATAAGTGTCATGTTAATAAGTGTTTTAAGAATTATACATTATATTAAATACATTTTTATTCATGCCGAACTTCAAGTCCAAGGTGCTAACTAAAGCAAAATGACCCTCATGACCTTGTAAGCATGACGCATAGTGACAACTTCACCCGATTTCAGATAAGACTATATGTCTCGAACCAAAATATATGAATGAAGCTATGATAGGCCCGAAGATACTCACCGTGCACTAGATTCACATGTAAAAGTTTTTTAATCACCAAAAAAAGGAAAAAGTTATTTTAACGTTATAATTCAGACAAATTAGAACAGTTTTATCTAAAAAGACTCATTTTAAATTAAAAGTTTAACTTCTGCGTTTTTATTAAAGATTGACGTGAAAATTTAAAAAGATTTGAATTTTGAACATGTATCTCCAAACACATACTTGCTCTCTAAAGATTACATTAAATATTTGGAATTAGTTAAAAATATTAATATAAAATTATTTATACTTTTAATATAATGAATATTTTTATTAATTTTTTTCATTTCCTTTAATCAATGTCTTAAGATATTTCTGAGCTATTTTGAAATAATAAAAATAATACTAACTTGAGTTTGAATTCTTTAAGTATGTATTGGACTTGACTAATATTCAAGTTTACTCTCTTACTTTATATTAGGTGATTAGTGTCTTGAGTGATACTAATTAATTTTTTTAAAAATGATAATTATAACTATAAAAAAGATAACAAAGATTTAGTCAAATTTAATCTTAATTTCTGTATATTAAATTGATAAATTTTATCCTCGGATTTCTAAAATATAGTAAAATCTGGTCACCAAATAGGGCTAAGCTAGGAAGTTAGGATAAGACATTAATTCTACTAATTTTTAGAAATACTTAAATCAAATTGATCAATTTAAAAAAATAAGATTTTAAAATGAAGTTTGACCAAAATAAAATAATCTAAAAGTGATTTTACTTTTTAAAAAAATGAGACCTGTAAGATATAAAGAAAAGTTTCATTCTCTACTTTTCCCCGGTACTACTAAAGTGGATAATGAATTTGCATGTGTTGGTGGCATATCAAGATCAAACCTGACAAGTGAGCTCGATGGGGTCCTACTTCCCTTACTCACTATCTCTCTTGCTTTTAAGTCTCCTATTGGTGTAAGGTACAGTGATGCACGTGAGCGATGCAAACTTGCCACACTCCCCTATTTTTACCTTATTAGAATACTAACTAATTAGATGGTGCTTGATGTGCCACGTTGATGTTGCCAAAACAGAACAATCGAGCCCCACCTCAGAATCGTACTCTATTCTGATTACCACTCTGCGTATTCAGGACACAAGCCAGGGGTCACCTTGGTGTTAAAATTGTGGTCCTGTGATACCTTTTTCATGACACAACCCGTTATAACTTACTAGTAATTTAGATTCTTTAAATACAAGAGAGGTAGAATTACCTGTATCCAATTCCAGATAAAAAAAAAAAAAAGCCTTTCAAGGGTCACATTTCATAGATTCAATTAAGGGCAAGCAATATCATAACTAGTAAGTGCCTAGAGCATTATTACTTTTGTGATGATTAGCTGTATTTGGTCAATCAAAACCATGTTAGACTTCTCTGTGGCCCAATTGATTCAGCTTTTCCTCCCTTTTACCCATGTGGCCATATACCCAAGGACAAGCCAATTCAATTAATAGAGATCGAGAAATTGGACCAGCCAATGCTTGCTTAGTTTCGTTCCATTTTCATTTTCATATTCATATAATGTCTTAAGATCGACTTTAATTTTTATTTAATTGAACGTATTAATTGGGTTTATGAGCAACAAGAGTCAAAAGACAAGTAAAATGTAGTCGGAGAGTGTTGTTATTTCTTTCCCCAAAAGTGGAGAGAACAAGAATACGATATAAAAAAGGGAAAAACAAGCTTATTGACAAGAGGGAAATAAAGGTGAAATTTGTGAGGCTGGCAATATAAAAAATAAAAGAGTATAGTGTGTGGATTGAATTGTAAAGAAAGTGAGAGAATGAAAAGTAGGGAAGTTCCAAAGAAGAGTGAGAAAAGTCCGAGGGAGGCATGGGTGATGGACTGGGCAACGTTAGAAAGAACCAAAAACAAGGTCCAGAGATAAGCATGAGGGACCACAAAGGTGTAGTTTTGTTGGATATTCTCGGCGTTCTAACCCCCAATACTTCTCTAGATATGTCCCTCAATTATTCACCTCAATATTGCTTTGCTTCTTCATTCAACAATCCGGGTTGTTTCACCACTCTTCCAACCGCAATTTTTTATTTTCTTTAAATATGGGGCATGGAAGGTCACCTACTTGTAACACTTTTTTTTAGTGCAATCAATATGATTACAACAATTTTTAGGAGTGAATAAGTAACATTTTCTCATTTCATCTCATCATCCTATCGTGTTTAGAACAAGTTTTTATATAGTAAATCATAAATTATAAATTAAAAAATATAAATTATAAGTATTTTTTAATTTGGATTAGGACTATAAGATGTATAAAGAATTTCAAAACCTTATTTTTTTTTTAAGAATTATTTTGTTACCATTTTTTTTTTATTTACCAGATTCGAACTCCATCAAGATCTTGCTTAAAAAAATCTGAATTCTATTTCACTCGTAACAATATAACGTAATTAGATTCTCCAATTTTAGAATTGATTTTATTTAGTTACATAAATCAATCCACCAATTTTCAATCAGTGTGGGTCATTTTATAAATTGGGTATACCCAAGTCATGAACCCTACAGAATTTGAATCCATTGTAAAAAAGTGTACTAAAAAAAAATCATATTACTAACATTTTTACTTGTTAGAATCCTTATGTCACAGAAAATATACTTAAAGAAATAAGGTGAAAACTTAAATAAAAATAAAAATAATATACATAGTAGTTATACTCCTTTCAAGTAGCATTCTCTCTAGTGAATAATATATGTGGTATGAAAAAAAAAAAAACAAGTGAAAATGAATGATTAGAGAAAATTCAATTTAATGGAAGTTCAAAGATCAAGTGCATCTTTAGATTTTAGTAGAGAGAGCTAAAAAATATTTTTACCCATAACATAATAATTTCTTCACTTTCTTTTCATTTTATGTATTGTGTAGGACTCGCTTTTTGTTCGGGAGCGGACGTTGCGAGACAAAGAATTCACGGTTGACTCACAGTTGGAAAGGTAGTCAGTCAGGTGAGAAGTCAACTGGTTAAAGGAAACATGAAAGCCAAGAATAGGAGGGACAAAGGAGAATAAAGTAGACGCAAGACGAATGTTCCTCTGAAAAAGGAAAAAGACAAGGAAAGATTTAAGAAAGGAAAGGAAGTAGATGTAGAGCCTCTATGTGGAGTGAAACGCCATGCAACAAAAAGTGAAAACGTGGGGAAGAGTTCACAACAAAAATCCCGCCCTTGTGTTAGCCAAAGAGTGACAAGGGCTTGCTCTTGAACAACCACGCTAAAAGTCATATCCTGACTAGTCGCCACCACAATTAATGAAAAGCGCTACGGAGCCGAAGAAGCGCTGCTGCATTAAATGAGCGTGGGGAAATTGTCACCGCATTAATGAGAAAAGATCGGCCAAAGATATTCGGGATGGAGACGTGGGAGAGGGAAGATGCCTATAAAAGGGTTCGAGATAGAATGAAGAAAGGGGGAGGCGTCGAGGAAAAGGAGGAGAGAAGGCTGAGAAGCTTGAGAGAAAAAGAGTAAGTCAAGAGAAAGGATAACCCAGCATTTCTACTTGGAGAGTCTACTAGCTTAACACGACCCACCTCGAAGTTTTGCTGGATACCAGATAAGTAACCTTAAAACCCATAACTTAGCATGTCGTTAGAAACATTCATAATGGCCTTTTTCATCCCTTAAGACGAAGTCAACTTTCCAATGGAAGTTTTTCCTTTAGTACCCTTTGGGATGAGATCCTCTCAATCCCTCCTAGATCTATCCACACAATGCAGCTGGATGGTTGTCATCCAATAGTTTAGCCGAGACACCATCGGCACTATGTTTGAGCCGAACCTGTCTTGGCCCAACTTGTCCTAAACTAACCTTTCTCCCACAAAATTACGTGAACTTTGATTTCTCCATATAGAGATACGTAGGCACAAGAGGAAAACTCTCATGTCAAGTCTCCTTCCACACACAATCACTTGCCCCTATCCTAGAAAAGATCCCAACCCCCCCCCCCACATATACATTAATTGGTCATAATCTAGATTGTCGCCAATAACGTACATTTAGATAGGGTAACTATCATGTGATAGACATAGGGATGCAATGCACCCCATGTAACGGACTCCCGAACCTCAAAATCTTTAGTCAAGTCTTATCCATCCATCAAGGTTTTCCTGACGTTTATTCCCCAAAACGTCGGTGGCAACTCTTATCCTCCATCACGAGTTGGTCGGGACGTATTAAAATTTGGAAATAAATTTTGAAATTTTCTAAATAATAATAATAGGTATTGAGCTTATATTTTTTGCATATGAAAAATATATTGCAGTTTTGTTGCTCTGAAGTGGGTGTTGTTGTGTCTCACCTATATATTTTGCATATGGAAAATACATAGTAGTTTTGTTAATAATAATAGGATTTTGAGCTTATATTTTGCATATGAAAATACATGTAATTTTGTTGCTATGAAGTGGGTAGTGTTGTCTCACCCATGGACTAAGTATTTGTGACGTGAAATGTGTGTGGAGAATGGAGTTAGGGGGAAACAACAAAACATGGGAATCAGGTGGTGGATTCCATTTTTTGTTTTACACATAAAATTAGTTTTAATTTTATATGTAAAACTAATAAATATTTTTATAAAAATAATTAATTATTAAAAAACAAATATTTAAATAATTATAAATGTCCGTGCCTTTCTGTCACATTTAATTATTGTTTTTCTTTCTCATCTAATCATGTTTCAGTATTACCAAAAGAGTTTCACAGTGTATATATATATATTCATTACTACTTAATAAGCGAAAAACTTCTAATATTCCAAAACTACTATCAATAATGCTACCCGACGTAAATAAGATGGTTTCCAGTAGAAAATACACGTGATTTAGAAAAAAAAAAATTGCCGATAAAGATGGAAAGAAAATTATGATGATAATAAATCAAACTATTATTTTATATGGATATTTTACATTACCTTTTTTGCTCGTTTTTATCTCAAAATTGAGTCAGAGGTGAATTTAGAGGGGCAATCGTGCCTCCAAGTTCTTCTTTGAAATTTTTGAAAATTTAATATACGAACCTTAATTTTTTCATAAAAAAAATCATAATCTTGTACTTACTAATACATTTATATATGTCATAGTTTCTTCACTTTAATCCCTCTCTTAGATCCATCTTAATTTGAGTTTAATATGGAATTAATGCAATTAACAACCACTTCTTATTTTATACCAACCATTTTAACCCTTTAATGTCACTATGCTCATTTTCATCTTTATAGCAAGGACGAATGAAAAAGGAAAAAAGTGTTAGGTGGAAAAAGATTATATACAAAAGACAAAATTTAGATTAATTTCTTTATATCCTTATTATCAAAATTTCCAATCAGATTATAACGTTTTTCCCGATGTTAAATAACCACCATCAAATGCATGATGCAAAATTAAAAAAAAAGTTACATAACACATTTAATTAAAGAATTTGATGATAAAAGAATAAATCAATCAATAAGTCCCCATTATTTCATTAGATTTTTAATTAGGTCCTATAATTTTAAAGTTTTAATTAAATTTTCATCCTTTCAAAATTTATAATTAAATTCTTAAAAGTTAATATTGTTATATTTTCATTAAATATTAATACATTATGTTTTTATATTACACAAATTTCATATAATATTTTTTTTTAGTAAAATAAGAAAATAAAATGACACCAATAAAAATAAAACTTAAGATCTTAAGTTACTCAAAGTTCCCTCGCTCACTCACTTTTCCTTATTTCATTTTGTATTTGTTTGTATTTCTAAATTCCCCAATAAGCATCTACATGTACCCATCAAGATGTTATTAATTTAAAATATTAGTAATATTTAGTAGAAGTTTAGTGGTATTAACTTCGGATTTGGTTATAAATTTTAAAAGTATAAACATTTAATTGAAAGTTTTTAAACTATAAGACTTAATACAAAATCCAATATATTATAAGTACTTACAAATTAATTTAACCATGACAAAAAATATTAGAAATATTTAACAGAAGTTTAATGATATCAACTCTTAAGTGTATAGTTATAATATTTTAAATTAAAAATCTAATAAAATTATAAGTACTTACTGATTAATTAAACCATGATAAAAAAAAATATAAAGAACATTATCTAAGTTTTGTTCTCTTACAAACTATAAAAAGGTATACTGGTTAAAATAATAAAATAAATAGTATAAATAGTAGAATGATTAAAATAAATAATATAATATAAAAAATATTTAAAAAATAATAGAAAAATAAAATAAGTTAAATCTATTAGCTATCATTATTTCTTGAAATATAATGTTAAAATAATAAAATAATATTATAAATAGTAGTTAAAATAATAGTGTAATATAAAAAAATAATAAAGATAAAATAAATCAATTATCTATCATTATCAATATATTATGTAATAAAAAAATTAAAAAAAAATATTATACTATACGTAAAAAAGCATAAAAATAATAAAACCTTACTGTAGAAGAAGGGAAAAAAATAATAATAATAAAATCTTACCTTACACGTAGAAATATGAAAAAAGAAATTTAATAAATATTTTATAAAAATGAAATAAAATATAAGAAAAATAAAATTTAACATTTTAAAAATTTCTACATGAATTAATGTATAAAAAATGTTATAAATTATTTAAAAAGTATTTACTAAATATTACTTAAAAAGGTTAAATAAATTTAGGTAATAAATAAAGTTAGAAACTAGTGATTGAATTTTCAAAAATTAACTTAATTTATAGGGCTTTATGAATTATGCTAGAGCACAACAGGTTTTTAGAATTTATCAACAAATAAATAGATAAGAAATTGAGTATACTTTGCTAATCCAATGATATGAGGGAAAAGACTACTTAGGTGGGTTACAAACGAAGACCACGTTTGTGTGGGCAATGAAGAAGAAGAGGATAGACATTGCCAACTTATTCAATTGAGTATGCTACAACCGTAAAATTAAAATTACTTTTGTAGCTAAAAATAGGGATAGCTATTTAAGTATCCTATCTAATAATTAATTATGGCGACCTCATGGCGTCATTCCTTAGATTGGGAGGTAATGCAGCAATGGGACCCAACACAAAAGCTCAAGCCATTTTTTTTTTAAAGCCATGTATGATATATGTTCTTTTGCTCCAAAACAAAATCCACCAATTATCTTTGATTATATAGCATGTGGTCTATTTTCTACCCTATATTAATGATGAATCTAAAATGTTCGGCTCTGATGGGTTTTTATTCGTAAGTTTTAAAAACTAGTTTAGTATTTTTAGATTTAAAAATTAGTTTTTAGTTTTAAAATAAAATTATTTTTAAAATTATGTATTATGTTGAATTTAATTTAAGAATATGTTTGTATACTAACGATAATAATAAAATTTGTATAGTAATGACGATGATAGAGTCAGAGGTAGTGATGATGTGGTGATAGTGATAGTAATGATTATACTAATAGTAAGATAATAACAATATTAATAATAATAATAGTGATAGTCATGTCAATGAAGCGATGATAGTGAGAATAGACTTTCAACGATAAAACTTATCGTCAAATACAGTGAAAATGTATTTTTTAAAAAAACTTTAAAATTAAATTTATAAAAAATATTCTTCTTAATTTTGAAAATAAATATAAATATATTTTTAAAATAAATTAAAAATAATTCCAATATAATTTTAACCAAACACTTTTTATTTTAAAAATAAAAAATAAGAAAACTCACTGCCACCGCTACAAATCTACCTTTAGTCTCGCAAAATAAGATATTTCATCTCGAGTTTGAGATAGCAATATTGACATTCCTGGGAAATGTTCTCTAATATAATTTTCTTTGAGATCCATTCTGTTAAGAACAGTTTGACATTTAATAGCAGTGATTATTCAACAACAATTTTCTCTCTTATTTTATAAGCTAAATTAATGACTATAACAAAAAAAAAAATACAAATACTACATATTTATTGAGGCAAAATATTTAGGGGGTTGATTTGAATTTGAGAGAAGAACAATTTTTCGCCAAGAATGCTATCTTATCATTTATTTTGAAATAACCTATAGGTCATGCAGAAAATGGATTGTAAGAAGTTTTGAAAGAAAGGTGTCCATGTCACCGTGCCAAGCCAAAGTTGATAATGAACACGTTTCTTATCTGTCGTCCAATTGTACAGTGGCAAATAAATCCGTTGTGATTTGCCCTTAATTATTAGACTAGATTATTAAATGGACAAAGTGTTGTTTGGGAGATTAGACCCAACCCGATCTACATCAATTATCGAATTATCTTATCTTTAATTAAAATCAATACATTGTGTGTCTAAAACAAGTAAAGTACAATAAAGGATAGGTTTTTGGCATATCTAAATGTCAGAACAATATATAGTGCATGTCAATGCCGAAGGAATACCATACACCAATACCATTTAGGATTTTTCTTTTGGCAAAAAGACAAACTATTTAATTGACGTGAATGTGATGAAGCCAGGCGTGCTACGGGGAAAATTGGACTTAACACCAGCCATGCAGCTTCAAATTATTTGTCAAACTTAATTCAAACGAGGACCTAGCTTTTGAGATGGTTTTTTAGGTCCAGCAATTTAAAAATTGAAAAGGACCTCAAAAAATCTTTACAATCTTTTGGTCAATCCTCAGATAATCACATCAGGATATTTATCCTGCAGTTTAGTTGACGGCCATGCCACATCAGATACAGCTCTGTGAATGAAATGTCAAAGTTTATGTGCCTAACCTTGAAAATGAAGCTAGTACTTACGAAACTCCAGTCATAGGCCATAGCATATAGAGATATTATCATCAGCAATGCATCTTGAACCAAAACTTAGAACTGGAATGAACTCCCAGAATCATTAACATCATGAAGTTCTGACTTAAAAATTATAGAATTTATATGTGGTGGATTTGCCATGGACGTATATTATTTTGCAAAAGTCCAAAATTCAGATGAGATCAAAATCCAGTAAACCTTAGGACCACCTTTGGAGGATTTGTTTTGTGCAGAAAAAGCAGTGCAGGAGTGGTTACTGGTTAGCCATGTGTGGCTTCAAATTTGCCTTCCTACTGCCAAATAAGCATAGAAACGACATATAATGGGCTGAGGGCCCTACAGAAGGTGCACAGAGATAAAGTTGAAACATCTTATGTACATTAGAAATGATGAATGATCTACATTCATTTCTACATCTTAAAGTTATGATCACGCATGTCATAGAAAAATAGCTCCATCTAATTTCTTCAAAAGCAATTAGCACCTAAGACTGATAGCCATCTCATGGAAGCAATCCATACACTTAGCAAAAATTGATGGTTATGCTGCTGCATTCATTTTATATTATTGGTACAGACATGAATCCCAGAAAAGTGTAGATGACATGAAGCTCTTGCATCATTCTTCATCATTCTCATTGTTCGGCCTTCCATACACCACAGAGAAGTAGTGGCTAATTGTTGTCAAAGTGAGACCGGGGAACCTGTGAAGTTTTCCCGGCCGTGGATCAATCTTTACAAATGGCCATCTCATGGTTTCTGCAGCCTCACACTCTTCCCATCCATCACCAATTACACAAAAGCGAACATTGGGATGGTTAAAACGCTCCTTTATCCATCGGAAACATTGAATTTTCCCCACTTCCCATGAGCTATAAACTGAAATGTGACATACATCATTAACAACGTTACTGAAGATTATTAATTTTAAGCTTTTTGAAATGTTCATAACTAAAATGGTTGTGAGCTTTGAGCTTTCAAAAAGATGGCCTAAAAAATCAATTATGTGACATGTATTCACGGTAGTCAGAAGGGATAAAATAAAATTACTCACCATTATCATGCGTTATTAAGCTGTCCAGACGAAAGAGCATGCATTTCACAAGTGAGGGAATTAACGACCCAGATGTCACTAAAACATTTACATGCTGATACTTTGCCTTAGTTGAGTTAGAACTAGTGTCAGCAAAAGCAACAGAAGAAACTGCATCTTTTTCTTCACCCGAACACTCCTTCAAAAAGGCCCGTGCTACAATATATTAAACATGAAAGGTATGATACAGGCTGTGGAACAAAAGATAATATCATTGAACCATCAAAACATACCTGATGAAAGCCACCTGTCAGTGTATTCGTCAGTTTTATCATATAATTCATCCCAGTGTTTTACTGTATCGTGATCTAAAATATTCTGTAAACCCTGAAACCAAACAAGAAAAGGTTAAGTTTATCCCTATGTCAAGCTACCAATGAAAAAGCTAGCAAATAAAGTAAACCACAACTTGTTTGGTTACACCCCATCTCTAAGTCCCTAACTTGGATTTCCATTTCATGATGTCTACAAAGCTTCAATCATTAAAAACAAGGCACCATCTCTCACCAATAAACTAAAACTCACGAGGTTGTTTCAAAACAGTAATCCATAGTAGTTAATCCCAGATAGTGGAGTGGTCGACCCCCAAATTAGGATAGCGAATAGTGGAATGACCACTATTCTAATATTTTTATATATATACTAAAAGATTATTAATATACATATGTATAAGCTCAAAAGCATAAATATTACTCAAAATTCATCAACTAACAACCATCACTAATAATAAATATTCATAAAAGCCTTAAACCCTCTAAAGCATAAACCATAAAGTACTAAGCAGAAACAAATTTGTCGGTGGAGAAGACAGAGCTTGCCAAAGAAGATAGAGAGTCGCCAGAAAACATCGACAGTGGTCATGTTGATGGTTGCCGGTGGTCGTGCAAGTGGGCTTCGATGGTTGTGCTGGTGGTCGCCAGAGAAGGATGAAAGATAGTAGTACAAAGGAGGAGATCTAGGTTTTCAGGAAAGAAGGAAATGGGGTGCCGGACAGCAAAAACGCAGCTACCTTAACTGTTGTGGCCAAACAAAACGCAATTCCAGGATTGCGCAGCCACAACCCTAAAACATGCCGCACTGTTAGTGCTATCACGCCTCGCCACCGCTCCGCCCCACTCTGCTGCGATAGCAGCCACTCTGGTTGCTATTGATAACTATGCAGTAATCCAGTTCTATATTATGATCATTGATTTGTTGAAACTTGAAAGCTTGTTTCTGTTACTTTTTACAACTATTGATCTGTTAATGTAGGAATTTATATCTATTTAAAAGAAGTTGCAGTAGCCAGGTGTCTATAATTGTGTAGCCCTTTCTTTTGTCTTCAACATTAATCCACAAGCAATTCTTTAAAGATGAAGCACTCATTTACAAAACACATTACGCTTGCTATATCTTATTATTTGACATTTTCTGGTTTTCAATAGAAGACAAAGTGAAACTACATTAATACATAAATATATTGTTGTAGACACAATTTTATGGAAATAGGGTTAATTATCGATTGCTAAACAATTCTATATCTAAAAGTCTAAAACGCAAACTAAAAGTAATATTGGGAAAGTAACAAGTCCATAATACATCATATAATATCATATAAATCCAAAATCCTTGAATAAATAAGTAATGATAAAAAAGCAAGTCAGAAGCAAGTTTTACAACTGACTTTCAGAATGGTCATCACAAGAATAAAAAACTATCTGACTTGAAAATTGATAGAAACACAATATACTACTTAATACTATTAGCTGAGAAATTAAGGAGCAAAGCTCCTGACAGCTGAGGAAAATTCCTCTGATAACAGAAGACTCAACAAAACGAAACGAAATCTGACTGCCACTGTATTGCGTAGCCAACCCCCAACACACAATTCCCACCCTTCTCTCTCCCTCCCTTCCTCTAATTAGTCCTGATTCAGAAATCTCCTGCCTCCCCCACTACAAGCCACCCATCACTATTCAGTCATGAACTTATGATTTTTTTAATCCCTCTCTGCTAATTGAATTTTCCCTTTCTTGCCCTTTTCTGTTACTTTTCTTTTTGCTCTCATAAATCAACAGGCCTATGCTACCCTTGGGCCCCTCGTGTTTACTTCCTCCTATATCACATGTGTTAAGGGCCCAATCAAAACCTTTTATGTTAAATGTAAGACTACCAAAAATGCTCCAGAAACTATGTTTTATAACTTTTATTTTAACATGTATGTACTTTGAGACAATTCAAGTCTCATAAGGTTCAAAAAACTTGTTTCCAAAAAGGTAGTCCACATCAGTCGTACACATTACAATTATACATTTATAGACAACAGCAAACTATAACATACAGGTTATTAAAAAGTGAACTCAATTGAAAACTATTTTATCTTAAAAATAATTGATATCGTGTTGTAGAAACTAGAAACTATTATTTTAGACATGGTCCATAAAACAAAATAATGCCTATGACTTCATAGCAGAACCATTCCTATCATGAAAAGTCGAAAATACAAAGGAAAGTACTGTAATAGATACATACATCACATAATATATATCAACTTTAAGAAGCATCAATAAATATGCAATAATATAATAACAAGTACAATTCCATACTATACTACTGACTTCCAAAAGTTGAAAATAGAAATACCAACAATGCTCCAGAAGTTTTACCTGTAAGTACTTTTGGGCAATGACTCGATGCCTATATGCAAGTTTTCTTTTGTTGGCATCATCATGTGGGGAACCTAATTCATCTTGGTTGAAGTCATAATCAGATAGGTCCCTGCCATCATCATATTGGGCCAGAGCATCAAGAAATGGTTTGTTGTAATTTTCAATCTGCACCACAGAAACCCCACATCAATCATTAACACTCCACAAGCAAAACAAGCCATGGAAATTTCAACATAAAACCCAAATTTTACTGGTTCATAGAAGAAATAATCATCACATATTTTCAGAATGAGATTTTCCCACATCCTCCCAATTTCCACCCCCTTCTGCACATCCTTCAGACCGTTGAAAGCCTCGGCATATGTTGATTTCAGCAAGGAGTTGAGCAGTACAAGGGTCTCATCCATGTCCCACACGTAGACATCCAACCTGGGATGGACACTATTGCTGGAAAGCAACTGTGTCTTCTTCTCCGGCATGCCAGATGCAGAAGTCATTCCCACGTGTGCTCGAGGAACTCACTGGATAGTGCACTGCAGCAAAAAATCACATAAATATTCCTTGCAGCAAGTTCACTTACACTTTTATCAACGGATATTGAGATCATCTTCAACACACAAGAATGCAATACATCGATTGTTTCAACGAATTACCACTTAAAAAGCTAGAATATTAGGATTTAAAACACGTAAAAATAAGTTCAACCTTGCTCACACTCATTCAGTTGCTGAACAAACTTAAGCAATCTCAATTGAAATTAATTGAATAATTTTAAAATGAAAGATATTAAAAAATAAAAAAAAGAATCACTCAACAACGAGGGAATGTGAGTTTGTGATGAATTCAGAAATCATAATTAGTAGGATTATCATACTATATTATTAATTACAATAACCAAAACCTGTAAGATTCTAATCAGCGAGTTAACTGTAAAAACGAATAACAAAATCAGATGTAAACAACATATGTACGCACAGGAAAGAGGACAACAAAGAAAATTGTTTACCTTAGGTTAAGGTTGCAGAGCGCATGAGTACGAGGAGGACGATGAAGTTGTGACGTGAGTCAGACCATCAAATTCAAGAATCTAACGCAACTACAAATTTTTCCCCTTTACTTCTTTTGCTTTCTTACAGGCCCAAATGATCAGCCCACGTTTCGGGCCCAGTATAGCAAACTGGGCCTCCATTTGTTTTTGTCTTAAACTACTGTTATGCACGCTTTATTTTTTTTTTGGCTTAAGATATTTTCACCTACCTTGTTAATAAGTATTTTTCTCTTTCTTTTTTATTATTAAAATATTATTTATATAAAAATATTATAAATCCTATTTTTACACCTCTATCTTCATTATTTAAACTTTATTTTTACACATTTTTTTTATTATTCTTTAAACTCTATTTTTGTATTTTTGTTTTCATAATTCTTTAAACCTTATTTTTTCATTCTCTATCTTCATTATTCTTTAAACAACTCACATATATTTTCTCTCAAATGTTTTTATCTTTATAAAAATTAATATAATTCTACCACAATTTCATTTCTTACATTTAATACAAGATATGAATTAGTGTGTTAAAACATTTTTTTATTAATAAAAAACATATTTTTCATCGGTGCGATAGCTTACCATTTATATAATAATATATTATCTGTTTTATATTGAAGTTGTATCAATGTGTAGTGCTAATTTTCTTCAATGAATGAGAATAATTATTTTTTAAGTATCTTTTTTATGGTAGTAGGCATTATATTGTAAGATACAATTAAACTTTTATTTTCTAATTCCACTGGAAACTACTTTTTGAAACTTAAATATACATATTTCGAAAAATACACTTCAAAATTATGTAATTTTTGTTAAAACATAGTTATAAAAAACACTTTCTGAAAAATATATATTTTTATTTTGAGAAGTACTTTCTAGTAGCCTTATTAAATATTAAAAATTAAAAATATATTTAAAGGGTATTTTGAGAAATTTTTAAAAAAAGAGGTATATTTATCAATAATGAAGGTGTATATAATTTTTTTTTATTTCAACAAAGTTACAACAACAATTAATATAACCATGCATTTCGCTAGAGTAATAAATTTAAGATTTTTCATTTGAAAAAAAATAAAATTTAGTTTAATTGACAGAATATTATTTTAATGATAATTTATAAATACTTTATTGTACTGATTAGATAATTAATTGACGAAGAAAATTTTGATTTAATTTAACATATAAACTCATGAGACGTGTTGGAAGATGAAAAATATAGCTGCATAATTTGAAAAATAAATATCGAATTAATAATATAATAAATTGATTGAAGACACTAAAAAAAATTATCTAACAAGTGATCAATGTGTAGAAAAAATCTAGTTCCTTGTTAGAAGAGATAACTCGTAAAAATACTAACAGATTTTCCAAAAAGACTAAAAATTTCAATGATGAATTTTACTTCTCTTCACTTATATGCACTTGAACTTTACAATCATATGTAAAAAAAAACACTGGAGTAACTCTATCAGTCCATTGTTTTACATGAACATGACGACCTAACCCTTCTAGATGTTAATTTGTAAATTGTAGAGACGTTCACTATGCTTCCACTCACATAAACAATTCACATAAATAAGTTGATCAATGACATTCTTGAAAACCACCCAAAGTGAAAACTTTTTTTTAATTTTGCGTTGAAGATATTATGACACGATAATACCAGAGTTTAAGCCCATCATATTACAACAAACCTTTCTTTGTATTTTATTCCATTCTAGTTACATATTTAACCAAGTCAACCACTGTTGAAGCTATCGACAGATTATTATATTATCTCTATTAACAATAATATGAGTTATTTTCATTCTATTAAAAATTGAAAACAAAGTCAGCTGCAGACCAAAGATGCTGACGTGTTTGGATACATCCGAATGAGATTGAATTAACTATTATGACTGGCTTTGAAAAGGTTTAAGGCAATTAATTCTTCTTATTTATTTTCTCATGAAATTCTAAGCGTTGAAAACAAGACATGCTTATAGCAGTTTCCAACAGTGGATTTTAGTTGAAGTTGCAGATATACATGAATCTACCCTTTGAGGTAGAGATGTGATACACCATGCACAACAAACAGATCACAAACGTAATGGATCGAAACCCGCAAATTGCTAGAAGGAAAGTATTTCATGAACACATAATTGGGTCTACAAAAAAATTCTTTGATTTTATCATATACTTTTAAAATGTGTGTATATAAAAAGATAAAAACCATACGTGGTGTCAATTTTTATGTTTAATGAAAACAACCGCGTTGGTATTACCATATCTTTCATTTCCGTTACAAATGACAAGATCAGCAGAAGGTGGAAGTTACGAAATACGAAACTCGTATACACATGATTAACAGAAACTCAAAATTGTAAACTAGTGTTTACAAGGCAAATCCAAGATTACAGATAATATTTTTAGGAAAAACAAGGTGTTCCAAACATATGCAACGGACAAACAACATATAACCTTAAGAAACATAAATTAAGCATCACTTCAGCTTAAGGCAGAATATGGAGCAAAACCAGAACCAAAGCCCCTTCTTTTTCTTCTTTGATGGCAAAAGTTTTGCATCCCTCTTGGTGACAAAATCAGCCATATAGTGCACAACTTCCTGGTGAACAACAATGAGCAGAGTGTTAAGTAAATAGAGAAGGTGACAGAATAGGAACAAGCCAAAGTTACATTGCACCTCAAAAAGTTTACCTAAGTAGGAGAAATATTATTTGTAAAACAACTTATATAATATAACAAATTATACAAATAAAAGAGAAAAGGAGAGATGAGAGAAGTATGAGATGAGTAAATTATGCAGGGAGAGATAGACAAATAAAGTATTATTGTATAAATTGTTGTATGAGTAACACAACTCACCCGAGCACCTAACTTGACCAGTTCTATAGGTGGCACCTCAAGGGGCGTCTCATCAGCCCGAAAAACTCTCAAATTGGACAAGAACCTGAAAGACTCTGGTAGAGCTTTTATTTGATCATCACTTATGTCCAACTCCTCAAGCATTTCAAGATTTCCAATTGATGTTGGCAAGGCTCTTAGGTCTGCAAAGTTCTTTCCCAAGTTTAATTTCTTCAAATTGGTTGCCAAACACAGGCTCTCTGGTACAAATTCGAGTTCGTTAAAGCTAACATCAAGTTCCTTCAAATTGCATAGATTACCCATCGTGGAAGGCAACTTCTTAACTCTATTATAGTGCAAAGTGAGAATCTCCAGCCATTCAAGCTTCCCAATTGCCTCAGGAAGGGCCTTGAGCTGGTTGAAATCTAACTTGAGCACAGATAGTGATGAGCAATTTCCAATTGTGTGAGGCAGTTCCTCGAGCTCGTTGGTCTCAACAATCAATCTCTTCAAGCTGTTCAAATTCCCAATTATCTCTGGTAAATCTGTAAACCCATTTGAGCTCAAGTCTAGATCAATGAGGTTTCTCAGGTTTCCAAAAGTAGCAGGAAGTGATCTCAATCTGTTGGCGTGGAGGTCAAGGTCAATTAGGTTTATCAATTCACCAAATGAATGGGGAAGGTTTATAAGTTGGTTTGAGTGAAGATCAAGCTTTGTCAAGGCCTTGAGACCCCCAATGGTTGTTGGAAGAGCCATGATTCTGTTTTCAGATAGGTCTATTTCAGTGACATCAGATAATTTCCCAATTGACACAGGCAACCACTCCATCTGATCCACCAACTTCCCTCTAAGCTCAAGGGTTGTAGCTCCACTACCAGCACAATTCTCAATAAGAGTAGCCACTTTCATTAGACTTAATTTCTCAGTGCTTCTATTCCCTACAAAATTAAATCAAAGGATGAACATCATAGCAAGTCAACCTTTTAAAAAAACAGTCCATGACCATGACCATGACCATGACCATGACCATGACCATGACCATGACCATGACCATGACCATGACCATGACCATGACCATGACCATGACCATGACCATGACCATGACCATGACCATGATTTCGGCCACAGTTTCAAGGTTATTGAGATCTCCCCAACTGCAACGCAATCACAATTGTGAGTGCATCCACAGTCTTTTCTTTTTTGTAATTTCTCACAATATCAAGAATCGTGACAAAACAATGACTGCATTAGCAAGACAAGCGCCTAGAGAACTAATTGATAAGGTCTCAAATTAAAAGAAACAAGTATGAAGTAACTATAGTTTTTTAAGATAACGCAAAAGTAAAACAAGACCATTTTGTATATTCCATACGGCATACAAATTGGAAGTAAGTATCAATTGTTTTTCTTTCCTTGACATAAAAGAGAGGAAAGAAAATAAAGAGATATTTCAAATCTTAATCATAATTAGAGGAAAGAACATAATATGAAATTGGTATATTTCCCACAAAAACAAACCTGCAGAGAAATAAGGCTTTACTGGTTGGAAATCATTCTTGTGCGGTTCTTCCTCGTCCTTGACCAAAGTTTCATCGGTGATCACAACGTCTTCTTCGGCTATAGTGGGAAGGTTTTGCTTCTGGGTATCTCCAGAAACCAATTGAGAAGCCCTCTGAATGAGATCAGCAAAGGTTTGAAACATCTTTTCAAGCTGAAGAAGGTAGAGTGCTTCCCTACTCTGTTGATGGGTGTGGAACATGAGCATGGTCTTCTTGAGTTGTTGCAGGACAGAGAAGAGGTCATTGGGGACATCGTGGGGAGCTTGTTGCACTGAGATTTCGTGGAGGTTAGTTTGTTCCTCGTTGTTGAGGGTGTCCACAGTGCACGTGGCAGCTTCCACCTCTTCAATAGAAGGTCTAGGTGGCAGTGACCTGTAGATTCTGGTGATTTCTTCTACTGTTTCCAGAAAGCCATGTGAAGGAGGGTCTTTTCCACTCTCAGCCTTCGTGGCCATGGCTATTGCTATGATAGAAGAAGAAAAAACAACCTTAAATTATAGTGTGCCTTTGTGCTTCCGGGATTTGCCTTTTTATTTTATTCAGGACATAATCATAGATCATTGTATGATCCCAGATTACACGTGGCTATGATACGGCTTAATTTTTGGGTAATAAATAATTCAAATTTTCACTTTATAAGAAAAATTAATACAACTCAATATTGTGAAATAAACAGCTTTGCTTAGGAAAAATCTTAAACGAATAGATGACAACCCGACTTGTTTAAGTTTTGTTGAATAAATAATGTAGGTTAAAAAACAAGTAAAGTATATGAAATGTGGGAAAAATCATGCCACGTCAGTTGTACATATCTTTCATGCACAAAAATATCATTTCCTAAAAACAAATGGTTATGATACACTTAATTATGAAAATGAAAAATTGCTGTTGTACAATTTTACTTTTATTTCGTTAAACTTGTGTTACTGTGGAATGTTTCAATAAGAAGGAAAAAGGGAATAGGAAAAAATGTCCTTACAAAAAAATTTAGTAAGAGGCATGTTTAATTTAGTTTTTTTTAGAAAATTAATAATTTATTTTTTCTTTATTGAAAAATTAAAAATTAAGTAATTACTTTATATATATATATATATATATATATATATATATATATATATAATTAAATCTATGTATTAAATATGATAACGATTTTTTCTTATTTTATCTCCCATAAAAAAAAAACTTTCTTACAAATTTTTTTCTAAATATAATATAAAAGAAGATTAAATTATTATTTTTAATTCTTACTTTTTTATAATATAGTAGTTCTAACAAAATGACATATTTTTATTCATTATAAAAATAAAAAATATAGATGAAAAAGTAATTTCTTTAAATTTACTTAGGGAATAATTTAATTCCTCTCCTTTATTCTTTTTGTCATATAAGAATATAAATATATGACTTGTTGGAACTATTAAATTATAATAAAATAAAAAATAAAGATTGAAAATTACTTTTTTTAAAATAACTTAATCTTTTTTTTTTATATATATATATAAATTTTATATAAATAAATTTAATATAATAAGTTTCAGATCTTGATAAATAAAAGTTTAAAATTATGTTTTAAAATCGAAATAATTATTTTCTGTGAAAGATGAAATTAATTTGGATTTTAGAATTAAATTATCAAAATAATTTTTTAAAATAAAGTATCAAAACGAATTTTTATATTAAGATAAAAAATTAAAATTATAATTTATTATTAGAAATAATATTTTTTAATCAGAAATAATACTATATTATAATATAAATTATTTATTATAAATCTAAAATATAATTAATATGTTTAAAAATATTTATTTATTATGAATTTTAATTGTAATTTAAAAATACATATTTATTTTAAATTTTAATTTATAATATATAAAAGGAGATATTTTGGTTTGGTCTCCACATTTTTAGATACTTCTATTCCCTTGTTGTAGCATATTTTTGTTTTTATATCTTATCTTTCACAACTCACACCTAATTTCCTCTTTTATTATGTAATTTTCATTTTTATTGATTTTTATTTCATTTTTAATTTAAAAAATACAAAGGCTCGAAATGTTTTTTCCTCTGCCAATATAAAAAGCATTTATCTTATATAATATAAACTAAAATACTAATTTTTTAATTGGCACATAGTAAATTAATAATAAACATATAAATAAAGAAACAAAGTGATAAATTAAAGGAACAAACTACCTTTGGTGGTTGGATTGAAGGTAATACCTTTTTAACAAGTGCAAAGGGAAAGAGACCTATCCACAGGCAGGCACAAAACAAGGTTCTGATTCTCAGCACTGAGCTCTCTAAAATCAATAACGGTGAACCAACAAAACCATTAATCTCTCTAATCTATATTCTCTTCTTAGCATCAATATCTAATCGCTCTCTTCTCCCTCTTCTCCCTCTCTTCACCCACTTACCTTCCATCCTCAATTCCTCATTCACCTCTCTTGGCTCCTTCCCATCAAGGTCAGATCTTGATTTTCTTTTTCCATACCCAATCCCTCCTATCTCAACCCCTTTATTTGTCTCCCCATAAAATTTAAGAAAAACGCAGAAACACAATATGGGTTGCACCATGAGGGAAAAGCACATCAGAGCTAATCGGAGACCGCGATCGGCGAAACCGGACCCGGATTCGTGCGACAAGGATGCCATATCCAAATCCATAGCTGAGTCTGGCCTCAAGCCCTTCAAATACCAACTGGGGTCCAACGATTCTTCCCAGGCTCCACATTCAAACCCTAATGTCGAGGAAACCGGGTGGGGTTACTGCACAGAGGAACAATTGGAAGAGATTCTTTTGAAAAACTTGGAGTTTATATACAATGAAGCCATGTCCAAGCTTGTTGCATTGGGATATGATGAAGATGTTGCTGTTAAGGCCATACTCAGAAATGGGCACTGTTATGGTGGCATGGATGTGCTGACAAATATTTTGCACAATTCTTTAGCGTTTTTGAATAGTAATAATAATGATGGTGGAGGTGGAGGTGGAGGTGGAGGTGGTTATAGTAATAGTAATAATAATAATAGTGGGAATTCGGATGAGTCTGAGCCTGTGTTTTCTGATTTGAGGCAGTTGGAGGAGTATTCTTTGGCGGGTATGGTGTGTTTATTGCAACAGGTGAGGCCTCATTTGAGCAAAGGGGATGCCATGTGGTGTTTGCTCATGAGTGATCTTCATGTTGGGAGGGCTAGTGCTATGGAAATTCCAGTGCCCGGCAGTGGAAGCCCTGCTCCTGTGGCTACTACCGTTGAGGGTGGTGGTAATTCGGTTGGTGTAATGGCACCGGCTTTGTGTAGGTTTCATGGGGGGTGGGGATTTGGAAATGGGGGAGGCTTGGACTTTCCTGTGAATGGGATATTCTCGTGTGGTTCAGAGATGAGTTTGCAGCTTCAAAGAGACATTGAGTTTCCAAAGAGGTTTAATCTTTCTCCTTCAATGAAGTCCTTATTGAAGAGAAATGTTGCTATGTTTGCTGCTGGTTTTAGGGCAAACTCCAAGCAATTGCAGGTGCAGGCAAAGCCCTTTCCTGGCCGCAGTACTGTGCCTAATTTGGATTCTTCAGCTGTGGCCATTCCGGCTGAGCAGACCGGAGGAGATTCACAGAATCTTGATAGCCAAGATTCTGTGAATTCGGTGCTGAGTAAATTTCGTGATTTGAATCTTGATGAGAATTTGGAGCTTGTGGCAGAAGATCAGAAGGATGAGGTGATAGTCACTTTATTTCATCAGATTAAGGATCTTGAGAAACAGGTCAATGAGCGGAAAGATTGGGCTCATCAGAAGGCAATGCAGGCAGCTAGAAAGCTAAGTGCTGATCTGACTGAGCTCAAAATGTTGCGAATGGAAAGAGAGGAGACCCAAAAATTGAAGAAAGGGAAACCGGCGCTTGAGGACACAACCATGAAGAGGCTCTCAGAGATGGAGAATGCTTTGAGAAAGGCCAGTGGTCAACTGGATCTTGCGAATGCAGCTGTGAGGAGACTAGAAAGTGAGAATGCAGAAATGAAAGCAGAGATGGAGGCTTCCAAATTAAGTGCATCAGAGTCTGTGACAGCTTGCTTAGAAGTTGCAAAAAGGGAGAAAAAATGCTTAAAGAAACTTCTAGCATGGGAAAAACAGAAAGCTAAGCTGCAGCAAGAGATTTCTGTTGAAAAAGAAAAGATATTGGAGACACAAGAAATATTGGTTCAGATTAGACAGTGTCAAAAGGAAGCTGAGGTTTGCTATTTATTCCCCATTATTTATTTATATATTTGACAATGTCACACACCAAAAAGAAAAGAAAATATTTTGAGAATTGCCGATGTTTGCATAGAGTGAGGTTATTGATTGGACTTGCATCTCTGGTGTCAGAATAAAAGTAACATATTCAATCACAAGGTGTAGCTCAGTTTGCAAATTGAGCTCCATATGTGGGTTTACCTGTAGTGCAGAGGCTTGAAGTTGAAACCCATTGGAAGCACCTTGTGTCCAGGGACAGGCCGATGCCCAAACAAGGATCAGTCCACACCTGAGAGGGATGGAATCACCTCATAGTCTTACTGAAATAAAGAAGTAACATGTTTCAAAATCAGACATCAATATGACCTAGACTAGTGTGACATAGTTTGCCATTGTCTCATTGAAGTTTATAGTTTCTGCATGAAGGAATTTAGTCATTTTTAACCCGAGCAATTGAATGCATATCTAACTTAAAGATTTTAAAAATTATATTCCAGTGTAGTAATTAATAATTATGACTTGAAAAAGATGAAAGTGTTGTATTTTTTCCCCTTCTTTTTTGTTTTATTTCATATGTATTGCATATTTAGCAATGTGTCATGTGTGCTTCAAAGCATGGAGATTTAAAAAAGGAGTTGTGATTGGGTTGGATGCATAATTGACCTGTGTCAGAATCAAGTACAGTACAAGATACTTCATTTCTATGGGACAATTTAAATTATCCACATGCATGTTCATGTTTGTCCATGTAAATTGTAATATGTCTATATGCACACTGTTTTAGGATTGAGTTATGTGAAAATACAACACTCCATCACAAGTTATCAATGATATTCTATAACAGCTCTATGGCAGTAGAGAATTCTTTGACCATTATGAGAATCTGGTTACGTCACAATTTGCTATTGCAGGATTTGTAGCCTCAAGTTACAGCCGCTCTCCCAGAAATTTGCAACCACTGCAGTTGCTATTCCACATGGGGACAAATTCCCTTCTTTACTCCTGTTGTTTTGTGTGTTATTGAACCTGTTTTGGGGTATTTTTTCAATTTTTTGTGATTTTCCCTTGTTTAAAGTTAGAATTGTGTAGGGTTTCTAAGTATAGTCAAAATCCTTGAATTTTCCCTTTTTGAGACAATAACACCAAAACTGACCTTTGTTTTGCTTCTGGCTGCTGACCACAGTTTTGTGGCACCATTTTGGTCTTCTCAAAGATATTCAATGTCGTTTTTGGTCAACCCATGGATCACTAGTGTTGTTTCCAATCAATCCTCTGTTCATGTGCCGTAATTCAGCTCTTTGATCTCTATTTTGTCTATTATTTTTTTCCTGTGTTGTGTTCTTTCTTCACACTTCATGGTCTATATTTCAGTAATTATTCTGTGTTCCTTTTTCCTGCAACTATTTTGGTCTCTGTTTTTGTATCTGGTGTATTCTCTTTTTTTTATAAATTCTGTCATTTTTTTTTTCTTCATTCCTATAGTTAAACAGACCACTATATTGAACTAAGTAGTGTATATAATACAATTTCTAATCTTTTTATAGAGTAAATATCTAAGTCTAAAAGAAGGAAATAAGGAAACTATATAAAAAAGATACATAAAAAATAAAAGTCATCAGAAAAGATACAGGAAAACAATAATATATTTAACACTCCCCCTCAAGCTGAAGCATATAAATTATATGCTCCAAGCTTGGAACATATAACTTGTATCTGTGGTCCCCTTAAAGATTTAGTGAAAATGTCAGCAAGTTGATTACTTGAGTTGACAAATTCTATACTTATTTCTTTGACAACTTCTCCCATACAAAGTGACAGTCAATCTCAATGTGTTTGGTTCTCTCATGAAATACAAGATTAGAAGCAATGTGAAGAACGGCTTGATTATCACAATACAGTTTCATTGGTTGGACATTAGCAAATTTCAATTCTTGAATAAGTTGTTTTACCTATATCAATTCACAAGTAGTTGAAGCCATAGATCGATATTCTGCTTCAGCACTAGAATGAGCAACAATATTTTGCTTCTTACTTTTCCAAGAGACCACATTTCCCCCAATAGGTATGCAAAAACCTGCAGTAGATTGTCTATCAATGGGAGATCTTGCCCAATCAGCATCACAATAACTTGATATATGGGTGTCTCCCTTATCCTTATATAGTAAACCCTGTCCAGGTGTCTTCTTAATATATCTAAGGATACGAAGGACTGTTGCCCAGTGATTAACACAAGGTGCTTGCATAAATTGACTTACAACTTCCACTGCAAAGGAGATATCAGGTCTAGTGATAGTGAGGTAAACGAGTTTTCCAACTAGTCTTCTATACCTCTTTGGATCAGAGTAAGGTTCGTCATGTTCTACCATTAGCTTCATCAAGTCACCATGTAGAAAAACATTTTTGATGTCTAATTGATTAAGAGGCCAATGATGAATAGCAGCCATTGCAAGTAAGAGGCGGATAGTAGTGATTTTAGCCACAGGAGAGAAAGTATCTCCATAATCAAGACCATATACTTGAGTATATCCTTTGGCCTCCAACCGGACTTTGAGGCGATCAATTGTGTCGTTAGGTGCAACTTTAATAGCAAATACTCACCTACAACCAACTGCCTTCTGGCCTGAGGGAAGAGAAACTAACTCCCAAGTAATACTTTGTTCTAGCGCTTGCATTTCAACTATCATGGCTTGTCGCCATCTAGGATGATCAAGTGCTTCACAAACAGATTTAGGAATACTAATGGACGAGATAGAGGAAACAAAAGAAAAATACGAAGGATATAAACGATGATAACTAAGGTAAATAAGATAAGGATTATGAGTGGAGCGAATACCTTTCCGAAGAGTAATGGGCCAGAGGATCTGGTGTGGGGTCGGTTGAGGATAGAGGACATGAATCAAGTGAATCTTCACATACTGGGATACCCATCTCTTGTGTCCTGCTTTGACATGTAGACATTGAAGGTGGAGATAGTTCAGTTTCAGAATGAACTGAAGAGGAAGGTTGGAGTATGTCTTGATTATGTGTTTCAAGGGATGACGATTCTGTTGGACTAAGATATGGAATTGGTAGTGCTTGTTGGATAGAGTCACGATCATCTTTGGTGAAGAACATAGTTTCCTTAAAGAATGTAATATCAGCTAACATATAGTGTCTTTTTGTAGATGGAGAGTAACATTTGTACCCTTTTTGAAGACGAGAATATCTAAGAAACACATTTGATTGCTCTTGCAGGAAGTTTATCACGACCTGGAAAGACATCATAAACAAAACATACACAACCAAAGACTTTAGGAGGCACATAATACATTTTATCTTTAGGAAATAAAATTGAATGAGAGATTTGATTCTCAAGTGAAGCAGATGACATTCGATTTATTAAAAAACAGGCAGTAAGAACGACTTCACTCCAATGATTAGCAGGGACATTTGCACTTATAAGTAAGGTGCGGGCAGTTTCAACCAAATGCTTATTTTTCCTTTCAGCTATATCATTTTGTTGAGGAGTATGAGGGCACGTGGATTGATGTAAGATTTCTTTTGAGGACAAATATGAGTTTAGTTCAGAAGAAAAATATTCTTTTGCATTATCACTTCTCAATATTTTAATGTTTTTTTCAAATTAATTTTTCACTTATTTAGAGAAGGACATTAAGATGGAAAAAAGTTCAAATCTTTCTTTTATCAAATAGACCCAAGTACATCGTGAGTATTCATCAATGAATGTGACAAAGTAGTTAAAACCAAAAGATGTTACTTGACTTGGTCTTCAAATATCTGAATGGACGATAGAAAAAGGCAATTACATCTTTTGTTTACTTGATTAGGGAAGTTGGATCTGACATGTTTGCCTAATTGATAGGACTCACTCTAAGGTAGACAGTTTATTGAGATTAGGAACCATTAACTTTAGCTTTGCAAGACTAGGGTGTCCTAAATGATTATGTAAAAGCTTTGGAGATATAGATGCAAAACACAACATAGAGGATTGTTGGATAAATAATAAAGTCTTCTTGATTCATGTCCTTTGCCAATCAGCTGGCCCATATTTCGATCCTGTATAACAAAGGAATCAGCATAAAAGGTTATTGAACAATTCGAAGAACGAGCCAATTGACTCAAAGAAATCAAATTGTAGGGACATTTGGGAATGTACAACACAAAGTTTAAACTAATTGATGAGGATAGAGAAATTTGACTAACTCCCTGAGATACCATTGGCTAATGAAATGAAGTGAGGAAACTTAGGTGAGGAGATAGAGAAGAATACAGACTCGTTACCAGAAATGTAATCTGAAACACCTGAATTGATTCTCCATGGACCTTGACTCCCCATGGACTGGGAAATGCATGCAATTGAAACACTTGGTGATGCCAATGATTGGGTGTGATTGTTGGACTTAAGCCGTTGGAACTCCTGATACTCTTCATCTGAGATTAATTGATAACCAGTCCTTCCGTTTGAAGGGTTATCACTCGAAGATATATTTGTAATTTTGTCTGGCCAACCACTTAAATTACAACATCTATTTTGTAGGTGTCCTTCTTTTCCACAGTGTGAGCAGATAAGCCTACCACGACCACCTTTACCATTTCGTAATATTCCTCTAGTACCTCAACCGCTTCTTCCTCTACCACGAGAGGCTACCATAGCAGAGTTTTCAATCGCAATACCATCACCTTTCATTATGGGAGGAACCCGAAGAAGCCTAGTGACTAGGCTATTCATAGAGGGAATCTGCTCACTTGATAGAATTTGATCCCAAACATGCTCATAGTCGAGATGCAGACTTCGCAGGATTAGAACCATCAGTAGTTTGTCAATTCGCTTTGTTGTTTCCTCAACAGAGTTACACACAAGTAAACCTTTCAATTCTTCAGCAGTAGCCCTGGCTTTGGCTATGTGTGACACCATATCATGATTGGTCTGTCGAAGGGAAACAATCTTTCTTTTGAGTTGAATCGAACAGACGTTGAACATCATTAGCGAAGACATCTCTAGCGTTCGTCTAGAAGGAATAGCAGGTCTTGAATGACCTTAAGATTTCTAATCATTCGGGACTAATAGATTGGCACAAAATGACACAATTGATAGTCAAGCTTCAGCCATGGAACTCAATTTTCTTCTAGTATTTCAGCCTCTTGTTTCTCCAAATGGTCATGAAATCCTTGTCCCAAAAACCACAACTCAATTGATTATGACCAAGCTCTATAATTTTTCAAGTTGAGTTTCTCTGTTGTAATAGTCGGGGTTTCCCGAAAAAGAGATAATAGATCCTTATGAAAAGGAACTGGCAGTGGCCATTTTTAACTCCAAATAGTGAACAGAGGAGGAGACGTAATAGTTCTAAACACTTGCAATAAAAAATAGTAGCACGGTAACTTAGATCTATCAGCTGCATACTTCCCACCAATTTTTTTTGAGTTGGAATAGGTAGGAGATGAGCTAACAAACAGAACGGTGGGCTTGCAGCGGAGAATGGCTGTCTGACGGTGGCAGACAGTGGTAACAACAGCGGCAGACGACGACTATTAGTCACTGGATACTGAGACAAAACTTTTCGGCAGCGGTCGGTGGCAGACAGCGGCGGTCGATGGTGGCGGTTGACGGCGGTCGGCAGCAGACACACAGGACATAGGCATAGCAAAACTTTGCTCTGATACCAAGTTAAATAGACCACTATATTAAACTGAGAAGTGTATGTAATACAATTTCTAATCTCCCTTTTATAAGGTAAACATCTAAGCCTAAAAAAAGGAATTAAGGAAACTATATTAAGAAGATACAAGGAAAATAAAAGTCATATCAGAAAAGATATAGAAAAACAGTAATATATTTAACACCTATGTTTTCATTTTTCTTGCCAGCCATGGCATCATCCACTCAATTACAACCACATAGCTTTTATTGTTATGACTTGTTAATTATACTTTGGATTGAGGATGATGTATATTGTATGAATTAGAAAAAAAAAACACTCAATTTGGTCCTCCAAAGTTTTATGTGTCACCACATTAGTCCTTCAAAAAATTTATTTGAAATTGACAACAATGCTATTGAAAAGCCTGAAAAGTATGCTTGTGTGGCGTTTAAGCCTTTCAGGATTATGTTTTGGAGCTGTAATTTTTTTTTTGAGTTAATAGAACCCATGATTAATGTCAATTGAAGAAATTCACTATTTTTTCTTATATTCTAGAGTTAATCACTTATGTAGGTTATTTGGTTCGAGCTATCAGCTATGGTATACTGTGCATTCATGGGTATTTATTTCAGTGGACATGTGAAAAACACGTTTCCTTCAATTCTCAGTGATTCTTAAATTATATGCTCTAGGTGTTTACTCATTCCTAACCATGGAAGTGTATAATCTAGTTATTGATCATTATTACACCTGAACTTTCTTTCTGTTGATTCGATTCAAGTTCTCAATTAGTTTAGCCATGGTTTTGTCATGTCCATGCAATATATTTATACTGGTTGCTTCTCGTCACCAATAAATCCTCATTCTGTGAAAACTGCAGTTTGCTGAAGCATTGATTTTGTACAATAACTTGTTACAGGTGAAATGGAAGGAGGACTTGAAGGCTAAAGAGGAAGCCTCAGCACTAGTTGAGGAGGAACGGCGCGCTAAGGAAGCAGCCGAATCTAACAATAAGAGGAAGCTTGAGACTTTGCGGCTGAAGACAGAGATAGATTTCCAGCGCCACAAGGATGATCTACTAAGATTGGAGCAGGAGCTTTCGCGCCTGAAAGCATCTGCTCAGTCTGCTGAGTTGCATCACCAATCAAGCACTTCACCTACAAGTGACTCCGAGGGTGTAAAGCCCCAAAGAGAGACCATTGCTAGGCTGCTTCAACAATTGGATAATCTGGAGGATTTTTCGGAGAAAGAAGTGAATAGCAACAGAGAATGCATGATATGTATGAAAGATGAAGTCTCCATTGTTTTCTTGCCGTGTGCACACCAAGTTATGTGTGCTAGTTGCAGTGATGAGTATGGAACAAAGGGTAAGGCTGCTTGTCCTTGCTGCAGGGTTCAAATCCAACAGAGAATCCGTGTATTTGGAGCAAGTTCCTCCTAACTTTATTTGAAAGTTATGTTTCAATGGGACTTGGGTATACCATACTCTGAATTTTCTACATAACTTTGTGCACACTTTGTGGGGCTACTTGTCTCACCCAATATCACATTCACATTGAGTCGTGAGCATAGTCAGGAATTATTATTATTATTTATATAATATAAATAAAAACTAAGGTCCTGGCATTAGAATGTCTCAGATATAGTTTGTTACTGCCGTTGGCTTGCAAATAAGAAATGGGCATTTGTGTTGTTTTTATTTTCAGAGCTCACCTCCTTTCCCTAATGTGTAAGTCTTCATTTTTATTCATATTTTGGTTTTCTATGTATGGTCCTGTAAATTGATCTGTTTCCAGAAAAGAAAAGAAAAGAAAAAAAAAAAAAAGCTTTGCTTTTTTAATGTTTTTTGTGCTTTTATTTCCCGTGAATGAGGGATTTTTCTGATTTATGGACTTTTGTTTTGTATTTGTTGATTTATATACTTACTGTTATAATATATGACGTTTTTGCTATACCACTCGATGATTTATTGCAGTGTAAAAGAATATATATGTCTGTTACAGAGTATAATACTAGCAATCTTTTAAAAAAGAATTTAATGCTTGTGTATTATTAGGATAATATTTTTTATACTATCCGTAAATAAAAAATCATTAGATATTATATATTATATTTTGTTATTAGATAATAGAATAAAATGACTGAATATCTTCTCATTAAAAAATCACAGGAAACTACTTACATTCGATACAAGGTGCTATGTATCAAACACTAGAACTGATTTGTTTTTAGTAGAATATAGCATTAGAACTCGCAAGAGAAAATGAATTAAAATAAATCATAAGATGCATGTAAGGTTTTTAATTAAAATGTAAAATGAAAATTTAAAATAATGCAATATTTTTATTTTAATTTTTAGCAAATCAGTTGCATCCTGTTGTTCTGATATCTCTACAATTTGATCATTATGATATATCCTAATTATTTTATTCATGGTTGACTGGTTGGTTCAATTGGTTGAAGTATCAGTTTGAATAACTTAAAAAACTGGTAGAGCGAAAAATGGTCAAAATCGGACAAAATGCTTTACTTTTTAAAAATTTTAAGATTTTTATTTTTAAAACATTTTTTTAAATAAATAATGGCTCATATATGAAATGTATGTACGGATTGTAATTATTTAGCTCTTTAGCTATTTGTAATAAATGTTTTTATTTTATATAAAAAAAGAGAATTTTGATTTTAATTCTTGTGTATTTATTTATTTTTTATTCTTAAAAAAATATGAAATAATTATTTTTTTATTTATATTATTATATAACACTTATTAATTACTTATATATTTATCAGAAAATTAAATAACCATCTCATGTGATTCTTACTATAATGTTTGTAATTTTATATTAGTATGTGATAATTCTAAATTTTTTCTACATCCCTGATATATAACTTTATAATGAATATTTGGTACCAAAAATAGTAGTTTTAAATTTTAAAAGATGAAAATTAAAAATAACATTTTACAATAATCATAATTAAAATTCACTCATTTTACAAGAACAAAAATAATGATTTTAAATTTTATAAGAATAATTTTTTTTTTTTTTTGAACACCAAAATCTACTCCACTCATTTTATAAAAACTAAAAATATATTTAAGTTTTATAAATATTTTATCTTATAAAGCATGTAATGTGATTTTTCTATGAGTAATTGATACATTATTTTATATATATATATATATATATATATATATATAAGTTTGTTAATTTTAATAATAAATACTTTAAAATTTATATTATTATAATTTTTAATTTGTGGATAGTGTAACAAATTTTACATTCATAATACATATAAATTAAATTTTTTTTATTTTAATTAAAAACTTATTTTTTGAATTTATTATTTAGTATTACATATATAAATTTAACCTTGATTTAACTACGGTTCAACTATTAATCATCGGTTTAGTTTTAAAAATATTAATTTTATTCATTTGATAATAAAGTTTCGCTAGGATTAAACTCGGTGTAATCAATGGTTACAACGTAAAATGAACATTCTGTCAAAAAAAAAAAAAAGTAAAATGAACATAACAATACGGATGACAACTTGGGAGTGAGCCACTCCCAAGTTGAAAACTGAGCTTCAAATGGATGGAGAAATTGGACTTTGGAATACACAAGACAACCACTCATTACACCCAAAGAAATGAAATAAAATAAAACTTTAATTGCATTTTGTCATTTTGATAGTACAATGGTTTGATTTTATTTTTTAAGTTTCAATTACGTAAATTGAATTTTTAATTTTTTTAAGAGTCAACGAAGTTCATTTGTCAGTATAATTTTAATGTTTTTTTATTGACAGTGTTGATGTTTTTAGGGATCAGATCCTCTCCGTTCATTTTTTAACTGCAGAAATCTTCATCATTAATATATATTTATTATTTAAATAAAATATAAATAAATAAAGATGTATAGTGAAAGATTGATATATTGTCATATTTTTGAGTTTAATCATCATAGTTTAAAGATTATGTATTAATAATTTAAAATAATTTTATATTATCATTTAATTATAAATATTTTTTATATAATTTTAAAATAATTATTTTAACTAGTGATAGGTAATTTAATTGGTTAAACAAAATACATGAATGGTATAAATCTCTAATATTATGTTTGATTTTTATAGATAAAAAAAATAATTATTATTTTAAAAGTTATAATTATTTTACACTATTAGTGTATAACTTATTTTATCATATATTATTGTATGCAAACCAAGATTAACTTTAAAAATAAAAAATATTTTAAAAAATATAATGTTAATATATTAAAAAGATTAAAATAATATATTTTATAACAATTTATTTTAAAATAATCAAAATATACTAAGAATATTTATTATTATTTTTTATTTTTAAATATAATTATTTATCATATTTAATAAGAAATTGTTTAAAAATTTATAATTGTATTAAATGAGCTAGACTTGAGAAAAAAAAATTTCATTGAGAATTTTTTTTAGGAAACATAAGTAAAAACTATTTCTGAAAAATAATGTTTCTTGGAAATATTTTCTTAAGATAGCATATGACACATTTTTAACTTCAGATTCTTGAAAAATTAAAACCTTTTTGTTTACCAAATGATATCCAAGAATAATATTAAAAAAATTACTCTTCATACTCACATTTTTTTTAATTTAACTATTCTAATAAGTAATTCATCTTTGACTATTATATTTAAAAAAAAATGAAAATATACTCTTAAATTAACTTAATATATTTGAAGATACAAGGATATTTGGTAAAAGAGAAGTTTTCAGTTTATTGGATATATGAAGTTGAGAAGGGTAGTTCTCATGTTTTTATATTATCTTAGTTTTTTTTCTATTCTAGAACACATTGATTTCAAGAATAATTTTTACCTGCATTTTTTCACAAAAACATTTTCTTAAGGGAATTGAGAATTTAATTTTCTCGAGTTGAGAAAATTTTCCAATGATGCAAAAATGACACAATACTCTCGTCAGCTTATTTAATAAAATTATAATTTATAAATAATTTTTTATGATAAATAACTATAGTTAAAAATAATAAATACTAATAAATATTTTAATATATTCAATACAATTTAAAAAATAAAATTATTTTATAAAATATTTTTTAATATTTTAATACATTAATCATTATAATTTTTAAATATTTTTTATTCTTTAATTCTTTAAAAATTATCAATCTCTTAATAGTTAATGAGTTTAATGACCATATACATCCAATCATAAATTATCATTGACATGATATTAAGATAGTTATTCTAAAAGTCATCAAACTGAACATATATACTGGTTTGTGATGGTATTATAGTGTAAAACTATTTTTTCTATATAATCTATTTTTTTAGTTAATAAATTGTTTAAAAATATTATTTTAAAAATGTTTTAGTAGAAACTTGGAAAAAATTTAAAGCAAAGAGAATGAAAAATTTTGTTATGCTAAAGTTAAATAAAAAAAATATTAAAAATTACGTCAACATATTTATGATTTTAAAATTTATAAAATTATTTTTACAACATAACTTCCTTAAACCTGTAATTTTAAAATTCATGAAAAATATCTTCAAGGTAAAGTTTTACATAAGTCTATCCAATAAAATTATAAAATGATATTTTTGAAAAAATCACTTACACATCCAAAAATATTCTATTAAAATCAAATATGAAAAGCTTAATTTTTCATAAAACATATATAAACATTTCCAAAAATGTTTATGATTAACCAAATGAATTTTAGTTATTCTTATGAATCCCATTCATAGAATTTATAATTATAAAAATGGTTGGATATGAACAAATTTTACATCTATCAAAATTATTTCTTATATAACCGTTTAGCTCAAATTTAATTGTTGAATTTAAATAAATAAAAATATGAAGATAGAAAATATCCCTTTTAAAAATTTATGTATAAAGTAAACAAGCTAAATTACTTAATTAGCTATTCTCATGTTAGTTACGAAGCAAAGGGTCAGATTTAAATCCTACCTTCAAGGAACTTAATTGACGCTTGATTTTTTCTTTTGGATGTTGGTTTTTTTGGTACATTCTTTTTTAATGTTTGGAGGTTTGCTTTTATAAATTAAAATACTATTATGTTGACACCAATATGAGTGATCTATTTAATAGGGTATCTATGTTTGATATTCAATATGTGCACTAAAAAACTAGTAGGAGAAAAAAAAACCAAACTACTCAACCTAAATAATTGTTTTATTATTGTTTATATGCATACTACATTTTAGCTAAAAAAAAACAGCTATAAGAATTAATCGACTCAATCTCTCTTTAATTTTCTTTTATTTATATACACATATAACGTTATTTTAATTAAAAGTAATGGCTATCAAAATTAATCACTGCAAATTTCATTTCTGAATTTTTAATTGAATTGGTTTAATTCAAATTTGCATTTTTTTTTGGTAGAATTCAAATTTGACTAACAAATTCAAAACCAAAATTAATTATTTTAACTATTATTTAAAAAAAAAAAACAGAATCAAGTTGATCGGTCACAATGATATCTCTAGTTTCCGGATAAATTCTTTCCTTTTGTTTTGTTCTGTTTTATTGATAGAGATATTTAATTTGGCCTTTATTACAATGGGGGTATGTGTAATTAACTAATTACACGCATTTAATAGCTAGCCCAGCTTGACACTATTTATTCAAACTCTCAGGGCACAGCCAAGGCAAATTTTTTAAAGTAATTTTATTACACTTCTTCAATTAAAATGTTTTATTTTATTAACTCATCTAATTATAAATTATAGACAATTTATAAATATTTAAATTATTTTACATGGTTAATGTATAGTGTATTTTTTTATAAATATTTATTTAAAAAATATATAAATTATTGAAATAAAATTTTAATACACACAAATTCATTGATGTACCTATAATCATACTCATATACATATATATACACATACACATACCCAAATACATGCACATACACATATACATATGTACATGCACATACACATAAATATATTATATATTATTAGTTAAAATTTAATTAAAAAAATATAAATTTTGATAAGTCTTATTTTTTATTTAATGACTCTCTTTCTTGATTTTCTATTCTTCAAAAAATTTAACCAATAATAAAATGTGTTTCTAACTTTCCTAAGTTGAGAATGTCAAGTACTTTCTATGAGTTGAAATATAATCACAAAAATATTCTGATCCACGCTAATTAAAAATAGTTAATATTATTTAAAATAGAATCTAAATAAAAATAATTATTAAAAATAGAATCTACATTAAAAATAATATTATTAAAAAATAAAATTAATTAAAATTTCCTTATATTTTAATTGAGGGAGAATGAAATATTTAGGAAGTAATTAACGTATTAAAATTTCCATAGATCAATGTTCTTAAATATCCCCCTTATAAAGTACAGATTGAAAATAATGAGGGGAAATCACCCCGCGTAACCTAGAGCCTATGAGCTGCCACACTGGAACAAAAACCAGGACCTGTTTGTTAAAAGATAAGTGAGACCATAAATTTTTTTAATCAATTTTAAATAATAATAATAAAAAAAAATGTGGTTAACTTCGTCGCTTCTTCCTTAGATTTTAATTATTTTTTACTGTATACTTTCACCTATAACACTCTATGTAGTGGGCGTGTACCGCCAAGTCCAAGGCAGGGAAAAACGGACAAATATATGCATGAGCTTATCTTATATTTATTACATTATTTGTCATATTTACTAATTTTATTTTTTATTTTTCTCTCTATTTCTCTGTTTCTTTTTTATTTTTTTTTCCAACTGATACACTCTTAAAATGGAGAGTACAAATATAATTACTCTTAGGTTAAATTGATTTGTCCAAAAGTTGTGGATATCCTTATACCGTGCAGACGAGGGACCTTCTCTACCAATTATGTGAGATGATACACTGTAGAAAGGCAACTAATAATAAGTCCATTTAATTTCCCGTGAACTAATAATGTCCTTTTGGACTCCACAACCTTAACTTGGACGCAAATTAAACTATGAACTAGGCTCTAGCTAGCATCATAAAGATATCACTCATTTTACATAACATTACTTTTCGTTGCTCAGGCAAAAAAAAATATTGTTTTTAAATAATTTGTAAATATTTTTGTAAAACTTCAATAAACTGAGTTTTGAGGCCTATCCAAACTTTGACTAGCTTTCCAGATTTAACTCATTTAAAATTTTCTTAACAATACAATATATATATACCATAATGCTGTCTTTGACCAAGATGATAAAATAATGTTTTTAGTACATAAATTAAACCAATTTGTAGACAAATTTTAGTTGAATCCATCGAAATGTATATCCCACCGAAAAAAAATGTATTTGTCATACTGGTAGACAAGTTATCCTGTTTTTTACACGTAAAAATTATTGTGTAATTATACTATCTTTTCATTTATATATTTGGTTTTTTATCTCTTTTTAATTCTTAAATACTTTATATATTTATCATAAATGAGAGAGAAATATTTATATTTTTCATTTTTTTTAATGAAGGAAAGAATGATAAAACAACGTTAAAAAACTATTACTGTTTAGATATGTCAAGATGCTAAAATATTTGTGATGTCATTTGTTTCATGTGGAATGTGAACAAAAGAGATTTGTTAGTCTTGTTTGAGTAGAGGCACGACTTCCTTCATGTCATCTCCATATTCATGCATATTTAGGCAATTTGTATCCTATTTGGTAATGATAAAAATAACATTCAAACAATTTGACTCACAAATGATCATGCGATGGCTAAATGCTCGACAATGCATAAGACCAATTTTTATGGCGAGTAGCTTCGTGTGAAACTAGTCTTGGTATCCTTTCCTTTTGAGAAACCAAACAATCATTGATCTACTACATTACAAAGAACACTCCCCATCCTTATAACACCAATATTTGGTCCAATTATCATCAACATTTGTAACATGGTGAAGTCTAAGATTGTGGAGGAGTTCCTCAATGTTTCAATCCACCTAGACAATTTGATATCTACAATTAAAGTAACTAGCATACGTTATACATGCTCAATTGTCCATTTTTATCATCTAAGATCATGTTATTCCTCCAACACCATGCTCACCAAAGCAACATAATTAAAAGAGTGGCATTGTTGTGCCTTAACAGATTTTGGAGCCAAACTTGGACATTCATTTATGTTCTAAAGCAAGCTGGACAAATTCCCAGGCACGTCCAAAGTTTTTGGGAGTGCCAGCAGTCGTAGAGTGCATAAATCATATTTTCCTAATGGGAGGAGTAGCCGGGGAAGTGACTATGCAAAGAGAGGTTGCATTGTTGTTGTTTGGCATTTGTAGGGAAGACTAAGTGGCCAACTTGCCATAAAAAGAAGGCGCACCTTTTTGATACTCAGAGACACTAAATCAACTTCCAAATTGGAGTGGGTTGTGCACTAGATGAAGGAGAAAGTCATTTATATGCCAATGTCATAGAAAAACATCCCGAAATATCACTAAGCCACACTATGGAGTCATTGTCATCAAGGTGGAGTAGGATTAGGTATATTCACAATAGAGTTTAGCATTTTTGGCAAAAGGAGACTTCAAATCCAATTCTGATTTTAAATATTTTCATAGCACGAGTCTCAAATTGTGAAAAGTGTATTATTAATATGCACATAAAGGACCTAGTTGGAAAGCTGACCAATTCCCATTAGTTAGAGTACCAAAAGGAATATTTGCCTACACCTAAATAAGGTCTAAACCCCTACATATGGGTGTTTTTGTGACTTTAAAATACTATGCTAAACATAAGAGCTTCAAGTTCCTTGATGCGCAACCAGTATGAGCGAATTATATAAGTAGTTATGACTTAACACACAAACCCAAGGTTTAGTTAGAGATTGAATTAGATGCTACGTGAGTCTGCCCAAAAAAGTAATATGTTGGCCAACCACATGTCTCTCACCCTAAGGCCACCCATAGATTTAGAGCTAGTGACAATCTCTCAACTCACTTTGGACCAAGCTCTAAATGAATCATACTTAGTCCAAATCATGCATCGACAAGTCAGATCAATCTTATCACATATTCCTCGAGGAAGCTAAAACAACAAGTTATAATAATCGATCTAGCAAGACACAACCTTCATGCCTTATTAAGAAGCTTCCCCTTTCAAGAGACTAACTATGATTAAACTTTATCCACCACTTACATAAAATTTTCCTTCTTCACCTTTTTTGTCAAAATCTAAAAACCAAAATATCTCCTAATGTTATGTGCATAGTGGATTCTCAATATATCTTCAATAACATACTTAAATGATGCATTAAAGCTTTGTGAGCTCATAAATATGAATTTTTCCAAATTAACTTTTAGTTAAAATTTTAATATAATATTACATTATATATTTAATATTTTAATATCCTCGTACCAAAATAAAATAAATTTGTATTCTTAAAAACAAATTATTATTGTTAGCCTATTTAAAAATAAGCCTATTATTTATTTAAAAATAGGCCTATTGGTCTATTTAACTTGTAGGCTTATTTAAAATTACTTTTTATTGGCTTATTTAAAGATTTTAATATAAAATAGATTTTTAAATAGATTAATGGATTAGACCAGACTTTTAAAAAGGTTAGACTAGACCTTAAAAAAAAAGTCTTTAATAGATAATAGACCAAACTTAAACTTTAGTTTTATAAAACATGTCAAACCTATTTATCCAAAGCCTAACCTAGCCTATTTCTAGCCCTATCTGCGAAGCATAAACAGGACAAAGGGGGACCACCTTTGGAAAAGGTGATAAACTTTCACTTATTTTACATATTCGATTTATGAATCTTGATAGTCAAGCGTCCTATGCACAAGATAAAGAGGTACGAAGAATAATCTTAATATAAATAAAGATATTGACTATGTTTCTTAATTTATTATTTTATTTTTTTAAGTGAAAAAAAATGTTCAATTCTTACAGGACGTAAGCGAATGAAATCCTACTCCAATAAAGTCTATTGGATTTTTGTTTAAGAATAAAACCTTATTAGAATTGTCCAATTCATCTTTCAAAACCATATTACATCTTGTATATGATTAAATTAAATAGGTTAAATTGTGATAATATTTTATAAGTACATAATTATCTTAAAAAAATTATTATTATTTTTATTTTCAATTACTCATAAAAAAATAAAATATTTATTTTTTGTTCTTTCTTCAAAATAATTGTTACAATTTTTGTCATTAGTGTAATCTTTGTCTAACAAAAATTAACATACTAATAATATAAATTTATTAGTATGATATATTATATTATTAGCATAAATTTACAATTAGGAGAATCCAAGTTACTTTAAAAATAATTTTAAAAGAATTACTTTTCATCTATGTTTTTTATTTGTTTTAATCTAACGGTTACGATGAGTAATTTATATTTATCTGTTAGATTAATAAAAGATGAAGGGTGAGAAGGAAGAGTAATTCTTTTAAAATTAATCTTGAATTGACTTAATCTCCTTCTCTCTTTATATATACATACATACACCCATAAATACATACATATACACACATATATGAGTTGGATAATTTTTTTTTATGAAAGCATATGAATATTTAAATTATACTATTAAATATTTACATAACATGAAAATAAAAATTATATCAAATTATATTAATATCTTTTTGTGTAGAAATTTATATTAATATCTTAACTAATGGTTAAATATTTGTATCATAAGAATGAAAATTTTACATGTAAGTATTTAAATATCTAAATCATAAATATAAAAACTTTCATATATATATATATATATATATATATATATATATATATATATATTATGCATTTAATTTTCTATTGTATTCATCATTTAATGTGTTTTTTTTTACTTCAACTTATTATTTTTTAAATTGAAAATTTATATTTATAATTATTTTAAATATGTATCATTTTGTATTATTTTCACCATAACTCTTCAACATACGGTTTATACACTTATAAATAAAAGTATAAATTTTAATTTTATTACATTGATAAATTATTATATCGTATTACTAAATTCATTCTATAATTTAATAACATGATGAAATGCTTATAACTTTTGTATACTTGTAGTACATCAAAATCAAACTATGAAAATGAATTATTGTACATATATTATATAGCTCGAGGTTGTTTGCAGAATGATTTAGTTTGTTTTAAATTTAATATAATTTATTTTGAAAGAGTTTGTTTTAAAAGAATAGTTAAAATGAAATTTGAAAATGAAAATGTTTTAAAAGTAATTTTATTTGAAGGATAAAGAAGAATAATTAAGAACATGATTTGGAAATAAAAAGTAGTCATCAATTAAGAATATAAAAAATTATATGTAATCACAAAGTACTCATCCATCTCAAATGTAAATTTTATTGCAGTGCTCATGTTTAGTTATATTCTATAATATTGAGTGAATATTAAATTCATAAGTGTTTTATGTACTCAACAAAGAGGTAATTAGAAAAATTTTAATATAAATAAATATATTGATTATGTTTCTCAATCTATATATTCATTTTCTAAGTAGAAAAAAAAAACAAGGTTCAATTTTTACTAGATATAAGTGAAAGAGACCCTCCTCTAATAAAGTCTATTGAATTGAAGAACAAAATTTTATTTAAATGGTTGAATTCATCTTTCAAAACCATGTCACATCTTAGATTTGATTATATATGATGAATTGAAATAATTACTTTACTATTTCTTTATTTTTCAATTGAACACGCCATCATCCAATAATTGATAAAATATACAAAGAGTTAATATATCACCTATTGAAAAAGACAAAAAATTAGTTAAGACGTTTTGGACGCAATCAAAGAAAGCCACGAAAAGTACCATGATTTTAGTTAAAAAAAAATGGAGATTCAAAAAAGAGATTGAAAAATTGTTAAAAAAGATTGCATAATTAGTAATATTTCTAACTAACCTAGTGAGATAAAGTAGAATAACTTTTGAATATAAATAAAAGTATTTTTAAAAAATTGATAATCGCATACCAGAAAATAAATTTTATTCATCTTGAAAACTAAAAATAATTATTATTAATTTGAGTTACTGTAAAATTGGTTATAAAACCTAAAATATAAATCAAACCAGTAATTAATTGAAAGTTGAAACCCAATTTGGTTGAAATAAAGAACCGCATGAGTCAAACGAAACGAGCTATAATTCTAAATTCCACTGTTACCTTCTTATAGGCGGCCTGGACGTTAATCTAGATCTTTGACAGCCATTTTCACGATATTCAAAAATTAACTATTTTTAAATTATTTATGATGGAGTTTTAAGTCATTTTATACAAGAGTCATTTTAAAGTAAAATAAAAATAAGAGAAAAATCAGTATGTATTTTTTCATTGTTGAATTTTGTAGATTAGCACTATCTAATTATTGAATTAAAATTTAAATTATTAACGTCAATTACAAAAATAAACTTATAATACCTTAATTGATAAAAATTAATTATTAGGACTTATTATGTTAATGAACCTATAATGAGTTGAGTCACACTTTAATTGATAATAATTAATTTTTCTAAGTGTTTTGTGTAGTCACACTCTTAGCTTTAAAAAGCCTGAAATTCTCTGTGCGTGATTTTAATGTATTAAATATTTTTTAGTATATTGTACAATCTTTTTAAGGCATTTCACTTGCAAATTTAATTTTGGGTGTTTATGAATATTATACACGTGCCTTTTTGTGTTTTTTTTATGCTTGATATGAAATATTAAATAATTTTCAACCAGCATAAGGGTTAATATTTTGTATAGTTTTCCACTCATCTAATGTGAAAATATATACACAAATTTTGTGTAATTTTAAATGATTTTTTTTATTAATATTGAATTAATAATAATTATACTTGATATATTATTATTAATTAATGTGATTTTTTATTAACACGATATAATTTTTGTTTATCAATTTTGTTCTGGTACTTTATTGATGAATTTTTTTTTGCAAGAATTTGTACATTGTATTTTTGTTAATTTTTTTTTATTTTTATGTTGGGCATATCATGTTTTGTGCATAAATTTCTATAGTTGCTTTACTATTAGATATTATGTTCACTTCTATAATAACTTTGAATGAAATTAACTATGGAGATTGAAAAGAATATTTAAATTTGTACTTGGTCATTAACGGGGACAATGCTAAATACAACAAAATAACTCTTAAGTTGACTGCACTACATCGAACTATACTGTTAAGAAGTCTCAAACAAATCCTTCTCCCCAAAGTAGATAATTTTACCACAACAACTTGAGTCCTTTATCCCTACTATGTAGTAGCTTGAAATATGGTATTGGGGCCAAGGTTTTGATGTTTAAAGCTTATGAAGATGTTAAAGATTAAATCTTTATAGGTCCAAATCACCGAATAACATATCAAAATGATCCAAGAATCAAATAAATAGAACCACCAACATTCAATCAATATAAAAAGGCATATATTTTGGTAAAATAACGTGACAAAAATAACAAAACCAAAGTTTTCAATTTCAAGAACATATGCATAAAACAAACATTTTTAAGCATAAAATATTTCAAGAGATTTTTAACACATATACTAACCAACCACAATGAGAAAAAACATAAAAATTGAATATTTATGCTTCCTAAAGAGCTTTTCATGCCCTAAAGTAAGTTTTTGAATTCTTTGACAACTTCATTCAAGATTAGTGCGTCTAAGCTTCAATTGCCACCAAAAGCCTCTTGAGCCCATGAACAAGAGAAGAAAATGAGAATGGGAGAGAGAGATGACGTTCTTAAATGGTTTCAGAAAGGATTCAAATGGTTTGATATGTACATGATACAAAGTTAGTTGAAATAGATAAGATCTTATGTGCTTTTGATATTTATGTTCGTCCTAGTATTGGTTTTGTTGTCAACATTTAGGAAAATATTGAGCAACCCATTTTAGTTCATTGCAAGGAGTTATGATTTATATTTTTACCTATGTAAAGTTTGATAAATTGTAAGTCATTTATTTTGCAAGCTTTCATGACCACTGAAAATCTACTAGCTTCTAGCTTTAATTTTGTGATGGCATAAAAAATTATTTCTTGGAAGAGTGTTAAGCATATACTAACAACTATGTCTACCACAAAATTCGAGTATGTTGCTAACTATGAGATCAAATCATGTGGCTAAAGAACATATTTTGGCTTCCACATTATTGAAAGCATATAGCTAGACCACTTGTAATATTTTGTGACAATATTGTTGTTGTATGTTTCTCTCAATATAATAAGAGTTCTTATATAAAACACTCTAATGTTTGTTAGAGAGAAATTTTTTGAGTTTTAATCTCAAATTGAGCACATTGCCATAAAGTGCATGTTGATGTATCTACATCTACTAAACAAAGACTTAACTATTGAATCTTTTGAAATTTTTGCAGCTCATATGAATTTAGTTAAGTCTTGTGATGTTTTGGGTTAGTTAAAGTTTGAGATTGTGCATTCTTCATTAATTGTTCTTTATGAAATGTATAATTTGATGATGTCATTTTTGTTTTTATATCTCTTGTGAGTTCATTAAGATGCTTAGACTATTTTGTTGATATTTCATATTTGTCTTATTTAATTATATTTTTATAATTTTATTAATATGTATAATATTTGACTATTTGTCCTCATCAAATATAAACTTATTATTTCTTTAGATGTAATTGATATTTTGTTATAATAATTATTTGTTTTCAACAATTAAACTAATGTTATCCAAAGTGAGAAATTATTAAAATTTTATAAATTAACATTGTCTAATTATTAGATTAAATATTAGATTATTAATATCAATTATAAAAAAAGTATGGAGGTATCTTAATTTAAAGATATATTTGGACTAAAATAAACTTGTGATGAATTGGAACTTCACTTTGCAATAAAAATGAGGGCTCTACCATGTCACAAAATTGTTGATACATAAGACAGTTTTGTATTACACAATATTGTACAGAAAATTATATTATTTGTGATTCCTTTTTTAAGGTAATAGACATGAGTTATATTGATCTCCTCTTCAGATGTTGTAACCCCTCATAATTATTAATTATTAGCATGACATAACTTTTATTTTTATTCTCTTTGATACATTTTAAAAAATTACTATTATGATTAATATAAGACTACAAATATCTTTTAGATAAACAATCTTATTCAACCCAAATAAAATCATCACGAGTGAAAAAACTTTTGTCATAATATTATTATAATGGTTAATTAGCATTAATTTATAATATCTAATACTATTTAAATTATTAATATAAATATTATAACTTACGCAAACAATCATAATAATATATTATGGCGTATTAATTGTATAGTTAAATTTTCTGTATCAACAAAATCATCTTTCACTATAATTTATTATTAAGTCGGGGTATGCCAATAATAATAGTTCCGTTTTTATTAGAGAAAACATATATATATCATTGTAAGACTGTCGACTAATAGTTAGTACAGATTTAATAAAAAAGAATAGTTAGTACATATTTGTTTTAATTTCTTGTTTCGTAACATTATACAATTTTTGTCATTGACATGTTTTATGAACAAAATTCCAAATGTAAAATGTTCATTGTAATGCATGTAGAAATGACGTTGCTACAAGAGCACAAATTTTTGCCTGCGCACTAAAAATGGTACATGTTGAGAGAGATTTAAGTCTAAGTCATTAGTACTAGCACTAGCTAGTATAATCAGGTTACCACTTGCTGATATCTAAGCTAGTATAATTAACTAGATTTCCACTTGCTGATATCCATTTAAGACTCAACTCTAAAGTCTGGTGTACTTTAATGCATGACATGTGAATGTAGAACTATAAATGACATCACCAGCTCCTCCCTAAACCACACCATATAAAGTCCATGCTTCACGGAGAACTTTGTGGGGGGTCTCACCATTCATCAAGACACATATAGAATCCCTAGTATCTCTCATAAAAATATCAGTTCCTTAATTTCTAGTTTTTTTTTTTTTTTCTTTCAATATCTCCTATTTTGTGGCTACATGCTTTTGGGCTGAAATAGAAAACGCCAATTCCAATTGATTAGCCTATTAACTTTGCATTGTCATTTTGTCCTTCATAAAGAAATGGTTCCTAAAGTTCATGCAGGTCCAGAAATGGCAATGGGTGGTAAAGAGAGTGGAAGAATAATGAGTGGGAATTGGAGGAAACATGTGCTTGGTTTTGGTGAGAAATTGAGGAGGTTTCCTAGTTTGGCATGGGAGAGTATGTGTAAGATGGGGCGTGATGATCCAAGAAGGGTAATCCATGCGTTCAAAGTGGGTTTGTCTCTCACTCTTGTGTCTTTGCTCTATCTGTTGGAACCACTCTTCAAAGGGATCGGTGAGAATGTTATGTGGGCTGTCATGACCGTAGTCGTAGTCTTCGAGTTCAACGCAGGTCAGTTTCCCTCTAAATTCGAACTTTAATCCAAATATTCTAATCTCACACTAGTTAGTAACGTCTTCTTATCTAGATATATAACCATTTTTTTTTTATCAATTTTGAGTTTTGATTTTTAGAAAAAAATTATTAAAATATTTAGGATCATCACCTCACTTCCTATCTACATATTATTTATTATTATTATTATTATTATTATTATATATATTCAAGTTTTTCAATTTTAAAAAATAATCATTTAAATACATCTCATATAAAAATTGATTAGAACATAAATAAGTAATAATCTTAAACTATCTAATATTTTTTTTTAATTTTTGAACATTCCAAAAGTACAAATATTTTATTAATATTTTTTATTTATCTTTTCATGTCACATCACGCCGATAATCATATTAATTATTTATATATGATATATTTTTATTTTTGGGTATCTCCACTCAAAAAATATCCTAACGTCATTTTTTTTTCTAAAAAAAAAAAAATAAAATTTTTTATTTAAGTTAAAATTAAATTACACACCTAAACTTTTAAACTAATTTTTCTATGGTCACTTGTAGACTTTTTCTTATTGGTTAATCATCATATATCTAAATATTGAATAGAAAAAGTGTGTATAATATTTTATATCATCATTCGATCATAATTTTTATTTAAAAGAAGTTTATTAATTTTTATAATAGTTATTTTAAAAATTATACTAATTATAATTTTTAATTAATATACTGTAATAATATATAGAAAATAAGATCATAAAAATTAATCTAAAATTGGCCTAGTAAGCCATCTTATGTACAAGTACAATTAATTACATAGCCACCTAGTATAAATGGCCAAAAATTCTAACATTGTTTTGATGGCAGGGGCAACTTTATGCAAAGGGCTTAACAGAGGATTGGGAACAGTGTCAGCAGGATTACTGGCATTTCTTATTAAATATGCTGCAACTAGATCTGGCCACCGCGCCTTTGAAGCTATTTGCCTTGGAACTGCCGTTTTTATAATTGGTACATGTTTATTTTTATATCTAACATAAATATGATTTAGAACTTCATAAGAAACGTCAGGCAATAAAACTTTACTCCTCAATTTCACGTTCATACGTGATTTTCAATAAATGGTTACATACTTAATCTCGTATTGAGAAATTATAGACTCATATAATTAATTCTGAATTGAAATAATATTAAATGATTTTTAGGTTGGATTAAATTTTTTATTATTAACTTGCTTTTAGAATAAAAATACTCAAAACATACTATAAAATCAATTACAATCGAAATAATTTTACAAAATCAATTTGAATCGGAATAAATTTGGCAAGCATTCACTCAAATACACACTTAATGCGCCTTATTCCCTTGTGGTATCCAACTATTTTAAGAACTTAATTACTCTCAGGTTCAATTCGGATTAAGTCTCATTAGTCATTGTTTGGGTAATGACTCATTACTCAAACAATCAATCTTATTTTTTCACTATCTCCTAGCAAATCTTTGGAGCTAAATTGTTACAAAAAAAAACTTTGATCTAAATTTGTGTTGTTGTCAATTGGTTCTGGTAGGTGCTGCAGCCAGTTATGTGAGGTTCTTTCCCTACATAAAGAAGAATTATGATTATGGGGTCCTTATATTTCTCTTGACCTTCAATCTGATAGCTGTTTCGAGTTACCGGATTGATAATGTCCTCAAGTTGGCACATGAACGATTCTACACCATAGCCATAGGCTGTTCCATATGCCTTCTGATGAGTCTATTGGTATTTCCAAATTGGTCAGGGGAAGCTCTCCATAATTCCACAGCTTCCAAGCTTGAAGACCTAGCTAAATCTATAGAAGGTACACACAATAGTATCACAAATTTACAACTGAAAAATCCATATGCTTTTCTGTAGAGCAAATGATCAAACTTCTTGGTTTTATTATATAATTTAACTGATGTCTAATCAATGTAAAAAATTTTGCAGCATGTGTCAACGAATACTTTTCTGGAGAAATGGAAGCCTCTAGTGATGAAAAATCATCCGAGGATATATACAAAGGTTACAAGGCTGTTTTGGATTCAAAATCCACTGATGAAACACTGGTAAGCCACCCATTAGGCTATAATTAAGCTATCATTAAAAGCTGATCTTCAAGAGAAATTCTTCTATACACCTGATACACATAAGTTGTATGCACTAAGCCGAACAATATTATATAATTTCATAAATCTTTTGTGTCACACAAATATATCAGATTTAAAATGATTATATATCAGTTGGTAACTAGCCTAGTATACCCATCTTTGTGCACCAGGTGTAGAAGAGTCTCCTGATCTTCTAATGGTTCTGTTTTGAATTGTGCAGGCATTACATGCAAGTTGGGAGCCAAGGCATTCATGTCACGTATTTCCGTGGCAACAATATGTAAAAGTTGGAAATGTTCTTCGTCAATTTGGGTATACAGTGGTAGCTCTACATGGCTGTTTGAAAACAGAAATTCAGGTAACATTTGCTCTCTAAAATATATTTGACCATTTATGTGAAGGTGCAACTCATCACAACTTTAGCATCCCATTTGCTTTTTCGTCTAAGTCAACCGCTATCCATATTGCACATCCCACTAATCCTAAATGACATTAACACTACTTTTATACATGTCACATTTACTGATGGCACTTCTAAACAGTAATAGAAAGTCACCAACACATAACCCCAATACATAACAGTTGGTTATTATTACTAAATTAAGTGTACTCAAAGAAATGCAAAAACGATGCACAACACTGTATTATCCTTTCTTCCAATTTGGATTTAAACCTACCTCTATCTCACAAGATTGAATATATTATTTGAACTTGATATGAGTGTGATATTTGTAAGATTGGATATTTGTAAATGGTTCAATATCGATTCAATATCGATCTGATCTCAAGTAGCTTAGTAGGTCCAACAATGATTACTAAAATATACTTTTATATCATTTTATAATTTTATATTTAAGTTTTATAAAATTAGCTTGTAAGGTGAGGATTATGCTCACTTGTATACATTATTTGAGTTATATCATTAATCAACCTGAAATCTCTAATCTTCTTTTACAAATTTTACTATTAGGATATACAAAAAGTTGATTTTAACTCCGTATATAAGTTAATATCATGTTACAAGTTAATTTCATGTTACGAGAAAAACTTATTTCATTATTTTTCTATTTTACTATCTTCTAAATATTTCCACAGAAATCAGGGTTTAAGATAGGATGCATTATTGAATCTTTCCTTAGAGTCTTAGAGGACTATTATTTGTGGAAGATTTTTGTCTAAAATTAGATAATTTGTTTCAGACAGCACCCTCAGTTCGAGTCCTGTTCAAGGACCCATGCACAAGGCTTGCATCAGAAGTATCAAAAGTGCTGATAGAGCTAGCGAGCAGCATAAGGAACCGTCGGCATTGCTCTCAAGAAATCCTGTCGGACAATCTCCAAGAAGCCCTGCTGGACCTAAACATCGCCATAAAATCTCAGCCTCGGCTCTTCCTAGGCTCCAACGACATGCTGGCCATAGCTGCAGGGCAAACAAACCACGGAAACAGCTCACCATCAAGTGCTAAAATCGACTCTTCACCTTTGCAAGACTGCAAGCCCCAAAGGACGTGCACTGAACAGCCAAAGGAACCAGAACGTAAAGTGCTGAGGCACCAGCTGAGTAAAATCACAATCACTAGTCTTGAGTTTTCTGAAGCCTTGCCTTTTGCTGCTTTTGCATCTTTGCTGGTGGAGACAGTGGCCAAACTGGACTTTGTTATAGAGGAAGTTGAAGTGCTGGGGAGGTTGGCATGCTTCAAAGAGTACACAACCCATGACAACATTGTTGTCACTTGTGAGACACCTCGAGTTGATGTGTTGGAGGACCATATGCCCACTCGTGGAGCAGATTAAATCTGGGAGGACCCTAGGAAATGCATTCTTTCTTGTACATTGATTATCATTCACATATGTTTTCAAGTCCTTAAAAGAATGTCTCCAGCTCAATGATAGTATAAATATATTTCAGGATATTAAAGGTATAGCATAGATACATTTATAGAAAGTGGTGTCATTCTCAAGCTTTCTCTCCATTTTTTTAGACTCAATGTCCATTTGTGTCCTTTGGATTTTTGGTTTTAGGATTCATTTTATGAGTTGGGCCTTTCCCACAATGAACCTAGATCAGGTGGAAGGGATGCTCCACAGCCCAATCTATTCTATTTAAACAAGGCCTGTGATACTCGCACACCCCTTCATTGTTTTTTTTTTTTTTTTAATTTCTATTCTAATCCTCTTCACATCTCCCTCACCCTCCTGCCACCCTTTCACCCCTCCTCTCCATCTTCTTTAAATATCTTCTTGCTTTCTCTTCCACAAACATTGTTCTTCCTTATTCTTCATGGTCTTTTAAATGTGAGTTTTTGCCCCCTATTGCTTCTTTTCCAACTTTTCTTTTTTTTTTTTGGTTGCATGTCTAATATAATAAAAATTTAATTTTCATTATATCAAGAAGATCCATAACAAAAATTAATCTATGTCAAAAATATTTTTTCCATAAAAATAATTACAGACAAAGTTGATGGTGGGAAGATAAAAAGAGTATGAGCCTTTAAAAAATAATAATTGAACTAAGTCCTCAAACAAGTCTATTTACTAAATCTATTCGTATTTTGAAATTTGATCTATTTCATAGAATTCAAGGATTGTTTCGTTCAAAAGAAAGAAATTTTGTTTAGATATTATTTTAGTTGAGAGGATTAGAGTTTAGGAGAGGAGGAATTTTAATGAAGGAAGATAGTCTTTTTTTTTTGTTTGGTTTACAAGAAAAGATTTTAAAAATAATTAAATTTTATATTTTATAATTTTAAATTTTAAAATATAAATAAAGATATTTTTTTAGATTTTAAATATTTTAAATCTTCTCCCTTTCAAATCCCTTGGAGGAGAGAAAAAATTACTCCATTCTCTTCACCTCCTTAAAATTAAACCAAAAAATAATTTAAAATCTCTCTCATTTTCCGTGCAAGCAAATGCTCTCTTAATTACAACCATCCAAATGTCACATTGTTTGTCTGTTGAGCAAAAAGAAAAAAGAAACAAACAGAACATTCTTTGTGGAAAAGAGAAACTGAAACCAGGAAAGGTAGATGGTACACAGATTCACGAAGCGGCCAATTGTTTGTTGTCGGTTTTATTTGAGTTTGGGGTAAAAATAATAATCGTCCAATTTAATCAAATTGATTTTTTTATTTTTTAAGCAAATTCAAATAAAATTATACCAATTAAAATTAAGCTGCTTTGTCTTGGATCGTCAAATTAACATAAAGAATAGATTTTTTTAAAAATTATCGTCTCATTATTCTTATTTAAAATACTTTTTATTTGTATAAGATACTAATATCTTGTTCTCATATGATATAAGATAGTCAAGTTAATTTCAATATTATCCATTCCTTTCCGTTTTTCTTGAATTCAAAACCAATGATCAACATCATTTTTTAATTTGTGTATTTTATATTTGCTTCAACCTGATTAAAGCCTTTAGTTATGAACATACCCAAAATAAAAATAAAAAAAGGCTAAAAGAAACACTAATAAAGAATTATCTCCAAATAAGTTTCCAATATTCATTTTAAGCTGAAGCAAAACAGTTGGACACAACATAAATCTTTAACAAAGAGAGATGAAATATTAGGATATGATCTATACTGACAACATATGTGACCCAAGTTTTGTGTAGAAATGGGTCCAATGAGAGCCCATGTGTGATTTTATTCCATGAACTTACTGAAAGGGATGCAAGATATTTTGTGAGCAAATATGGATAAGGTGATGAATTGTGGTTCATAAGAGGAAGTACAGGGACAGTGTTTAGTTGGTCATCTGTGGATGGCATCTTGCATCCCAAACTCACCATCATTCCAGGGGTGGAAGACAAGCCCATGTTGCTTATTCGGTTGGAACATAGGCAAGAGAGTTAATGACAAACCTCAGATTAAGTACCATGATATTGATCTTACTTTCTCAACTTCTCTGGTCGACAAAACATTTTTGAAAGGTATTGTCTCTTTTTCTATCTATTCAAGTTTTAAACCATTTATTACTACTATGATTTAAACCATTTACTACTACTATTTTTGATCAGGGAAGGAGCTCAAGTGCTGCTATAAGGCTACAATTGATGGATTCAGTGCAACTAATTTCCACGAGTGCTGTGACTTCAAGGGTCCATGTGTGGTAATCGGTTACACAAACAAGTCTTTCAAGTTTGGTGCATTTAGCCCTGAAGGCTATAAAAGCACAGACGACTACTACGACACATTTGATGCCTTCCTATTTTATTGGAAAGACAATGAAACTAAACCTATTATTTTGCCTAAGATTGGAGGAAGTGGTGCAGCCCTGTTTGATTATGCACGAGGGGGTCCACAATTTGGGGCAGATGGGCTTCTCATAGGACCCCCATTAGCCCCAGTTATGGGTGGCTTTGCCGGGCCTGATACCAATTCTGGCATTGGTGACCTAAGGCAAGCTAAGTCAAGATTGGGATTGTCTTATGCCAAGAGAGAAGATGGCAAGGAGTCTATTTTTGGAGATGAGTCAAGGGCAACCCTTCAAGAAGTGCAAGTCTTTTTTAGTCCTCAAATTGCAAGTTTATATTAAAACTGCATAAGGGGGTAAGCGAGTAAGGAAATACTATGTGCATGTTTGGATTAAAGTTTATAAATTCAGTTTGAATGAATTTTATTTTGTAAAGGTAACTTTCAAAATTGAAGTTGCTTTCAACTGAAACTCGGTGTCTAACCAAATGTAAGTACGTGTGCAAATATACTTGCAGGAGACAAAAGGGTAAACCAAACTTATAGTTAATAATATTACCATGTTGCCTTTCATGAGTGCTGTCCACGTCTATAATGAGTCAATGTCTATATTGTAATATTTTGTGCATGAATAACCATTTAGGCCTTTGATCTCATCTTCCACTAGAAAGATTCACCAAGAAATATATAAAGTACCAATGCCTATATAAATTAACTTCCATTGAGGATGCTTTTCACTCATTTCGTTTTCAACTCAGCCAGTGGAGAATGATGGTTGAAGGAATTATTTCTTAAACAACCACATAAAAACTTAGCTTAATTAGCGAGGAAAAAGCCACATATATACTTTAGATTGGAGCGTAGGTATGTGCCTAGGTTGTAGTAGGGGGCGGGAGAATCTGTCACGGGCTTTATCAGATTATAGATCGTTTTGCGTTTAGAGAGATTTGGAATTGTTGTCCCTTTAAGAAAGTGTTCCTGAAACTCTGAAAGTCTTACTTTGGTGACATGCATTCTCGCCAAGATGGACAATAAGAAGATGCTGGGGGACAATATGCTTACTTCAGAAGAAGGCATACATGTGTCATGTCTACTTTTGTAATCCCATAAAATATTCTTTTATAATTTTGTCTAATTAGTGAGAAGGAAAACATTTTCTATATTAGAAAGACAGAAGTGTAATAAATACTTTCCTTTTCAATAAAAACTTACTAGTTGTTTAAATCAGTCTTAAGCCTTGATGTTAATAAAACCAAGAATAACCTTGTAATGTGTATGTCTATATACAAATATACAGCTGTGTTAAAGGTGTTTAAAATTTTAAATCACAAAAGCAGCCTGAATAAAGTCGAGTTGCTAGAGATAACCAACTCATTTGAACAAGTGAGATTCTAAAGGAGGTGAATAGGATACTTTTGCTGTCTTCACTACAATAATATACGTGTAAATATGTTTTATGGACAGATAGAAAATAAGAGATATAGATACTTTTAAAATTTTGCCTCCATTTGGGATCATTAGTTAAACAACACTTGTTTAAGAATTATCTTAAATTATATTTGAGAATGTATTAACCAAGGAAGAGAATGATTGAAAAACAAAAAGATATTTAAATAAATAGCCAATTTAATTATAATAGAATTGAGTAAATGAATAATTTAGTCAATGTCACTCTCTATCATTTCGATCATTAGATTGAATTAAAGATAAAAGGAGTCTCTAAATTATAATTTGTTTCTTCTAAATTCTTAAATTTAATTACTTATAATTATTTTAATATATAAATATATATTAATATTATCACTTAAATCACGTGCCTATACAATTTTAAAAACATTTTGAAAATTTTCTTTAATTCAAGAATGATTGAGATAATGACTACCAAATTTAAAAAAACAAAAATATCGGTTTACTCTAATAGAATTATTGAAGGGAACATGAGTATTGGTGAATAGTTATTTTAACTGTTAGATTAGCATATGTATGTTTACATTGTAAGTGGCGAAAAAGCCAAATTCTAGTGTACAGTGAGCACGATTAACACACCACTTAAGTGGTGGGATGGCAGAGCCTAAAAGCAATTCCTATTAACTCCCACCCCACTGCTTAAGTGGTAAGTAAGACGATAGAATTTCTGAATTATGGGTTGACATAATTCATCCTTACCTCACAAAGTATTCCAAAAAATATTCACTGATTAAATTAAAGCTGCTGATTTATTGATAGAGAATCCATTAAAAGGTCATTAAAACCTATCATCCCCCACTAATAAAAAAGGACGAACCAGCAGAATATTGGATGCTAATCAAAACAACTGTACGGGGATATGTCTTGTCAATTCTAAATGTAGAATTCCATTTTGCCTTTATTTTTAAAGGAAAAAACAAATGAAATGACCACTATATTGGCGGCTGAACTGACTGAAAGGTGAACCAAAGAGTCCTGTTATTCACATGCATAATCTAATTCCTTTTAGTATTGTCTTCTACTTTCAGCTTTTCAAAATTAAGCATATCTAACATTGTTTATTTTGGATACAATAGTATCTTCAACAGCATTGAAATTTTGATACAGGGCAATGTGACTAATAAAATCTATGCCTCAATATTCTTAGTGTGCCAACAAAATAGACGAGCACTTGAGAATATATGAAAATGAAAGGCAAGGAAAGCTTGTGTGAACACAAACAACAAACAGTAGATAGTAGGGGAAAAGGAGTTTGAGTCTTTTACAACATTTACATGAAGTTTTCCTCCATTATATAACTTTATTTTATAGAACCACACATACAGATGGCTGAATGTAAACCAACTCCGGCAAAATGGATAAAAGTGATGTTGCCTGGGGATCCTACCTACATAACAGTGTAAATGATAAACATAATCAAGAGCACTTCAAGCAGAATATAATTTTTGCCTGCTACGCAGCAAGGTGATTCTACTCATTATTTATCACTCCAAGACATACATTAAAAGGCGTTGTCTCAGAGATTCCTTACAAAGCCACACCAAGTAAAACTACAGCTAACTAGTCCCCACAAGAATTAATGACAACCCTTAAATTGTCTTCCTGCAACCACAGATCACCAGCTCTCATCTCCACTTGTTTTTGCCTTCAAGTTAGACCTTGATCCCAATTTGACACCGTGCATTGCAAGAAAAGTGAGAGAATGATCTTCCTTTTGTTTTCAGATTTTAGAAGTGTTCTGGACGTGAAATTGAGTTAATTTGATCATAACCTTCATAAGGGAAATTCCCATTTCCATAGAAGTCCATGGAATTCCACTGTCTTGAGTAAGGTGACATGCAGCCAATTTGACTGAGATTATCAGCCAATTCAACTTCCCCATTGAAATTTGAGTAGGACAAACTAGATGAAGTTTCTAGATGTTCCAATGATTGCCATGGTGTCATCACACTTGGTAAGTCATACCGTGGAAAATATTCAGCCACAGCATCTTTCAATTGAGGGTAGTCCTGCAGTTAGTGAAGGAAAAATGTCAGTAACTTCTCCAAAACCTACCTATTCAATCTCAACTCTCTTTGTTTCTACACGTATACCTTTGAAGAATCAAGGATCATATCAGGGGAGATCCAGAAGTTTGAAGGATTGGTTTCCACAGAAGCTTGGTTAAACTCTCCCAATGGAGCCACATTGTATGGTGAAGTAATAGGGCTTGAATAACGACTCTCATTATTCAGTTGACTTGCTTGAGAGGAAGCATCACCAGAGATGCTGAATGGCTCACTAGAGAATCTCACTGAGGTGTCACTCCCATTGATGGAACTGCTTCCAGCCTTCTTTCCCTTTTGTTCTACCTGTGAAGAGGTACTTGCCTTCTCATTCTTCTTAATAACCCGGCACAAGGCAAAACCACCCTACAATGACAACAAACAAACCAAATTACATGAGCCTTTCAGAGTTACCCTCAAATTAAGGATAAGGCCAACCCATTATAGAAGAGTTTAATTTCTACGTACTTTCAATAAACATTCTTACACTATCAATCAACCAGAAACCAGACATCATGTGTTAAGTATGATTTTTTAAGGTAGTCATTAAATTACTCATGATGAATGATAAGATAACATGTAAAAATCAGTGCAATTAAATTAAGTTCCTATAGAATTGTGGAGTGTACCTGGAAACATGGTTTGGCTTGGCCAAGATCATCAGAGAGGCGATACTCATGCATGACCCAATCAGTTCTATCTCCTAAAGGGGCCCTCCCAAGATAGAAAACCAAGGTCTTGCGGTAGCCAGTAACAGTGGATGGATCAGACTGGCACACCACCTTTCTGTCTTTTCCAGTGGCTTTCCAATACCCAGCTTTGGTAGCTCTATTTGTTCTTGATCCATTTGGGTACTTGCGATCCCGTGGACAGAAGAAAAACCATTCCAAATCCCGGTTTGGAAGGAAAGACTTCTCTGCATTTCACACCTCACCAATTAGGCCTCTCCTCTCACATTTCCATATGAAAAAATAATAATAATGCAACAAATAAATAAAACAAACCATTGCTTTTTTTACTAAAGTAATCCCATTGAAGCCGCTTTTACAGCTCAGAATGATTAACCGCTAAAGAAAAAGCAAAGAAAAGAAAAACAGACAAAACAGTAACACTGCTTTTATTTCTAAAGTTGCGTTTCACACTGGTCCGGACCATGCACCTTGCATCAGAAAGGTTTCCTTTTTACGTGTCTACATATTAAGGGTGCAAAAAATTAAATGACCAAAATGTGAAATTGAAGATTACCCGGCAACTCCCACGGATCGAATTTGTAAAAATCAATCACGGGAATAACTTCAAGCTCAATTTCAAGCCCTTCCACTTTTCTTTTAAGGTAGTATCCCACTAGTTCTTCATCAGTTGGATGGAAACGAAACCCTGGTGGCAGTGATGCCCCTCCCATGTTGAAAGAAAGAGTCACAAAAAATTGTGAAACTGATGAGGAAAAAGTAACCAAAGCTATAGCAAGAGAACAAAAACACACCCCAACAAAAGTAGTTTCCAGGATCTTTTGGAAGGATTAGGATATAATTATTGCTAAGTGCCAAGACTATATCTATTGAAGATCTGGAAGATCCAGAAATAGAAGCTTTTGTCTACAATAGATTTTTTGTCAAATGTCAAGTGACACTTCCACGGAGTGCATCCATTAAATGCAAGGATCATCGTCTTGAAGAAATTAGAAATCTCTTATGGCACCTATCCCACTCCAACCCCACCACCACCCTTTAGTTTCAAAACCCTGAAAGCTAGAACGAAAATAATGAAATTAACTTGGCAAAACCAACAAGTTAAAGTAACTGTGACTCAAACTACTAGTTTTGAAAAATGATAACAAAACAAGTATTGGAACTTTGTTGCAAGCTACCAAAAGGGTAAGCTAAGCTAACCAAAGCCAAGAATTTAGAGTGAACAAGTTCAAAAAACACTGATGTTAATGGATGTGAGTTGTTTGAGAATGTAGAGTAAAAGCATAAGTCACTAATGGTGTGGTATTTATAGCATTTGAGAAGGGAACCAAAAGTCCAAAATTGAACACACCGAAAGTTTGAGATTACTTGTCTCGAGTGCACCCAAAATTCCAAAGAAAAGTGGCCCACCACTTCAACCAGTTCACACTACATACAAACTATAGTTTACTTCCCGCCAATTCAAATAATTTACCGTTATTTTTGGCTTCTATTTCATGCGTTTTGGTTCTTCCCTAGGTATTTATTCCTTTGCATCTCAGTTTAAGAATGGATTTCAACACCATGTAATGATTTACCTTACCTTAAATCAGTACCAAAAGCAGAGGGGTGTGCCTCTAATTTCATCAAAGTGCGTTTCAATTTTCAAAGTATCTTGATGTGTGAGTATATTCAACATTGACCCGTTTAAGCCCAACGAAAATGTTGAAAGTACAAAATTATTATGCTAAGTCTTAAAAGCCACTCCTGGTAGAATTTCTCCCTCTCTTTTTGGGACTTATTACCATTCTCTCTCTCTCTCTCTGTTTGAATCTCTGCTTTTTTTTTTCTTCAAAGACCACATGGAAAAGTATGATTAATGTGATGCTGATAACGTTATATAATGCGTAATTTTATGTGTTTTGAAAGGAAATCAAAAGGTTAAAAGCAACCACTTGTATTAAAGTGATAACATACTAAACCTTAGTGACTATTTGATTTACCATTGAAATAAAGTTGAACAAAATTAATTTTGAAAAAGTTCAAAAAAGAATTGCATTAAAATGTGTTTTTTTTTAGAAAGTGTAAAAAAATTAATTTTGTAATAACGAAACAAATAATGATTTAAGCCATCTACTAAATTACTAATTATAATTTCATTTTCAAGAACACTCTTTTAATATTTAACATAATTGTATATTCATAATTCAATTTAAGTTATAACAATCTCACACTAATTGATTTATGTGTTTGTTAATATTGTAATTTCATTTTATCATATGATTAAAATAATATTTTCCCCTTCTATGCATTCAATAAGGGCTGTGGTTGCAGCAAGGAAATTTAGGCATTTGTCTAGGTCGCAAAGTATGAAGCACTTAAAGACTAAAGTATTAATAACGGAGCATTAACTCCTAGTCCCCCAACAATATAGACTTCCTAACCCCCAACAATACTGACTATGCAGGCTAACTTTTTAAGTTATTATTTTAATGATGTATATATTAAGTTACTCAAACAATTAAACATAAATATTGGTGTAAGACATGATTGCTAAATGACATAAGAAATAGTCAAATAAATGGGGCAATTAAGAAAAGAAAAAGAAAAAACTGTAAAATTTAATTAAATACTTACATTACAATTTTGATTTTGAAAAACTATGGATGGTGAAATTGGAGACTTTGAAAACCTTGTTCAAATGTTAAGAAGTTTCACCCATGTCATACCCATTTTTTATATATAATTATTCCCATTTTTTTATCATCCCTTCTCTTATTTCTTTTGTTTATAGATACTTCATTTAATTCCCACGGTAGAATTACGAATCTACAATCTTAGTAGCTCAATTGTTATATAGCTAACAACAATATTAATTAGTAAAAAATAAATAATTTGATTATTAAAATAAATGTGAGTTACTTTTAATAGTTTTACTTATAATTCTCTTAATTATCTCATTAATTTTTTTTTGTCTTTTTTCTCATCTTCGTAATGTTTTATCTTCAAATTCTTTTGAAGACTTAAAAAATTAAAATAAATTGTCAAAGTGGATAAATGACATCAAGTATCAAGTAAGATGGTGCAAAAGATAATATTAACGTGTGATTCTTATTATTTTTAGGTTTTATTATTTTCTTATTCAGTTTGCAAAATTTGACATAGGACACAATATTTCTCAACACCTCAATATTTCCAAACACCGCTCTGCATGCAATCCGAGTAAAACCGATGGGGTGCTTAGACAAAATTTGGGATAGGGATTTTCTCCGGTCATAAAAAGTGACTGCACGAAATCCTATATTTTCATGTTTTTTCTTTCCCTCTTCCTTTTTTCTTCATCATTATTTGGATACTTATTATGTACCAGAAAAACTCAAAGGATAAAATATTCCTGTGTTGTGTACCCTATGACCCATATGTGCTTCTTATATCTTTTGGTGTTGATGTGTTGGAGAAGCTGGGACTTGGCCAAGGAATAATTCGAAGATACAACACATCATCCTAGCTTCTAAAAACTTGTGGCATGACAAATTGAAGAATTTAATTTTGGTAGATTAATAGTGTAAAGATTTTTAAAGCTGTTCATCAATTAAAAATTAACAATCTTATCCTATATTGCAATTAATAATTAGTTAATAATATGAAAAACATTTACCCTGCCATTTCATTCTCATTGAATTCTTAATTGAAATATCTTTTTGGTACAACAACTTTCAATTTTCAAGTGCACGAGACCTAGGAATACACACAATTGATTTGATCCGAGCTTTCCCTATCATTAACCTCATTGGGACCTTTAATACAAATTGATGAGTAAAAGCCAAAAATTTGGATCCCTACCCAAAAGAATATCTAAGTAAAACGAACACATACCATCAACAGCAGTAGCGATCTGTTTAAACTTTAAAGCACTAGTGGTTGCATATTTTAAAATTGAATTTAGTTCATATTTTAAAATTGAATATAATTAAATTCATTGTAACACATACCATCATTCAATCATAATTTCACATACAGTAAAATTTACTATAAGTTTAACAGAATTGAATACCAACTTTATCTTAAAAATGGTTGATAAAAAAGTTACGATAAAAGAACTCGTATGAACTGAAAATGAATCAAATCCAAACAGAGTAAAATAAGGCAGTGAAGGGACATTAATTGGGGGGTCCATGGCGCTGGCGGTACCGTCAAGTTTCTGCCACGTCATCCATGAATGGGACAAAATGCCTTTCCTATTTAAAATTGAAGTGATTGTGTCATCAAGCGGGACCAACCCTTCCAAAAGAAAATTCCCGAAAAGTGCTTAATCAGTTTTTCATCTTTTTTTTCTTTTTTTTTTTCTCAATTCACATGTAAACTAAATGTAAATGCTAAAGCAGCTAAACTCCTCTCAACTCTTTTTTAGTGGGGCCCGCCTGAGACTGTTCCTCAAGCCAAATCTTGGACAATATTTAGTGGAATATCTTGCATTGCATACTTATCAGCGAAAGAGCAAAAGGGTAATCTAAAATCCTTGCTTTAATCAGCACCTGGTTGAGTCAGTATACTCTTATCTGTGGGATAAATAGTATAACTTTTTACTCTAACTACTACCAATTTGTTTGTGGAATATTGGATTCATATGGGTAGTTGGGTATGACTCTAGCTTTTTATGTTCACCACGGACAAAATTACGTGTTCCTTGCCAAATTTTTCATTTATTTCATTTTACATGTAACTTTTAAAATAATATATATTTTTAACTAACTTATTTTACTCAATGGTATTTATTTTACTAGACTTATGATTTAGTTGTAATTGAAGTTGTGTGAAAGTGTGTAATTACAAGAATTTCTAAAATTTGTAATAATGAATTTTTAATTTTTTAAGATTTAATTATATTTTTTTTTGTCTCTCATGTATCATCTGATTTTAGAATAAATTGAGTCTTTAAAGTATTATAATGGTATGATTTTGAATTTTTGTTTAAATATTTATTAGATTTTGTTTTTGTGACATTGAATAATGATATATTGATAATATTATCTATAATATATATTATATATATTTTACCGTGGTTTAATTATATTTTTATCTATAAGTATCATAAAGATAAAAAATATAAATAAACAATGTCAAACAACACATTATTATTTAGTTTTATATTAATAAAAAAATACGTAATAATTATTCAATTTGTGCAATTGAAAAAAAAATAAAATTACACGATTATTTTAGAAAATTAGAATTACAATTAAGCGTATTCATAAATACTCTATCACTTATAAAACAAAGTTTGCTTTCTAACATTTATCAGCCAAGAAACTAAAGGCAGAAGAAGAAAAGTTATTGTTTTTTTTATGGTAGGACGAAAACGAAAGAGAAAGAAGCCAATTAAGGAGAGCATAGGAGTTATTTGGTGGATATTGATCTGTTTGAGAGATTGGTCTATATTTTTGTGGTTAAGAATAAAAAGTTAGATTAGGCAAAGCAACAAGAGAGCATGGCATGGAAGTACCTTGCACTCTTTTTAGATGTGAAAAAGGCAAAAGGAAATGAACCCAATAATTAAGCAGAAGTGAAGTGTTATTTATTACACTATATATCCTCTGGTTTGGTGGATCCCACACGTATTTGCTTTGCAGTTATTGTAGCTAGATTTGTCACATTTTTGCCTATCAGAATAAATAGCACTGTCCATGATTAAACGCTGCTTTTGTTATGCGGAGTCTTGTTTCTATTTGGAAGACGCTCACTATTTTGGCTTTCTGGGACATAGGTATAATTTATTGACCCTGAAGAGTTTTGCGTTCACATACTGAGTGGGAGAAAGCAAAATCAAAAAGCTCAAAGAATATCGTTAATTTACTTTCAGAAATTTATTAAGTGTTTGCCTCGTGTATCATATTCCACCTAGTCCTTGCATATCCTTGACCTTATCTTAATAAGTTATATTCTAAATTTTGTTATCAATAAAATATGAGTTAGAATTGTGAAATTATATATGCATGCGTGAATCTGAACAAAAATGAAAGAATTTAGAGGCGGGCTTGAGTTGAAATTATGTTCAACAAGAAGGCGATCGCTTATCCAAAATGTGAAGGACAGTAGTTGCATACCTCATCATCAGGTGACATTTTAGTATCAGGTGCATGATTCATTGACGTCTTTTTTGGATTCATATAGCCTCTACACCAACTTTACAAATCCAATCGGATCATTCTATGATTCTAATAACGACTTCTGTGAGCTTCCTAATTATATATTATCGATATATCATAATTAAATCCTAATGCTAATTGCCCAATTTCATTAACTTTTTTTTTATCTTATTATAATTATATTCACTATATTTAGTAGATTTTTTTTCTTCCAATAGTGTCTAAAAGTTGAATCTACGACGTACTGGGTATATATATATATATATATAGTTTTATATAATAATGATTTGTTAGGTAAAAATAATAATAATCAATCTTAATTTTTAAATTTAAATAAAAAGTTAGAGATTAAAAATTCATCTAAAAATTTAGGTAAGTAGTATAAATAATAGAAACAACAATAACAAGTGAATATGACAGAATGAATGCATTATTATTATTACTGGTATCAACGATAATAACAATGATAGTGTAATCTATTGTTACAATTATCATTAATTAAAATCACAATAATAATGGTATTATATGTCAATTGATTTTACCACTATCACTTAAAATTAAATATTTTATAAAGATAAGTAAAATTAAATAATTTTTAAATATAGATAGTTAATGATAACTATTTTGGATTTATTTTTTATTTTGTTATAATAAAAATATATATTTGTTTAAATTTCTTAGCTATGACAATTTGAACACTCTTTAGTATTGAACCTGGACGGAATTCTCAAATCCATACTCCACACTCTTCACTTTTACATATTTTCACGAGTTCTACCCAACTCACACATTGAAATTGTTTTCTTCCCAAAGCTCGAGATTGATCCAAACTATATATTTTAGTCAGAAATTACGAGCGACTAATTTGATGCATATTTTAAACTTAATTAAGTGAAATTTCTTCTTCTTAGTTATGTCATTCATGTGAAATGTACATAGCTACCATTTTGCTTTATTACGTAATTTCTGAAAGACTTGGCATTTTCTAGCTGTGTCTTTCATTGAATTTAAAAAGGAAAAGAATATTGACTTGTGTTGTATCCAAATAAAAGCCTATATCCATGGTTTGAGTTTCTGACTGAGAGCAAAACTAATAGTGGAAGCTAACAATTCCTTCATGAATAAAAAAATATGCAGACAAATCAAACTTATCTTTGTCGATGTTTGTCTACTCTTTTTTGTCCCTTTGTCTCCTGGTGCCACATTTATAATGTATATAAAATGAATTTATTTCCATCCTCCCTCTCAACTTCATACTCTAGCATTCGGAGAATCAAACTCTTGTTCATTGAGCTAAATGGAAATGGATATTCAATTTGTAATAATTACTAATGAATATATTTTGATTTCGTTGACTTTCATTACTCGACTCATGGTGTTAGCACCCATTATTATCGTACAATTTCTAAAAAGAAAGAAAATCAAAATAACTGTAGTTCAATGATTTAAATAGGGAAAATTAATGTGACAAATAATTAAGAAGGATTTTAATATAAAGGAATGTAAAAGGTACTTAAATATTTGTTAAGAAGAACTAAAAAAAATTATCTAGAGAAAGAGATTAATGAAAATAATTATATTTACTTAACGGAAACAAATAACCACGTACTAAATAATAAGTAATAATCGTTCAGAAAATGATTTCATAACTTATTGTATCTTTACAATAAAATTTTATTTATTAAGTTAAATAATCTGTAGGTTGATATACTTTCATTGGATTTTTAATTAGGTCGAGTAAATTTATCACAATGCCAAATTTAATATCTTATTTTTCTTCAGGCAACAATCAATTACAAGTAGGAGTAAGAATGAATTTTATACATCAACCTTTCCTATATTAATTCAACCAACTCGGTGTTAAATTTCAAATTTAATAAATAGTTACACTATGCCTAATGAAGTCATTAATTTTTAGGAATGGTGACTCCCCTCTATAGTAAAATAAGTTAACACACGAAACGTTAACTGTATCACAAACAATATCCTCCTGACGTCCTCATGAAATCAAGTGTTTCATTCAATTCATCAAATAGTAGGTTCTGTTTACACTCAATATCATCACATGATACCCATATTATATGTTTGACAAAATTCTAAAATCATTATTACATAACAAGTACACTCATCAAGAGGTCTTTTCATGTTGTAATCGAGCTAGGGTCATAGGTGGAAAAGAAAATCGAAACTAGGCTAATCATAATTAGAATTAAGAGACAAGTACATATAAAACCAAAATTTGATGCTCATCAAAGCTACCAATACTTTTCATTGAAATTAACATTTTTGTCTTGTGAATTTTCAATCTCACTTATTCAAAAAATATATAAAATATAAAAACAAGTGAACTATACGTATTTTTTTAGCAATTTTTCATTTTTCATAATATTTTTTATATAATTAAATAATCAGTAAATATTATTATTTTTTCAAACTAAACTTAAAATCAGTGTTTGAGATGACGGAAAAGTGGAGCGGAAAAAAAATAGGGAAGCGAAAAATAAGTAAAAATATAGTAGAACTTAGAATATTTGATAAGAAAAATAAAAAAATAGTATTGTAAAATTATTTGTTAAAAAAGAAATATATATATATATATATATATATATATATATATATATATAGCTTGATTATATATTTAATATATTAAAAATAATTATTTGTTATATAATTTCTTAACCGATTATATATAAATCTATAATTGATTATATATATAATTTATTTATGATTTCTTAATTGATTATGTAAATATAATCGATTAAGAAATTATATATTTAATTAATTATATATTTATAATATGTTAATTTTATATTTTATCTATATAATATATTAAAATAAATATATATAATTAATTACAAAATCGTATAATCAATTATATATTCTAGAAAAGTTATTTAATCGATTAGAATATATATCTTTTACTATTATTTTATATTTCTGTGAAAAAATAAAAAAAACATAAAATTTATATCTTTTTATTTTTTTTCTCGCTTGTTTTTTCGGTATCAAACGGCTTGTCTTTCATATTTATTTACTGGTCTCTTGTATTTCTTTGTTGCCAAACGAAGTATAAAGTTAAGAATTATTGCAAGATTTTTTTGATTTTGTTATTAATTTTAACTATTATTTAAATTAGTAGCTAAATTTTAATTAATTAATTATTAATTAACTAGAATATTATTTTTTTAGTTAAATTTAAGTTATATTCATGTATACTTCTTATTATTACAAATTAGTTAGAAAATAACTACAAATTAACTAAGATTATTTTTTTAGCTAATTTTCTACTTATTTCATGCTATTATTAATATTATAGTAATTTTGTAACTAATTATTTTTACTAGAAATTAGTTACAAAATAACTATTAATTTAAAAATTAGTCACAAAATTATTTAGAAAAAAATTTTAAATTTTTTAATAGTGTCCAATGTAAGAATGAATTTCTTAATTGAAATTAATAGAAGCAACTTTTTTCTTCACTTTTCCTTATAATGAGCTACTAAAATAACAAAGAGTTTAGCAAAGAATATATGTAAAGGTGGCTAATTTTGGCCCTAACTTCAAGAAAAATAAAATTGCCTCAATCATATGTAGAAGCAATAAAATCATAACAAGAATCAAATCAAATTTTGAAGAAGATGATCATGCAATGAACAAACACAATAAATAATTATACTTAATTATACTTGTTTAGGACAAAAATTTCAGGATGTTGAGTATGAGGAGAACAAAAATCTACATCAAAAGTTAACGGGCAGGTACTGCTTAAAAGGTGCACAGTATCATAGCGTGAGTTCAAAGATAGTGAAAATGTCACTTATTTTAAAATAGATAGGAGAAAAAACTTTGAAAGAAAATTAAGGTGAGATTTTATGGAAAATCTAAATAATCTTATAAGAATATAAATTTGTAAATTAAGAAATAAATTGGAGTCAGAAAAAATTGAATATATTAATTTATTGAAGGCTTGAAGGCAATCCGTCTTGATTTAAAAATTGATACTTGCGAAATAGCTCATAGAGAAGAAAAGGTGTGTAACTAATATGTATTTAATCAAAGGAAAGGAAATTAGGGTTTGCTTATTTCCTTCACACTTTTTTGGTTTTGAAAATTATTTTTTAAAGTAGTTGCACACTACTCAATTATTAATATCTCATCTAAAATCCATTAAGTTTTGAAAATAATTTCTATAATAAGTGTTTTAAAATTTAAAAAAAAAAACAAAAACAAAAGCATGAGAGTGTGAGTCATCTAGAGTGGTGCTATGTGGGGTAATCAAGGTACGAGCTATGCTTCATGATTTCAAAAATAAAAAACAATTTTTGAAAATAAAAATTAAACACACCATAAATTTTTTATCTTGAGTTCGATTTCAAAATTTATATGTGGGAAAAAAAATGAAGAGAAGAGTCCCGTTTTAGTGCGAGTCATCATGTCATAATATCATTGTCTGGTGAAATTTCTTTTTCTCATTCAAGTTTTGTTTCTTTTTTGGGGCCATCATATTCGTAGAACCAACCTCAATGATAGGAACGGATTCATTTGGACATGTTTTTGTCTAGGGTGATTGTTTATTTCTTTTGATAATTTTTCTTGTTTTATATATCTCTTCTTGTGGATTTATCATCGCATGCTCATGCTGTTTTGTTTTGTGTATCACGCGTGGAAATTTCATTAGCAATCTTGTTGGTTTGTGGTTGTCTTGCATATGAATTATTTATAATTTGGATTTGTTTAAATCTTTTCTGAGGATAATTTGATTCATGTCCGTTGCCTCGGAGATGACAAGTTAAAAACAACAAAAGACAAAAGTTGGAAAATATTGCTCATTACATCTTCACGTTTTCAAGGCGTTGTCTTTTGGATTTAAGGGACGATTAGAAAGACATTATGAATTTGATTAGTTTCAGATTTTATTTAACTTAATGTACTCTTTATTCTCCCGCTTAACAATACTATCCAGCTTACACGTAATATATATATATATATATAACTAAAGTAGACTATTGAAATTTGCAGCATTTAGATAATATTTTTAAAAGTATTTTTCCATGAATCATTCGAACTTATCATATTTTAACTTTTTCTTGAATTTTCACTGTCAAAAAATTGTAAAATAGTCAAAAGTCAATGCTTACTGATGAAAATCAATGTCAAATATGACTTAGCATTGATTTTGTGGCCAACACTAAAATTGTTGAAGCTAATCGATAGTATCAACTTTTGCAATTAATGCTACATTAGTATTGGGTTAATCTATGCTAGAATGGTGGATGTTATTATTAGTATCTGCTTAAGCAACGCTAACTTAAATAAGAGGTTGATGTTATTTGCGTCAACTAGGTGAGATTGATGCGTAATAGTGTTCGCTTAGCCATTATTAAGAAAAAATGGAAAAAAAAAATATTGTTGTTACTGATAGTTTGATTTTTTACTCATATTTCTTTCCCCATTCTTTCTCTCGCCTACTTTCTCTCTCTATTGTTGTTGTTTTTTTTTGTTTATCTTTAGCATTGCATTCTACCAAAAGTAGAAGCGAGGAGGGATTTTGTTTTCGCGCTCAAACTAAAAACTAGTGTTAGTTAGGCCAACGCTATGTTCAAAAATAGAGTCGACACTATTTAGTTTAATATTAAAAAATTGAAATAAAATGATATTCGAAAAGTTGTCGACGCCATTTTTGAAATTATGAGGCTTTTTTCAACAATTATCGGATGTTGAGTTATTAAGGGTTTTTAATTGTCTTTGTTATGTACAACTATTCATGCCCAAAGGAAGATACTAGATCATAGAGATTGAAAATGTGTGCATTTAGGATTCAAATAAAGGACAAAAAGATGTTAGTTATTTGATCTGCAGTACATGGAGTTCTTTCTTTCACAGGATGTTGTTTTCTATAGAACATTTTTTCCTTTTACAAGTAACTCCATTTTGGATCATGCCATCATTTTTCCTAACCTAAGACCAACCTATTTGAACCTTATAATTTCGAGGCAATCCACTGACAATCAAACCTCACCACAAACTTCCATCACCAATAATGATTTAGAAATTCTTGATGTTGTTCCCCCAACTAGACACTCCACTAGAACTTGCAAACTTTTAAATTATCTCCAAGACTACCATGTTCGTTTACTCTCCTTCACCAAACCAAACACACCACCAATTAAGTATCTTGTTGATCACCATCTTTCCTGATTTATTAACTATGCACAAACACTTCACTCTTACCATTTCCTCCAATATTTTACCTTCTTCCTATACATAATTTTTTCCTACACAAAAGTCAATCACTATGATTGTTGGCACCGAGTCATTAATTAATAATTGCAATCTCTCTAACAATAATACATGCACTATCATGTTTCTTCCACTTAAAATAAGAAGGTTGTTGGATGCAAATGGGTCTTCAAAATTAAATATATACAAGATGATTATTTTGAGAAACACAAAACCTAACTAGTTGGTAAGAGTTTCACCCAAGCAACTGGCTTAAGAAACATTCAATCTAATAGTGAAAATGATAACCATAGATTGATTTTGGCTTTAGCTTCCTCCCTCAATTGGCATCTCCACCCATTGGATATTAATACAACCTTTTTACATGGAGATTTGTCTAAAGAGTTCTATATGAAAGCTCCCCCTAATCTCTCTTTACCTTTTATTAATATGTATGTAAATTACATAATGTAAATTACATAAAATACTATGTGGCTTGAAGCAAGTCAATCAATGGTGGAATGCCAAATTGACAAGCACTTTCATGGCCTATGACTTTACACAACCTCGAGCTAATTATTTCCTTTTTATCAAGGGAACTTCTAGCTTCGCAACCATCTTGGCATATGTGGATGATCTTTTACTTTCTAGCAGTGACCTTCATGAAATATAACATATTAAATCCTTACTTCATGACAAGTTTAGTATCAAGGATTTAAAACCAATTCTTTGAGTCTCTTCACGTGTTCATCAACGAGCAGCTTATAAAATCCTTTGCTACATCAAGTCCTTAATAGAGTTTGGTTTATTCTTTCCTAAGGATTTTGACATGACAATTAAAGGATTCATTACCTTTGACTAGGGAGCTTGTATTAATACACACATGTCCATTATAAGTTTTTGTTTTTTCATTGAAAGTGCTCTCATTTCCAAGAAAAACAAGAAGCAATATGTAGCCTCATGCTTCTCAATTAAATATTGTGGTACCCTTGTTTTGTCCAGGGATAAAGAGGAGTCCAACTTGCTGGGATGTAGGACCCATAGTTGACTTGAGATTGAAAAGACCAGCTGGGTGGAGAGAGGTTAACAACTAGCAGGGTGACGCGAAAGCTAGAAATGGGAAGACAAAATAGAATAAGGCAGGCGCAGGTTGACTGTTCTCTTGGAAGAAGGAAAAAGACAAGGAAAAATTAAGGGAGGAAAGAAGGAGGGCTTAGAGTCTCCACATTGAGCATAATGCTATGAAGAAAATTCTGCAATATGGGAAAGAGGCCTGCAAAAGAGCTCCGTCCTAAACACCAGAAAGGCAACAAGAGCCCGCCCCAGGACAGTCATGCCAAGAGACAGGCCACAACCCATCACCACCATATTAAATGAAAAGCGTTCAAAGGAGCCTAAAGAAACGCTGCGATATTAAATGAGCCTGGAAAAAGCGCCACCGCATTTATGAGAAGAGATCAGCTAAAGATATCCAAGATAGAGACCTAAAAAGAGAAGGAGCCTATAAAAGGATCCAAGACAGAAGAATGAGGGGGCTTCTCTTTAGGACGAGGGAGAGAGGAAGACAAGAGGAATTAGTGGAAGAGAGAGAGAAAGACCCAAAAAGAAGAGATAGTGGAGAAGGAGTCCCTATGCATCATAAATTGGTATTGACAAATCAGCTTATCAAAGTAGCACCATCCCTGCTAGATACCAAGTAAGTTCATTCAAACACAGCATCATCACTCAAGCATAAGCATGAACCCCCATGTGGTGACTCAGTTCATTAAGGAAAACATCCAGATATCAACCCGGGTTCAAATAATACCGAATCTGTGCGAGACGAGACCTTCTCGACCTCTCAACCATGCTGACACAGAGTCGACAGCAATCTTGTGCCGAATAGGTTTCAACCCGCCTTCCCACGCAATTACAACAGGTTCCTATCCACAGAACTATGTAAACTTTGACTTCTCCGCATAAAAGGAGATACATAGGAGCAAAGGAACCTCCCTTGTCAAGTTTACCCCCCCCCCCCCCCATCTCCACATCATCCAATGAGAGTTCTACTAGTTCCATGCAAGTAGTTAGGGTAACTATCGAGTGATAGACATGAGAGATACATTATTTCTCGCGTAACCGACCCCCAAACTCCATTTCTCTGACCCAGATTCAAGTCTTATCCCAGCACCATCCATTTTGTGGTTTCCTGGCGTTTCTCCCTAAAACGCTAGTGGCGATTCTCATCCTCTTTGGTGAGATCGTGAGTTGGTCGCAACAAATATCAAGCATTAGCTTAAGGTGTTTGTGAAACTCAGTAGTTGTTTTCCTTCTTAATGACCTATCCATTGATCACTTCATGTAAAGTTGGCAATAAACTGAATCAACTCAAACATAATTTATGACTCGATTCGATAATTGATTCTTTGAAGTTAGTTCATGAATCAAATGGGTTGAACTTAAGTTAAAAACTAAGTTCATTAAATAAATGAGCTTAACTTGAGCTCTATAGAGTTTAACTCAATTGGTTTCTAAACTAGCTCATGTGTGTGTCTATATATATATACATATATATATATTTTATTGCAATCATATAATTATTTTTTTAATTAATTTTATTATTATATAAATAAATAAATAAAATATATAAAATAATTATAATTTTAAAACAAATCGAATTAACGAGTTAAACTAAATTGTTCGTGAACTTAAATATAGTCAAATTCAAACTAAAAGAACAGTCTACATTGAATTTTAATTGAGTTTTGAGTTGAGTCATTTCTTATCAAGTTGAGTCGAGTTAAATCAAGCTCAACTTCACTCGACTCGACTCGACTCGACTCAACTCAACTTTTTTCAATACTAAATTAAAAGTATTAGTCATATGTTATAATAACAATTTCGTCATGTACCGTCATGTATATAGTTGTCAATCTCATTTTCCATGAGAAAATCAAACATATTAAAATGGACTATCGTTTGGTTTGGGTCAAGGTCCGTAAAGGTATTCTTCACTTCCTTCTCATTGACACTATTAATTAGGTGCTTGACATCCTCACTAAACCTTTACACCCTAGTCCTTTCAACTCTATACATGGCAAGCTTGGAATGCTAAACATTCATTCCAACTTGAGGGGTGGTTAAGAGTAACCAAACTCCTAATTATTTATTATTTAAAGTTAGTTATTCAGTTAGAAGTTGCTTCTTTGTTGTTCTTCTTTCCTTATTCTCTTTGTATATAAACCTGGTGTACACATCTATTTGAATTAGAATGAATATTCAACTTTTGGCCGTCTTCTCGTTCATTGTTCTCTTTGAAATTTCCATGTTCTTTGAATTTCTCTTTTAACATCAACATGACAGAGAAATTAAACTTTCTGAGAAAATTACCCGTGCATCATCCCAAATCTCAACTATTAACATAATGCATTAACAAATGCAATCTCAAGGACAGTTTTTTTCAAAAGACAAGTTTCCAACATACATGCATGGGACGTCGATAACATAGCGGATGAATACGAGGATAAAATTCTTTAAAAAATGAGAAAGCCTTTAAAGTGTGTATATGTAACTTTTTATCTTAGATTTGGCTCTTATATAAAGTGGTAAATATGTAAATTAAAAAAATGTATGCTTCTCTTTTATTTGACTAAAATATTGTAAATTTAACTTATATTTTTTTTGGTAAATTAAGAGATTTAATCTCCCTCCATCATTTGGTGTAGAATTAACTTATTTCAAATCAACAAAATATACTGTTTTACATTTTCTTCACCTTAAAAAATAAATCATTCCATCTTATCTTAATATTTAAATTTAAATAATGAAAGACAACATCATTCAATTTTACTTTTATTATTTTCATGAATAGAAAGTCAGGGTAATAATTAATAAACTGTTTTATGAAGGCAAAACCGTAAACCGTAGACTCTTGGAACGAAGACAAATTGTCGGAATGAGATAACTTTTTTGTTAAAAGGTGTAGTGGAATTAAGTTACAATTAGCGATAAGGTTAGCTTAAACGTTGCATTAGGAGCTACTACTAATCTAGCTTTGTGAACACAAAGCACGAGATCCAATGCAATTTTGTGATTATGTGAATCTGGGTCAAACATTAATAATTAATCACTTTTTAACCAGCTATCTAATAGGCTAATAGCTAATGCAGCAGCGCCAAATAAACCCTTCTAGACCTCACTTGGCGCCTGTCATCTTAACAACAATAATAACCCTTGGACGGAGTCCAATCTCACCTCGTGCTTCACGATCCTATCAAAATCATTCAATAATTATACTACTATTTCATTCTTTTTTTTTAACCTTCAATTTCATCTTTGAGTTTTAGGACACTTGTTGTTTTTGGTAAATAATGCTATGGGAAATGATTTTATTTGAATTGGATAAAAATAATTTTAAAATATTTAACACCTTTAGCAACTTTATAACGTTTATTTTATTCTATGGTGAAAATTTATTGAGATTAAATGAATTGTTTAATAATTATTAGTTATGAGCAGCATGACATGAATTCCACATCCTCGAGCAGCCGCCATGCACACCATCCCAAGTTTGTGATAAGCCAAATCATAGTACGTAATTTGCTCAGCCAAGATCACGTAGACCAAATCATATACATATTTAACGTTTGTAGCAATGTTGAAAACGGTACCAAAGTGGAGATCTTCTTCCCAAGTTGCTTGCTGATAAGTGAAAACACGCGAGCACATGGAAGTACTGTTTTCCATGGCACAATCTCGTGTTGCACATGTCATCCCATTATCGTCTCCTTCCCCTAAATCTATGTGCATCAAATAAAAAATAAAAAAGGCTTACTTGTGTTTACATGTTGGAATATACAATGGAAGAAATTGAATTATTTAAGTCAGTTTTTAATGACTAAATGTAATAGAAACCTTGTGAAGCATTATTTTCAAATGGAGAATCATATGAAATGATTATTTGATGTTTGTCGTCTTTTAGGCAAAATCATAAAATAGAGAAGAGAAGAGGAGAGGAAATGGGATCGGGAAATCATATAATCCCAATTGAATGGTTATAAATATTTCAGGTAAACTTTTGTATTTAGTACATCAGTTTCTAAATATTAATATGAAAAAAAAAATGGGATATTCTGGAGAGCATGATCTTTGCAAAGTATTTCAAAACTACCCTCCATCCATAAAATTAAAATAAATAAATAAAAGCATGTAACATTAAAATAAAAGTTCAATGCTGATACATTAATATAATAAAATAATCTTACAAAAATTAGTGCCCGATATTATGAAATATTTTGACTTGCATGCATGCGGTCTTTTCACATTTTTAGGTGTGGATAAATTATTGATGAGAATATTAATATTACCCCTCCTTATGAGTGTTTTTGCGAGCTCAACCCCTAACATTGTAGAGAGTCGTCCTAAATTAATAACTTCAAACTTTAGAATATTTTAATAGGATAGAATATTATTTTCATAGGATAATTATGATATTATCTTACATTTAAGAATAATTTAAATTATGTAGAGTTGAAAAAAAAAAGCAATCAATGTATTTTCTTGTATATTTCTAGAGAAATATTGCTGTATAACTAATTTATATGTTTAATTCATGTTGTGCTGCTTTGATATATAATATTGAGATATCTATCATATGTACACGATATGTGTGTAAGAGAATAATTTTAGTCAAAGTATAATAAGGTATATCAAGAAATGATATTGTGTGTGATGAGCACAAAAGATTATTAATTGTTTGGTAAATATTTAAATCTCATTTTTATAATTATTATTCCAAAAAATATATCAAAACTTTGGTGAAGGTGTGATTTTAGGACCTGGCTGATCTAATGCTGACAATTACAGTAGTGATAGATATAATGGTCATGCCGTCATGGTTTCTACTAAAAAATTGTTATCTGTTTAATTATAAGGCTATGTGGATTGATTAACGAAACTCACAAGTGAAATAAATTTTGTCTGTAGATTTACAGACTAAGCCATTTTTTTTGTACAATTTAAAAAAAAAAACATTTAAAAAATTAACCAATTTGAAAGTAAATTATTGTGGGCTACCTGCTGACTGCTTTGGGCCAAACCACAAGCAATATATTTTGTACGTAAATAAATTGATAGACTTGCAAGTCATAAGTTGGTCCATTTAATTAATTGCATCCTTAAATAAGTTTGTTAAATGACTTTAATATAGTTTTTCTTATCATGTTATTAATCTAAAACATTCATTAAATGTATACACGTGCTGCCGAAGGCCCAGTCCATTCTTAAATAAAAAAAAGGCCTATAAGCTCAGCCCATATTAAAAGGGTGTATCTACAAGTGCAACCCAAAAAGATAATTTAATGTGGGTTTTGTTTCCTAATTTGAAAATAAAAATATCCCTAAAAAAATAGAGTTTGTAGGAATAGAACAGGGTACCTCATTTTTTTGGATTTAGATAAGGTTATAAAATAATATCTTGGAAGGGGTTAGTAACCAAAGCATTCCAATGGCTGCTCCACTGTCTACCATGGTGGATGTGTACTTCACAGACACTAGAAGAACAAGATTGAGCATCACCATCCCTAGCAAACAAAAAAGTCATAGAAAATATTTCATACACTGCAGCACTTCGAATTCCACTCGAGAAGCTCCTCCCACGCCAAGTTCAGACAATAACAGCAACATCAAGAAGAAGAAGAACACTTCGTTGTCCGACCAACTCGCCCCCCTCGCCGCCAAAACCTTATCTACGGGAAATCAAAGCCAGGTGTTGTCGTCAAAGCCAAAATCCACGTGGGTCAACCCCACCAAGTCCAAGCGCTCTGTGTTATCTGCCGAGAGGCAAAAGCGCGTTCCTTACTCGCACAGTCCACAACTGAAAGACTTGAAACGTTTTGCTCAGAAACTGAACGAATTGGATTCGTCCTCGGAAGCTGAATTCTTGGCTTGTTTGGAGGAAATTCCGCGGCCCCTTACGAGAGAAAACGCGCTTTTGATACTCAACGCCTTGAAGCAATGGCAGAAGACCCGTCTCTTTCTGAATTGGATGAAGAGGCAGAACGCGATTCCCATGGAGACCATATTCTACAATGTGACAATGAAGTCTCTGAGGTTGGGGAAGCAGTTTGAGGTGATAGAGGAGCTTGCCCAGGAGATGATCGATGGTGGGATTGAGCTGGATAACATCACTTACTCCACCATCATATCCTGTGCCAAGAAGTGCAGTCTGTTTGACAAGGCAGTGCACTGGTTTGAGAGGATGTACAAGACCGGTTTGATGCCGGACGAGGTAACTTACTCTGCTATCTTGGATGTTTATGCTCGGCTAGGCAAGGTTGAAGAGGTGATAAGTTTGTATGAGAGGGGTAGGGCCACTGGGTGGAAGCCTGACCCCATCACGTTTTCTGTTTTGGGGAAGATGTTTGGGGAGGCTGGGGACTATGATGGGATTAGGTATGTGTTTCAGGAGATGGAGTCTGTTGGGCTGCAGCCTAATTTAGTTGTGTATAACACCTTGTTGGAGGCCATGGGGAAGGCTGGCAAGCCTGGCTTTGCACGTGCCCTGTTTGAGGAAATGATTGACTCGGGGATTTCCCCCAATGAGAAGACTCTCACTGCTGTTATTAAGATATATGGCAAGGCCAGGTGGTCTCGTGATGCTTTGGAGTTGTGGCAAAGGATGAAGGACAATGGCTGGCCTATGGATTTTATTCTGTATAACACATTGTTGAATATGTGCGCTGATGTTGGACTGGTGGAGGAGGCTGAAACTCTGTTTAGAGACATGAAGCAGTCTCAGCATTGCAGTCCAGACAGCTGGAGTTACACCGCCATGCTCAACATATACGGGAGTCAAGGAGATGTCGACAAGGCCATGAAATTGTTTGAGGAGATGTGTAAGTTGGGTGTTGAACTCAACGTTATGGGGTTTACCTGTCTGATTCAGTGCTTGGGAAGGGCTATGGAATTTGATGATTTGGTAAGGGTTTTTGACATTTCTGTTGAGAAAGGAATTAAGCCGGATGATAGGCTATGTGGTTGCTTGCTGTCTGTTGTGTCACTGTCTCAGGGTAGCAAGGATGAGGAAAAAGTCCTGACTTGTTTGCAGCGAGCTAACCCAAAATTGGTTGCCTTTATTCAGTTGATCGAAGATGAAAAAACTAGTTTTGAGAGTGTGAAGGAAGAGTTCAAGGGTATCATGAGCAATGCTGCGGTTGAAGTGAGAAGACCCTTCTGTAACTGCTTGATTGACATATGTAGAAACAAAGATCTTCTAGAGAGAGCCCATGAGCTACTCTACTTGGGAACCTTGTATGGACTATACCCAGGTTTACACAACAAAACTCGGGTAGAATGGTGTTTAGACGTTCGATCGTTGTCAGTTGGTGCAGCTCTAACTGCTCTGGAAGAGTGGATGTGGACCCTCACCAAAATTGTTAAGCGGGAGGAGACACTGCCAGAGTTATTCCTAGCCCAAACTGGTACTGGTGCTCACAAGTTTGCCCAAGGGCTCAACATTTCTTTTGCCTCCCATTTGAGAAAGCTAGCTGCTCCATTCAGGCAGAGTGAGGATAAAGTTGGATTTTTTATTGCAACTAGAGAGGATTTAGTCTCTTGGGTGCAATCCAAGTCTACGGAAGCTGCTATTGCTACATAGATGATGGTGGAAAAGGTCTAGTGACTTTCATCTTGTTCGTTATGGCTAATACATAATACAATGATACTTGCAAGTCTATTTACCACTTGAAATGTCAAGATGTGTAGTGTTGAAGCCAGAGATGGGATGTATAATTATCCCCTCATTTCTTAGAATGTAAACACATCCTGAAATTTACTATTCTTTTTATTTCTCTTCATTTTGTCTCCCACCTTCCAAGTTTCGGGAAAAGGCTGGATGCATGCTGTCATGAATTGATCATTATGCAAATTGTTTAGCCCTATCTCCCTTGCTAAATTCCGTACCTAATATTAATAAATGCTAGAAATTCAAACACAACTTATACATCCCAATGGACAGAAAAACAATCACCAACTTAAATTGAAATAGAAAAGAGAGTAAATTTCTCATTTTCTCGCTCTTAATTAAACATTATCAGCATTTTCTTTTTTTTTTTCTCTCCTTCTGCTCTTAGTTAAACACTATCAATATTCTCTCCTCTTGTACATGCATGTCATACTATTTGTAGAATTAACAAAAAAAAAATATATTCTTTCAATCATCTCAAATTATTTTCCGTTTATTTTTATTTATAAACTTGTCTTTTCAACTATCATTATCTTTCAATCCAGTTTTTTTATAAATTAAATTTTAATAATTTTTTCAGAAAAAAATATCAAAGTTAATAATAATCTTATATTAGAATTTTAATTATTTAGTATAAATCTAAAATATAATTTATATAGCTAAAAACATTTACATATAAATTTCAATTATATAAAAACAAATATTTATCTTGTATAATTTCCATGCTAAAATACTAGTTAACAATTAGTATTTGAATCCGTGGTAATTAGTTTACGAGAGGCCGTTTTCATTTTGCATGTGTAAAATTACATGCAATGGACTGGTCTGAGTTAGTGATCATTCAGAATAATCATGTTAATTGGCAACGGTGGAAATCCACTCTCCGCTACAGATCGTCATTTCTGACTAAGGATTGCTCGAGTTCAATCTACACTTGTATCCCCCACCCATATACACCCATGTTTTCTTGGCTGTGCCAGAGAAAGAAAAGAAAAGAAAAGAAAAATGAAAATAAATGGAAAGGGCCTCGGCTATGCAAAATTTCTATCAGTTTTCATCTCTATAGCTGCAAAAAGGGGAAAGATGGAATAGAGCTGCTAATGGAAAAAGAAACAGGGTCTTTACTTGTTCTTTTTTTGTTTTTTTTACTCCTCAACAGAATTCCCAAAGGCCCATCTGCAGTGCCTGTTCATAGCTCATACCAAATTGCAAATGCATTTAGCTTTCTTTAACTCTGGATAGAGCTACAGCGGAAGGCTTTTGCCAGTAAAATCTGAGATTCCTCAGTTGATAATTTTTAATGTTGTAAGATCGCGAAAAACACAGCCAGACCCATGAAAAGTGGATCGGCTTTGAAACTTGGGCACTGGCTTCATGGCACGCTCAGGTGCAAAAATGTTATCACATGTATAGAGCCTTACAGCAAGTTGAAGGTCTCGTTGTCTCATGGATACTTCCCTGACGATTTCCAGATTCTCCCTTCAAGTGATACCACCATGACAGTAACATCATCATGATACTTCCTCCGATCTCCTTGTGGGATATCCAGCAATTCATGAAAATCCATTCCTGCCAAAATTCAATCCAAAATCACCACTCTAAATATCGGTTGTATATACATAATAGTTGACAAGCCAAAAATTTCTACTAGAAATGAAATCAACATAATCCTGGCATCAATTTTTTTCTTGCTTCTGCCTCATTTTCTGCATTATCCCCAACCCCCAACAGGTTGAAAAGTGAAAAACAAACACCCTTCTAGCATCAAAGGTATTTCAAAATAAATTTTATCCAAATACAAGAACCTAACAAAGTAACGAACCCATACAAACAACAGCACAGACACAACCTTCTTGAATTTAAAGCTGTTACCTCAGCTTAACTCTGGAATCATACGATAAACAGATATAGAAAGGAGAATGACAAAGCTGGGTATTGACTAAAATAGTCCTTTCTGAAATTGACTTTATCAAACTCAGATTGAGGAAATACATTAGAAGTCTACAGAAGTGATGGGATTTTAATGAAAGAGTACGACTATGTAAGAGCTGTTACCTTTTTAAAGAAGGAAAATGACGTAGTAGATGTTGTGCAAAAGCTACAAACTATTAACGCAGTGGACAAGCTCCAGAGAAAGGAAAATATAACATAATATAGACAATCTCCCACTAAAAGACAATACATTTCTCCTAGGCACATAACATTTTAAGAGAAAAGCTTGAGAACAAGAGGTAATAATTAATAATTACAGAGCTCCCAACACCAAATGCATGTGGTGATGGGGGGATTCAAATCCTTCAAAATGTATACTCTGCAAGCTTTAGTGTTTTGCTTCTTAAAACTTATCATCAGTTCGTTCTTCAAGCAAAATATAATTAATACATTTTCAAAGTAGAGATAAACATGAGTTAGTACATAAACAACCAACCAGAAGTTTAAATAATTAAAATTTAGCATGACCACACAGGACAAGACAAAAAGCTTTTAATTCACACATGAAAAGAATACTAAAATACTACTTAATATTCCTTCCACTTGTGTCACTCTCAACAAATTGCACATTGCACATGTCTAACAAGACTGCAAAACAAGAAAGATACAGAAGGTCAGAAGATTCATTTACCAGCCTTCTTAGCTGCACGGAGTAGCAGCTCTTCTATTAAATGTTGGGCTGGATCTCCTTCTGGAAATTTTTCCATGAAGCTCTCAACATGAGAAACCACTTCTTCATTGTTTAGATATTGATATAAGCCATCAGATGAGAGGATCAGGAACTGATCTTTCTGGCATAATCTATGGTGACGTAGTGAAGGAGAGCAGGATATATATGGAGCAGTGCCAATATATTCATTACGAAACATCTCTAATACTGCATCATTCCACTTCGGCTATGGAAAAATTCAATTTATACAATCATGTCAGAATACATTTATATCAAATATTTGAGAAAATATGCAGAGCCCTAAACAAGAGACATGATAAACAATCAGGCTTCTAATTTTTCTTGTAGATGAGTATCAGCACATGCAGAAGACCATAAGCACAACAAATGCTTGTTTGATGACAAATAAATTATTTTTATGGTAATAATGAATACCAATGTCAGCATGTTCCCCCAACAATTGCCCTTATTACTCGTCTTCTCATTTTATCAATCAGGAGTATATTGCAACACTTAAGTCTAGTTGCGTGTTAGGATTAGATTATTTTAGAAAAATAATCCCTTTTATTTTCTGTAGCTTCCTTAGCTTAGAGAGCTTTAGAGAAAAAAAGAAAACGATCAGTTCTCCTAAAAAAATAAATTCCAAACACACTATAGAAGGCTGGACCATCCTAAAAAAATAAATTCCAAACACACTATAGAAGGCTGGACCATCGTAAAGTGTTACAGACCTACAGAATCTAAAGAAAACTTTTGAAAAATTCTGAGTTAACACGACAATTTTTGCTATTTTACCATTTCATTTTTGGTTAAATATGCAATAGAGTTTTACATTGTGCAGATACTTCAATTTGTCACAACAACTAATATGACATAATGTTTTGCATACCAAAATTTAACGATAAAAACACAAAAGGATCATGAACAATAAGATGTTTGTGCTCATGAATATAAATAGTTAAAAATACACAATAGAGTATCTGTGCGTACAAATATGTTCATGGCTTCATGCATCTGTCTAAATACTTGTTCATTTGTATATATGTATTTGCAAAGCTTATGTCCGTATCAAGTGACAGCATAAGGAGTGAGAAGAGTTAATCTTGACCATAGATGGATGATTTTACTTGAAACTAATGTTGACCATCTATATATAGTTGTGTGGTAAAGATTAGATCCTTGCTCTTAACCGATACACTTCCTAAGCATGCAAACACACACACTTTGCTTAAACAAAGGATGCCACTAAGCATGACTAATAATAAATCATCATTTATATTAAACAAAGAATCAATGTGAAATATCAGTCCATAATTATAAACTATAAAAATAAAACACCAGCATATTCTTTTCTCTGTGATGGACATTGAACATTGTATGAATAAAACAGTATTTTAAAAGACACCTGCTTCAAAAATCCAGCCCCAAATGCTCTGGTGACCTTAAGGCGACCTTTAACTCTATCATTGACTATACACTTGATATCATCAGGATGCTCATTTTTAATCCTAATGACTTCCTGCAAAACAATAAGCTCCACGTTTTAGACAACTCATATAACCATATCACAACATGACTGTAGAAAAAGGGAAAAAATAGTAATAACTGCAACTACTACTAAAAGTATAACCTCTAGTATGTTAACTAAAACAAGAACAACAAATAATCATGAAGTCAATAACCTAGCCTCTAGAATATATCACAATTAAACTTACCTCTTCAATGCTGGTGCTGTGGTCAGTAGAGAGTTGCAACGCCACCAACCTCATTTGTTGAGCCAAACCCAAGGACTCCTCGACTATGGTCTCGGCACCAGACTCAACACCTCCCTTGCTTCCGGATTCCACACTAGAATCAACCTCTTCATAGTGTGCAACGATGGCCCGGCTATCCCCAACATTCATGACATACACATCCTCATCCCTCATTAATGCAACCAACAGACATGAACCCATCAAAGCAAGCTCCGGATTGGTGTCCAGAAGCTTATCCGTCATATCCAAATACGCAAGCTCAGTGACCTGAAGCGCCCGAGACAACGCATTCAAAACAAGCCCATGATCCACAGGCCCCACTCTCCGCTTCCTCCCACAAGGCTTCTCCACATGATTCTCCTTCTCTTTCTCCTCATTCCCCAGATTCCATCCCCTTGAATGACCCTCCTTCTGCTTCGACAACCCCTGCTTCAACTTCGACAGTAGCAACCACCTCCTACTCACAGCAGAACCCGCATTGGCATTGTTAATGCTCAGCGCGTCATCCACGGAAAACGCGAACCTATCAGAACCCGAAAGGTCAAGTCCGTCCTCCGCCAGAAGCTCCCACAGCCTACGCCGTTTACTCTCCGTTACTTTTGCTTCCACCTCATTGCTCTTCGCCGCGGGATTGCTCTCTTGCGGTAACGATTCCTCTTCGACTTCCCAGAACAAACCCTGAAGCTCGCTGTGAACGGCGCGGTAGAGGTGCCCCATCAGAAACTCCGGCGCGTCGGGGCCATTGAAACCGTCGTAAATCCCCACGAACAACCACCCCTGCTCCTCCGACACCACCACGTGGACGCGATCCTCCCCGGCCTTCCCCAACGCCCACTGCACATTGCTCTCGCTCCTCGGCGGCCTCCCCTCGCCCTCCTTCCTCCCGGCGAAGTTCAGCACCGGCACCACCCACGGCCGCTTCTTCTCCGCCGCGTTCCGGTTGAACGCCTTCCGGAACCCCGAAATCACCTTCTTCTTGTTCTTCCTACCGTAGAGGCCGCCCAGCGGCGCCGAGAAAGGAACCTCGCCAGCGCTGACTCCGTCGGAGGCGGCGGCGGCGGCGGAGAGAGGACCGGATACAGCGTTGCTCTCAATTGGACCGGAGAGGAAGAAACCGCTTACCTCGAAAGGCTCCCCACCTCGGGGCACGGGCTGGAGCGGGAGAGCACTAAACGACGCCGTGCTCTCGAAGCCATTGACGAGATTGCCCTTGGTGGCAGGTCCATTAGAATCGACGGTGTCTTCGTCTAACTGAATAACTGTAGTAGGGATGGAACTGTTGGCGCTGACGGAGGCTCCAGAAATGGCTTTGAAGCCAGTTTCGTGAAATTCGGGTCGGGTTCGGGTGTCGTGAGTGGGGGAGAAGCGGAGCGAGGTGGAGGGAGAGAGGAAGCGATCGGAGTGAGTCGGAGAGAGGAAGCGTGCTGAGGATCTGACGTAGCAGAAGGAGTGGCCTAGGGTTTCGTCCAATGGCTCGGTGGCGGTGAATATAACGTCTTGGTGTCCCGGTTCGTTGCTCCGGTAGCACCTACACAGGCTCGAAACTCCACTTCCCATCACATTTGATTTGACTTGAGCCCAAGTGTTTCTTCTTTTCGCAGCCCCCAATCCAAAGGGATGGAGAGGGACAACACCAACACAAACACTAACAATTAAATTAATAAAATGAAAACCAAAAAACAAAGGGATGGTGAGAGAGTGAGGAGAAGAAAACAAAATGAGCAAGGTGGGGGAGAGGGAAGAAAGACGAAAATAAATGGGAGGAGGCCTTTTTTATATTATTATTATTATTATAATAATAATAATTAATGTTTTTTTGTGTTGGGAAGGGAAGAACTAAAAACTAAGAAGGGCGTTAAAGAGGGAAAAAGGGGAGAGGAGTAGGGGAGAGTTTTTATATGAGTAGAAAAATGGGTGATGTTTTGTCAGTTTGTGTGGCTTTTTCAAATGGTTTTTCTTCTGTTTGCGTGTGAAGTTGTTGGGTCTGATATGAGTTGACGGTTACGTCTGGAAATGCTGTGCTATGGGTTTATTATATAACCTGCCTCACACGTAGGATTCCAGCTCACCCTTTTTACTTCACTCATTTTTAATATTACCAATAATTTTATTATTATATTACTGTTTCAAATTTGGTCTTCTTTTCTCTCTGAGTAGAAGGTGCTTTTGTTTTGAATTTCGATGCTCAAGAAAACGGACGTTTTATTTCATTATTATTAGGAGTCGTAGTCGCCTAAACTAAAATTTTAAGTGAACAAAACAATTTATGATCAAGTCTTTGCCTCGTGCCTTTAATATAGTATTAGTTTCGGGGGTTGGGTGGGAATTTTGTCCTTACACAAAAGTGAGTTTCGACTTCGGATTGCTTTCAACTTTCAAGGTAAGATTCAAATTAGAGTTTAAACCAAACCACTTCATATCCACTGCTTCGGTTTGGTGAACTAAACATTTATATATGATTCATAAATTGATTAATCTTTAATAACTTTTTTTATACTGTAAATCTTTAATAACTAATATTATTTTAATTATTATATTTTGTATACTATTCATTTTTATTTTTACTACAATATTCTATCTTTAAACCAAAAAATAAAAGTTTAAAATTGATAAAATTTAAAAATATATATTATTTTGTCTGAAATTATATATTGATAAAATTTAAAAATATATATTATTTTGTCTATGAAATTATATATATATATATATATATATATATATATATATATATCATTTTATATTTATTAAATGATTTTTTCATATACTCATAGAGTAAATACGAAATATTTCCGTGGTTTAATCATTAATATTATCAAACATTTCTAGTTTAGTAAATTATACTTTTAGTTAAAAATTAAATTTTTAATTATCTATTAACTTATCAACTATTTTGATCAAATATAATCAAAAGATTATCTTGCTATTATAATTTTCATACTTTTATTTAAAATTAATTTTGTGAAAAGTAATGTGCTTTGTTTTACATATCTCTTATTTTATTGCAGTATTTGTTTTAATGGAGTTAACTTTATTTGACACCTTAAAATGGATTTACGCAATTGTTTTTCTATGAAAAAGTTAAGAAAGTTCTGCTGTATTGTTCCAAGAATTCTACAATTAAAAATATAAATATTAATAATTAATTAAAAAAGAATAAGATTAGTAACTGGTTTATTACAAAATAACTTAAAGTACAAAATTACCCATTCATTTTAGATTATAGAGAAAAATAATAATATTGAATAACAGTAAAACAGATTAACGAGCTTCCTTTTGAGTATGGATAATTTAAGATGCAACTTTTAAATAAGAGGATTGTTGTATGTCAAGAAAGCAGCCAGGTTTTACGAAGTTCTACAAATGACGTGTCATTTAGTTTCAGCCAATCACGCAAACATTTTTACAAATATTTTATTCTCGTTATTGGGTAGCACTGTTCATTTGCTCATAATAGCAGTTACAAATACAAAATTCATTTCTAAAAATTACTATCTTTTTTAAAATATTAATGATGAGAATTTTAAATAACTTATATGTTTATATCATAAATATAAATTGAGCAATATTATGTTCTCTTACAATGTTTTTATTAATTTTTTAATACATTATAAAATGAATATATTTAACATAAAATTATTTAATACTTTCTCATCTAATAAGAGATTATAAATATTATAAAAAATATATAAAATTATTTATATAAATTCCCCTTATTGAAAAAGGAATATTATTAATAATGGAACCAGTAAATTTTTAATTGAATTATCCATCCCTTAACCTACCTCTCGTTCTCAAATCTGAAGTACTGTTCAAATTATCGTGGCTCAACCCATTTCATGTGCCAATGTTATTTAATTACATTTACCTAATTTATTTTGTGAGAAAGATTCTACGATTTGGTTTGGACAAAAACAGGTATATTATCGTAAGTATTTGTTAGTTTTATTTTTAATTAAAGTTAAAATTTTATTTTGACAAATATTATATTTATTTAGTAATTAAAATTAACAACAGTTATCAAAATGAAACGTCGATTTCAATTGAATAAAAAATATGGACATTATATAACACTGGCGGTCATTCTAGATGGAACCTAGCAGCACAAGTTTGTAGAAAAAAAAAATTAGATGAGACTTCTACATCACAAGGTCGTTATGAAAAATAATTATGTGTGGATATGTATAATATCTCTTTCTTGTCCGTGTGTTAGTTATTTTTATACGTGAATAAAATATTTTATAATAGAAAAAGACTTGATCAAACAGAAATAGTATATAACTTGAGTTTAAAATATGTCTTAATCCTTATCACTTGATTTAATAAGTGTAAATCCATGTGTATTATATATATATCCCTTTCAATTCATATTGCTATGACAAGTTTCTGAGCAATGCCGTATGTATAATGCAACATTAAGAAAAGAAAATTCCAGAGATATATTGAAGTCATCACTTGAGTTATTGAATTTCTAAACATGTGAAAGGTAGACTGAGATTATTCTGACTATTTCTCCCTTGTCAATATTGCAGTCCAATATATAATTTTATTTTCGTCATTTGACGTGTTGAATTTAAAATAATTTGACTATTTTCTTATTTTAAATTTGTTAAGACCTTGTTTTTGGACCTTATTCATACTTCAAACCTGGTTAGTCTTTTTTTTTTGGTTATTTATATTATAATATTAAACAAAATTGCATCCTTCAACTAGGCAATTAATCATGTAACACAGCTTGCAGTTGTCATTGATGAAGTCTTGTTAAGCCGTGTCCACTATTGTAAATATAAATGTGAATGTAAATGGAGAGAATATGAATAAATTGACTTGATGTGAAAAAGTTCTAAATGAAGGGAGATTTGGTAAAGATAAAGTCAATGAATAAATCGCTCTTATAGAAATAAGAGGAAAAGTTGATAATTTGTTTTTAACTTCATAAGATAATATTTATAACTTCCCTCGTTATTTTTTCTAATAATTTATTTTTAACTTATAATTAGTTAATTTTACTTATGGGAAAGTTAATTTCAGTTCTTATTTTTATTTTTTCTTCTATAAATCTTTATAGAAAAATTTATCCTATAAACATTTTATATTCTAACAAAGTGTGACTCCAATGATCTATTTAAGTAAATAAGATAAAAAAAAATAGTTCTTTAAAATAATAATTAAATTAATTAATTTCATAAGAAAAAACTTAAAAATTAATTTTTTATTATTAGACTAAATTAGGTAAAGGGCTAGAGTCTTTTGTATAAGATTCAAGTCTCGCAAAAAAAAAAATCATTAAAGACAAGATTCAAGTTTAAGCGAAGTTTACAAAACTCCAAGTCTTTGTTTGAAGGATTTTAGCCTTTTGTCTAAAGACCTAAGTCCCATAAGACAAACTTGAGTCTCGTCAACAAAAAAAATAAGATTTGTGAAATATTTATTATCAAACTTAAATTAATCTTATGTCTTTTTATTATCAAATTATATATTATAGGATACAAAATTAATTTGATAGAATCTTAGTAATTCCTTTAGAAAGAAAGCTTTTCACTAAAACAAAAATAACCAAAAATAGAAGAAAGAACAAAAACTCAAAAAGATAAAATAAATAAAAATGGATCATCAATGAGAATTATTGGTTGAGAAAGAGAATATCATGGAGCTTCAAATAAAATTGTGCTATCGTCACTATTGAGAGTGAAATATTGTTTGAGTTTCACTTTTGTATTCTAGAGTAGTTGTCCCTTGAAGGTTTAATTTGGAGAATACATGAAGAGGTGTCCTGAGATTGTCAAAATGAATTTTCTTGAGCATAAAAAGTATGCCACGATATTCTCGGGTTCACTAGGGTGTTATGATCCCTAAAGTAGGTCAATAATGTTAAAAGAGAAATATTTCAAGTGAGGTTGTTAAGGTAAGTCACTATTATATATATGATTTTTTGTAACATTTAAAAGATGTTAAGAAAATATAAAAATAATTACCTATTAGTTTATGTAACATTTTAACAAATATTATATCTAATCCATATCGCAAAATGTTATTAGCGACAATTAAATGTTACTAAAGACATAAAAAATATTACTAAAGAAGTATTGGTAACATTTTTATAATAAAATGTTAAAATGTTACTAAAAGGAATATATGTAGCAGTGTTAAAGACTTTTTGTTCTATAATACTTTGGCACAATTGAAATCTCAAGCATGGCATGAGATTAGACATAGGTCATAGTTGTAGCCAAAGTAGTATAAATCTTGGTACACTTTCTTCTATTCCTAAATTTTTAAAGACTTTCTTTAATTGCTTTATATTTTAAATTATTTATGATTTGAATATTTTTTTCTTTATCTTCTTTATATTTCTATCCTTCATAATTAAGAACTAGAGTGCAAAAATAATTTTGAAAAGAACTTAATTCACCTCCGTCAAAAATTATACGAAGACACTTTATTAACATGAAATATTCAAGAGCATTTGAAAAAATCAACTATATAATACTCAGAACATATTTAGGTAAACTTCTCCATAAATATTTATAAAAGAGGAAAATAGAAAGAAAAATGGAATAAGCTTCTAAATAAGTTAAAATTAACTTATTACATAAGCTAATTTATGAAAACTCTATCATAATAACTTCTCCAAAAACTTATTTTTAACTTATGAATAAGATATTATTAACCTATAGAAAAGTTTATTTTATTTTTTAAAATTTTTCTTTCTTACAAGTATTTACGAAGGAATTTACTCAAATTTATCATAGGATGCAAGTTGATATGATGGTATTTACATTGACTCATATAAGATGAGTTTATAAAATAATTTTGTTTAAAAATCTCTAGCTGCCAAAAAAGAATATCTTTGTTTTAAATATTTGCCATCGTTTTCTATTAAAGAGCCTAAAGAATATAAAATAAAATTAATGTTGAACAACATACTAAGAAAGTTTGAAATGGTAAAATTTAATTAAACTATATTTGCATGGGTCAATATAATACCGACAGGAGGTTGACAGAATGATTGAATCACCAAATTAGTAATTCAACCGCAAGTACTTGAATTGGTAAACTTGATCAAGAAGAAATTAGAAAACAATATTAAAAAGTACTTAGCATTTTTAATACAACATAACAAAATTATAATTTAAGCATTCATAATCTAACATTGCAGTCTAACTAGTTCAACATAAAATAATACAAATACAGAAGAAAAATCTCAAAATGCCTCATCAATCATCGAGTCAAAATAATTTATGAATTAATAATATTCAAAAGGAGAAAAAAATGGAACTGTATACTGTGTTCGTATTTTATAATTTAGAATAACAATCAAGCGAGAAGAAAAAAATGTTTCAATAGTGCCTTAGCCCCTTACTGTCAGCGAAAAATATATATTTCAAGACTAATGATATATCAAAACTCATAATATAAAATATTTAAATATTTTATTTATTTATTTATTATAATATAATATCTATCATCTAGATGTTAGATATCGACGTATAATTATTCTTATTTCAAATAGTATAAATTTATCTATCAAAGTAACAAGTAAAATGTAGGTAGCAATGAAGTGAACGGGAAGTTTTTTTTTTCAACTAGAGAGGGGTGGTAGGTAGGTAACTTTGTTATCTCCTTTAATTATCAAAGAGTATTTGTTATATGCGCGTATATGAAAAATGATAAAAGAAAGAAAGAAAAAATTGAGGAATTAAGATATTATATATGATGTGACACGCGGTATTAATTATTTGTGGTGGAATTGTGAAGTAAAACAATAAAGTCAGATAGTTGGTAAACATTTGAGTTGGTTGACTTAAAATTTTCCTAAAATAATTGGTAAATATTTAAGTCAAAAATTCAATTTTAACACATACTTCAATATAAACATATAAAATAAAATGCGTGACAAATTAATTTTAAGTCAATTTTTTTAATTTACATTAAAATATGTGTTCTAATCTGTTAGAAGCAGGAACATTTGATATCTATAGTCATATATTATAGGTACTAAGCATTTATTGCAATAATTCTTATGTAGGCTATTAAGGTTAAGAATCATTCTTAATTAAGTTTATTGTTGGAAGAATGTGTAAGAATCATTATTATATTAAAATGGATTCTTAACTATTAAAAAATATTGGAGAGGTAACTTGTCTATCCTATTTTAAAGAAATATAAAAAATACTAAAAAAAAAACTTGTAAGACTCGTTCTAAATTTTTAAAGAGTTGCATATTAGTGAAAAGTTACTAAAATTATTAAAATTGATGTGAGATAGTAGGATCCATAAATAAATAAATAAATTAAGAAACTCCCATGTTGACTACTATTGGAAATACTCTAAAACTTTTTATGATTGTGTAACTTTAAAATTAAATTAGTTTTATTGACAAAATTGTTAAGCGTAGAAAATCAAACAATATCCATAATATTAATAATTAGGTATAAAGCATCACATAAGAATCGTTTGAAGATGGTTTAAAATAATAAAATATTATCTGTTAAAACTTGTTCTACCTCAAAAACAACTAAAGACAATTTTGAAATTTGTACATCATTCAATACGCTAAAGTATAAGGACAACAAGAAAATAAATAAACGTGTACAGCTACGACATAAAAAGAATAAAAATACTAACAATATAGTAAATAAAAAGTACCTTATCCCGTAGATAAAACATTTGTGCAATGAGACATTTATTGTCCAACAATTTCATGCATTTCATGAAGATTCAAAGCCTCCATCCCAAAATTCTTTCTGAATTTTTTTTTCATAAGTATTTATAAGAAAAAAAATAAAATGATTTTTTATAAAATAAAATTAATTTATATATAAGTTAAAAATAAATTTAAAAAAATTAATATAAAAGAGTTTTTTTAAATTAACTCCTACATAAAATAATATTAATTTTTTTAAATTTATTTTATTTTTACTTTTTTTTATAAATTTTTATAGAAAAATTATCTAAATATGTATTTGAAAGAGTAATTTACATGATAAAAACTTGTCATGCATAAAAAATTATCATTCTTTGTTCATTTCTATAAGTTGGATTACATTTATTATTGAAGATTTTGAATCTTGATTAAATTTCTTCATAAGCACTTATAAAGGAAGAATTTTTACAAATTAATTTAATATAAGTTAATTTTAATTTATGAAGAAATTTATTTTATTCTTCCTTCTTGATTTTCTCTCCTACAGTATTTATAGGGAAGTTTACCTATGCATATTCTTTGTTTAGTTTTAGAAAATATTTTCAATTTGCTATTCAACATTTATTGTTGTATATTTTCTTATAGCATTAAAGTTTTTTTTCCAATTTTTTTAAAAAAATACTTTGCTGAGTATGAAAAGATTTTTTAAAGAATATTTTGATTTAAAGTTTAGAAAGATTTTTATAAATAATATTTGGTTTGAAATCTAGGTTGTATTTTGAATTAGTAAAGGTAAAAATATTCCAATACGTGTAAAAGAACTAGAACTAGAACTTTTGGTGGTTTGAAAATAGGTCTCTTGTCCGGTTATCCATCTCTCCCGATTTATATTTTTCAAACCATAGAAAAACTCGAAAACTTTCGTTAATTTATTATAAGCTAACCTCCAATACCCTCTAAAACTTCGTATTATTGCTTTCAAACTCTTCAAACAATTTTATTATCTTGTCTTTTCATTTATTTAAACATTTACCTTTTGAAAAGTCTTTTATTTTACCAAAAAATAGCGAAACACAATTTACCCCTTCTCCGATATTTTTCACGATGTATAAAATTAATTTTGTCTGTGAACCAAATAGGTATTTAGTCATCTTTAAGCTCTTGTTAGAACAAGAAATAATGAAAGAAAATAAACAGTGAAAAAATAGAAAATTATATTATTTTTATGATTTATTTGCTAAGAGGAAACCAAAGAATATATAATTGGACCCACATAAACATTTTTCCAGGATGATAAGGAAAACTGGGAATGGTTTGCCTTATCTATAATCAATCTTACCTTCTCAAACTCAACTTTAAACTTACTCTTAGTTCTATCAATGATAAAAGTTTTATCAAATTTCGTCCCCCTAAAGATTAGGAAAATTCACGGAAACCTATCTTACCCTCCTTTCTTTCCTTTTATTTTTTTTTTCAATGTTGCGTTTTTTTTTTTTACTTTATATAAATTGTATGTGCCAAGTAATTTTAAATTAAATAATACACAAAAAATAACTCAATCAGTTGGTACAATAACTTAAGGTATAATTACATTCACACAATTAAAAGGCGATTTATTTAAGGAGAGCACCTGCATTTGATTTTTGGATTATAAAAAAAAAAATTGAGCCAACAGTGGTAACAGAATTGTAAACAGAATTAATCATTAGCCTAATATAATAAGAAAACCCGTGGAAACAAAAAAACAACACATAGAAAATGACTATTAAAAGTTAAGATATTTAAAAATCAAACATATATTTAGTTAACTTTTTAGATTGGGTCTAGAGGTAGGTATTTATGTCTTTTCAACCTGCATTACCATTTTATCTTTACTTTATTTTCTTTATATCTTTATTTTTTTTCTACATTCAAATGAAAAAAAAATAAATATTTTATTACATTGATTTTTTTAAATTCAATAATAACAACTCTCTTCATTACAAGATTATATATAATGTACTTAATTTTTTTAATATAAATTGTAACAATTCACTGGCATAAAAATTAAATCATTATGATATGAAAAAGTTAATTTTAATGAAAATCTTATATTTAGTTTACTTATAAATCATAGGATAATTTTTTCGTGATATCATACACAACTCATTCTCATGCATAACGACATACATCACATATTGAAAATATAAATAACATACACATTATTGGAGTTTAGTTACATATGTGAGTTATAAAGATGTTTGCACCACCTAACACTTACATTAAAATTGTCCAAACATACATCAGAAGGATGAAGGGGTACAACTCTCACACACCTGAGCTAGTCCACAACAACTACCTATGACTATACAAAACATACAACTACTACAAACAAGAGTCCAAAGGAAGAAAGCCTATGAGCACTTAAACCATTGGCATGATGCACATACACTATCTTCTCAAAAACCTCAATGACTGCTCCCACGAATGTGTAGTTCGAGATCATCACAATTGTACACATACAACATACAGATATAAGAGTAAGTTATTATAGCAAAATTCATCATATACACAATTGCACACGTGCACGCTACAAGTGTTGGATAAGAGGTGGGCAACAATAAGGTCTTGAGAATAAGGAGATGGACAATTCCACAAGTGTTCAAGGTCATTATAAACCTTGTGTCGTGGTGAGTCATTATCCATGTATACCTATATTGACTAACCACTTGTCTTATCCATTGATCAGGGCATGACTTCCTTAATAATCGATAGTAAAGACTAAGAGGGTCCGCTACAAGTGTTCATGATTATGCTAAGGAGCCTAGCCTCGTCCAGCGAGTGTGCCATTCGCCCAGTGAACCAAGCCACAATGGCTAAAAATTCTAAAATCGTCACATCCTTGCTTAGCTAGAGGAGCCCTAGAGAGCATCCTCTAAGAACTCTCACTTATTTGCTTAGCGAATGAAGCCATAAAGACTTCACACTACATTGTACCAATCTCGTTCAATGAAGGTGTCCATTCACTTAGTGAAAGGACCCACAAAGAGCTCCCTAAAATCTCAATTCTCATTTGCTTAGCCAAACTCTAGATTCGCCCAAGTAGACGCTGGATTCGCCTAGCAGACTTCAAACTCGCCTAGCCAGACTTCATCATGTTCATGTGTTCTTGAGCTTTTGTCTAATGAAAATTCATGTTTTCCAGAAATCTACCAAGAAAGTGCAAAGTTGCTTAACAAAAGTCTTATCTTGCCTAACGAGCCTTCAACAGAGACCCTCAAAAATGGGCATTCGCCTAGCCGGACAAAGGGTTCGCCAAGTGAGAGCCCTTGGACAACAACATGCAAATTCATCAAAACTCAATCAAATCATCATATAACTCAACCAATAACTCCATATTAACATATAGTCAAATTCTAAATATCAAAATAATAACAAATCTCACATGCAACTACAAATTCATTATAAATTCAACAATTTTCTTAAAATCCTCAAAACTCAACGATGGCTACCAAACTTACAATAAATTATTATTATGCAATCTAAGTAATTAAACAACATAATACTGATATAATAACAACATACAATCTATACAAATTACACAAGATTAGCTTCCCTTACTTATTATAGATAAAGGATATGAAACTTTAGTGAAGGAGTAAAACAACTTGGTCAATAATGTAGCTGGAACTTAGCTTGTTGGAGGGGGTAGATGAAGTTCGACTGTTAGAGGAGGTTTTCTCTTTGATTTTTCTTAACAAGAACAACCAAGGTTGGCCTAGGGTAGGTTATATATATAAGGTTTAGGGGGTAGGGTTATTACCCTTTGGTTAATGAGGATTTGGGGGACTATTGGTCCATGGGGGGTTCCAAAAAGGTGCAATCACATCATAAGGGTTCTTAGGATTTTTGGAATGATAGATATGGGGTTCTAGGTTTCTCTCGAAACTTTAATCGACCTCGAGTTCCATATGGAAAAACGTATCATCGCGATGAAAAGTGTGCTAATGACACCAGTTTGACATTATTCAATTGGGAAGCATTTAAGGAGATTGTATATCATCTCAAAGTGACAACCCAACTTTAATAACTACTTTCAGGAAATACTTGCTTCGATGAGCATGCTTTGCGACCATTCTAACATTTTCTCGATAAATGCACAACATAACATTTTATTAAGTCTTTTTCAACTGAAATTAAATTTAAATATATTTTTAATTAAACAAAGTATAAAAACATGGTCTTACATAAATAAATATATTCATAGTGAGATTATGAGCATAGTTTGCCAAAATTGATATTCAAGTTTAAAAAAGAAAATACAACAATAGTCCTAAATTAACCTAATTTGTTCTAATATTTCACATGGTGGTCTAACTTATTTTAAATACATTTATGTAGGAATGACAAGGGACAAATCCAAAAATCAAAAATTGAAATCACATTAATAAATCTAAAATCTTTGTGAACAAACCATTAGGATTGGCCTAGTGGTGAGAGGTTTTGGTATTATATCACAAAATTTTAAGTATGTCTTGTTATTTTCATTGTATTTTTCTACTTTACCAAAAAAATAAATTTGTATAAAAAAGGGACATGGTAAAAATAATATACATGGAAAAACAATTTATAGGTCTTTTATGAAAAAAAATATCAGCAAACCTTGATGCATATGGTACACAATCATAAAGAAAGCAAAAATCCTAATTTTTCGGACCAATTTGGGTTGAATTGCACAAACTAAAAATAGGGTTCAAAGAATTAAAGTTATCTAAATATGGGGCCACGCTTGTGGATTTAATAATTATGATAAATGAGATAAAATAAATAATTGCAATGATAGTATCTATCTATTTTCTGATATCATTTGCACCTAGTTTAATTTAATTGTGTAGATACAAATTTTAACATGCTCTTTCAGGTATCAAAGAAGAATTAAGATTAGAATTATGGATCTAATATTAAATAGAAATTCATCTTGATCAATCTTTGTTAGGAAATGGTAGTGCGGCAGAGAATTAGAAACAACTATCCTTTTCCGTTGATTATGGCATTAACATACTATAACCTGTCTAATAGAATTTTCTTTTTTTTTTATAACAACAATATATAAAGGCAAGAACTTTCCAATAGATATTATATGAATGACCTCGTCCATATAGAGCCATGCAAAACAAAAATTTAGATACCATGTTATCAATTAATCAATTATCATGATTAAATTAATAATTTCATAATTTCATAATTTCATAATTAATACGTAATAGAAGAAAATAGTATGGACATCAATAATATAAAATGTTTTTTTTTACTGTCATCTACTTATAATTTGTATGTATAATATATTTATTGATATTAAATTTATTGAGTCTCAAATCGTATTTAACAAACACACATATGCCGGTCACTTTTGATACCTAAGTTAATTTATGAATATTAAAAGAGAAATTAAAACTAATATAAAATATAATAAATTGAAAAAGGAGTATAAAACATTTGATATGAATATCTGATTAATTATATTTTTGAAATGAAAGATAATTACGTAACTTTACCAACTGCCCCGGATACATGAGAATAATGAAAAACACGGACGAAGCATGATGAGAAGCAGTGAACGGCGGTGATTGAATGAGGATCATGGAATGAGACGTAAATATATATATGGGGATTAGTCAAAAGTCGCAGTCTCAACCCTTTTTGTCTTGATTTAATGTTATCTTTTGTTTTGGTAACGTATCTTAATAATTTAGTAATTATTATGGAAAGTCGTGGGGGAAGCTTTTCCACTTGGTCAAAGAATAATCCACTTTAAAGTAATTATTGTTAATTAATTGAAACAATAATTAAATGCGTACTTATTTTAGCAAAGAGAGATTAAAAAACAAAAAAGAAATTAAGATGTGAAATGCCAAAGGCGGGAAATGCGGCATAGAAGTCCACGATTTTGTTGAAAATAAATGCTCCCACCATCTCTTGGAGATATTCAACATTTTATAACGTTAGTCTAAAACGTTTTAACACAATCAAACTTTTACATTATGTGATATTTTAGATTTTCAATAAAACGTCTTGTTCCCAAATTTGGAAAATAAGACACTTTAATTGTCTGCTCTTTTAAGATTCAATATAAAAATATTTTATATTATCATTTTATAATTTTTTTCTCTTAAAAGTATTACATTTTAACCATTTGTTTGAGAGAAAAACAAAAAAAAAAAAAGAAAATTATTTTTGTGATACCTACTGGAAAATAATTTCTCTCAGATTGAAATATGAGAGAAATGATATCTTTTTTTTATAATATACAAAATCAAAATAATAATAAATAATTTTGTTAAAAAATAATAAAAATTTTATATTTTAATGGTTATAAAAATATTCTGTATAATTTATTTTTCCACTCATCCCAACAAACAAAAAAATTTGTCTACTTTTTTTCTTTCCATTTTCATTCATCTAAAGAACACATTTTTCATTATATTTCTTCTCTATTTTTATTCTTCTTATTTATTACTTTTGTATTTCTTTTATCTCTTAATCTAAATAAAACATAAAAGCAAGCACAAGGTGTTCTTAAAAGAAATAAGTCAAAGAGTAAACAGAACGACCTTGCGTATTCGTCCTTTGCCATAGAAACAATAACAATAACAATAACAATAACAATAACAATAACAATAACAATAACAATAACAATAACAATAACAATAACAATAACAATAACAATAATAATAATAATAACAACAACACTTTATCTCTTAATTCATTTTTAATTATTATTTTAAAAAGATATTATGAATTATGCTAAATTTATTTATATATTTAACTTTTCTTATTTATTATTATTTTCACAAAATATATTTTAAATAATTTATATATAAGTAAAATAAAATTAAACATAAGCATTAAAATAGTTTTTAATTTATATTATTAATATTATATTTTTAAAATTTTTTAAGTAAATTGATATTTTCTTATATAGTATTAAATAGTATATTTATTAAATTTAATATAGTTAATTTCAAGAATATTGTTAAATATCATAATAAATGTAACTTTAATATATTTTTAATAAATACAATATTTTCAATGAATTGATTTATATTAAAATTATATTATTAAATAAAATATTATTAATACAAAATTTAATACTTATAATATATATATATATATATATATATAACTAATTTATTATTATTTATTATTGTTTGTAAAATATATTAATAAATAGGAAAATTCATATATATATATATATATATATATATATATATATATATATATATATATATATAATTTATCACATAACTTTTGTTTTTGGTTATCATTTTAATAAAAGTTTAATTATATATTTTATAAAAAAGATATCGAGTGAGTGAATGATAACTTTTTAAATTAAAAATATTTTAACATATATTTTAAAATCTTATAATGAATAATTTTCAACAATGTTATTGTAAATTACTTTAAAAAAAATTTATCAACTTAAATAAGTATAATTAATTTGACTTGAACTAGTTAGGTTTTATGATGAGAGTCAAGAGTCTTAAGTTAAAATTAATATTTACTTTAAATAAATTATTAATAAAATTAAATTGACTTTATTGTAGAGTTTAATAGTTAACGAATTTATCATATATGATGAATTGTGATTGGATTATAATGCATAACATATTTTCTCTTATTATAGAATACGTGGATTTCCATATCCAATTGGATATTATTATTGTTTATAACTTTTACGTATAAATAGTCTACTCTATATGTGAAATACACTAGTTTTATCTCTAATTTTTTTTCTTCTCTCTAATTTTACATTCTATATGTGGATTTGCAAGAATTTTTTTTTTAAAGAAAGTTATTAGATAAAACCATCTTTTCAAATTTATATTTTAATATCAGCTTTTCTTTCTAATCGTTGTATTAATATGTGAATGTAAAATTTAGTTACATGTAATGGTTCTAAAGTCACTATCAAAGAAGATAATACAAATATATTTTTCTTACTAGAAGTGAAAAATAATACAAAAATATTTTTCTCAGAGTAAGAAAATAATATATATATATATATATATATATATATATATATATATATATATATATATATATATATATATATATATATATATTACATATAAATAGTAATAACATGATTTATGAGTTCTAATTATTTTAGTCATACCTGACTCATTATTTGTATACTACAGTAATACAGTAATATGGATAGTAATGAAATTTCATATTCATGATTTATTCTAATTTATCATATTTATTTAATGTTATATTAAATCTAAATATGGAATTATGTATATACATGCTACTATAGAAAATTTTCCCTAAATTTGAATAATTAAATCATAAAAATTATATATCAATGTAATTAATTTATTATAATTTCTTGTTATATTTTTATGATAGGATATACTATGTCAAACCTTACAAAACGAATTCATGATTTTTGACATTACAAAAAAATAAAAAATTATTTATCTTAGGTATTAGATGCTGAAATACATTTAGATGTAATGAGTCTTTTGAGACTCTATTAAAGAAAAAATAAAACATCTAATCAAAATAAGGCTAAAGTGATAATTTTCCTTCGTTGCCATCTTCATGAAGGGTTGAAAGTTGAACACCTTACTATAAAAAACTCGTTCTTTGGAGCAATTTAAAAGAAAGATATGATTACTAGAAAACTATGGTTTCCAAAAACTCGTTATGATTGAATGCATTTATGTTTACAAGATTTTAAAACTATAAGTGAATTTAATTTTACAATATTTAGGATTACTTCTAAATTGAAATTGTGCATAGAAAATATTACTGATGAAGACATGTTAGAAAAAAAAAATCTTTACTTTCCATGCATCTAATGTGCTCTTGTAGCAACAATATACAAAAAAAGGGTTTAAGAAATATTCTAAATTAATTTCTTGTCTTCTTATGACTGAGCAAAATAATGAGCTTTTAATGAAGAATCGTGAGACTCACCCAATTGGTTATGCTTCAATCCCATAAATGAATGTAACAATTTGGGCAATCTTATGGTCATGGTCGTGACTGTGATCATGGTCATAGACATGGTCATGAAGGAAGTTTCAAGAATACTTTTCTCACAAGAAGTGGAAAGATAATGTCAAAATTGAAAAGAAAAAAAGGTGGACAAAGTAACATGCATGAGTAAAACATATGTTAGTGGTGACAAAGATCACTAATCATGAGCTTGTCATACACCAAAGCATCTTGTTGAATTTTACCAAGAGATTCTTTAACCCAATAATTTCCCATGTACTGCTTGTTCCCAAGAGAAGTTCTTAATTGACCATCACCAGAAAAAATTGGGAATGAATCTCTCAAAATTTTAGAATGAATATAGGATGACATTTGTAGGCCAACATACCCACCATGTGGACTATTTAGATATTTTATGGTTTTAATTGATGCACCAACTAGTTGGTCACATGTTTGTTTGTTGTTAACTCGTAACCAGGTGTTTGTTTGTTGTTCCAATTGCTCCACCACAATGAACTAAGATGGGTCCCCAAAGAAGGATGAGAATATATGTTGGATATGAATCTCCATCAATAATAAAATATCTTGAATCATAAATAGGAGATCTATTTATAGCTTTATTTGTTGGTTGTCATTTTCATGAATCCATTTTTCCAACATTAAGGGAAGAAAATAAACAGTTGGAAAAGAATATCAGTTGAAATTGAATTATCACTTTCTCATCTTGATCCTCATACAAAAGAATATGGATTGAAAGTTCAAAAGGTAATTCATTTACGAAGCTTAGTTAACCAATCACCAAATGCATTTCTTGACCCAAAAAGGGTGACTAAGTCACATATACCAGTTGCTAATGCTCCAATTAGAATTGATGTCCCAGTTGGACAATCCAATATTGCGAATGAGTCTCAGGCAAGGATGAAACATGGAAGACTCATTGATTCCAAATATAAAAATACTCGAGTAAGAAAAGGAGTTAAAAGGCAAAATGACCAAAATGAGGATATAGAAACTGCAAAAGATTTCTTAGACATAATTAATATCATAGTTCTAAAAGAAACTCAGGTACCTAAAATAGTTAAAAAATGAAGAAATCTCAATAAATCATGTCATAAATAGAATGCGATGAACTTGAAATGAAGTCAACATTGATGATGTGTTTGCATATAATATATCACTAAATGTAGTAAATGATCTTGATGATCAAGAATTAAAGTCCATAAAAGATTGTTGACAAATAAATGATTGGCTAAAATGGAAACATACAATTAAATCAGAATTAGACTCACTTTCTAAGCAAAAGGTTTTTGGGACCTATAGTTTGAACATCTAAAGGTGTAAGACCAATTGGATATAAATGGATTTTTGTGCAAAAACAAAATAAAAATAGTGAAATTGTAAGATACAAAGCATGACTAGTTGCTTAAGGATTTTCACAAAGACTAGGGGTTGATTTTTGAAGAAACATATTCACCTGTAGTGGATGCTAGTACTTTTCGATATTTAATTAGTTTTGTTTCATATGAAGGGCTCAATTTACGTCTAATGGATATCGATATAGCCTATTTATATGACTCTCTTGATAATGACATTTATATGATACTCCTTGAAGGATTTAATATGCCTAACAATTTAGGTTCTCGGGAAGGTTACTTAATTAAATTGAATAAGTCTTTCTATGGACTAAAACAATTAGGACACATGTGATATAATCATCTTAGTGAGTATTTGCTAAAAGAAGTACTAGTTGCTCAAGGATTTTCACAAAGGCCCGGGATGGATTTTGAAGAAACATATTCACCTGTAACGGATGCTAGTACTTTTTGATATTTAATTAGTTTGGTTTCATATGTAGGGCTCAATTTACATCTAATGAATGTCGTTATAGTCTATTTATATGGCTCTCTTGATAATGATATTTATATAAAACTTCGTGAAGGATTTAATATGCTTAACAGTTTAGGTTCTCGAGAAGGTTACTTAATTAAATTGAACAAGTCTCTCTATGGACTAAAACAATTGAGACATATGTTGTATAATCAACTTGGTGGGTATTTCTTTTCTTAGTGAGTATTTGCTAAAAGAAGGATATGTTCCAATTTGTTCACCTATTTGTATGAGAAGGTCTGGAAATGAGTTTGCTATAATTGTTGTTTATGTAGATGGCATAAATATTATTAGAACCCCTAAAGAGCTTCTAAAAGCTATAGGTTGCTTAAAGAAAGAATTTGAGATGAAAGTTCTAGGTAAGACAAAGTTTTGCTTGGGATTATAAATTGATTATTTAAGAAGTGAATTTTTGATGCATCAAGAAGCTTATATAACAAAAGTGCTTAAAAGATTTTACATGGACATGTCACATCCATTATGCACACCAATAGTTGTATGGTTTGTAGAAGTAAACAAAGATCATTTCAAACCTCGAGAAAAGGATGAAGACATTGGAATAGAGTTAAGCATGTATAAATAAGCACTAGGATATCTTGCTAATTTTACACAACTTAATATATTATTTATTGTCAATTTATTAGCAAAATATAGTTCTTCACCTACACGAAGACATTGGAATGGAGTTAAGCATGTACTCTGTTATCTTAGAGGTACCATGGATATGAGTCTATTTTATTTAAATGTTTTCAAAACAGGTCTAATTGGTTATGCAAATGTAAGTTATTTGTCAGAACCTTGTAATGGTAGATCACAAACAAGATTTTATTTACATACAATGGTATAGTCATTTCATGGAAGCATGTGAAACAAACTACAACAGCCACATCAACTAATCATATTGAGATTTTAGCATTAAATGAAGCAAGTCATGAATGTGTTTGATTGAGATCTACAATATAACATGTGCAAGAAAATTGTAGTTTATCTTTAGGAGAGATGTCTTCGACAATCATATATGAAGATAATGTTGCATGTATTACTAAGCTGAAAGAAAGATACATTAATAGGAATAGAACAAAGCATATTTTGTCAAAATTATTTTTCACTCATGATCTTTAAAAGAATGATGATGTATATATCCAACAGGTTCACTCATGTGAAAAATCTAGTAGATCTCTTTACAAAGTCACCTACCAAAAAGGACTTTTGAGCAACTAGTACACAAAATTGGACTTCATCATCTTAAAGATGATTTGTCTGCATGAGGGGAAGACATAAATATGTTATACATTTTTTTCCCTTCACCATGGTTTTGTCCGAGTCGGTTTTCTTGGCAAGGTTTTTAATGAGACAGATGATAATGTATTGATGAATAATGTACTCTTTTTCCTTCACTAGGTTTCTATCCCATAGGATTTTTCTAGTAAGGTTTTAATGTGACATATTTTCAGATAATGAACATCAAAAGAGAAGTGTTATGAATACTAATAATGAATATTCTTATCCAATTGTACATTATTACTATTTATAACTTGTACCTATAAATATCTTTTCCATATATGAAATACACAAGAATTCTCTCTCATTCTCTTTATTCTTTCTATTCTCTTACCTTCTTTCTCTTTTTCTTCTAACAATTTTATAATTATCTATATGCTCTCATGCATTTATTTAATGCTCAAATAAATATAAATATTTTACCATAATTATATGTCTTTCGAATCAAATTAGTCGAACAATCCTCTGACTTAGTAAAAAGTTGACATTTGTCAATAATTTTATTCCACAATCTAGCATGCCAATCATGCATAATTCTCTCAATGTCCCCTCGATGTACAAGTGTCAAACACTGAGTGTATTGAAGGATAATTTTGCCTCTACATTTAGGAGAAAATAACATTTCTCATATTTTACACAATAATATCATGCAATTAATGATGAAAATAGAAAAAAAAATAGTCCGATGGAAACAATATTGAGCTGGACCATTTTTACATATGAAAAAAAGAAAAAAGAGAAAAGATTTCACTATTAGTACTATTAGTTTTTTTTCTTTTTATTTTCTCTTTGTAAATTAATTTTATTAGAAAATACAATAAAAGAGTTTGATATTTGTTTATACATTCGTGTGTATATATATATATATATATATTAAAACAGAAGAATTAAATATTATTTTCTTAATAAAATTAAATAAAAAAAGATTTTCTGTAATATACACAACAAAAGAATGAAATTATTCTATTATCTTTATTAGTTATTTTCCCCCTTAAAATAGAATATAATTCATGATAAAACAAAATATGCACTTGTCATATAATTATAAATCACTAAATATAATTTATTTGTTAATTTTTATGATAATTAATTTAAAAATTATATTAATTTATAATTTAATCACAATGCATAATTTTAAATTCATAACTTATTAGAACGTGACAAAATAAAACAAGAAATTCTAAAGTATAAGATTAAAAGTATAACATAAATTAGTTTATTGAAAAAAATAAAACTCGGAAGAACAAAACATTTTCTTTTTATTTTATGTACACCTCAAACACTATTTTTGGTGAAATATAGTATAATAGAAGGTAATAGAAAATATAATAGAAAATGATTTATTCATTTAAAGTAAATATTTTTAATTCAAAATATTAATTTATAATAAAAAATTCAATTATTTTTTTTATAAATGACGTTGACTTTGATAATTTGAAAATAAAATTAGAGTTCTTATTCTTTGTAAGTCACCCATCCAATCATATTATCCCTAATACGGATCGTACCTAAAAAGAGTATCCTTAATACGGATTGGGAAAAGTACATTACGCTTCGGTGGAAGAAATACTAGCAATATTTTTGGTGTAATAAAAAGGAAAATAGTGCGAAACAGTGAAGTGTTATTTGGCGGGTAAATGAATATGAATATGAATGGGGTCCACACTCCATAGAATAGGTTTGGACATAAAATATAAATATGTTGGTCAACGACATTTGACAGACTCACTGAAACGTAGGTCCACCGTTTCTCGCTATGACCTCATTCCTGTCGGCTCCTTTTTTCAATTCTTACCCTCCCACTATCTTCTATATTTGTTTTGTGGTACCTACATTTTTCATAAATAAAATATATTATCATTTTTCAATCAAAATACCCTTCAAATTTTTTAATCAGATATTTTATATAAAAGTTCATTTATAAAAACTCTTTTTCGAAAACAAGTATTCCTATATTTGCTTTACCTTTTTTCCTAACACAAATGGACGTTTAAGAAAATAAAATTATAATTTTCCCTTCAACCGTGATTGAAATTCGTTTACACGAATTTCCAGTGGGAAAAAAAAAAAAACACATGGTACGTGGTAGATCAAAGTAGCTCAAATAAGAAAATGAGTATCCACGTAACCTTGTCCAATTGGAATTAAATAAAATAATAGTAGAACATTATGTTGCTTACATAAATTCGGTAACAGTTAATGATGTATTCATTTTTTTTACGGTAAAATGTGTATAAATTTTGAAAAGAAATATTATTTATACAATCAAGAAAGAGAGAAAGAGAATATATATATAATTGTTGTATTTGCTTCATGTTTTAATTTTGAATTAACATGTATTGTTAACTTGTTTATACTTGTAAGCGATTATTATCAGTCCATTCACTATCTAATACATATTGTTAACCCAAATTTTTACTAGTAGTTAGACGGATAAAAAAAATCATGTGATATTATGATTGAAATGTGAAATAAACATTAATTTTTAAATAAATTTTATCCTCACTATTTAGTACATGAATATGGAAATATCCCTAGAAATAATCTAACCTTGAAACTATCAATGGCTTGCAGTTTTCTGGCAAGGAAAAGACCATTGCACTGCCACTGCCTAGGCACTGGAATGGCAAAATCATTTCAAGCTAGAGAGCGACAAAATCTTGTCTTTTTTAATACTTACAAATTATGTCAATTTTACATATTTGAACTGATGTACAAATTCCTGTGTGCAAATTGATCCTGTTAGCCGAGGAAGGGGATAAGTAGTTAATTAACTTGTTTAGCACTGCACACAATTTACATGATTGGGAAACCAAAAATTGATTGCATAAAATAATCATTATATTTACCATTTAAACAGTGTAAAATATTTATAATTTGATCGTCCCCCGTCAAGGTAAACATGGCACATGCCGAGTTGATCCATTTTATAAGCGCCTCCAATCAACCAGAACCAATAGAAATTAAGGTGCTACCCAAACCCATTTCACATTTAAAACTATTGGATGTTTTCAAATATTTGAACTGTGTTTTCATACTTTTTTTTTTCTTTTTATAAAATTTTGAAAACAAAAAATATGAATTAGTTGTATCATGTAAAAAATTATTTATAAAAGTAAAAAGCATTTCTCGAAACTAATTGAAGAGGTGAAGGTGCATGGTGACTCTGATTAGTTGAGAGTATGTATGCACCTTGATTCTTTAATCTTTAATCTTTAATTCTTAAGTATCACATTCACATGGTTGACTTCGTTCCCCAATGTCAAGTTACGTGCCGTCAAGGATTGGGGCTCCAAACTGTGATATTATCGGCCATTGATTTTGCGCCAAGCCCCAGACATGTTTTTTAATAGTCATAATCGTATTATTGACACGACTTTAATTTCATTTCAAACTAAAGATCCAAAGGAAGATTTGTTCCACCAGTTCTGCTGAACGGAGTTTATTTGACAATGTCTAGAATAACAAATATGGTACTAGTATAAATAAGTGTTATCTCACTAATTTGAATGAACGCAAATGTCAAATAAATCAAGATTTTACCCCAAACCACCATGACGTTCCAGAGTAGACTAGAAAAGATACAGCTCCCCACAAAAGTAGACAAGATGAGTCATGCTGTATGACATAGCTTTGAAAATAGACTTCTAATGCACCAGATCCAATGACAATCATTAAAGAAACAAAAGATAAATGAAAATGAAATGTGAAATTAATATTCTTTCCATCTCATAATTTATTATTAAAGGTAATGTATACTTTTAAAAAATATTAATTTCATAAATTATTATAACTTCTTTTTACAAAAATATCTTTATTAAAAGAGTTAAAATATAATTATGAATCATTTAAATATTTAAGTGAGATATTCATAAGTAAAAATGTGATTAAAGAATAATTAATATTTTAGAAAATAACATTTTAAAACAAACTAAAATGTGTAAACTAACATACAATATGAAACTGAAAGTACGCGCTAACAAATAACAATTGTCCCTGATCGTTTTGCATAAAATGTTATCCAATATTGTATGACTTGGGAGAGGAAAAGAAGTGAAGCACAATCAGTACCAAAGAATCAAAGATCCACATTATTTGGGACCAGAACGTCAACAAATTTTGCTTCTATTTTCTTTTAGAAAAGAATACACCATATGTCAGTTTTTGTAATAATCGCTCTCAGATTCGCTATTGTGAATGTGTAGTGACATATTTACCTTTATGATTTTGACTTACAACATAAATTTTATACTTATTAAAATCTGTAGCTTTTGATAAAATTTAATAAAACATTACAGATTAAAAATAAGTTACAAACGAAGTATAATCTTAACAGTATTCAAACACTGCTGTCAAGTTTTGATTCCTGACAAGTCTCTGCACATATGGCCCAAAGCATCCCGCCCCACCGAAAGTGTAAACTCCGAAACTCATAAACAGGAACCTCGGAACAAGAGACATAGACACAGTAATCCACAATGAAACATGTTCATCTCAACTCAATCATATCAACACATCGTACAATGATATATACACAGAAGGGACATAGCTCTAATTGAAAATTTGTCATTTTCATTGGTACTGTAGTTGTTAACTCTTTGGCTAGTCAATTATCTCCTTGTGATTGTGCAGATATACATCATGTGACTTGACATCAGTGTTAGGACGATTGGAAAGAGTGCAGTAGGGCTCAAAACTGTCCTGCTCTTATATCTCTATCAAGCCGATCTGCATTTAGCGTCCCTGGAAGCTCTCTGAAGTCTTCATTGAAGATAGAATATGCACTGCATCCGTTGTAGAGTAGAAAATATTAAAAAACTATCAAAATAATTTCCAACTAGTAATACTTGATATCCACAATCAATAATAATTGGTAAAAAATACATGCATGAGTAGGTTCACAGTGCTTCCCATAAATATATTATGGATACACATGTAATGTAACCATTAAAATTTTAAACACATAAATGATATCGAAGATGAGAGATGGAATATATCATTAGGCTAATTGTCAATATACTCCTTTTTGTCTTTCTATTTGAGAGAAAGCAGTATTACTTTCATATTTTCGAAATGGAATACTGGAATACTAAACCTATGACATCCTTCTCATGAATTGAGCAATCCGAAAAGGTTAATATAGGAAGCCGGTTGAGATGTGTCACATATAAAGCATAAAAATTAAAGAAAAACAAAAGCGCAATAAAGGATTTCACATCCTGAACTGATATATATTATAATAATATTACTTAGATTGTTCAATTTTTAATCCAGGATTTTACCATAATTACACTTCATTCTCATCCATTTGTACTTCATTTCGTTTTGCTTCTTTTGATAATAATGAACGTCACTAACATACATAAGTCTTATTTGAATTTTCAGATTTGACTTTCACCTTGTACAACATTTTGAAAAATATACTAGTGTTACACAGCAATTAATGTCTGGTTATACCTGATGTCACCAGCTTGGCGCTTTCCAAGATTGAAGAGAATGAGACAAAAGCCAGTTGCAAGTATCTACACGAAAGTTGTGACAAACAATAAAGACACAAAATTTATCGTATACAATGACCAGAAAGTACCCTTTTAAGACATCTTAATTTAATCTCTACAATGTCAAATCGAATTTACTGGTTCGGGGGGCCACCGTGGTGCAGGGAATTTCTCAGCATATCAGATAAATATCTAACCATAGTACCATACGATTTATACAAGAAAGAAGTGAAATTTGCATCAGAACTTTCACATATGCTCATAATTGTTTTTTCCAAAAAACCAAAAGACTACTTTGTTTTTTCTTTTTTTCCAAAAGTTGTTCCCGGGGGAGGGGGATTCAAGATAAGTACAAATGACCGGGCCTTGAGTGTTAGCTGAATTTACTTATAGACCAAAACAAGTCACACATAATTAACACAGCAATTTGTGCACTGAATTTTATGATCCAGCATCCCAAGTCCCAGCTATGCATGGGCAAGATAGATAGTGGACTAGGAACCAAAAAACACAGATAGTTAGTGGACTAAAAGCCCAAAAAAAGAAAGGGAGAAAGGAGACATACATACAAAGGTCCGAGATCCCATCTATGGGCAACGGGAGCCAGGATAAACCACAAAATTATGAGAAGCCATGCCTTCAGACTAAGAGTGAAAATTACCATCAAAAGGATATCTGTAAATGGAGTATGAGCATATTTAGAAGATTGTTAATCTCAAAGGGAACTATTATCATTATCATTATTTCCCATAAGAGATCCACACATCTAAAGTGATTCCTGGAATATGCATACACTTACTGAATGATTCCAGTTTTAATTTTGGCCGCATGCAAGCAGATTATGGTGATACATATATTCCAAAAGAAACACTGCAGATGCTTTAAGGGCCAAATTGATACAAGTAGAAGATTTTGAAATAGGAACAATCGAATGATTTCATCAAGAAAAAAAGCCAACTGATGATTTGAACATTATGGATTCAACAGTTAATGACTACATATTTCAAGGATAAAAATAGTTATTTACTAGCATCTAAACAAATACCATTTATGTAGCTTATTATTACCCGGAAGCTTCAAGTTATCATGTAGAAAAGAGTACAACCTCTTCTTCCACCGACTTGATGAGTGAGGAAGCCGAAACTTCTGCAGAAGCAGAAATCAAGGAGATGATATTGAGTAGATGAGTACCAAATTGATATTATGGCAAGGTTATCAAATTGTGAATTGCCAAGCTAATTTTTGAATTGTAAATCATAATTATCTATTGAATCATATGATTTAAAGACAATGAAAAGTTACCTCATATATATATGGTGTTCAATGTAATAATTTTAAACTAGAAATAGTTAAAAAAAACTTAATCATAAGTCTTATAAAACAAAATTATTAGCTATATCTGAGTTTGTGAAGTCTTTGTTTTAGAAGAAGGAAACAAAGCAATGAGATAGCCAAATAGTGTGCATGGAATGCATTGAATAAGTGAGTGAAAAATAAAGTAGTGAAATAATCAAATAGAATAAGTCAAGAAGTGCTCCTTCAATTCCTTTTCATTTAACAATTTAAACTTATACAACTTTTCAATTTTTTTTCATGAGAACTAGTGACAGAAAAGTAAAAAAAAAATAAAAATGAATAGTTGAATTGTTTGATCATATTGATGATACAAAATTGTATAGATTCATTTATGTATCATAAGATACAATGTCAAGATTCATCTTAGATTCAAATCCATAGGTAGCTGAATTGTAGGATTCAAATTGTGAATCATAAGATTCTAATAACTATGCATTATGACAACTTCGTTAGATGTTAATGAATTGATTTTACCAGATCTTCATCGTCATCATCATTTTCATATCCATCCTTCACTGGTGGCTTTGGTTTGACAGCAACAATCAAGCAATCTAGTAAATAAAGAGGTAATGAATCACATCTTTGTAAGATATAAGGAAAGTTAACCATCAAATGCATAAAAAAAGGTAAAATACTATCGCCCCAAACAGAAAAAGAAGGAACCAACATAATCAACAAGTAATCAGATATTTTGATTTTTTAATAGGTCAAGGAATAAAGTTTTGGAGAGAATGACTTAAACTGATGGTTATTCTGATGCTGTGCAAGGAACAAAACTGTTTTCAAAAGGTAAACTCATTAAATTAATAACAAGCTGAAAGGATGCATGCTAACAATGTAACCATAGTGTATAGTGTATGCTAAGGTCACAAAAGAGACAGTAGCAACTTTGAGGTGGAAATGTAATAGGAGATTCTTCTTCTTCTTTTTAGAAAAAGATAATATAGTGCATTGATCAAATAACAAAACTAGGACTAGAAGCATACCTCCATCATTGAGGTGTACGCATACGTCATCTCCATTTTTCATGTCACACAGTGCACTTCCGCGTAGAACAAGACTCAAGTTGTCAATTGGTAAATTATCATTCTCGGCAATTAATGTCCTCAAGTCACGCACCTATATGTGACATAGACGAAATAAAAGTGGCAACAAAGCCGTAATAATTAATTAACAAGAAGGATCATGAAACTAACTAAACAAAAGAGTCAAAGAAAGCATCACCATTCTTGCCAAAATAAACTTGGTTTGATTTCCCCCTTCCCCACAAGACAATTTTCAGAAAAACACAACATTATCGAATTTCAGTAAAACTGTTGACAGTTTGAGCTATAAAGGCACGCATAGTTGGCTGAGGCTTTCTAGTACATAACTAAAGAACTGAAGATTCCAAAGACATGCTTCATGTCGTCGTCACATACACACAAATGAATATTATAAAACGCACAATTTCAATTGCAACTAACCCTAAGCATTATTGTCGAGTGAAAAATTGTCATCTGTGAAAAAAGTATTCATTCTCTGACTTGGAATCTGTTTTTCTTTTCTTCTTTTACCAAGGGGAGAACAACTGTCAATTCAAATCGTGTGTATTGGGATGCTAGAATTGAAAAAGAAAAACCTAGAAATTGGGGGAATTGAAGGGAAAGAGGAAGTGTAGAGAGTTCTACCTTGATGGAAGAAGGAACGAGGAGGCGAGAGGGGCGTGCAGGACCAATAGTTTTGAGGACGATTTCCACCTTCTCGTGTTCCTCCATGCCCATCGCCGACTCAAACCGCATACCACTCGCACACGATCAATACCCCCCCAAGACACACAGACCAACATCACTCATGGACCCCACGATGTAACTAGATTTGGCCCATTCTAATTTTCTCTTCTTTTACTTATTTATTTATTGGAGGGAGCACTAATTTCATGATAACATATAATATACTTATTAAATCGAATTCAATTTAATTCCATTATAAGTAATTTAGATTGGATTACATAATTTGGATTTTATATTTTTTTTAATTTAGTTAAAAATTTGTAAATAAATCTTATTTTATCATATTTTTTATGAGTACATTTTTTTTTACTTCTACAATAGCTGTTTTCTTTCCATTACCTTTCTTTATTTGATAAAGCTAAAAAAAAATTAAGCATTGCAATTTCATAAATATATAATTATATAAGTATGAATATGAAAGTTCATTTTATACATAAAATTGTACACATTAACATAAAATCAGATTAAATTAGATTGGATTGGTTATCCAAAATTTGATTCAATCTATTAATAAAAAAAATTGATTTTTGCGATTCTTCAATTTTTCTTTTTTCATTTTCAATTTCAGTTTAGTTTGTATAATTTTCATTGAACCGAAATGGTTTGTAAACCACTCCTAACCTAGTGAGACCAATTGGGACAATTGAAGGTCATTCCTTGTAATGAAAACGGCATGCCATCTCAATTCTCAACTTAGCAACAAGTAACACCTTCACGTTAGAGGACTTGACTTATGAACTGTGACCTTAGTTTTTTTAGTCCTGATTATAGTTTAAACGGTTTAGCTACTATCTTCTCTAGGTTTGTTGTAGATAATGCATCTAAGTTCATCATAATACAACAGTATAAATTCTTTATCTTCTTGATTATTGTTAGCCTAATATTTACTGATCAGATAACTCAGAAGTTCGTCACTCCCAATAATTCAATCACTTTTCTCTCTGTTCTCACAAAGATTCAATTATTTGTGTTCTCTGTGTCATTCATTTTTAAATAAAAACAAGGAAAGAAAGAAGTCTAGTGAGAAAGTTGGCCATCCATCGGTGCACCAAGACAAGCACCATGCTTCTGCCACCTTACTTCCTCTGCGAACCTGAAGTAGACAAAGACATTACACTGGTGCTACAAAATGGACGTTGATGTTAATTGAGATGCCCTTGATGGTAGTTCGTTTCCTATAATCCATGGACTCGGTGAAATTTTCCAGAATAAATGAAAATTTCAGACTTATTTGTAGTAACCAATTATGAATATTATTGATTGTTTTAGGTGCAGGTAATGAAAATCTTGCTGCCATACAAAAAAATGATTCATAGGGGCAGGACATTAAAAAAAAATTTGGAGCTTCTTCGCTTGAAAAGGAGGATGATTAATTCAGTAACTGTAAACAATAGGCCAAGACTGCGTTATTTAACATAAGAAAATGTTCTATACCTAGAACTTTTCAGTATCTCATATGACATAGTACTGAGACAACACACTTGTCACAGTCATTACAACGTATGACCCAAGCATGTGGCCAGTGAAAGTATTTACATAGGGTTGTACGATAGCTGGGACAATATATAACCAGTTCAGTTACAACATTGGACCTTATATAAACAAGAGTTACAACATTGACATAGAGAAAGTTTCAACCAAACGATAATCCATGAGTTACACATGAACTAGTTTATGATTGAAACTGGTCAGATTTTGACATCAGGGGATTCAGCATAAGAAATTGAAATCAGTTCAGACCTAAACTTGTCATCTTGATCACAGTTTGGCATCGCAACCCCATCTGGTTTCTTGCTCTCGGACACAGAATTTGAATCCAGAATCTTATCAGGCAAAGAGTTAGAGATGGCAATAAGCGACTCACGTGCCACCTCCTTGGACTCCTGGCTCGATGATTTGCTATCCATATAACTTTATGCCTATTCTTTTTCCTACAAGTCAAAACCAAAATTCTCTGAGATCATCGAAGGGATCAGATATTTTAAATTTATGTTGTGATACCAGATTTTAAATCTATGTTGTGAAAGCAGGTGAACTGGATCCTTGACTGGGCTGGTTAGACATGCTGACCAGTTTTCAGTCAAGCCCGATCAACCCATTCAACCTGGTAGGTTCGTTTAACCTCAAACTAACCGCAAGACCAGGTCTAGTATCTGGGTTTTACAACTATGTTTAAAATACAAACACCTATTAGCATGTGGTTAACTTCTTCCACCTATTACTACTACCATGCATCAGTCATATCTTAAATAGGTCCGTAAATGCCTTCATACAGTAAAGGAGATTCATTAGCTTAGCAACTCAAACATTGATGTTATGCCTTCATACAGTAAAGGAGTATAACTTATAAATGTCTGGTGATCTCACAATAAAATTAGCAAAAACTTCAAAATCACTAAAAAAATGTTGAATTTCATATGGCTACTTCCATAGCTGCCTTTACTTCAAAATATTTCCAAAAGAATCAAAAGCTACTAGCTGTGCAGGAAAAATTGAGAGAGAAACATGTTTTGTAAATTCAGCACTCCAAAAGTAGCTGTAATGATTCCACTAGTATGATTAACCGATTAACCTCTTCAGTAATGAACAGCCAAATTTATTTTTTCTAACCTAATTAATCTAGTGAATGCTACAGATAGTACTCAGATATCGTACATTCAACCAGGCACAAAAATGCATATATTCCTATCTAACAGTCAACATCCCCAGCTCAAACATGAATAAAATGTTCTGTTTTTTCTATTCCTCAATTTTAGAAATCTCACAACAGTAACATTCGCATCCAATTTAACATCTCTTATCCAACTACACATATCCACTAACATTTTGCTTCTACTATTCCTTCAATCAGATCTTTTTCACTTTTTGCCTCGTCTCAATCCGTGACATAAAAGATGAATCTCCTTTTTAATACTATTCCTTCAATCAGGTCTTTTTCACTTTTTGCCTAGTTTCAATCCATGACATACAGAGGAATCTCCTTTTTACTCAAGCATATTTATTTCTCTATTTAAAGGTATCTTTTATTGCCAGTCGTCTTGAATCAAATAGGCTCTAAACTCCATGTATCAAACACTATCCAATTAGGTTTTACTGCCTAAAAAGAGAGAGACGGTAAAAGAAAATAATCTGCCAATTACAACCATATCCAACAGCTCTCAGCTTCTTCAAATTCACACGTGCAAAAACAGATTCCATCATGTATTATAATACTTCAATATTTAGAATTATTGCAAGATTCCTTTGGTTCCCTTTTTGTTTTTGTGAGGGTACGGATACCGCATACCACTGATATCTAGTGATCAATATTTAGTAATTTATCCAATTCAATTAAAATAAAAATACAAAAATAATTTGTTGTATTTATATTTCATATAAGTGTACACATGGACAAATATTAATCATTTACTATTATAGTTATAGGGTACACCAAAAAAAAAAAACTCCTAGAATTATTGAGGTTAATTTTCAGACGGACATGATTTTTATATTTACATTGAAATCGTTGATATAAGTTTCTTAACAAAAAAACTCTTCGGGCAGTGAATTTCTTCAACTAAGCATTATACAGCAGTGATTTTAGGGGATGTGATTTTTCCTTACAGAGCTCTAAGGTGTATGCATAATAAAGGTCTTTGCAAAACAATTGACTCAGTCAAATATACAAACACGAATCAAGCAGATTTTTTCTGTTAGATCGGCATACACAATTAAATAAGTAAAACCAAAAGAACATGAACAATAAATCCTTTTTACTCTTCATACAGCTAACACCGTATAGCCATTGTTTTAATAAAAATAGTAAGAAGTAGCCACATAATGAAATTAAAGTTTGATTATCAAATGTTAACTACATGAATCTCATCCGCACAAAAATTCAAAATATGATTAACAAAGCAAATCTCGAAATAATCTTACTCAATAACATAAGATAGTTTGGAATTGTCAAGACAAATAATCACAAACAACTTTTTAGCTCATAATTTGAATCATCACCCTGAAACGTAACCAACATCACCAGTTGCATTCGATTTATGCTTCATGAACCCCCAAATTCGAAGTAAGAAATCAATAACAAACGTTGATTTTGCATTCATGCAAAAGAATTATCCAATTCGTTAATTATCAATCACCAAAAAAGAGTATTATTATTTTACTTATTTGAATCCCCGATCGCGGGGCCAAGAAAACAAGAAAAGAATCTCCGAAACATATGAAGAATCCATGAACAAGAAAAAACGAATCCAGAATAACAATTAGACAGCGAAGAGTTAGAAACACGAATATATCGGTTCGTAACGAGAAAGAAGGGTGGGGTGATGATCGTATTCGTACCTTGAGGTTTATGAGAGATACGAACAGACCTTCGAAGTAGGACCTTTTCCAAGGAAACTACGGCTTTGTAGAAATGAATTGCATGCGATTAAGATTCGGGGTATGCAATTTAAGGCACAATTCAAATCCAATCACACGCTTTTCTGAGAAACGTAATTTCGGGATTTCCCCCAAAAATAACTTTTTATAAAAACAATCATTAACAAATCAATTACCGGTCAACTACTATTTTAAGGGCAGTTTTGGTAGTTTTTAGCGGCAAGTTTAAAAAAAATTAAATTTAGGGAGTGTATTATATTAAAATTTTAAAAGGTTATTTTGACATAAAAAATCTAGTTAATTTTAAAAAATTATGGATCAACATAATGATTTGTGATAATCAAAATTTTCTAATTTAAATTTTAATAACTTGAAAGATTTTATAAAGTTTAAATATCATAATATCTAATTATAGTATCTTAAAAATCTTAATTCAATATTACTAAACCTTTTTATCACAATTTTCTTTTTAAATTTTAATTCAATATACTCCTTTTAGTTATTCATTTAATCTTATTATACCTAAAAATTACTCATTTTAATCTTTATATAACTATTTTAATCTTTATATAAAATATTTGTTTTACGTTGGGATGACAAATAAATGAATTAGATAAATTTTAATTTAGATTATAAAAAGATTAAAAAGTTATCCATTAAAATTTTATTAAAAAATTTAATTAATTCATTATCTATTTTAAAATAACATTCAATACATCTATTAACCATTTTTTTATGAATGAATATCCAATTTGTTTATAAAATTATTTTTAAAAATAAAAGGAAATTATTCATTTTAAAAATATATTTTTTTCAAAGTCTATAAATCACACAAAAAATTAAAATAGATATAATTAATCATATCATCACTATAATATCATGAGTTAACTGAGTAAATATTATAATAACAGTAAATACGCCCAAAACTCATAATAAATACAATCAATCATATTACCTAAGATTTTTCATAGTAAACACAATCTTCTTTAGATTTGGGTTAGGTTGAGAATACACAATTTCATGTAAAACTCCAATCACATATGTATGAAGGTAAAAAATTAATGCTTATTAACATTTTATTGTCTTTACATGTGTGCCAAAATACAAAATGAGTTGTGTGAAATATCTAAACTTTACCTACTAATAAATCAGTATGTGAATTGCCACTAAGTATGTCATCAAACTTCTTAAATTGATATACATTCTGAGAAATTTTAGGACGATCTTGATGTTTCACAATTGTATCGCTTGTGAATTGTAGATTCAACGGATGGTTACACGCCTTGTATGCCCCCACTACATAGTACATCAAAATTCTGCATAACAAAGATATTATCTTCTTTTGGCTTTTGACTTCCATGTCACCCTCTCAGGATTTTGTGCCACTGCCTATATCTTATCTCCCTAATTTATGAAAAATGCAACGCGGATAATTAACTGGCATATAAATAATTAGTATATTTAAGCCAAAAGGCAGCATGAAAAAATAATGATATCTTTGCATTAATCAAGATCATTCCAATCAAATCTGGTTTCAAGGGATTATGGATACAGCAAAGACATGTAATTCTGATTGCAAGCTACCACATTTCTTTTGTATCATTTATTTGGTCAATGTTGTTAAATTTACACGACATCATTGTGACACTAAATGCGTATAAATATAATAATTACAAGAAAGATGAGAAAAAAAAATCAAACCACATAAATTAGAAAGCTCGAGTAGACAGTGTTTCAACTGTGTAGATAAGAAAGGAAAATAAGTATATTGAGAAAAAGGAAAGACATTAGAAAAATTAACAAACAAATATAATAAATTTTATTGTGATATATATCGGAGAAAGAGATGGGTATCTAAATTAGATAGCTTGAGGAGACATGTTCTAATAGTGTAGATGGGAATCTAAAAATCTAAAGAAAAAAAAATAAAGTGAAAAGAAATGGATAAAACTGTTTTGCATATATTTTAAAAGATGTTCTAACGTGATAAAGAAAACAAAACTTCATAGGGAGAAAACCTAGACACAATAGGAGAAGAAAGGCATCAAATTGTCTTGGGTATTTTAAAAAATGCAGTAACATGAGAAAGTGGCAGTTTCAAAATTAACTTTTTAATTTTAAAAGTAAATAAATTAAAAATTGTGGGTGTTGTGCACATCACATTCAGAAAGAAAAATTAAGGTTGTTACTATTTTATTTTTAATTTTAAAAGTAAATAAAAATAAAAAAAGAGAGAATTATGATAAGTGTTGTAGTCACCTAAAAAGAAAAAATAAATAAATAATTTTAAAAAAATAATTGTGGGTGTTGTGTATGTCATAGTAAGAGAGGAATTTAAAAAAAAAATAATGAGAGAAGAATTATGGGTGATGGGGTCATAGTGAGAAAAAAAAATTGTGAGTATTATGCAGGTAACAAGAGAATAATAAATTAGTATATTGTTTTCGGTGTGAGAGTGAAAAAAGAAATTTTAAAATTTAAGAAAAAATATATATAATTGTTGGGATTAAATATGCATGTTTAATAGTTATCATATAATCAATTTTAATTTTAAATAATAAAATATTATTTTTTTATTATCATATTTTACTGTTAGATTAAATAGTTGATTTGATAAAGTTCTTGATTAAAATTTGATAATTATTATCGTGATAGAAATTATAGTAATTAGAAAATCTTTTATAATTTTAATCTAAATTGTTCTTGATAATATGATTATTATGAATATCACATCAAAAATTTAAATATATATATATATATGTGAGATCTTTATTAGATGAAGATTAATAGATCTTATTTATTAATTTACATATATATATAGGTGATGCACATGTGAAAGTGATAATTAAACTGACTTAATTAAGAATTTTTCTTGGTTAACGTTACTTTAAATTGTCAATGAAAATTATCAAGAAAACAAGTATTTGTGTCCTTTGAATTGAGATTATCATAATAATTAACAAGTTACTTATTATATTTTCATCATGGATAGCTAATGTCTTAAAGCACTAGGTGAACGAACATTGAATATACTTCAATACTTGTATAATTAATGATTAATCAATAAGCAATCTATCAGTTCTCAATAATGAGTTTAAGGTCTTTAATAGAATTAAGATCTTAGTTTGGTTAACACAATTGAATGAATAAAGGAAATATTATATTATTTTTTTATTAGTTCTTGAAAAAAAAAACATTACTTCATATTATTCGATAATTAGAGATTGTTGTTGGACTCCTATCTTAATTAGTAAATTAATTTGATTAATTTACTATCGATTTATTATTAAACCCACGAGTCCACATCGTGTATCAATATTTATTAAAGAAATTGTTTTATTTCATAAATTAAATTTGAAATTTTAATTTAAACTAATAAAATTTTCTAAGTAGAATACTATTATATTCTTTACTAGTACAAAAAATATAATTGATATAAATATAAATAAAGTATGCTTATTGACTAGAAGTTGTCCACGAGAATATTTGTCAAGTAGTTGATAAAAAATAAGTATTTAGTGTAAATATTTTGTGTAAATATTTGATGCAAATATATGGTATAAATAGTTAGTGCAAATATTTCGCATAAATATTTGGTACAGATATTTGGTATAAGTGAGATTTACGGTTGAAAAATACAAGATTTTGATATAGTCAAAATAATTTTAAATATTATTTAAAATTTGAAATAGTAATAAACTAAATTAGATTGTTACTATCGAGTAAGATTAAAAAAATATTTTTTTAAGAACTATGAGACCGCATCTTGATATAATAAAAAAGATAAGATTTTTTCATCGTACTCATTTTTTCATCGTACTCATTTTTTTTTTCCCACCATCTAAAAACTATTAGAGGTAACTTTACTTTGTGTGGTTTCATTGATCGAGTGATAGGAAAGATTTCTCTCAATGTTGGTACAACGTAGAGTTTTAACACAATTGAAGAAAATTTTGAATGTTTCAATATCTGATCTTTGAGTACATAAATTCTGATTTTTCTTAATATATGTTGTAGCATATTTTGAACTCAAAATAGATCATTTTATTCTATTATGTGTTATGAACACTCTCATGAGAGAACTTTCAAGAATTATGGGTGATGTGTGCAATATACACAAAAACCTAAAAGAAAAAAAAAGAAAAATGTATAAATTATTCTTTATGTATTTTTAAAAAATGCTTCTACTTAATAATGAGAAAAAAAAAAGCTTTGTAAGGTGAAAATTTGGACACCACGTGAGAAGAAAGACAAAATTTTCTTTAGTATTTAAAAAAATACAGTGATGTGAGAAAGAGGCAGTTGCAAAATTAATTTTTTAATTTTAAAATTAAATAAAAAAATAAAGAGAGAATTGTGAGTATTGTACATGTCACATCGGGAGAGAAAAATAAGAGTTGTTAATATTTTTTTTAGTGAATAAGTGGAAAAATAAGTTTCAAATTAAGATTTCATTTTTAGAAGTAAATAAAAAATTAAAAAGAAAAGATAATCATATGTGTTGTAGTCATGGTGAGAGAATAAATAAATAAATAATTGTGGATGTTATGTACTTCATAGGAAGAGAAAATGTAATTTATTTTAACGGTGTTAAGTTCAATTAACTAAATTGTATGTTACAACACAAGAAAGAAGAATAGTGCAATATTTGTTTATTTAAGGAGAGAATTATATAATTTTATTAGAGAAAATAAATACTAACAATGTAAGACTGTTTACATTATCATTCAATCACAACCACTATTTATGGTAAATATGTTGACTTTTATAATAAATATATTAAAAGTTATTATCAACAACGATTTTTTATTATACAACCATGGATAACTACCATGCATACGTGTATGACCATTAAACTCTAAATATTAACTTCATTACAAAACAAAATATAATTAGAACAAAATTTATATGCAATACCATAGGTATAATTGGTGTTATTCTTTAATTAAAATTGAAGTTCTACCTTTATAATACTCGTATTAAAGAATTTAGTTAAATGTTAATGCATATTACCAATTATACTTATAATGTTGTATTTAAATTTCATCCTTATAGTTGTTGTTGCTAGTAAATTTTTTAGTTTTTATAAATTTGTGAAAGAATAGACTTATAAAACTATATGGTTGTGTTTGATTTTGGTTTGACCAAACAAGCTTTGAAATTAGACCATCTACATCTACATTCTATATGAAATTGTATGTGTACTAGGGTAAGTATGTCCAACCCAGCCCACTAATCCAACTCGACCTAAGGTTGATTTGGTCAAGTTCAAATTTTAAAATTAGACTCGATATATTTTGAAAAAGGGGTTTGAGTTATATTTCAAGTCGTTCTAACTCAGTCTGGTATCCTATATTCTTTTAAGATATAAATATGTTTTTAATTCTTATAAAATAAACAATTTTGATTTTAGTTCTTATAACATTTTTCTATCATTCCCTCTAAAATTTGAATAATTATTTTTTATCCTTACTATTATGCATTTGTTAGTTATATATATGTTCAACAGAAGGTCAAATGACCATCATAGATTACATACATTAGTGTATGTGATATTATGTTAACCTATGACATCTTTAAAAAAAATGTAGATCCCCTAAAATAAATATTATTTATCTATCTTAAAATGAAAATTATGTACTAAAAATAGTTATTTCAAATTTTAAAGGGATGAAAATCAAATAAAAATATTTTCCAGGAAGCAAAACCAAAATTTGCTCATTTTATAGGGACAAAAACCATTGATTATAAATTATAGAGAAATGAAAATCGAACAAAAAATTTTTACAGGAACTAAATCAAAACTCGTTACAAGAACTACAAACATATTTAAGACTTCTTTTAAAAAATATTTTTTAACAATTATCTATTAACAATAAAAAATTATTTAATAAACATGTATAACATAACATTATATTTATAATAATATTATTTATTTTAAATATATTTGATTTAAATTTTATATTTATTTTATTTTATGATTTAATTATAAATAGTATTAAAATCAATCTATTACATTAAGAAGTTAAATTTACTCTATCTTATTCTATATTTGTTGTCTCATACTCAAATAAGATTCAAACTTAAACAAATGATCCAATAAAAATTCCAACCCAGCCATGCTCACCGGAGTGAACAAATGTTATAGCCCAAGTAAATATGGAGTGTTGGCCACAACAGGATTTTTTTAACTTTCACCAAAAGCTGCTGTTAAACAAATGGCATCTTTGACTTATTAACACTTTTTCATCTGCGTTATAATATAACTGAAAGCATTTATTGAAGTAAAGCACAAACCAGCCTCAGCACTAGTGAGAGCACAAGAAAGTTTAAAATGGTAATTTCATGCCTTCTCTCTTGTGAACCTCTCAAGCACATAAAGGCTTTTACATCTACAACTTGTTACCCCATGGCCACTTTGAAAAGAAGCTGTTTTTCTTTTAACTCTGGTGTAGATGACCACCAACCTTAGGCATGATGCCATAAATGAACTTCCTTAGTGTTTACACAGAATTTTAAAATTTTAAGGAATTTATAATATAAATTCTTAATTTTTATTTTTCAACATATTTTATTTGAATACATTAATTTTAATTTACAATGTTTCAAAATCTTTATTTGAATAAAACAATTCAATTTTTGTTATTATAAAATTAATTTTTAAATATTAATTTTAAAAATGAGATTTTAATATAAAATTTTACTAAGAAAAACATTAGGCATAAGAGAAATTTTATGTGCTATGGCTACGTAACAAAAAATACCATTTGACAAGAATAAATATATAAATAAATATCGATAATATTTTAATTTGATAGAAATTACATGTATATTTTAATGTCAACAACATCTTTTCCAATACTTTTTGTTTAAGTATAAGTATAAATAAGAAATCCCAAGAAGTGTAAGTATAAATAAGAAGTTTCACATTGAATAAAAATGAATAAGTTGAGTAAGTAACATGTAAGTGAAAAAAAAATTCCACAAAATTGGTACCTAAAATTTTTTTTTTTGTTAAATATGATATCAAATGCACTTACCTAGTTGTGTCATGATTTATTGTTGAATTCTCTCTAATATCCTCAACACTTTCTTTTTAATATTTTATTATTAATCAAAATTTATTAAAAATTTCAAATAATAACAATATTAAAAAAATGTTATCAACATTCTTAGTCTCAATAAGAAGAATGCTAACAACTTTTTTAATTATTGACTAAAATTTATTAAAAATAATTTTTTTTTATAAAATTCAATCTTATTTAACAAGTCTCATTCTTCAAAATTTATAATTTTTAATAAATTTTAATCAATAATAAAGAATATTAAAAAAGTACCAAAAATATTGCAAGCAAAAATATTGCAAGCATATAAAAAAAGTTAGTAGTATTATTATGATATTTTATCTACTATTAACTAAAATTTTATTAAAAATCACAAATTCAAATAAAACTCATCATTATTTAATGACTTTTTATTTTAATTTATTGGTAAATTTCACCCAAATTTATAATTTCTAATAAATTTTAATTAATATTAGAAATAACATTAAAAAGAAAATATCAAGAAAAATGTTGCTAATATTTCATTAAAATATTTTATTTTTATTTGAGTAAAGTAAAAATGATAACAAAATATGTATCTTCCGAGTTACATACTAAAGATCCTATGGCAATTAATCATACACTGGATAACTTTGATTGTTAATAAAAGTATAAATATGTATCTTTATCATTAAAAAATATTTGTTAAAAATAGATAAGAATAGAGAGATGTGAAAGACAAGAGAGTTGAGGAAGAGAGAGGGGGAGATGGAGGAAAGAGCCAAAGGTGAGGAAGAGATCAAAGGGGAGAGGGAGACAAAGATAAGTGTGAAGAAAGAGACAGGAGAGGGGCACACAGATACAACATTGATATATACTGCACACTAATGATTTGGAGTGAGATTTCAGAGACCAGAAAAAGAATTTCTAAAATCTTTTATTTATTTGAAATCCCTTTCACTCTGCTACAAAAATTGCCTACTAAATTTTCATCATTTTGAAAAACTCTTTGAATTTAATATCCAAACAAATAAATTTTCTACTTGAAAATTGAATTCCTCCTTCAAAATTCCCCATCCAAACACATTGTTATTTTCATATGGAGAAAATTCATTGTACAGGATTCAATTGTATGGGAAAATCTATACTGTAATATTCCTCGAGAAGATCTTACACTTCTTGCCCCTTAAACAAGCACCCTACATGTTCCTATTCTAGCAAGTACAAATTAGGGCAAAATAGCATATTCTTTTATGCCACTCTGCTAGTTTAGTGAGCAAAGAACTGTAAAATAGAGTTTTAACCACGCCAGCTGTTAGACCTCTTTGCTTCAAAGGCAGCCCCATCATTAAGCATGTCATGTGCATCAGTTTCCATTCCCAGCTTTGAGAGAGCAAGAGCCTGCAGGTAGAATGCAGTTGGCCAATCAGGTATACACACCTGTGCCTGCATGGCATCCCTTAATGCTAGTTCTGCCTGATCATTCATCAAGTAGGAGAAGGCTCTCCTTGCAAACACAGTAGCAGAAGGAACAGACATCATAACCACCAACTGTTTAATGCAAACAAATTAACCACATTCAGACTATGACTTCACAATAGGAATATATACCTTACTACATATTCAGACAGCCAACACTAGTCAAAAACTTTATCTACCTTAGAATAATACTCAATTGCATTTTTGAAATCCTTGTCTCTGAATGCAATATCCCCAAACTTTTTTGTGTTCAAGATATCTTGCACTTGTTGTGTCCATTCTTGGAATGAAAGCTGCAACCACATTTTTAGTTAATAGGCAAGTGCAAGCACAAAAACACTTGGCAAAACAACCAGAAGAGATTAAACAATTAAACAATTTTGTGCTGCAGAATTAGCGCCATATGCATTAATGCAATGCAACTACGAGCGCGTTCAGAAATTACCATATCAATATATTCATTGATGTCAGTAACGAAGTCATGCAAGTCAAAGCGTGGCGTAACAAAATTCCAGGCAAAAAAAAATACTTACGTAAAATATAATCCTATTTGGTGTATTGGCAATGAGCCAACCCCAAACAGAAGAACAACTTAAATGTGAATGAATGAATGAGATAACAGGAATATTAACCATGCCACATGCAGATTACTTTAGTAAAATGACCCAACCTTAATTTGCGTATCCAGACATTTCACTCAGAATATCGGTTTTTATGTAGTAACTAATTAAACCTGTGTTGCGGGGGCAAAGATATGATGATCTGACATACCTCATTTTCTGCACCTTCTTCATCTTTATAACCTGTTTTTAACAATATATCATGCACAGCAGTAAGATCCATCCTTGCACAAGCCTTTCCAAGAGGAGAAAGCATGGTTGGTAGCACTGGTGGGTTTTTAGTTAGGCCCATTAATACATGAGATGCTACCTGCAAAAAATGGGGGGAAGTTCAATATGATGAACAAATTACGAAAAAGAGAAGGAAAACCTGGAAAATGAAGTTGGACACAGTTGGATTGGAGATAAAAGGACAGAAAATGTAAATTGAAGGTCAAAATTGAAAGCTAAAACAAAAACTGAAACCTCTTTCTGCTTTTGAAGAGGTGCAACGGCAGTAAGAAGAAACTTAATATCAGGTCGTTCTCTGGCCTCAAACTGAAGACATTTTGAAGCAAGCTCAACCAACTTTGTAGCATCATCGTTTGCATATTGCCCTTCTAGAGAAGAGTCCATCAACAACAAAACATTTTTCCCTCTTATTAGGTCCAAAGCCTGAAGAACAAAAACATTCCTATTAACAACTTTCATACCCTCACATTGCATATACCATATTCAACTTCATATGATTTAAATGCAGCATGAATATGCATTTCTATATCAAGTCAAGACGTCAAAGGATTTCAAATCATTCACTTTTTATGCTACATGAACATAACTTCAACTGGAAAGCAACCTTAATATCCTGCGGCATGCAAGAGGTCTAGAGTGATAACAACTTTTTACCAGCATATGTTCAGTTCAAATTTTATTGATCCAGGATGTCATAACCAGGCAATACTCCCATGTTTTGGATAGATCATGTGATTCATATCGAACACCGAAGGAATCCAGAATACGTAGGGTAATATAGAATGCTTAGCATGCCTTATAAAACAGAACAAAGAATAAAGCACATTTTATATGAATGCAGAGACTATGGATTTTGTTAGAATCACAACGTACATGGCTTGGAGGAATATGCTTGCCACTTAAAAGATCCAGAAGAACAGTTCCATAACTGTAGATCACACTCTCTGGGATTATCCTGCCTGCAGGTGTTGTTAAGTACCATATTGTCATTAATTATACTTAGCAAGACTTCTGATAAGACAGTTCAGAAATAATCAATGGAATATCAGGCAAAACACTTTGCCAATGAATCCAACAAACATTTTTTTTCTTTTTAAACTCTAAAGAACACATTGAGAAAATCAAGATTCCGCTCTATTATTCAGTATATATGTACATGACAAGCCCATGCCATCAAATGTATATAATCCATGTCTATCATTGTTGGGAATTTCATGAGAATAAGTAAAATCTTCAACCATTGTCAGTTATCCAGAAAAATATATGTAGGCAAATATTATACCTGTTCGCAAAAATTCAGGTGGAGTATAAGCTAAATTAGTACTGTAGCTTTTCCCATCTCGACTATTTTTCATAAGCCCAAAACTAGATAAGCGGGGATCACCATCCTGACAAGTGAATAAATTAGTAACAATTTTCAATGCATAATCTAGACAGGTACTGATGAACAAATGATGTCATAGCATTTAAAACATTCTTCGTGTGCAAGCATTTGAATATAATGGCAATTAGGCACCACTATGATAGAAGACGACAATGATATCAAAGTCAAACAACAAGGCTCAGAATTAGACAAAGGATGTAGAATAGATATACCAAAACAGGAAAAATGCATCATGCAGAATATATTTCACAACAAACACTGAAAATATGGTGACAAAAAATACAAAACAATGAGTTCATATGATAGATTCATAATCATACCTCATCAAAAAGAATCCTATATGCATTAAGATCATGATATATTTTCCGGTTTTCCATGCTACAGTGATCTAGTGCCTGGGCAACATGGTATGCAACTCTGACACGCATTTCCCATGGTAATGGTTGCTTGTCCCCTATGACATAGAATCACAGAATTCATCAAGCCACAATGTGATAACAATCAGATAGCACAGGATTAAGAAATGAGGCAATAGAAATATAAATTAGCGGGGTTTCTTTGTTAGATAAGCAGAGACTAGACTGTCTTTTTTCTTCTTCTCTGTTTCAGGATGATATATTATCCAGTTTAGTGTTCATGTCCTTGTTTCTCTCTTCCCTCCAATAATCTCCTTTATAAGAAGGGCGATGGTGATGGAACTTAGAGCAAGAAACAAACACAGGATGGGTGATCATTCAAGATGGTGCCAATCTCTTTTATAATTTACAGCATACAGAAGATAACTGGAAAATAGGAATAAGCAATGTAGATTGCAGCTAACATATACTAAACCAGATAAGATCAGAGATAACTTAGTTCACACAGGGAAAAAAAAAAAGGACTTGACCAGTTAGGCTATGCTTGGTTTGGGTGAATATGGGAAGGTGGAAACTGACAACATCTCTAGATTTATTGTGTTCAAACATAATCTTAACAGTTAAAACCTTGAATGGCATAACTTATACTGGCCAACAGCTAAAATAAATGTATCAATTTTTTTATAAGCAAAAGCATAAAGGCACCTCTTATTATTTGCTGCTCACATCTCCAGCAAAATAACACAAATCCGGAAAAAATTTAAGAGAGTCAGCTATGTCTTACAAGAAATAAAGGCAACAAGGACCTTACCACCAGATCCAAAGACAACAAGTCAACAAGGAGAATGACAACAGAGGGTAAAAGTACTGGAACTAATAAAGAGCTTTAATGACTGCTAACAAAGGTGAATGAAAAGAAATAGAGAAGTACAATGAAAGAGATGTTTGGACAAAGTATCATTTGGCATGTATTCAGCTACCAAGAGCCTTTCATCTCCTTCAGCACAACAACCAATTAGATTCACCAGCCTCTTGTGCCTCACTTTCCCAACTCCAGCTGCCTCTGCCTGACCAATCAAAACCATTAACAAAACTTTGCATTCCCAGATAAAATAATACCATGCGAAGTAAAATCCTTAAAAACAGTGATACACATATGGGAATACAAGAAAATCCACATAAATTTAGTGTGTTTCATAAAACAATTAGATAGATACTTGTCATTCTCCTTCAATTTTTGAGTAACCAAATTAGAGGGCTAATAAAAGTAGTTCATTTCTCTCACCATGAACTGTTGAGCATCAGGCCAAGACAGTTTGGAGAAGCGCTTCACAGCAACTAACCGGTTGTTCTCAAGCTTCCCTCTGTAGACCACATTGGGAGCCTTCTCACCACTCTCAGAAACAATGTAATCTGTGCTGAACTCATTTGTGGCCCTTCGAAGTTCACTCAGACCGTACTCCTTGAATGCTGGAACCTGACACTCTTGATCAACATCATCCTCACCATTCCCTTCAAAAAACAAAAACAAAAAAAAAAACTAAAAACCAAAACTTTCTCAAGCAAAACACCCCCACTTATCCTCAAAGCCCACCAACGCTAGATTTTGACAAACTCCTCAACAAAAAAGGAAACAAACAACTTGAAAACCAAAACAGTGCCAAAATCCCAAAAGGGAAACACAGAGAAGAGGTCAAAAGAGTGAAAAGGGAACCTGGATCGGGTTTCTTGGAGTCTGGTAAGGCAGTGGGAGGGTCTTCAGGGGAGTGAATATGAGCGGTTTTGGAGTGCAAGCAACCCATGGTTATGATTGTGAAATGATTAATATGGCTATGGTTGTTATAATTATAAATGGGGTGTCTACATAGAAACAAAGGATGAACCTTTAAGGTTACAACACTAGATTGGCATAGGGGGGCATGATATGATGATACAAGTGAAAGAGTGATGGTTCAATGGTTTGATATGATAAGCCGAAAATGTTGCAAGTGACTGAGTCACACTGCTTGTTGCAGCGGCGGAAACACAGAAAAGAGAGAGAAAGAGAGAGATGAAAAGGCCAAAACCCAAAAGGTAAATAAGTAAATGAATCAGTGTGAAAAAGAAGAGAGATATGAAAGGAGCAGAGAAGGTCACATGACAGTGTCTATCATGCAGCACGTGCTGCCCCAGGTGGGACTGAGAAACAAAACATTTTCCAATGGCACTTCAAAAATAATAATAATAATAATAATTCAGTTTTTTACTTTTGTAGGGTGGAGTTACAAGTTTTACAACGTCAGCTTGTAATGTAACAGACATCAAAAGCATACACGTCTCAAAACGCAAACATCATTACACAATTTTTTGTGGTGTTGCTTCCCATGTTTTAAGGGTCCTGTGTCTGCTTTTAGTTTCTCTTAGCGGTGCAAGTTGCAAAGGGACCGCGAGACCCAAAATGCAGTGACAATCATCGTGATCAAAAGTGTTCCCCTTGTGTAATATCAACTTCAACAACAATAATGATCAAAACTGGTTACCAAGGTTACTTTTGCCGGATCTTTTCCCCTTTTAAGGGTTGCAAACTTTTATTTTACCAATTCAACGCGTCACTCTTTCTGCGTGTGCAACTTCGAAGAAGGTTCAGTAATTTCAATTTCAACCCAGCAATTTATTTCCAACCATAAATGTACACTAGCATGTATTTTCACCGATTCAAACAAAAGTTAGTCTTCTTATTTTTTTAAAATTACTTATCCGTTAATAGAAACAAAATAGTTGGGTAATAAATTTTTCATAAATATTTATGAAAAAATAAAATATTTTTATAAATTTAAATTAATTTATATTTAAGTTAAAATTAACTTTTAAAAATTAATATAATTTTTTTATAAATTAATTTTAATTTATAAAATAATTATTTTTTTATTTTTTTTCCGGTAAATACATAAAAAATTATGTAAACACAATCACAGCACAAATGGTGCTGCATTTTTTAAAAATAGAGGATAAATTTGTTAAATGAAAAACAAAATGACTTTGTACAATTTTTATAAAACAAATATTAGTATGTATTTTACTATTTTTAAACATTAGTTGAAAAATATTTAATATTATTATTTTTTAATAAAATAAATCCGACTAGTCAACTAATTCGAATCTATCTAATAAAAGAAATGATTTGAAATTTAAATTAAATGTAAATTTATTTAACTTAATTTAATCCTAACTTGATTTGAATTTAATTTGTTAAAAATCTAAAAAATATTTTTTATTTTGTGTGAATTTTATTTTAAAAGTTTAAATTATTTCTTGATTTGCTATAGCTCATATCAAGTTAGATAACAAATTCTGCATGTTGACATTTTATAGAAACAATTTATTTTTTAGATCTTATTGATAAAAATATTAACATACCGATCGACGAGATGTTCTTCCAAATCATCTTTATCAGATATCAGTTGCTACCAGAGTTTGGACTTAAAAACACCTTCAGTCTGATCAACGCTTAAAGGGACGTGTACTGATAGACCGAATGCTCTTCTAAATCACCAACTTTATCTGATCGACTCCAAATGATCGATAGGATACATCAACATTTAATGTGTGCAAGAGGCGCCATTTGATAGGTATATTGGTCAGGATGCGCAGCTTCATGCCTAGAGACTCGTTTCGTCACCCCCAAGATAGGATAGAGGTTAAAGATCTACAAATCTAATCTCATCAGATTCAAGTGTTCCATCTTGACGCAAGTCCCCAATTAAAGAGAGATTTTCCTCCCCTTTCTTTGAGAGAGACCATAATAAATAGATTAGAAAACTAAGGATTAATATAACTCATCAAGTTAGATAACAGATTTTGCCTCTTGACATTTTATAGAAACAATTTATTTTTGGACTTTATTGATAAAAATATTACTGTACCAATCAGTGGAATGTTCTCCCGAATCATCTATATCAGATGTTAGTTGCTACCAAAGCTTGGACTCAAAAGTACCTTCACTTTGATCAACGCTTAAAGGGACGTGTACCGATCGACCGAATGTTTTTCCAAATCACCAACTTTATTTGGTCAGCTCCAAATGACCGATAGGATACATCAACATTTAATGTTTGCAAGAGGGCACCATTTGATAGGTATAGTGGTCAGGATGCGCAGCTTCATGTCTAAGAACTCGCTTCGTCCCCCAAGATAGAATAGAGGTCAAAGATCTACAGATCTAATCTCATCAGATTCAAGTGTTCCATCTTGGCGCAAGTCCCCCAATTAAAGAGAGGCTTTCATTCCCTTTCTTTGAGAGAGATTATAAGAAATAGATTAGAAAACTAAGTATTAATATAACTCATATCAAGTTAGATAACAAATTTTGCCTCTTGACATTTTATAGAAACAATTTATTTTTGGACTTTATTGATAAAAATATTACTGTATCAATCGGTGGGATGTTCTCCCGAATCATCTATATCAGATGTTAGTTGCTACCAAAGCTTGGACTCAAAAGTACCTTCACTTTGATCAACGCTTAAAGGGACGTATATTGATCGATCAAATGTTGTTCTGAATCACCAACTTTATCTTATCGACTCTAAATAATCGATAGGATACATCAATATTTAATGTTTGCAACGTTTAATAGGTACAGTGGTCATGACGTGCAGCTTCATGCCTAAAGACTCACTTTGTCCCCCAAGATAAGATAGGGATCAAAGATCTACATATCTAATCTCATCAGATTCAAGTGTTCCATCTTGGCGTAAGTCCCCGATTAAAGAGAGGTTTTCACCCCTTTTTTCGAGAGAGACTATAAGAAATAGATTAGAAAACTTAATAAAGAAAGACTCAAACATAGATAAAATAAAGATTAATAAAGTCATAAAGAAAAAACGAGGAAGTTGTGTTGACCAGAAAGTTACCTTTCCATCTTTGACGGGAACAATTACCAATATATTTATATTGATTTTTAATAAAAATTTTTATTTTATGAATTTAGTAACTACAGCTTTCATTAGTTATCGTATGTCTTCTAAGTTCTAATAAATGTAATTGACATCATTTGATTGACTCCTGTGTCAATTTTTTTCTTCCTTTATTTGAAGTTACGATATCCTGCAAGAAATTGAGGGAAAAGAAACTTTTGCTTTTAAGTTGGAATTCGAAAATAATCAATGAGATGTGGAACTGGATTCGGTACAATTATAAATTTGATGTTGATTAATATTTAAAGGAAATTTTTATAATTCATTTTTCTATCTGACGTAGCTAAAGGAGCAAGATTTGTACCGATGACTTCCCTCTATATTACTATTGGGCTATATCTAAAGTAGTATTGAATTGAGATTTTAAAATAATGATTTATTAAAAAAAATTAGAATTTAAAATAAATAATTTTATAAGATTTATAATTTAGATTTTAAAATTTTATATCATAAAAATTTATAAGATTTTAAAAGATATCCTAATTTAAAGTCTATCTAATATTAATGTTATTTTTATACTATCTTAAAGAATAAATTATTATTTATTTTAATATTAAGAAAATCAACTACGATATAATGAATTTTATTATTTAAATTTGGTATTTATTTTATATTATCATAAATATTACTATTATTTTTCTATTTTTTTATTAAATTATATATTTTTTCAAAATTAGTAACCATGATCTTAATGTCAATAGAAATATTTTTTAAAACTTTAGTTTTATAATTAATTCAAGAAAGTTATAACTTCCTCCATTCTCATATTTACTTCTCACGATTTTGATTTTTTAGTGGGAGTCTCAAAACCTAAAAGAGAATGAGACAGTGGACTAATTAGTTGAGTGGTGGAGTTTGTTAGGATGATTCATAGTGATTTAGTGTTATAAAAATATTATTGTTAGGATCATTAATTCAACAACTATACAATTATATATAATAACAATTCTGAGTAGCATAATTGAATAAATGCAACATGTGTAAAAAAAATTACAACATGAAACTTGATACATGCAGTGAATTTGATCAACACAAATTGATAAAAGAAAAAAAATAATTATAGATAAAACATGTAGAATTGAAAGAAAAAATATCAAGATTGAAGAAATTGTGAGGAGAGAAAAGAAGTCCCACATCATTAAAAAAAAGTCTTAAGATTTTGTTTAAGATGATTGGATAATGTAATATTTATTCTTTTTACGGAAAAATCACACGAAATTCACCTTACAAAATAATATTGAAATCTATGTATTTTTTAATACTAGAAGATTTTTTTTATAAGTCATAAAAAAATCTTAATTAAATATTATTATATTTTATTTTCCTCTTAACAAAATTCTAATAATCTTAATTAAACACCATCAAATTCTGTTTTCTTTTTAAAAAGTTTTAATTAAATATCACAATATTTTTATATTATTTTAAAATTTTAATTGAATATCAAGAAATTTTTTTATCCTTAAAAAATATTTTAAAATTCTAACGAAATACATTTTATTGTAGTAGAATATGTCAGAACACAAGATACTTTGTGACACTTGTAAAAAAAATATAATGCTATTAAGTCATTAAGATTTTGATGGAATATTAAAAGAAGATACTTTGGGGAAAATATAGTTGATCCCTTGTCATGTCAATGGGTTGGTGGTATTGCATCTCGTGCATAAAATGCAAGGGATTGTAGGATTTATGTTATTACATTAAAGATCAAAGGTTAGGAAGTTGAGATACTTGATGTAGGAATATAATAAGATGTATAAATGGAGTGTTCAAATTTTTCTAAGGAGATATTCTCTCCCAAATATAATTAATTCTATCTTTATAATATATATTTATTTTGAGGTTGAATAAATAAGTCAAAATTGAGAAAGAAAGTAGAATCAGACAATATTAAGTAATCCACTCATAATCGGATCAAACTGGACTGGAAATATACATTTAGGATGGGAAATAGATTTCGGGTTAAATAAATAAAACAATTAGTCCTATAAGGATTATTTTGGATAGATGCGATTTAAAAAAATATTTCGGGTTAAATAAGCAAAACAATTAGTTCTATTCGGATTATTTTAGATAGATGCGATTTAAAAAATATATTTATTTGTCTGTACGCACATTTGACCAAGATACAAATTTAAATCGAATACAACTGGTGTGCATATTTGTTCAAAGTTTACGTGATACAAGATTCAGTTACAATGCTTCCGAATTTGCAAAGTCCTTATTGTGCATTGCATTATTTGGCCCCACTTTTCTCACACGAGTTGTAAACTTTATCTCTTGAAATGTGATAGTGTGATGCAAGTCTTTCTTTTCTCAGTTCTTCACCTCATCAGAAGAGGCTCTTGTGTTATGGTACCACAGATGGTGGGGGTGTGAAGGACCCCATCCAACCCACTAACTCACTTTGGTTCATGATCCATTTAAAATTAGATTTAATATATTTTAAAAAAATATCAGGTTATGTTTTGAGTTTACCTAATTCAATTAGGGTATCATGCTCTTTAAAAAAATATACATTGCTTAACAATTTTGTATTAATAATTAAAAAAAATTAATTTAGTATATATCATTTTATATAAAACACTATTATATTTATAATAATATTATTTATTTTAAAAAATATATTATAAAATATATTTGATTTAAGTTTTGTATTTATTTTATTCTACAATTTAATTATATATAATATTAAAATTAATATATTATGTTTAAGAAGTTATGTTGACCCAATCTTGTCTCATATTTTTAGTTCTTGATCGGATTAAGTTCGAGTTTAAATAAATTATCTCAATGAAAATTTCAGACAATTAACAACAAAGATAAATTTGACCTGACTTGTCTCTTGTTCACACGTAGCACATGGAGCTTTCTCAACGACTTCACTATATTTTGTCTCATCAACAAGTCGTTCTACCATGTTGCATTGTTCTATTATTACACATTATGCATGCTCTCATTGAATTGAGCATCCCATACTTGTAGCAAGAACAAACTTGTTCGACATGACGAAACTATTTTCATAGTGTTTCATATTCTCCATGCTTGACCGTGCCCCATTGGTAGCCACCACCTTGTACCTATTTGCCTTGATGAAAACACATTCTACGACTTCCACCAACCTAAAATAACTCATTTGTCTCAATAACTCATTTGTCTCACTTGAATTTGACTAAATTCGAAGGCCAAGCGAACAATTGTGAGCTATATCTTTTATCATTATATTTCTAAAGATACAAAGTTTTTGTATCAATATATAATAAACTAGGTCTTGAAATGATGATCATTATGGTCTTGAGGTTTTCTAGTAATATAAAGTATTGAAGCTTTTTAGTGATATGTGAAAGTTATCATATCATAGATAATGCATGTAGGATAGAGTTTAAAAAAAAATTATAATCCAAAACAATTTTAACATAGAATCAAAATTTGTAAAAGTTAAAAAATTATGCAATATATATATACTCAACTACTAAAGGAAAGATAAATGGGAATTAACATAATAAAATCTTATTACTTGTTAAGAAAATATTTATCATGTTTATTGTGATTTTTTATCATATTTTAGATAAACAAATATAAAGATATATGTAAAGAGTTCATTATAGAAAAATTGAAATATTAAAAAAATTAATTATTCATTAAATAGCAAACAATATTTTTATCTTGTATTAATATAAAATTAAATATTTATATAAAATAGACAATAAATAAAACTTAAAAAATTATAATAACTCTTTTTTTTTTTATCAAAACTAGACCAGCGAAACTAAACCAACTAAATCTTAATTAGATTGATCTAAGTTGAATTGATAAAAAAATTTCAAAACTTTAACCAAAATCAACCCAATTAAATATAATAAATTACTATTTGATTTAATGTAACCTCAAATACATCCAATCTATTAACATTCCTGTTAATATGATAATAAAACAAGTTTAAAATGGGAAGAAACACATAAACATTTTAGAATATTCTATATGAAAATTTTATACTATCAATAATAAAATATTATTATAAATATATTTTTTAAAATAATTATTATAAAAATTAATAAATATACTGCATAATAAAAAAAAGTGTAACACACCATATCCATGCATTAGAATAAAGAATAGTATCATGCGTTGGGTACGTGATGTCGACATAATAATCTAAGGAGTTGGTAATTTTTTACAATCTTTTTTCTTAAAATAAAAGTATTTTCACCATTAAACATAAATACATAAAGCAGTATGTGAACGTTAAAATAAAATAAATTAAAACATACATATTATATATATATATATATATTAAGTTTATCAGAATAAAGTTCCCTTAATATACAATATCATAGTCCGGTCAAAACAAAAGTAGGGGCAGTATCAACTCCATGGAGACTGGAATTATAAAATATCAATAAAATGTCAGTTCTAGTATTAACAACAAAAAGAATCTCGACACAACTGGTTGGTCTAAAACTAACATAAACAAATTAGAGAACTCTTTATCTAAAGAAAAAACAAAAGAAAGAAAACATAGGCATAAAAGAAAAACAAAGAGGTAAGTTTCTAGCCTTACGTGGTAACAAAACAAACAGGGGAACTTAATCTAATAGATAATTCAACAATAGATGAGTAGATCAGGCTATTTAAGTTATATCACACGTACAAATTCAATGCAATGAATGAATGCTAGATTACAAATGCATCTTTATAGGAAACTTTCTGGTAATGTTATAATATGATTAGGAGTTCATGTTTTATCAACCTTCAACATGTCAATCTTATTCACATATAAGTGTTCGTAGGTATGCGTTAATATACTATATTGATTATGAATAAGTTGTAATTGTTCATGACGAATATTAATATGTAAACTTTCTTAATCACAATCTAAAATCGCAATCATCTATCTATATGTGGAATAATAAGTAGTATTTTTAATGTCTTTTTATTTCTACTACAAAATTGATATATCATTACAAAGTTTATGTGGAATAATAAGTAGTATTTTTAATGTCTTTTTATTTCTACTACAAAATTGATATATCATTACAAAGTTTAACTACTCTAAAATCATAGGTTCAACAACAAATAATATAATTAAAGTTAATTTTATAAAAATAGATATCAATAAGTATTTACTAAGTGATCTCAACTTTCTTATATACTAAATTTTTTATTTGTCAACATTAGACTTCACTATGAATCCTCTTGTCTAGAGGTTTAAGTCCAATAAATTCACTCGTATCAACTTAACCAACTTGCACATCACAATGTAATTAACACACTCAACAAGTAAAATTAACATGTTCGTAACTATCAACAACTATGCATAAAAATTAAATTAAAATATAAGTAAATTTCCCGTTTATTCTCTCTTCCCTCCCTTAAAGATTTTATAATTTTATTCTTACTTTTATTAAATTTTATGGTGAGTCTTCATCAAAATTAAATGGTTCTAATCTTATTTTCTTTTGAAAAATTATGGGAAATTTCACCTTACTGTTATGAAATTATTATTATTATTTCAAAATAATGGGTGTGAATGCAACCCAAATATGTTCCACAGTTTGGACCAGATTCCCTTAGGCTTATAGAGTTATAGTGGGTTTTTTAGAACAGAATTGTTGTGTGTGTAACGTTTTCCACTCTCGTAGGCCCAGTAGTGCCATTGCAACTCAATATTTTTTTAACAATCATCATCCGAAAAAACTCATGCACTTACAAAGCAAGTGACACCCAGCTTTTTGTGGAGAGAAGAATATTTACTTTTTCTTCTTGAGAGATTGGACTTTGGGTGTGGTACAGCCCAGATCAAGAAAAAGAGGAAAAAAAATAATACTCATTTGGGCTTTAACAATTTATAACTCAATCTGCTAATCTAATACTAACCTAAATATTTAATTAATTAAATCTAACATCAACCTAATTAATTGATGAACTTAACAATCATATAATAATATTATAAAATATTTTTATGCTGCTAATGAATTATAAATCATCATTGATATGATTTTTAAAATAGTTATTATAAAAATCAACAAATTTATATATATAATTATTTATGATAAGAAGATAATATAATTTTTTTTTTATATTATTAGTACATAACAATTTTTTTCTCTTAATTGATTTATTCTTACACTCTTCTAATTATTTAATTTAACGTTTAACTAATTATTTTCACACATACCATAGTTCCTCATAAATATAAATAGTTAAAACAATTATATATATTGTTAATTGTTAATCATATTTAAATTAATTATATATATAATTAAAATTATTTTTATTAATTTTTACAATTCAACACTCACATATGGATTTTGATTTAAAAAATGTAAGTACGAGTTTATTCATAATCTATTTGCATAGTTTATACTTTTAAATAATATTTTTTTAATATAGATAACTAAGTAAACCTACATATTTATGAATATATAATTGAATTAACTTTTAATATTCAAATATTAATATTTTTATATATTTTATTAAAAAATACTTTGCCTTAGTAAAATAGTGTAACCTAAACTAAATATCCAAAATTTTAAAGTTACCTCATATATATATATAGGATTCTATTTAACATATTATGTTATATATATTTATTATAAATGTTGACATATACAATTAAAATATATTATTAATTAAAATTTTAAAAATTATATCAAATAAATACTATTCAAATATTATTTATTTGAATGTGTAAGAATAATGTTAAAGATAATAAAACTTATAAATATTGTATTAAATAAAAAATTATATCAATTATGAATTTTATGATTAGTTCTTTAAAAAGCATACATCATGTATGTATACACTTTTTATTACTAACTTGATATTTTGTTGTTTTTTTTTTAAGTATTGTTAAAAAGATTGAAAGAGTTACTAATATATCTTGTTTATATACTTGATGAAAATGAGAGGTTAATATTGATATATTTATGTGATGAATATTTATTTTAATATACCCAAAGTATCTTATTAAAATCTCAAATTATATTTTTAATAATTTAATATGAATTTATTATTATTATGTGAACAATAAATGTAATTAACCATTTTTTTTTGGAAAAAATGTAATTACCCATTGTCGAAGTAAAATATAATTCTAAATAAAATTTTAAAAAATCACATTTTTTTGCAGCATATATATTTTAAGAGAAAATAAAAAATGAAATAAAAAATATAATAGTTAATGAAATGAGAAGAAAGAAAAAGATGAATTTAAAAAAAATGAGAAATAATAAAATGATTTTATTAACTATTATCCTTACGACATTGATTAAAGAATCAATAAAAATGATATTTTTTTTATTAAAAAAAGCATGTTACGATGCATAAGAAAGCATGTTGATAGTGCATTCATATTTTTTAATAAAAGTTTTTTGAGACATCTATTAGTATTTGATAGATAAATTTTACTATAAATTCTTGCTAAGGTTAATGATCATTTTTTACTTTACACGGGCATGTCTTTTCCTAATCTAAATTTTTATAAGGTGAAAAATAATAAATATATATTAATGATATAATTAAATATGTGTCAATTATTAACAAATAACAAAGTAAAATCACGTGCCATAAAATCAGAATTCATGCCATGTGATTAAATTATGATATAAATATTTTTATATATAAATATAGATTTCGAATTATTCTATAGCTGTTTGATTATTGTCGTTCTCAATTCCTGTGTTTGTCCGTGTCCCAGTTCCAGCCATATATAACAAGGTATTAAAAAAAAAAAAACAGATATAAAGGTTTTACAATTTTAGTATTTTACCATATCAAGGTTTTAACTGAAGTATATCTTTGCGTCAATATTTTCCATGTTTCATGAAAAAAAATATTATTTTATGTTAGCTGATGGGTGAGATTTTTTGTTATTTTATTTTATTTTATTTTTTCTTATGAATCTTGAATTAAATATTTGCATGTTAGTTGTTTGAAAAAAAATGTTTGAATGAGAACAAATGTAACTAGTTGCTTTACTCTTCTTCATTCCACATTTTGTCATGGAAAATCCACAATCTTTAGAAACATAGAAACGTATCAAATTTTATAGTATTTTATAGTAGTGTCATTCGTAGCTTGCTATATTGGTTTTCTGTTATTGGTTAATTAATCGCTTTCGGTGTTTTGGTAGTGCTGTCTACATTGTTCAATAACCATTTAGAAAACATGCTTCAATTGTTCAATGTTTAATATATTAAGGAAGATTCAATGTTCAAATATCCTCGAGGTACACATTGAATTGTCCCTGATGTTTCTCTAGAGAATGTGCTTGTAAATTAAATACATAATGACTTAAATGTTATTGTTTACATTATGATTAATTATTGAAACTTCTAACGTTTACTCTCTTTTTTTAATTCTTTGGTAATTTATGAGAGATTATTAAATTATTTTGACTTTACATTTTGTTTTCAAATTTTATTTTATTTTGTTTTATAAATCAATGTAGCAAAGAAGGCTAGAAATTTCATTTGTAATGTTGGTATTTTATTGATTTAATAAAATAATTGGTCGAACAATATTTTGACGTATTTAACACACTAACCTTTTAATTTTTACGCCAAAATGTTAGATTGATGTAGAAGCTAAAATCACTATTGCATATATTATATTTGATAATATTTTATTATAAAATGTTATTAATATTATTTTTAATAATATTTTTAGTAATATTAAAATGCTACTAATGATATTTTTACTACAAATCAATAAGATATAACATTTATTAAAATATTACTAAAATTAATAACTAATATTTTTCATTTTTTAGCATTTTAAATGTTAACAAAAAAAATTATATATGTAGCAGTAAATTTGTCGCTTCTAAACATTTATGTCAAGTTGGTTCAAATTGTTTTAAAACATGTACTATATTTATTTTGTGACGAATGGATATTAGATACCACATTGTACGCGTAATTGATTGATGTAATCTATAATTTAATGAGACGATGATAAGTGAAACTATTGCAATCCCTGAAAATGTAAGATTTAAATAGACATGACGCTTAATGAAATACATGTATGCATAAACTATTATGTCACTTTTTGAAATGGTAAGTCCCTCTCTCTATAAATATATATTTTGGAACGTATGAAAAACTTTTGATTTACTTTTGGTTACTGTCAAGTTAATTTGAGAAAGGAGAGAAAGGTTTTATCCTATAATGTAAGAAAATCTCAAAGGCATCAAATTAAGTCAATGACTTCAAGAAGCAAGTATCATTCACTCTTTTAAATTATTTTAGTGTCCTAATTTATGTAACCATCATCTAATTCAATTATTTATGAGGTATACAAATTTAATAATAATAAAATTTTATAGTTAATATTAATTTATTTTATTTTTAATTAAAAATAATGAAATAAAAAATTTAAATCTTAATTACAAATTAGAAAAATTCAGCGAACTATAATACGAGAGGAAGAACAACCTTTACTGATATCTTTTATATAATAAAGTAAAAAAGTTTTCTACATAATTTTTCTCTCTAAAAAATATTGATAGTTTATTCAATTCATATTTATATATTATATTTATTTAGTTACTTAGATATTGAATTTTAAACACATTTTTAATTTTGTATTACTTATATATATATATATTTATTGAGAGAAGTCCATTTAATATGATGATATTTTAATTATTAATTAATTTAAATATTTTTCTACTATTTATATCCTATGAAATTAATAAATAAAAAAAATAAGATAATACTTACACATACATATTATTAATATACCTATTTGAGAAAATTGATTAAATAAAAAGTTGTAATTATACGAAATTTGTGATTTGTAACAATAGAAGAAATAAAAAAGATTAACTTTTAGAATATTAAGCAATTGTATTTGAGTCTCATAACTTGCAAGTTATCTTTATCGTGATTTAAATTTTTAATTAAAATTATGAAATTAAATTTGAAAAGTATAATATTTATAAATATAAATGATTAGCATAATAATTAGAATAATTAATTAAATAAAATAAAAGGAACTATAATGACCACTAATTATATCTTATGAAATTAATAAATACATAAATATAATAGTATTTATAAATACAAATCATTATTATAATTATTAGAACAAATTAATTAAATAAAAATTGTAATTTCATAAACTATGTAATTTACAAGAATGAAATAAATAACAAAAATAAAATAGAAATCTTTAGAATGCCAAAATATTCACAGTTTAGTCTCTTGATTTATTTTTTTAATTAAAATTAAAACAAAGGTATAACATAAAGAATTAACTATGAAATTAAAATTGAGAAGAATAATAATTATAAATATAAATTTTTAGCATAACCATTAAAATAATTAATTGAATAAAACAAAAGGAAGTACAATAATAACTGCTTAATCTTATGGAACTAATAAATCGTAGAAATATGGTAGTATCTTTAAATGAAAATTATTAACATATTTGTGAAAGTAAATTAATTGAATAAAAAATAATAATTGCTTTTAAATATATAATTTGAAAAATAGAAAAAATAAAATAATAATATTTAGAATATCAAGTAATTATATTTAAGTATCTTGATTTGTGTGTTTTTTTATCTTGATTTAATTTTTTAATTAAAAATAAAACGAAGTTATAAAATAAAAAATTAATTATAAAATTATATTTGAGAAGAATAATATTTATAAATATAAATTATTAGCAAAATGATTAGATCATATTAATTGAATAAAATAAAAGAAATAGTAGAAATAAGATATTAAACTTTATAATATCAAGTAATTAGATTTAAGTCTCTTTTGTAGTGAATTTTTCATTTATTCCCATAATGGGAAACATAAAAATACCTTATACATATTTTGTATTTCATGAAAAAAAATTTATTGTCAATATATACTAGTCAATAAATAAAAGAAATAAAATATTACTTATAAATAAAAATTATTAACACAATTATTAGAACATATTAATTGAATAAAAAATCGTAACTATATGAAATATGTAATTTATGAAAATAAAAGAAATAAAAAATAAAAAAATAAAATAATAATATTTATAATACTAAGTAATTACCTTTAAATATCTTGATTTGATATTAAAATCTAACTTTATGATCCTTGCTTATAATGAATCAAGTATGATCTTTTCATCGTAAGGATATTTAAATGTTTTTGTTATATGCATAGAAATAATGAAATTTAAAATTATTTTTGTAAGATTCAAAATCAATGCACAAGAAATATGTTAAGTAATATCATTTCAATCTTTTCATATTTTTAAATTATTAGGTAACAATGTTGTTCATAAAATGTTAATTTCTCCAACAAAGTTATTAGTAACCTATCTTATTTTCATGATTGTTTACCTTTTAAAGATATTTAAATTGTTATTATTAATTATGTGTAATGTTGCATAATTTTAATAAAAAATTTATAATAATTAACGAAGCTTAATAATATCTAAAATGAATATTTATATTTTATATTTTTAATTTTATTAAATAAAAATTTTATTTATAAAATATTAAAAACAATATTTATTAAATATATAATGGCAATCCATAGGAGGGTCCACCCACTAATTGTCATAAAGTAAGCACAGGGTGTTTAGTCCACCAAATAGCATTGGCGAAGTAATCGGATATGGTAAATATCTAGGAAAAACGGCCTTAAGGAAAGTAGAAATGAAATAAAAAATAAATAAAACGAGGATAAAACTTATTTTTTTTTTCAGAGAGTTTACGAGTCTTTTTTTTTTTTACAAGAGATAGTCTTGTCTGAATTGGATATAATTATAAACTTAACGTAATTATATATCTAGAATTTATATTTAAATATTATTAATTAAATTAAAATAATTTTATATTAATTAATTAATATACTTCATAGTAACTTTAATTTAATTTATTAGTATAATATATATATATATATATATATATATATATATATATATATATATATATATAAAAAATATAATATAATATAATATAATATAATTTTACCATTTTGCCGCATCATCATATTTATTATTATGATAGGACAATATAATAGATTTCTATCGGAGATTTGAATAAAAATCTTTAATATTGAGAGTACATGTAAATTAAAGTCGTAAAACTTAGAGTATATATGACAAACTTTTGAAGATAATTTTTCTTTTGCTAATTAAAAAAATTATTTGATTATGTTAACATTATTTGGTAAATAGACGTACTTTAGTAAATTGTAACATTTTGTAACCTTATTTCAAGTGACGTTTATCTTCCAATTTCGTATTTTTACTCTTCAAATATTTATTAAATTTATTTTTTATTTTTTTATTTTACACAAGATAGAGTTTATTTTTTTATTATATGTTTCTATTGTTTCATCTTCATATTCAATGTTGTGATCCACTAGTTGACTGATATCTTTTTTCTCACTCATCCTCTTACTTGATTACTATAAGTAGAGTTGATAAAATTGGTTCAACTCGATATTTAAATTGGGTTGGGCTCATAAATTTGAACTTAAAAAAAGTTAAGTCAATTTGACTCATCAAGATGGGTTAGGTAGGTTAAGTTAGACCCCAAAAGTTACTAAACTTATTTGGTAAGATATTTTATTTTTTATATTGTTCCTTATGAAATACATAAAAATGCATGTAAACAAATATTAAAGTCAATTTAGTATGGCTAGTCTAGTCCAATGAATAGGTAGCCTATATAAAAGCTAAGTTAGATTCATTTGTGTTTTTCACATCTTGACCTGCAAGATTGTATCGAGTTAGATCCATTTTTTCCGCTCTAATTCTATGTAATGTTATTTTGTATTCTTTCCCATTTGATCTTTTATTTTTTTTTCTCTCCTTCATTCTTAGCATAATGCTCTTTTAAGATAACCGTTTGTTCTCTATCTCTTGTTCTTTTTTATTATTTTAGATTTTCAACAACTTCAATAAATATATTTTTTAAACATTTATATTTTAATAAGTTAGATTAATAACTTTTAGTTAACAACTTTCAATTACTAATTAGCTTTTTATGTTTTTACTAACTTTTTTATGTAGCTTATAAACTACTTTGTTAAACATAATCATAATATTATTTTCTCTACTTAAAATTTAAGATTATATTTAACAAAAGTAGTTGATAAGGTAGCTGAAAATTAAAAAATTAGTTAATAGTTGAACTTTGTTACGTAAATTGTTAGGTTAACTTATTGAGTTATTAATATTTAATAAAATTATCTATTAAAATAGCAAGTAAATGTAAAATAATAGAAATAGATATGTTTATAAGATATTTTTATATAAATTTTAATTTTATTTTATAAATTAAAATATATTTTTAGATAATTATAATTTTATTATTTCAATTAATTTTCACTTATGATTTTTATTTGAAGATTAATTATTTTAATTATATGTAAATGTAAAAAAAGCCTTACCTTGTATAAACAAAAAAGTAAAAAATAAATTTAATAAATATTTTAAATAAAAATATAATTAATTCAAAACTAAAATGTTAATTGAAATAATGTCTCATCAATATTAAAATTAGTCTATTTACCGAATACTAATTAATATAATCAAACAAAATTTTCGACTAAAAAAAATAATTATAAAATAACTTAAATGCTTGCCACTAAACAATTTTTAATGGTTTTAAATCCTCCCCTCCCATAAAAACTACACTTTTACCTAAAAAGTTGAAAGCACAACCATCTAATCTCATCAATGCCAGCTTGACCGGAAGAAAATTCTCATCCATGTATAAAGTATAGCACACATGCACTAATATTATTTTTTTTTGTTCTTAATAATATTCTTACTTTTTTTTTTGAAATGGTGCTCCCTAATATTATTTATTGGTAGCGTATTTAAGGAGTACCCGAGAATTTAATTTTGTATAACATGCACGAAAAAACAAGTTTATAGTTTTATTTGATTTAAATACAATTTTGAGCAGTGAGCATACTATTTTAGGTTTCTTGTCTGTTCCAAAATAAGTAGTCTGTTTATAATCGAATTCGTAATAATGCTGTCGCTGCAGTGGGAATCCAAAGTGTTGGACTTCCCATTTCTCTTCATTTATTTATTTGCAATTTATCACGCCAAAGGGAAATTCTGAATAGAAAGGTCTAAAAGAAACTGTTACACATGCATGTATTTTAAATGTCAACAGGATTACCAAATGGCCAAAGAATTTAAAAGATAAATACAAGTTTATTTTTAATCATTATGCAGCCTAATTTAGTGGAACATCCTAATCACTAATGAAGGGTATGAATACTATAATGAGGTTACGAGAAAGCAAGTAGTGCTTTGCTTATTCATAAATTTTGTCCACAAGTCGGGGTAGTTTCCATTTTCTTGGGGAAGGGAAAAACTCAGAATTAGATACACCCACCCCACATTGTGCTTTTCTTAATCATCCACAATATATATCATCAAAAATGGAATGTTCTTTGCAAATGTAACTTTTTTTGCCTTTTATTTGCTAATGTTTGAATTAAAGCAATAAGTGATGCATTAGCTCTATATCCTATTGAAGTTCCATATAACGATAAAGCTGGAAGATTTGGAATAAAAAGCAAAGAAAGGATACGGCCATATATATATATGATGATGAAACATATGTTTACACGAAGGAACTAACAAAATGACACTTTCTTTTTATTATTATTTGTCACTCCACCCCATTATGGCACTTCCCCTTGATTCACCCTTTATTGCTTATGCAATATATAGTTGAGTATTTTAGTAATTGCAATGGTTGGGGGAAAAGCTGAAGCAGGACCACAAAATGTTACATCTCTGAATTTAATGTAGTGCCAATACTAATTGGTCTTTTGCCTCATTTAGAAGAAAGCTTTTCCAGCCTTCAAGAAATTGAAGAGAAAAGACATGTTGTTTGGAACACATTTTCTAATATACTGTTTTTTTAACATAGTTTTTTTTACTATTTATTGAAATTAATTTATTAAAAATTATAAATTTTTAGGTCTGAGTACTTATTTAATAATTTCCTCTTTTCATTTTATTATTTTTAATAAATTTTAAATAATAATAAAGTGTGTATTAAAAAAAATTAAGAGTTTCAAGCGTTTCAGGCACTCCTATTTATCTCACACTTTTGTTTTGACAAAAATTTGATGTACTTAAAGGCATAATGAATCAAAGTCCCCAAAGTAATTAATACCTTTCATGATCCCTCAACTAGATGGTACAGAGACAAAACACAGCACAGAAATAGTCATAATCAGTCACAGCTTTTTCCAATATTTCTCATGGAAGAGATTATTGTTGTAGCCTACTATATAGTGCCAATTAGTGCTACCTTGGCGTCTTCGTGAAAGGCAAAGATTAATTAGGATGATTTGTGTGCATAGTTGACCTTCCAGATCAACTACCCACTTGAGTTGGCATGGCTATCTAAATTTAATCCAAAATCAGATTTGTTCTTGATTCGCAAATGTACACCAAATCCTGTGCATTATAGGACCACAGACGCATTACTACCTTGTGCAATTTGATAGAAACAAATTAATGACTTGCAGTCAATGAAATATAAATAATTAATGGTAATTTTTTAAGACCTGCCAAGGTTTTATATAGAAAAATAGTACAACACTTTACCTCGTGACCAAAAAAATCATTTTAATTGGTCCAACTCTTGGAATCAAAGAAGCATTGATTTGTGTTAATCCACTGGACTGCACACACCACGTATTAAATCCTCTCAGACATGATAAGTTTGACAATTGAAAGCTGTAATAAATTAACAACCGTTAACAATATAAATCACATTGACTAATTTTGATGATGATTCTCACCTAGCTAGGGCGTAGTTAGTAGCTGTTCCTATATAGCTATAGCTAGCTACAAATCAATACATGAAACTTATAAAAGAACTATAATTGTATTCCATGCCTAAAAGGATGAATATGACGTTTTTGATACATGACATAATAAAAAAAAAGTGAGAAAAAGTGTGATAAGTATCCAAATGACCTAACTGAAAAGATAGTTGGTGGGCACTGCCACATATCCATTCTTGTGGCTAGATTTCTGTCCTCCACTAAGAGCTAATTTCATTGTCAAAATTCGTTCAATGTTTCCTTTCATGGTTCATATTAAGCATTACGTGCTCATTGTTAGACCCATGAAAGACAACCGTAGAAGGGTAGCTAGTTATGTATATCTTCAAAGTGCAAATGAGATAGATAGATATATATGGCACACTAGTACACCTAGACAAGTCAATTGTGTATACATATATAAATAAATAAGTGTAACTGTTGAGTTTCTAGCTTTCAATTTTCAGTGTGCCTTGCCATAATTGAAGCCAACTGGGTAGGGCTTTTTTGATGGATTGGATTGGATTGTATTGTATTATCAGTTTTGAAGTTTTCTTTAGCTGATTGGGTATTGGGGCATATTTAAAGATAAGAAGAGACAGCTCTTACACTTGCTACCACAAAATATAAAATAGAGAAGAAATTAACCGAGCACTCACTCTAGGGAAAAGGATTTGTTCCAGGATGAGTATAAATGGGTTTGAAAATTTTAAGTATATATGTTCTTAAATTTGAATTTTGTAAATAAAAATATATAATAGAAAAGACAGATTTCATTAACGATAATCAATTAAGTTCTTAAAAAAAAATAATCATCAACAAAAATAAAAAAAATAATTTTTTTTAATTAAAATTAGAATTTTATTATTAGAATTGTTGTAATAATTATTTGTATTAAATAATAACCTATATTATCGAGATGAAAGTCCAATAGTTTTATCGAACATCATCTCTAAAATTACCTAAGAAACTGAGTTTGAATTTTGTTGATTTTCTAATTATATAATACTTTACCCAACTCAATGACTAATTAAGAGGTCTAATGTCCACCATTAGTATCCACTACGTATTCCCCAATCATTATTGATTTTATGTTTTATGAAAAATGTCTTTTTGCTATTTATGCAGTACTGCTGATATTTTTATTAAAAGAGGAAAAATAAAGAATATAGCACGTGTTTTAGTTTTATATAATAATATAAAAATAATTTGCAAATAATATTATTAAAAAAGATACAGTATATTTTTCATCCTCCTATTTGCTCCAGTAATAGGCGTGCATCATATGTAAGCATGTGCGAGTTTTTAGCGCACTAATTAATTAATGATAATTCTAAGTTGGTCTAACCATTTTTTTAATATTTTTAATTATCGGATTAAAAATAATAAAAAATTTATATTTTAGCTATTAAATACACATGAGTAATTTTATATTTTTATTATTAAGAATAATATTTTAAAAGATAAAGCACATACCTTGAGGATTTTAAATTTGCGTACTTTTAATTAATTTAGTTATCCGATCTCACATTTAATATGATAATGGATGCTTCTCTAATCAGGTGCTTGATGGAACTATGGAAACATATATAAAGAAATATTTATTGCACAAATACTTAAAAGACGAAAAGTAAAATAAAAATAAGATGAAGTTCTTATATTATTAATAAAAATTATAAAAAAAATTCTTAAAATAAATAAGCCTTTAATGTCATACTAAAAGAATTCCCTCTAACAAACTACTCGAGGTTCATAGGAGCTAATTAATTAGTAACTTTTACATGTAGTTATAATATATTTATTATTTAATATATATATATATATATATATATATATATATATATATATATATATATATTTTATTTATTTAAAATTATAATACATTTATACTATAAAATTTAACAATAAATATATTTCAAGTATAAAATTTACCGCAAATGAAATTAATATTCATAATATATATGACTTATTTGACTAATTAAGATTCCTATTAACTAATAATTATAAGATGTCATAGTTTCTTTTAATTAACAACTGAACAAAATCCAAAGCAAGAGTTAAGAAACTATGAAAGTAACATCATTAAAAGAGTAAAGCCTCATTTTAGCACTTGAGACTGTAAGCATTGATTACTTAAATATTTAACTCGTACTCTTGAGTATTGACTTAATTTGTAAATGATATTTAAATTCGTTATTTTTACTTTATTTTCATTATCATTTTACGTTGGAAAAGACTAAAATTTGAAGGACGAAGATAGGATTTGTTCCCAATCAACCAAAAGGCCAAGGATAGGAAAGGAAAGGTACTGGAAATATTAAACCTAGGCAGTGATCATCATTAAGAAGCAAACACTCGTGCTTCCCAAGACAAATTGCGCAATCATTCCCTATTACTATTACTAACACATGTTGGAGACCAATTCAATGTTTCACTGAGTGTGTTTTAATTTTTTTACTTGTAACAAATAAATAAATAAAAACTCAGTACGTACTACTGCATCCTATCTTTATTAGACCTAATTACCTAATTTAGTAGATTAAAAAAATTAGTTATTTTAGTTTGTAGTATTAAATTTATTTTAAATTTATATAGTTTTTAAAAATTATTTTTGACGTTAATGAAATATGCTCTTATTTTTTAAAAATATTTTTATTAATTTTAATTCTTTTAATATATCTTATTATTAATATATTTATTATTTTAATTTTTATTTATTATAGTCGTGAAGAGTCAAAATAAATTTTCAAAATTACTTTTTATATAAAACAAAGTTAAATTTTTGAAGAATTTAAGATAATATGTTTCACTTAATATTTATTGAGCTAATAAAAATAAATCATAGTTAAGAGTATTTTTATAAAAAAAATAATAGATGAGATATTCTCAATTAATTCTCATATTAAACAAAACTTCTACTTTAGTTTTTATAAAAAAAAAATGGAGAGAGTATTAAATAAAAAATAAATATATTTAATATTTAGGAATATAAAAATAATTAATGTTTATTATATAAAATAAGTACATATTATAATAAATATATAAAACAAGAATGTTATAAGAAAAATTAGAATCATTCATTTAACTACGTACATATCGCAATTTGCACACATTCTAATAAACAAAATGTGAAAAAGAAAATTTAGCATTCAACGACATTTCAACATTTTACAAACTCCGTAAGACAACAATATATGCCACTGTCAACTAATAAATAAGATACCATAGTTTTTTTAGTTAACAACTGAATAAAATCCAAACTAATTAAGAGTTAAGAAAGTAAGAAACTATAAAAGTAACATCAATAAAAGAGTAAATTCTCAGTTTTACTTCCTGAGATTATATAAACATTATAGTTACTTTAAACTAACTTATAAAATTCGTATTTTTAATTTTTAACTTTGTAAAAAAGTATTTATTTTAATTATTTTATTTTATGCTGAAAAATCAAATAAGATCTTATAAAATAAGAAGTAATAACAATACACTCTCTTAATACATCTTTTGTAATATATTTTTTTATTATTTGTTTTATTAAAAATTATAAAATTATAAATGAAACTCAATAAACAAAAAATAAGACCTACAGAATTCTAATAATAAGTTTTAATAAATAATATAAAAAGTGTATTCAAAAAGAGAATTAAAAAAAATTCTCTTACAAAATTAAAAGACTAAAAGAGTGTTTACCATTTGAACTTTTGACGTACTAAAATAGGATTTATTCCCAATGGCCAAATATAGGAAAGGGATGGTGCTGAAAACCTAGGTAGTCCGTCATTAAGAAACAAAACACTCAAATTGTGCAATCATTCTTGATTAATTCATAAACACGTGTAGGAGAGCAATTCACAGCAAGGTATGACTAAGATGCACCATAGTGTATATATCAAAAAATGAATTTGTGGGACTATAAACCAGAGAGACAAATAGTAGCTAATATCTAGATAGTATATTTCAAATATGAGCAACATAGCAGAGAAGAGTGATAAGTGAATCCAAAGATTGAAACACCAACAGTAAAACATTTGACTTGTCATGTTAAGAAATGCAGATAAATGCCAAACAGAAGAGGCCACAGAAGGACAACCAATGAACGTGTACAAGTGTGCCTGTCACCATGGACTAAAATCAGGTCACTGTCTCCTCGCCCATCCATATATATCATACATATGTTCAAGATTGTTCCACCAAATCATAAAAACTTTGGTCACGACGTTGATGTTCATGAGTAATGTTGGTGGGATCTGACTGTTGAAATAGACTTTAGAATAATTTATGTAGAAAAATTATACGGCATCGAGTGTTTAAATGGACTTTATAGAATAAATTTATGTGGAAAATATCATATGGCAGCAAGTGATAAGACACAGATTTTATTGCAGGGCTGTGGATGCAAACATGTTTAGTGCTTTATTGCGTAAGAAGATCCACAATGTGCTGCTTTATGGAGTTGCTGTTGATAAGTCAGTTACATAGACACAATACGAGCAATTCCATTTCACAGCCAAAGGTATTCAAAAAACTCAAGTGAGCAATTCCATTTCACTGCCCAAGGATATTGAAAAAACAAGTTCAACGGTGGTCGGATACAATGTGAATATTGTATACAAGTAAGAAATATTTCTCGAATTAATTTTTAAAATTAAGTTTGATCTACACTTAAAATTATAAAATAATATAAATTTATTTTAAATTCATTATCATACAATACACTATATTACTCATCCACACCCATTGAAAGATAATGTTCAAATAATGAATATAAATAAAGAATAATAAATCTATTGGTAAAATATACTCTTTTAAAAAAAAAGTATTAAATCTAAACTCAAAATTCTAAAAAAAAAAAAGAATGAATTAACTTCCCTAGCTTATTAGTCCTAATGGAAATATTCTTGATTTGAAATCGTACCTACTACTTGATAGCTATCACCTCCGATCCTCATCTTTCATTTTGGCATCATCTTTAAAAAGCTAGCAAATGTTGAAAATAAAAATGTACTGGCTACAGTGAATTAATTAAAGAGTCTTTAACTCAAAATTGACTTGTTATTCCTACATGCATTACATATTTCTTTTTTCTTTATGATGAACTGCACCCACAAAAATTGTGATATTAATTAAGGGTGATCTTGCTTTATCAGCTCTTTCTTTCTCTATCATTTTCCACCAGCGACAAAAGGGGGAGATTGGAGTTTTTGTTCGGTCGCGTGCGTCACAGTTGTAATCCTTGTTGCAATTAGCTTCTTTTACTTTGTATAGAGTATAGAAATCTTATGCACAAATGGTCTTTGAATAAGACGTGGCAGGATTCATTGGAAAAGAAATGAATCTAACATGTTTAGCAGTAGAAATTCAATTTAACAATATAACACAACAAACATAAAATGCATGTGCTTAGCTAGTATAGGTTGAAATTAATAATATTGCATTAATGTCTGGACAAAAATTATGCCGGAATTGAACTTTACTGAGCTGATTAAATTATTTCAAGGAATAGTATATTAGGAACAAGTTGCCAGATATGACACTTTTTTTTTCCCTTTCTTTTTGGGATAGGGGAGATTGATCATAAGAGGGGCAATATCTCAAGTTGATTAAATATATCACCACTGTAGGACATGATGCTGATACATACTGCATATTGACCTAATATGCTAGTTGTAGCTTGCATGTTTTTCTTTCCTCAGAAAACAGCTATTGGAAGATACTTTTTCATTCTCTTTGGAGTTTTGTGAGCTTTCTCTTAGCTAGTCCTCAATGTTTTGACACTGAAAAAAAGAAATACTTGTGTGCTGATCAACTCAAGCCTAGGGACCGATATGAAAAGGAGAGTTATAATATGATGTTCAATTGTTTACGTAAGAAAGATGGAAGCCCCATGATCACTTCTTGTTTTTGTTAGTTCATGTTGTACTAAGAATTGAAATACTAATTAGCTAGGTTGGTAAGTTTATAATTTTATGAGTTGATGCACTAACTAATTAACAACATAATTACGTGTGAAGGTAAAATGTTGTAGATAAAAAAAAGTTCATAAAAGAAGCTTTGGAACGTTGGGTAGAGCAAAATTTTTTTACATTTTAAAATATGATTCATAAGAATTATGAATCATAAGAATTATGAATCATAAGAATTATGAATATCAGAAATTATGATTCTTTAAAATATTAAAATTTATTTAGTTAATCATAAATATTATTAGGAAGGGTTACATATTTTTCTTAAAGTTTTTATTTTTTATTTTAATAAAACTCTTTTGGATAGATAAGTGATTTTTCAAAATATATTTTTAAAGAAATACTTTTATTAAATAAACTTATAAAAAATTTCATTGTAAAAATACTTTTTATAAATATTAAAATTATAAATATGTTGGTATAATTTATAATTTATAATTTAATTTTAACATAACAATTTTTTTTTTATTTTCTTTACTTAATTTTTTTTTTATAATTTTTACTAAAACATTTCTTAAATGTTGCAGTAATAATGTTATTAAACAATTTGTTAACTAATGCTTTGGTAATTTTTAAATAATTAAAAAATAAAAATTATAAGGTTTAACATATTAAAAAAAATTAAAATAATATATTTTATAAAATATTTTTATTTTTAAAATTATATTAAGTATACTAAGAATATATATTAAAATTTATTATTTTTAAATATAGTTATTTATCACAATTAATAAGATATTGTTTCTAAATTTATAATCATTAAATAAATTAATGAAAGTATCATGTTATTTTTATATTATTAAATTTTTTTTCTAACTCAAAAAATTAGATTCTCATCTTACGGTTTATGACAATATTTTTTTAAGACAGTATATCATGATTTATCCCAAAGAGAAAAAAAACCTTTGGTGTAAATTTTTACTCAGTATTTAATATATTAAAAATATAAGAAAATTACTTCAAAATTTAAATATATATATATATAGAGAGAGTTAAATTTTGAATAATGTGATTTTTATAAATTTTTTATTTTATAAACAAAAATATATTTTAGATAATTATATATAATTAAAATTATTTAATTAAATTTAATTTCTTATAAAATTTATTTAAAGATCAAATATAAATAGTGTAATAATTAAAATAAATAGTATAATATTATATGAGAAATTATATTATAATATATTGTGTAATATTAACCAAGTATAGCAAAAATGTAAAAAATAAATAAATTCTAAAATTAAACACTACTTTTAATAGGATTTTAAAAAACACATTATAAACTAGTAGAAACGAACTTATTTATTAAATATTTCTATTTTGATTAAACTTATAAACTGAACAAGTTTCAGGTTAGGTGATATGACTTGTGAAACACGGTGCATTTTATAATAGAAACTTTACAAAGATACACATTATTATTCTTCCATCTGACGTGTAATTAAATTACTCGTTTAAATTTATTTGAATCACAAATAATTACTACATAAGTCACTTGAAAACAATAATTGCAGTAAGTTTCTTTTGGCAAGTAAATATAATTCTAACGGATACTTTAAAAAATATATATTTTAACAAGATCGTGGAAACAAGGTTGTTGCGTATCACGTGTTCCCGTCAAAGAGTGAATATGTTAAATAATTTTCTTATATATAAATATTAATCATTAATCTCCTTTTAACTTTTAAGCCAAACGGAGGCAGAGCTGCCTGTCCCCATTTATGTCCCCTGATCTTGTCTACTTTATTTATTTATTTATTTATACTTTGTCTACTTCTTAATTCATTTATATCTTCTATTCTCAATTTTTAATATAATTTTTTTGTAAAGATTAAGATTATAACTTTTGCTTATCACTCAACTATGTTTTTCAATTATTTATTTTCTTAATAAACTTATACCACACAAAAATATAAATAAATACTAGCAGTCAACCCTAATATGTCCGAATTTTTTTAAAATATACATAGCAAGAAATTGATGCAATTTCTTATATAATGCAATTGTTTTATTAATATATTTTTACTGCATAATTTTATCATAAAAATTACTATAGATTGAATATTCCTATTTATGAGATCATAATTTCAAATTTTACATAAATATAAAATTATTTTATACTTTATTAACATATATTAAAATTAATGTAATATGCTTTTAATATAAGATTACTAAAATAAAAATATTTAGTTATGTTTTCATTATTAGTTAATTTTTATAATAATTTATATAAGTAATCAAGATATTGGATAATTCAATATATTAATACAATTGAAATATATAATAATTAGATTAAATTAATTTACATATCCCTATTAATTGTTCAACTTTTCAATTAACTCTATACACTTAAAAATCCTTTTAAAAAGATATTATAATTTAAAAGTCTTGTGATTAAATCTTTTACTCATTACATATGTCGCGACCAACTCGCAATCTCATCAAGGAGCATAGGAGTTGACACCAACGTTTTATGGAAGAAACGCTAAGAAACCGCATGGACGGAGAGTGTTTGAGTAAGGCTTGAGTCTGGATCAGAGAAATGAAATTCGGAGGTCGATTACGCGAGGAATACATGATATCCCTTGTGTCTATCACGTGATAGTTACCCTAACTAAATGCATGCATCAAACGAACTCTTATTGATGTCTGTTTTTTATTTATGTGAGGCCTAGTGGAATGGTGTTTGGTGTGAATAGATGGGGAATGGTGGGGGAAATGAACTTGACAAAGGAAGTTCCTTTGCTCCTACGTATCTCTTCTTGTATAGAGAAGTCAAAGTTTACGTAGTTCTGTTGTGAGGAGTCTTTTGAAACCATGGGAAGGGCGGGCCGAAACCTATTTGGCCTGCATGTGGTGCCGACTACATGTTGGCTAGATCAAAAGGTCGAGGAGGTCCCGTGTCGGGTAGATTCAGAATTACCTTTTACTGATCACGGGGACTCAGGTTCATGCATGGGTGGAGATACGAGGTTCGAGTGGACTTACCTGGTATCCAGTAGAGATGGTATTACTCCACCAAGTTGATCTACTGCGTCGATCTCCGATTTGTAGAACCTTAACACTTTCCTCCTCTTTCTTCCAGAGTTTTCTTCTTTCTCCTTCTCTTTCTTTCCTGAGTCTTCTTCTTTCTCTTTCTCTTTCTTTCCTAAGTCTTCTTCTTTCTCCTTCTCTTTCTTTCCTGAGTCTTCTTCTTTCTCCTTCTCTTTCTTTCCTCCCTTCTGTTCTCTCCCCTGCTAAAAGTCCCCCTTCTTTCATCTTGGACCCTTTTTATTGGTTACTTCCTCCCTCGGTCCCTATCTAGGATATCTTTAGCCAATCTCTTCTCATTAATGCCATGGCGTTCTTCCCATACTCATTTAATGTTGTGGCGCTTCCTCAGGCTCCTTTAGACGCTTTTCATTTAATGTGGTGGCGAAGGGTTGTGGTCTATCCCCTGTCACGGTCGTCTGGGATAGGTTTCTATTGCTCTTTTGATGTTGGAGATGGAGGTCTTTCGCAGGCCTCTTTCTCACATTGCATGATTTGTTTCATAGTGTTCTGCTCAATGCAAAGCCTTTGAGCCTTTCTTCTTTCCTTCCTTAAATTCTTCCTTGTTTTTTTCCTTCTTCCACGAGAACAATCACCCTACGCCTAATTCATCATGTTTTGTCTTCCCATTTCTAACTTTCGTGCTATCCCACATGGCTTGTTGACTTGGCTTTGTCCAGCTGGTCTTTTGGTCTTAAGCCAATTGTGGGCCTTACATCCCTGCCAGTTGGACCTCTCTTTTATCCCCCGGACAAAACTAGGATACCACAACATCATTCCAATTCTATTAGTTTATGCCGACTAGATATTATGACATTACAATTAATTTTTTTATTATGCTGCCGTGATATCCTAATATGTTTTTTAAAGGTTTTAGAACCTTAATTTTAATGTTGATAGAGATATGCAAAAGAAATTTTTTTGCACACACACTCTTTTTACATTGGTGAAAAGCTCAAGTACACACTATATTACATATTGTGTGTATGATATTAAATTGAAAAAATTATATTCCTCTTCTCAATTGCATATAATTAATTGGTGTTTGAAAAATTCATATTTCTCATTATTTATAGAGTAGCAATAATAATTATATAAAAATTTATATCTTTTTCCATTATAAAATTCTATAACAAAAATACAAAGTTCCAAGAAAATCTTTAATTTAAGAATTAACCATACTAATTTTTTTCTTCTTTTTTTTAATTGTCCAGAGATAATATAATGAAATTTAAAGTGAAACTTCTTTGCCTCAATTTTTTCTCTTGTTCTTTCTTTGTGCAAATAATATCAAATATGAGAATAAAACTTCTTCTCTTTATGTATGTAGCAAAGTATCTATGCATAGCTTACTCAAAGATAAAATTAAAGATTTAAAAACTCAAAAAAAATAAAAATAAAAGAGTAATTATTATGTTAAAATACTATGTTAATATAATAAAAGAAAATGAATTTTCATGTTAAATATCTCGTGAGCATGAACTAATGGAATTACAACCGTATAGGAGGATTTAATTACAAATTTTTTAAATTATAAAGACCATAAAAACCTAATTAAAATCTAAAAAACAGGGAGGTATAAACCAATTTAACATATTTTTGCGATTAGGTGACCGTAGCCATTGGACAGTTAGTTGAGCGGTTATCAGTTACTGTTATTAGTTACAAAAATTTGAAACAGTAGTTAGAAATTCAGTTACAGATTCAGCTTGTATATATAAACCTATCTCACATTATTGAATGAAATAAATGCAATCATTTTTTACATTTATAAAATAAGTCATAATAATATTTTTATTATATCTCATATTTCATTTTTTAGTTATATAATAAATTATACGAATAACTGTATAAATAATATTTTTCTTTTTAGGTCTAGTTTGGTAACAGCAGCTGGACATTTTGTTTAAATGCACTTTGGAGAAATTATTTGCTTTTCAAACTCTTTGTTTGGTACACATAACTTTTCAAACTCTTGTTGTTTAGGTGGTATTGGCTGGGAATCATATTTATATATATGTATATAGTTTTTAAAGCAAAGCAATTATTGCAATAGGAGTTTTATGAAATATACTTTTGCTAAGTATAGATAAAATTTTATAATATATGATATCATTAATTAATTACGTACATAATTGACAAGTTGTCTGGCTGTCTGAGAAGATGGACGTGATCCGATCATACTGTTACGGCATTCAGAATTAAACTGCAAAGAATTAATGTCTCAGCAACTTGATGTCTATCATATATATAATTAATGATAATTCATTCAATATGGCATATGTTATGGTTTTCCCTGGCTAGGGGAAAAAAAGCACTTGGAGTGTTACAATTGTAAACTTGCTTTTTGTCCAGGAATTGAGCATATATTAATGGAATCATATCGTATAATAATTGAACTAAATCTATAACAATCAAATCGCGAAACCAAACGTGATTATGTTTATTCAATGAAATAATTAACATTCGTGCCTCTCCCTAAAATAGTAAGATAAGATATGGGATTAGTTTTATATATGATTCAAATGGACATAAACTTCCCACCAAAAAAAAAAAATGGACATAAACTTGTGAAATACCTTATGGTTTAACGGGAAAAAAACAAAACAAAATGTTTAAACGATTGCATATACCTAAAATATGACAATTTCCTTTAAAACATTTTATCGACGTTAATTGTTAATTAGACCAGTCCACGAATATCCAAGTCTTATTCAACGGGTGACTAGAATTTTTTTTCGTTAGATAATAAGGGAGCAGAAATTTTTATTCTTGTCACTTTTATTATTTTCTAAAAATATAAAAAAAATTGTAAAAATGATTTACGCACGAGGTGAACTTATGAACCTTTCAACATAAAGCGTGACAATGCACAACAACCCACTTTATCTTGTGTTACAATTTAACTTCTTATTTAGTGTGAACAAAATGATCCAACTCTAAATAATATGAGAATGTTAGATTTATGTACAATTAACTTAAAAGTTATATCTAATAAGATATTTTATTGATTGACAACATAACTTCTTTATATAATTTAAATTTATTATATAATCATAAAAATAGTTATACGGTAATTATTTTAAAGTTTTAATTAAATGAAAATACAAAATTTTTATTTTGACATAGTCAATTAAAAACTCAATATGTATATACTAAAATAACAATTAAAGAAAGACAACAACGATTTTAATACTATGTTTAAGTGTTTTTTTTTTATTGATTAGGTCTAAAAAGCAGGTGTTGATAAATAAATATCTTTAATACTAAACCCTAAACTTTTATATTTAAGATACTGCTGTCACCAAACATGTGCAAATTAAATCCCATGTGGATGAGTATTTTTCTGTTGTCATGCTGCCCCTGTATGGCACGTTTGTCGATTAGATCTTTATTCCTTTTTTCTTTAAACTATCCCATAAAACTCAATGGATGAAGTTGTTTGAGGTATTTACGGTATATATTTTCTAACCAATTTACTTGTGTATAGGATGCTCAGATCATGGTTTAAATGATAACGCTCCTTCGCTTACATATCAAGTAATAAAGAGAGTTTGTTGGAGGATTTATATCATTAAAATGAGCTAAATAATGTATATAAGTAGAAGATAATTTTTATTTTTTAAGTTAATTTTGTAGAGTTAAGTTAGACTCAAATTTATTATTTAAAAATAATATCAAAATCTATCATAATGATTGTTATTAGATTTATCAAGTCATTTACTATTAAGCTATTATCGAATCACTCATAAATGTTTAGTCTTACAAATTTCACGTTCAATATTTTTAGTCATTGGTATAAGGAAAGTGTATTAGAGATCACATGAACTAGTGAGATGACTTAAATAGTATATATAAATGGGACAATTCTTATAATCTTATAAGTTGATTTTGTGAGATTGAGTTATGTTCCAACTCACTTTCTAAATAAAATTAGAACATTATAATGGTTATACAATAGTTTTATTCAACATCATTACATTAGCTGAATAATACTACACTTGTATCTCTTAAATAAATTAAATTTCAAAGTTCAAGTTTTATGAGTAAAAAAAATATGGTTGAAAATAAAATCTCACTAAAATTGATTAATTTGATTCGTAAAAAGAAGTTAGTTATTAACAAAATTAATAAATATTTTTTTTTATATATGAAAGATAGATACTTAATTATTAATAAAATTAATAAATATTTTTTTTGGGTACATGGAAGATAGATACAAAGTATGCACCGCGAAAATCTATAGCTAATAAAAAAAAATGGTAAACTTATCAAAGATGATATTTTATATCATGGCAACTTTTTAATTAACCTGCTGCTTATATGTAATGTGCTAATCTTGTAGATTGTCTACTAAATTGGGGACTAAATTGTCAAACTAAAATGTTTGTACGCCAATTTAAAATGAATTTCAAGAAGTTCTTCACGTCTTGCTTGTTTTAGTATTAGAAAATTAATTCTCACACTTTCTAATAAAAATATATATTTTAATATAAATTTATGATTGAAATTAATTAAAAGTTTATCCTAACTATACTCAATAATTCAAAATTAATTTTATTAAATTAATGAATTGTACCCAACTTTAAAACAAATAGGACAAAGAACCTTCAACGTCAAACAATAGATACTAATAATTGACCACACGAGGGCCTAATTCTCAGTCATAACTTTCATAATTATTTCGGTGTTTATTTTTATTAGGTTAGGCTATTTATACTAGAATTTTATAATCTTATTCTGAATTTAATAATATTATATATTTTAATTTTTTTTAAATGGATCTATAAATTTAAAAATATAAATAATTTTATTTTTTAAACGAAGTGAAGGCCGTATTCCTTTAATTTCCTATATATTTGTATAGTTGCTCTTAATAGAAAACAAACACAATTAATTAGGATTATTTTGTGTTAAAAAATTATAAAAACTTTACAAACGATATTGTAATATAAACGTTAAATTAAATTTGAATTGAAATTATGGAAACAAATGAGTAATTTATCCTTTGAAAACAGTTTTTAATAATATATTACTAAATATTCATTAGTTTTCATTTAAAAAATTGACAGAAGTGAAATATTTTTGTAAAAATTAACAATTAATAAATATTTTAACATCATTAAAAATACTAATATTCTAATAAATTAATTAAAGTATATCTATCAATTTGAAGATTTAAAAAAAAATGAAAATATAACAAAAAAAAAAAAAAGAAAATGAAAAGAAGATTTTATGTGGGTACTAAAGATGACATCGACCTGCCGTATATTTCAGTCCAGAAGAAAATTCTTTGCATTTATTGGTAGCTGACATTCCGTATAGTGTATTTAATTTGATTTCATATAATACTTATTTTTTTAATTCTTAAATAATTATTAATTATAATAAAATATCCACCTTATATTACAACAAATATTTATTTTCTTAAATATTTAAATAAAATGATTAAATAACTATACTCTTCATTAACAAATTTATAGAAATATAAAAGATTCAGAAAAATAATACATGTAAGATCAACTGCATATATTACCATCAAACAATTATATTATTTAGTCTTAGATAAATACTATAGAATATTATGTGAAATAACTTGTAAAATGAAAAGGTTATTATACTATCAAAGTTAATTATTTTTTTCCCTCTAAATATGATTGGTTATCAGATGGACTTTAACTTCTATATAATAAAAAAATTATTATAAAAATTAACAAATTTACAAATTATATATATAATAGTTTGTCATAGTATATTAATGTATTATTTTTATTCTATTAGGTACAAAAGTTTTCATATATGAAATAAACTGGATCAGTGTATTTTATATACATATTTTTATAAAGTTTTGGACGATGACACGTGGGATGTCCCCACTTTTGTACTCTGAAATCTCCACCGTTGGTGCTACCTTTGCTTCCTCTATTTATTGAATGCTCCCACCCTCTCTGCTTCGTGTGTAAATTTGGTTCTTCTATTCAGCCTTCACTCGTTATTCAACAACCTTCCTCTGCTTCAGTTCTCTCACCTGCATTCTATAGCAGGTTGAGAACTTTATACAACTTCCTCTTTTTTACTTTAACTTTGACACCACCAATGGCCTCCTTACAAGTCTGCAAAGAGGTATGTTAATGTTAATCATATCCATATAAAACTTCTCATATATGTTTATTCAAGAAATTAACTTAAAATCTCTTTCTTTCTAACTATACTCCCTTAATCACTAGACAAGTGCATGCATTCTTTTAGCATGCTCTTCAGGCTTTTATAAAAATTAAACTATGAGTATGTTATAATAAGTACTAAAAATGGTGCCATTTGTTTTGAATGTTGAAATCACTCTCTAGGAAAAGTTCAAAGATGACACAGAAGAGCTCACCCTTGATGGGAGTGTTGATTGGCATGGTCGCCCTGCAGTCAGAGCCAAATCTGGGAGATGGGTTGCTGGAACCATCGTATTATGTAAGTTCAATTCCAAACATATATAAATATCTGACAGGGCCAATTAATTTTATTGTTTAGTATATTTGTATTTCGTTACAAGGTAATGCATTATTGCATTCAAGCAATCATGTGTAATTTATAAACTCAGCCTTTTAATTTATAATATCCCCTAGATACCATTATATATAAACCTCCCCTAATTAATTTTTCCTATATATACCTCACAAAATCAATTTGTTTGGTACGAATCTAATTAATATTGAAGCATCACTTGTAGAGTGTTATAACTGATTGTGTGTGAGAGAAATACGTCTCGTGGCAGCAGTTGGAGCCGTAGAAGTTTGATGAAGCTTGTCGAGTGTAAACTTTGATGAATGATCGATGATGTATATATTTTAGATAGCTTATCACTGAGAGGAATGAAGGAACTCTAGAATTTGCTTGTAAGTTGGTCCACAAAAAAATAAGCTCTCTTGGTCGTCTTATCAGTTTTAAGGTAATGGAAAACGACAACTTAAATACAGACCCTCGTACTCCATTCAATTTATTTTTTTTTTACAAATATCAGAGGTTTTAATTTAATTTTCACTCCCACTGCACCGCACTATATATCTATATATGTGGAGTGATATACTCGTTCTTGATCGAGTTTTGAGAAATTAAGAATCCTGATAAAACGACACAAGACTAAGAAAAGTTAAGGGTGAGAGCAAGAAAATTAGCATGCATTTTAGGGGAGTACGTTCCTGACACGTAACCAGCATTCGATCTTGCATGACTAGGCTCATTGCCACGTGTCTTTAATAATAGACGCATCACCATTAACCAATGAGTGCAAGCAAGGATAATTCGATATTTAGTAAACACATTCAATCCATAGTAACTAACATTCCTACGAGTAATAAGTAATTGCTATTTTATATTTTTTAATTAATTTCTATTTATATATTTTAAAATTAAACTTACTCATAATAATAAATTTATTAAATATTTCACACTTATAATTATATATATATATATGAAAAATATTAACTTATTCTAAGAATATATCTGAGAAAGTTATTAATCAGATGTATTTTTTATTCTCTTGTAATTGGATAAGATGTATCACTTGGAGAGCCATTAAATTTCTTTATTCATCATATTTCATCATCTTTTCTCTATATATATTTAAATGATGATTACTATTATTACAAAAAGTTATTAAAAATAAAAACTTTATTCATTAAAAAGTATCAGTTATTAATATATATTTTTAATTTATAATAAAAGTATTTCATTTATTAATTCTTTTAACAATTATTTTTGAAATGATAGATAACCAAAACTGTTGGCAAAGGGAGGAAATAATTGATTAGTCAGTAGTTCATTCCAGAAATAAGATATTAAGCACAGCGTTAAAGGTAAAGAAAAAGGAAAATTGGTAGGTCAGAATCAGCCAAGTATTATTAAGTTCATTGATAAGTTAGTTCTGAGACTTTTCGTGTGTGCAGAGAAGTGTACAAATAAGTAACATGCGTGCATGGACATGTACTGAAATATGTGATTTATTTTTAGATGGAAAAGTACATACTGAAATAATATAACCTTTTTCTTTTTGGTTTTTAGGGAGGGACGGTACAGTAAGGGCCTAAGGGGATCCAACATAAACGGAATTTATTTAATTTATAAATAGTTTCTTTTGTGAATCTAAAAGAGACTTCATAATCAAGAAATAATTTCAATTTTTTTATTAATATTATTGTTTTGGTTTGCTAGGAGACTTTAGATATTCCTCATACTTCAATCATGCAATTTGAGCTTTTTGTTTGTGTGGAAAGAAAGCGAAAAAAATATTATAACCTCCCCACTTCTCCCATTAGAGAATTAATGTTAGCTGGACATGAAAATCACTTTAGTTAGCAAGAGTTTATAAAGGAATTAGTACACGTTTAGATGTCAATTGGAAGAGCTCAAAAGTATATTTATTTTTTAAGGTACAATTCTTTCTTCGTATGATTTCGCATGAGAAACCATTATTGTTACATGACGATAAGTGTCTGCTTTATAAAAGCAAAACCCTAAAATACCTAAAATTATATTATTAACTATCACTTGTGCATATTTTTTGTGGTGGTACATAATGTTTATCAGCGGTAATGCACTCACTATTCCCAGTGAAGATTGGATGGGCTTGTTATCATTATAATCAGTCTTTGATATATGCAGAAGTGAAATGAACCACTACTATTTGCGAGATATTAGTAAAAGTCTATTCTGTTACCTGCACATACTTTTGTACCACCTTAGTTAGGTATGTATTAATTACTTAACTGAGAATAAAATTGGATGTTTCTTGGCTTAATTTGCAACCATTTGAAAGTCTCTTCAAAATTTATGTAATTAAACACCAATAGAACCAAGTTACTTTCGGTTTTTTGGCCAAGCTGCATTTTTAGTGCACTTAACAAGGATGCAAATGAGTGTAATAACATTTTGCTGACACTGCTTGTTTTCTGTATTGCATCAATCAGTGAACCAAGGTCTGGCAACCTTAGCATTCTTTGGAATAGGGGTGAACCTGGTCCTGTTCCTGACAAGAGTTATGGGACAAAATAATGCTGATGCTGCAAACAATGTGAGCAAGTGGACTGGCACAGTTTACATATTCTCTTTAGTGGGTGCTTTCCTAAGTGATTCTTACTGGGGAAGATACAAAACGTGTGCCATCTTTCAGGTCATCTTTGTACTAGTAAGTATTATCCTCTCTATTTCACTTTCCTTTCCTCCTCTTAATTTCAAGCTAATACATTCCATGGGTAACTAACGAATCTTCTGGTTTGACATTACAGGGTCTAGTATCCTTGTCCCTTTCATCATATCTCTCCTTGATTAGACCTAAAGGTTGTGGGAATGAATTAATTCAATGTGGGAAACATTCAAGCTTGGAAATGGGGATGTTCTACCTCTCAATCTATCTCATTGCCTTAGGGAATGGAGGATACCAGCCAAATATTGCCACATTTGGAGCTGACCAGTTTGATGAGGAGCACTCAAAGGAGGGTTACTCAAAGGTGGCCTTCTTTAGCTACTTCTACCTGGCTTTGAACCTTGGTTCACTCTTCTCAAACACAATTCTCGGCTATTTTGAAGATGAAGGAATTTGGGCTCTTGGATTCTGGGTGTCTGCAGGCTCTGCTTTTGCTGCCCTTGTCTTGTTTCTTCTTGGGACCCCAAGATATAGACACTTCAAACCCAGTGGCAATCCTCTTTCAAGGTTCTGCCAAGTCCTTGTTGCTGCATCAAGGAAATGGAAAGCTCAGGTGACATCAAATGAAGAGGATTTATATGTCATGGATGAAAATGAATCTCCCACCAATGGCAACAGAAAGATTCTCCACACCGATGGGTTCAAGTAAGTACTAGAAGCTAATTTCAGCTGAAACCACATAGTTGAATACTTCTGAAAACATTTAATGTATTGATGTCATCAACTAATCATTTTGCAAAGACCATGGCACGACTTACAAATTAATCACCAAATGTTTACAGTATAATTGGCCATTCATCATTCTACCGATCTGCCTTGCAGGTTTCTCGACAGGGCAGCATTTATATCTTCCAGAGATCTAGAAGACCAAAAAGGAGGCCTTTATAACCCCTGGCGTCTCTGCCCTATAACTCAAGTTGAAGAAGTGAAGTGCATACTAAGACTTCTTCCAATTTGGCTCTGCACCATAATATACTCAGTGGTTTTCACACAAATGGCTTCTCTTTTTGTAGAGCAAGGGGCTGCCATGAAAACTACAATTTCCCATTTCAGAATACCACCTGCAAGCATGTCTAGCTTTGACATTCTCAGTGTAGCTATCTTCATTTTCTTCTATCGCCGAGTGATTGATCCACTTGTCGGAAGACTTAAAAAGACAAGTTCCAAGGGACTTACTGAGCTTCAGAGAATGGGAATTGGGCTTGTTATAGCTGTAATGGCAATGGTTTCAGCTGGGATAGTTGAATGTTACAGGCTTAAGTATGCAAAACCAGGATGCCCCAACTGCAGTGGCACAAGCTCTCTAAGTATCTTCTGGCAAATTCCTCAGTACGCACTTATAGGAGCTTCTGAGGTTTTTATGTATGTAGGCCAGTTAGAGTTCTTCAATGCTCAGACACCAGATGGCTTAAAGAGCTTTGGAAGTGCCCTTTGCATGACGTCCATCTCTCTTGGGAACTATGTAAGTAGCTTACTTGTTAGTATTGTTATGAAGATCTCCACTGAGGATCACATGCCAGGGTGGATTCCTGGAAACTTAAACAGGGGTCACCTGGATAGGTTTTTCTTCCTCTTAGCTGCATTGACATCAATAGACTTGGTTGTTTATATTGCATGTGCAAAGTGGTTCAAGAGTATACAGCTGGAAGGGAAATATGAAGAGAATGATAAGCCCGGTAGCTTTAAAGTCTAATTTGAGATGGACAACAAACAAAGGCTATGGTAATGCATATATAAATAAGAAAGAAGGGATCAACAGTCAAATTGGAAGAAAAAATGGCTGGTCTGCAGTAGGATAAGCCCTTTTACCTGAGTCTCTCATAACTGTAGTCACTCTTCTGTCTCAACTAACGGTTTGTTTGGTTTGCGAAAATATTTTGTTTTCCTTTTTTTGTTTTTGCAAATAATTACCAAAATGTTACCTTGTTTCCAATTTGTATCCTGCTTTCAAAATTTTGTATAGGAAATGGTAAAAACAACAAAATGTTTACACCAGTTCTTGTACAAAATTTTGAAATCTAAATAAAGTGAAAATAAGGTAGCATTTTATAATTATTTATGAAAACTGAAAATAATAACAATAAACCTTTTCACAAACCAAACAGACCCCTATATTTTCAGTTTATGTTCTTGAATCCAGGTTGTGCAAAACTATACTTTTTGAAGAGACAATGACAGTTTCAGGGCCACTTTAAGTCTCCTTTCTTTTGTCTTTGTACGTTCCATTATTAACAATGAATATGTCATTTTGTTTTCCAAGTGTGAAATCTTATGCTCCAATTACCAACTATTTACAGATCTTGACTACTATATGCCTTCTCCTCCCAGTGCTAACACAAATTTGTTTGTCATATTGATGCCTGGAAGTGGAACAGGGACATACATTGCAATCAAGGGACATACTCTTGTTTGACATTAACTAAGAAACTAATGGATTTCTTATACATTCTAATTTAGCTGAGTGACTTCGTGGCATGATAACTTACACGCAGACATTCATTTACCAAGAAAATCTTAACTGGCAGTGGCAGACCTTAATGTCAAGCCTGTTGTAATGTCGACAGGGAAACAAGAGTCCCGTATATGATTACTTAAATAAAACAGCAACAACCACCAACTTAAATTGCTGCCAATATATTTTACGGAATAAGTGTTGTACACGATCACCTACAAAAAGAGAATCACAAAAACAAACAAACATAACCAACAACTTAAGAAATTTTAAAAAATACAGTAAGGGAGCCATGAACTCCTCCAGTAGAAATGGAATGCCATATAGGAAGATCTTTTGCAGTAAAAAGAGGTATTAACATATAGAAGTTAAGGTACACTTGGTAATGGAATCAAATTTTACAGAATCGAAATAGGAATAAACTGAAAAGTGTGGATGTTACTATTTCAAAGTTTAGTTCTGTGAGACATCCATTTTATTCACTTTTTATGTTTCTAGCAAAGATATAGAACTTCTATTTTTTCAAAATTTGAGTGATAGACCTTCAGTACATATTTAACCTAGAAAGAAGAACAATGACCTGAAAATACTAACTAAGCAAGAGTAAGGTACATGTTATAATAGATGAAACAAGCAAGGAATTGAACAGAATGGGTGAAACTTTCTGATTGCTCCTATACAAAAGATTTCAACGTACCTAGTTATCTAGCTTTTCAGTATTGACAAATGCCCCTTAATTTATCCCTCCTAATTTAATAAATCAAAGCCAGTTTGCTTCATCTTTTTCTGCCACATACCAGTAAGTAATCTTTGTAGCACTTGTAGCAGTCAAAGCTCTTAACAAAAAAAGATATGTTCCACCAATAGTAGTCACAGAATGGGAAGATCGACGCATAAAAATCATGTTCAATTGCGTTTAGCTAGTGAATGTAATATATCTGTCATGTCATCTAATTGTAGATATGTTACAGCTGGACAATAACAGGAAATTTGTATCACAATCTTCCAAACCAAAAGAGTCTTGCTACATTTAATTTTGGAAATATATTATCAATTTATCATCTTTTAAGATTCTCGGTTTGAACAAACTCAGGTGTAATTCTTTAACAGTTTTTGGCATTATTATTCTTCGATAAAAATTCGAGCTTCACCTCAATAAGAAATACTAACCTTTATTGCGCAAATTGCCAAAGATAAAACACCAAAGGCAATTCAGTAACTACATCCTTTTTGTTTTCCCATTACACATCGAAAAGTTAGGAAATATAACCCACCCAATTTAAATGTAGAATGACAGGTTAGCGATAACTGGTGCACCAAAACTGGCATAAAAAAATAAAAGAAAAAAAGAAAATTTATTAAAAATAACAATTCATTTTTTAACACATCACTTATCTTATTTTATACACGCATACACATTATCTCCTTTTTAGTTATATAAAAATATAATTTTATTTGCTTGTATTTTAAATATTAGTAGGTTAGGTAAGTCAACTTAACCATTCAATATGTCTCGTCTTCAATCTATCAAGCTGCTAAAGTTAGGGCATTTGGTGGATTGAGTCTCCTAACTCACTCCATCATTTTTTGCAGGTTAATCTAACATGTATGTGTGTATATGTATATATTAGAACAATAAGTTTAAGCTATTTTATTTTATTTCTTTCATCTTAATATTTTATCAAATTAAAAAATATTTACTAAAACTAAAAATTGTGTCCTCCCATATTTTTTTCTTGCAAAACTCAACTTTTAAATATACCATTGGGAGGGTTTCTTACCCATTCTAAAATGCCCAACCTAACCTTCCATTGAACTTGAGTGACTCTTATTCCTAACTAAATATAATTGGGCTTTAGAAAAGATTTAGTTCGAGTCCAATACAATTTGGACTTTACTAAATTATGACCATGAATGTTTGATTTTGTTGTCTTTTATCCAACAACACACTAGTAGGCCATTTAAATGGTCAAACCTGACAAAGCTCCTTTCACATGAAGTAAAGTCTTCGATCTTAGTTTTCAAATGGCATTAATTTCAACTTAACTAAACACCTACAACTCTAGATATAGGTACTTTACTAAGCAAGTATCAAGTTGGATGTGAAAACTCTTATCTTTCACTTCAACTTAAAATATCACCTAGAAGGAGGTTGATTCAAGTTTATAAACTTGAAATAGAAATTGTAGATATTTGTACTAAATTTTTGAGAAGATAAACATGATCTCATTTGACCAATATACCTGTAGAAGGAGAAGGAAGAAAGTTCATAAGGATAATTCTTTCAAAAAAATTAATCATAATTTTGCATAAAAATCCAATGAGGATCAATAACATAAAACTTAGTCTAAACATCAAATTAAGCAAAGTTAGGAGGTGAATGAGTACTTGAAAAAATAATTTTGTGGTAAAGTTAATACATATATCAAATGTTTTGGATCCAACTTATTAAGGCCTATGTAAGCAAGTAAGTAAAGTAAATATATTAGTCTAATTCTACCAAGTTCAATTAAAGTTAATACATATATCAAATGTTTTGGATCCAACTTATTAAGGCCTATGTAAGCAAGTAAGTAAAGTAAATATATTAGTCTAATTCTACCAAGTTCAATTAATGGTTACCTAATCATAGTTTAATACTCTTCATGACTCAAGAAACTTTTTCATTTTGCAATAAAACTCATGTAGGTGTGAAGCATTGGATATGAATCCAATTTGTTAATAACAAACACCTTAATTTAAGGGATTAAGCTTAGAGAAACATTCCACACACCATCATGCAAGAGACATCGTTTTGTCTCAAAATGAGCCTTATAAGTAAGTATATAAGCTTCAAATATGAATACATTTTAATTTTATCCACTTCATTATATTTTGCATACATTGACTTGAATGTTGAAGTCTTCATAAGTACTTTAACATTCATGCTCTTGTTAACTTATGATTAATTTGATCGATATTAATTACAAGCGGAATTATAATTTAAACCATAAATTTAATTAGATGACTTTTTCATGAATTTCTATATAAGTTCTAGTGGCTAATTCAACTGAAAACTAGATTGTGTGTGAAGTAAACAATAAAAGCTTTTACTTTTGTGTGAGCATCCAATCAAATATTTCATTATGACCAAGTCAATATAAATCACAATTAAGATTAAGTAAAATTTTGGACTAATTATGGTGTTTTTTTATTAGAATAATATTATTTTATTTGGTGTCAAATACATGCTTTATGAGTATCTTTTTAGAGTGAGAAAATATCCAAAATCAATCGTCATGCATGTTTATTGAGTAATACATCCCTTATATGTGATAAGTGTCTTAATTGGACCATTGGACACCTTATTAATAATTAAGGCTTTAATATATTTTTGGTACCTTAAATATAGGTTAGGTTTCATTTTAGTTATTCAAATTTGAAAGTGATTATTTTAGTCCCTAATTTAAAAATAACTATTTTGGTGTTCAAAGTTAGCGTCATTAAAAATTTTGCTATCGTGGCTAATCATGTATTAAGTGAAAATTTTAAAAATGCACTTTATGACCAATTTTAATCTCCAAAATTGAGATTCATAAGTTAATTTTAAAATGTAATTTCTAACAATTTTAAACTTTCAAAATCAAATAAAGCAAAATCAAAATATCAATATCAACATATTCCAACCCTACAATCCCCAAATCCCAACATTAATTTCAAAAACTAATTCTAAAACAAGTTAGGACCCTTAGTGATCAAATGTGATTGTAGTTTAATGTTTTAAGACTCAAGTATAACACTATTTTTTTTATCTTGATGTTAAGGTATAAGTGGTGGTGTTGGAATATTTATATTGTGGTTATATGTGTGTTATTGATTGTCATGCATTCATAGACATGAGTAACTATATATAGATATAAGCATACATTTTGTATAGGACAAGTGTAGAAAGACTAGTAAAGGTTACTTGAGTAGGACCTTAAGTATATATAGACACACAGATTCACATAGGGTCGGGGTCATGCAAACCCCGTATCGTGATGGCAACCACTTTTGTACGAATATTCTAACAAAGTCATAGTTGCTTTGTAATCAAATTCTAGTTTGTTCACCGAATGATTTTGGACACTATTGTTTTGACCTAATTGTTGGTGTTGATGATAATACCATGTTGGGAAACATTATTGATTAATTGCTCAAAATATAGGAATCTTTATGGAGTCTAATATGTCATATGTATTATTGTCAAATATAATTACATTAATTTGCATTCCATTAATGTTATATGTTGTTCAATGTTGTATATTGTTAGTGTTAATGTTTGTTACAATTTTTCACTAATTCAAGTAGGTCATTATACACATATATCTATTTATCTTTATTTAATAATCTTATTTTTTTATGATTATATATGTACAATGATCATGACATTAAAAATAATATATAGTTTGATCACACCAACATATAAGAACTTTTTATATAGAGTTTATAAAGACCTCAACAAAGAGTCGTGGAACATGATAAGATGAAATTGATTATCAATATAATTTATTAATAAATTAAAATAATATCTAATATTATATTAATATTAATATATATCGTTCTCTATTTATGATCCATATAAATAATAAAATATATTTTCATGATTTATTGAAAATTAATGTACTTTTAACTTTTGTTGTTTGTTCTGTATATTTTTAAGGTAAATTTTTAAGGGAAAGAAGTAATTATGAAATATAAAATTTGAAAGGTTACAAGTATAAAATAGAGTACAGTTTCTATATTTAGGATTAATATATGTAACAAATATGTATTTTTTTTCTAATTTATTAATAAGTGACATATGTGTTATTTTTATCTGTTTAACATTTTAAAACCATAAAAAAAAAGTTTGAAAAGTTAAAAAAACTAATAAATTTAATCAAAATAAAATAAAATAAGTGATAAATTAAAAAACTTCTTAAAATGTTAGAAAAAATATCATGCGATAACTTTAATGAAAGAATTTTAATTATATACAATTTTGTTAAGTCAATATACAGGAAACCATATTACTTGATTTTGCTATAATAAATTATTAATCTAATTCATCGAGTATTTTTAAATAGTTATACAAATAGTATTTAAAGCATTAAATATTTATCAATTTAGTGCCGATGTTAATATATTTTGTTAATGTTAAAAAACAAATATATAGCATAATGTTTAATATTTTATAGATTATTTATATAATTTTATTATTTTAAAAATTATTTATAAAAATTAAATTTATGATTTATTCAATTTCACCATTGTTACATCACGCATTCACATCACGCGCGGGTGATTATGATAATGTTACCTGGTATATTTCAAAAGCTATTTTTCGTTTTTTTTTTTGGTTACATCGCCATTCCGACATTAAAATTAACGGTGGTTATCAACACATTTGAGGTGACGCGACGACGCGTACATGTTAATATGTTATTATTAAAAAATGTTCTCTTGAGTGAATGACATCCCCCGAACAAAATAAATAAATAATAAATTGAGTATCTTACGTGTGACTATCCGGCCATAACAATTAATTATTGTATTATAAAATTTTATTAAATTAAAAATGCCATCGACACCTATAATAAATTTGGTGTCAATTGCCCACTCGCATGTGGCAAAGAATAATATTTGAGTAAGTTGCAACTTGCAATTTTAAAAATTGACCCCTCTTGGAGTTATACAAGTTATTGTTCGTTTCATATGTGATGAGTATTTAAATATTTACATTGAGATTCATTCTATGCATTCTAGATAAATAAAATATATTTTTCTTTTAATGTACTTTTTTATAAACTAGAAAAATAAAATGTTCATTTAATATTAAACTAGATATAATATATGTGCACTACACAAATTTGCTTAAATATGAGAAAAGTATAATTTGAATATGTGAAAAATATATTAAAAATGAAATTTATTATTTTATAATTTATTGTAAATAATATTTTTTTGGTATAGCTAGTATATGAAATATTAACTTTTTTTAGCGAGGCAATGATTCAAAATGAAATATATAAAAAATAATTTACGTTGAAATAGTTTATTAAAAACTTTATTATATATTACAGTTTTAATGTAATTTTTATATTTTATGTCGTTTCTAACAATAATTTTTTAAAATTTTGAAATAGTTTATTAAACACTTTATTATATATTACAATTTTAATGTAATTTTTATATTCTATATCGTTTCTAACAATATTTTTTTAATTTTTTTTAGTAATGTCAAGAGTGACAAATAACATTTAATTGATCAATTGTGACGAAATATTTTGTGTGTGAATAAAATTAGTAAAATAAAGAGACATTTTTAACATTATCGAGTAGGACATCATGTTATAATTGTAAAAAAAAAAAAAAAAACTCACCTAAAAAATGTGATAAATATAAACAATATTATGAAATATTTTATTAATTTTGTTTGAACTTTTTATTGATCATTTAATTATGTCCATAATATAATTGTTGATTTCATCAACCGAGTTACATATAAAAGAGTAGGAATTTCTCTTCTTCATTGATATTTTTATCTCACATTTTTTCGTTGTTAAAAATTTTAATGTGTTATAAATAATTTATTTGAATAAATCACCCATTAAGTTGATATTAACTTTATATTACTGCTGGTTGGAAATATATTGTTCCATCATAACCTATATGTCATCTATTAAATTTGTGCGTCAAAAAAATTATTTTACTTAAAAACGTGGTGTGGATAACTCTCATGCGTCAATATTTATCCTTGAATGACACAAAATTCTTCAAATTTATTTATTTATGTCAATTAAACAAGTATGACATGCAAATAATTAGTTTTTTCAAAAAGTTTGACAAAAATAAATAACTAGAAGTTGGCTATGCTTCACAAAAGTAACTGGAAGCAAGTTATATAATGGTAGGTAGTTGAAAGTTTGTATATTGAATTATAAATGATTGGTAAAATTATACGTGAAAAGTATATTAAAAGAAATATATTTATATAATATTTTATATAAATTTTAATTTTATGTTAAATAATAAATAGGTTAAAATATCTTAAAATATAATGTTAAAATAAAATAATAAATAATAAAAACATATAAAATATTAAAAATAACAACAAATAAAAAAATACATAATTTATTTATATCAATATTTTGAAATATAATATTAAAATAATAAAATAAATATTATACATAATATAGGATAATGGTTAAAATAAATAATATAATAAAATAATAATAAAATAAATCTATTATCAATCATTATTAATATATTAGGTAATAAAAGGGTAAAAAAAATCTTATGTAAAAAAAATGAGTTAAAGAAGATGAAAAAAATCTTTTCTTGTATAGAAAAAGAGTAAAAAATAAATAAATATTTTAAAGACAAAATAAAAATAAATATAAAAAGGTAAAAGGTATATTTTAAATAACACTCCCATATAAAAAATATTATTTAAAATATCGTATTAAAAATGTTACAAAAAAGAGTTTGTTTGTCAAACAAAGCTACTAAAGTCAAATAAGTTTGTCAAACATAATTTTTAAAGTAACATTTTTTAAAACGTTATCTTCTAATTTCTTATATTTTATTTCCCTTTTATTATTAAATATTTATTAATTTTTTTATATTTTCTATATAATGTAATCTTTTATTATATTTGTTGTTTATTTTCATAAGGAAATATTTTATTATTTTTATAGTTTTTACACAAAGTATATTTTTTCTTCTTCTTATTTTTACCTTTTTATAAAATATCGATAATATTAGATAATAATTTTATTTTATTTTAGATATTTTTATACTACACAATTTAATTTAACCATTTTACTGGTTACCATATTTATTTTATTGTTTCATTATTAATATTGATACATGATAGGTTTGTTTATTTTATTTATTATTTTTTAATATTTTTATATTATTATTTATTTTAATCATTACATTATTTATATTATTTATTCTTTTTATTTTTAACCATTACACAATATAAAAATATAATTAAAATAATTGATCTATAAATAAAAATTATAAAAATTTAAAATTAATTAAAAACTAAATTTATAAATACCTCAAGGTATATTTTGATAATTAAAATTTATATAAAATACTATATAAACAGGTATATTTTTATCATTTTACATTTGTTAACTACTTTAACAAATAAATTTATTAAATATTTATAATTTAATAAATTAATTTAACAATTTTAACTACAACTACCAGCTTTCAGCTTTCGACTAGTTTTTCAATTTTAAATTAACCTTCCAACTATTTTTACGGTATTACCAAACATAAAAGAACATTTTCAATGCTAAAATTTTAAAATAATTTCTTAGGTTATTTTTGTAAATATATAATGTTGTATTAGATTTAAGAAATTGAATAAATTTTCACTTAAATACTAAAGTTTTTAACAAAGTTGACTTCATAATTTTATGTTTTTATTTAATTTTTATTTTAGTCAATCTATCTATATTATAACCTTAGAGCAATAAATATGTAAAATTTTAAAATTTTAAAAAAAAATATTATGAAATTATTTTATTTATGATAATAAGTTAAAATAACAATAAATAAATAATATTTATTAATAAAATGTTAATTATTTTCTCTTCAATGAAATTTTATTTTAACTATAATTTTCGACGTTACTTTATTTTGAAAAAAAAAATTAATTTACTGGTTATTTTACCATGTTTTAGGTATTAATGCAATGATAAATCCCCTTATATATATTTTAAAAATTTATATACAATCCAAATACTTCATTCTCTTCGCTTTCTTTTACATTTATTTTTATTTGAATTTACTTGCACCATATATTACACTTTCTCTCCTTATTTATTTCATATTTTATTTTCTTTTCCTTTTGTTGGAACTCTCATGTCAATTGAAATTCTAATAAAATTTATAATGTTAAAACAACACTTTATCTTCTCCACGTAGAAAGATTGATTTTTTGCATTTATCTTTATGTAAAATTAGAAAAAAAATTATTAATCTTTATCTCTACTTTCATTAATTACTATTGTCTTATTTTTTTGAAAAATTCTTTTTTTTTTTTCTTGTTTTCAAGATTGGTCCAATAGTGAATGAGACCTCAACTAAATTAATTTTAAGAGAATTTTTTTTACTTAATATAAAAAAGTTATATATTGAATTTTTTTTCAATATATGTAAACTATTTATTTTATAAAAATTAGGCTTTTCCTATTTGCGTCTCCCCGGTTTACTTATACACCTCCCCAGTCTTAAAAAAAAATCCAAAAGTATCCTTATTAGTGCCCAAATACAATGTTATACCTCATGTCCAGTAATTGTCATGGCACCTACTGTATAGTATATGTTGCTGAAGGTGATGACGTAGGGAAGCCTAGGACCCGTGCCAGTGGTGACTACACCGGAATCGATGATTAAAGATTTAGTTCTACTGGTGGTTTCCCATAAACGTTAAGGAAGGTCACAACCCAATTTTGCCACATATTGACTCTTCTTAGAAACTAAGCTTTTTGTTAGTGAAAAAGAAAAACAAAATGTAAAAATGCAATTAGTTTATTTTATTTATTTCAATTTTGTTAGATGGAAAATTTAGATTTTTTATGTGCAAGTTTGGAGGAGAAGTTATATAACAATGTTATGGCGTTACAATTGTTAAACACAGTAAAATTAAATATATAAAAGTTAGTCATAAGTAAAATTTTGTATTAGTTTAATTAAAAAAAACATATAAATTTTTCCGTTCGTGATACACACAGAAATAATGTCAATCATAAAAGTATAAATATAGATGTATAAATAGGTAAAAGTCTCGATTGAAAATCATAAAAATTATATACATCTATCAAAGTTTATGTTACATTATTCACTTAAAAAAAACTCGTACCATATAACACTCCATAGTCAAAGATAAAAGAACATAGAAAATTAGAATTGAGAGCTTATAATAAATACCCAAATACATATACATTAAAACATTGAGAATATGGATATAAAATTCACGCACTCAAGTTGGTCATACAACTTTAAAACAAAAAAGAAACAAGACTTGCCTACTATGATAGGAGTGTAGAAGGAGGAAAGGTTTGAATAAGTTTAACCTATTTAAAAGGCATCGGGTGTGGTTTGTTCGAGGGTCACTAACATTTCTATTATCCATTGATCCAATGAATTTTATTGACTTTGGTTAATAAAGATTTTCTTGTCCAATAAATAATGAGGTTTGACTGTCTAGTAGTAAAAGAAGTTTTATTATTCATTGAAAGCAAAATTTAAAATTTTTAAAAATTTTAATTTATTGGTATTCTATCTCAAAAAATATGATATTACACCAAAAAAAACGTATTAATAACAATATTTTTAACCGTGTTCAAAATATGTCAATAATAATAATCTTCTAACTCAAGAAGTTTTTTAAAATAATCATTCATCTTTCAAGAAAAAAAAACTCCTAGATAAGTATGTCTCAAATCATTTCGATCTCTTTCAAGATTTTATTGAAAAATATATAAGATGATTTATTATTAACTTTTTTCAGTTAAATTGAATTTAATTATTTTTATAATTATCTCACTCATTTAATCACATAGCTAAAAACTCAAGGTTACAAGCTGAGATATTGAATCAAGAATTTTTTGTGTTTGAGGAAGAGTGACGATTACGCAACATGTCATTTCCTTCATGTTCCATAAAGAGCCTTGTTTATAATCGTTTCCTTCGTGTTTGAAGGAAGTTTTGCCATTTATCACTGCCATTTATCACTGCCAACTACGGTTATTTATAATTGTTTAATTTTTTTTTTAATTTAGAATGAAACTGTGAATGACATGTTACTTGTAAAAGTATGTCCCCCATTAGTTGTAGGTTTGTGTCCATGGCAAGTAACATTTGGTTCAATTTTTTTTTTTCTTTCTTTATGATTTTTTGTTTGTTTTAGTTTTCTCTTTACATGCATGTGAAGCAATTCCATTTTACAAATTGAAATGGCTACGATGTCTTACAGAAGAACGTATTGCTTTAGTTAAGGTATGATTACTGTTGGAATTCCCTCCTTAATTGTGGTACACAAGTTACAATACTTGGGGATGAACATGTTGGGTTACTTTCGGACTCCCAATTATGTGGACAAAAGCCCAATACTCTCAAGCCCACTAAGTTTCTCTTTGTAAGAGGAGAAGGGGTTAGATTGAGAGATACACATCCAAGTGAAGAAACCCTAAGAGAGTTAGAGTATCCTTTTTGTATTCTTCTCTGAAAGAAAGAGAGATATATACAGAGAGGTTTGTATACGATCCGAGAGGGTGAGATTCATTGAGAGATCTTCAGAGATTGAGAGAAACACTTTGTAATACTATTTTTATAGTAGAGATATTTTACTGGACTAGGTCCGTGATTTTTCCCGAGAGTGTTTTTCACGTAAAAATTTTGGTGTCATCTTCCCTCTACTCTTTCAGTTATTTTTTCTTACGCTTCCGCATAATGCCCGTTGTGCATTCACAGAGGAGGAAATAAGTATTGTTGTTTCCCAACAATTACTTAGTTGGAAAATGGGGGAGACCAGGAGAAGTTTTGTGGGAAGGCAAAGAAGGGGAAATAAAGAGCCTTGGTTGATGAGAAATTAAGAGTTTTGAATAAATAAATAAATAAATAAATAAAAATGAAGAAGTTATTCAAGGCCATCTTACGAGCACGGGAGTAAAAAGATAAATAAAAGTCTTTTTATGTATAAAATTTATTAAAGTAAACATATATTATATTAAAAAAATAGACCAATGATTTATTAAAATATATGTTTTATTACATTAAATAAATAATATAATTTTTTAAATTTTTCAATAAGATATATTATATTTTTTATTTAATTTATTTTTATGTTATTGTTTATCATCGATAAAATATTATTATCTCAGATTAAATTTTACAACTATATTTTTTATTGATATATTAATATTTAGTTTTAACTAGTATTTTAGCATGTGTATTATATAAGATAAACATTTATTTTTATATAATTATAAATATTTTAAGTATATAAAATATTTTAAATTTTAAATTGTGATATAAATCTAATTTTAAATTAAAAAAAATAGACAATTAATAAAATTATACACATATATATATATAATAAAATAATTCTCTAATTGAGAGTGAAAAAGTAAGAACTTCACTATTCAAGTTAGGGATTTAAATTTATAACATGCAAATAGGTTTCTTTATAATTCCATTTTTATTTTGTGTTTCTTATCTAGTTGAGAAAAACAATAAAAAAAAATCTGGACAATATTACATGTTTACTCCATTTTTTGATATGTCACATTAAGTTAAAAATTTATTTAACATAAATTTACAACCATAGCATATTAAAAGAAAAAATGATAAAAAAAAATATTTTATAATCATATTTCACATTTTAATTTAAATAAAGAAAATGAAACATAATATTGAAGGTAATAGTTTTAACTATTTATAAATATATAGAAGTGCATTTAATGTGATGATATTATAACTATGAATTAGTTCAAAGTTTCTACCATTGTTTATATCTTATAAAATTAATAAAAAAGAGAAATAAGATAGTATTTATAAATATTAACATAACTGTTAGAATAAATTAATTGAATAAAAATCATAATTATATGAAATATATAATTTTCAAGAACAGAAGAAATAAAATAAATAAAATAGTAATCTTTACAATACCAATTATTTGTATTTAAGTCTTTTGATTTGTATGTTATTTCTATTTTTATTTATTTTTTAATTAAAATAAAATAAATTTATCAAATAATAAATTAATTGTAGAATTAAATTTGAGAAGGATAATATTTATAAATAAAAATTATTATTATAACAGCTAGAACATGTTAATTGAATAAAATAAAAGAAACAGTAGAAATAAAATAAAAAACTTTAGAATATCAAGTAATTACATTTAAGTCTTTTTATACCTAACTTTTTATTTATTCTCTCATAATGAAATGTGCATAATTTTTACTTCGTGAAACTTTTTTTTATTGTAAATATATATCAACCAATAAATAAAGAAAATAGGAAAATATTTATAAACAAAAATTAGATACATAACTATTATAGCAAATTATAAACATAACTATTAGAGAAAATTAATTAAATAAAAAGTCATAATTGTATGAAGTATGTAATCTGCGAGAATAGAAGAAATAAAATAATAATATTTAAAATACTAAGTAATTATATTTAAGTCTATTGATTTGTATGTTATTTTATCTTTATTTAATTTTTTAATTAAAAATAAAAAGAAGTTATCAAATAAAAAATTAATCGTGAAATTAAATTTGAGAAAGATAATATTTATAAATATAAATTATTAGCATGATTAGTGCATATTATTGGAGTAAAACAAAAGAAATAGTATAAATAGAATAATAAATTTTATTATACCAAATAATAACATTGAAGTCTCTTTTGTACCTAACTTCATTTATTTTCGTAATGAGAAATATAAAAATACCATAAGCATAATTTATATTTCATGAAACTTTTTGCTGTCAATATATATTAGCCGATAAATAAAGGAAATAGGATAATATTTGTAAATACAAATTATTAACATAACTATTAAACAAATTAATTAAATAAAAAAGTCATAAATGTATGAAGTGTGTAATTTGCAAGAATAGAAAAAATAGAAAAAATAAAATAACAATATCTAGAATATCAAGTAGTTGCATTTAAGTCTCTTAATTTGTATATTTTAAAATTTAACCTTAAAATACTTGTTTATAATGATTCAAATTTTACCTTTTCATCTATATATTATTTGAAATAATTAGTTGAAAAACTATATACTATTCAAAATTACTTTAGTAAGACCCAAAACTAATGCATATGCGATATGTTGAGTATTATCATTTCAATTTTTTCTATCTTAAAATTATTAGGTAACAATGTTGTTCATAAAATGTTAATCATTGCACAAAATTACTAATGACAATTTTATTTTCATAATTATTTACCTTTTGAAAATGATTCAAATTATTACTATTAACCATATGTAATGTTGCATAATTTTAGTGAAAATTATAATGGTTAACGAAGTTCAATAATATATAAAATAAGTGTTTATAATTTATATTTTTTATTTTTTTAAACAACAAATCTTATTTATAAAATATTAGAAATAATATTCATTGGATATAGAATACACATGCATCACAAATGTCCACCTACTCGTATAAGTAAAAGGATGAGTATAAATAATAAAAGTGTACAAATTAATAGTATTTTTTTAATGGACCTAAAACTTGATCTTTAATTATTTTACTATTATGTCAATTTTACTTTGTTTATATTATTTATTCCTTTTTTTATTTTTTTTTTCAAATTTTATAATTCCTAATTTTGATATAAATGTATAACAATTTTATGTTTTTTACAATTGACTATAAGAACAAGGTGGTTTCATCTTGGATTGTCGGCACTTTAATATGCATTATATTGATTACTATTTATTTTAATTATATAATATCACCAACTTTTATGTTTTTATGATAATTAATAATAAGATTAGATATTAAACTTGACTTTCGCAATAAACAGGTTATAAGTTACTAGTTTTAAATAAAATCAGTTAATTTAATTTCAAAAGAATGTTGAAAATTGGTTCACGGTAAAATAATGTTTTTTTAATTTATTATTGTTGTTTAATTTATTTTCTCTAATTTATTATTGCTATTAACTATTCTTCTGGATTTTTTTTTTATTTTGCCGTGAGTCGTGCTCCCCTTTGTTCTTTCAGTTAATTTATCCCTCATTTTTCTTAGATTTATTAGATAAAAAATAATTTTTCATTGTTAAGAAATTATTTTTGCATACGAATCTAACCTATTTGCTCCCATGCATAAAAACTCCTAAAAATCGATAAAGTCCCCTCCAATGTAGTTACTTATATTACTTTTGCATGATATTTAAAATATCTTTGGTAAAATACTTTACCATTAGTTTGACTAAAATAGTTTATTTGGTTGACAAATTTATTTTAGTAGCTTTATAGTTTATTTTTACAAGCTATTTCAACTACTTTATAAAAATAAACTACCTTATAAGCTATTAGTTTTTCATGTTTTTTATTTTTATTTTCATTAAATTTTTAAAATTATCTTTTTATTTTTTTCAATTTAAAAATCAAATATCTAAATATATCATTTTATATTTATCAAATAATTTATTAGTTAATATTACTAAACATATTCAATTTAATCAACTAATTTATAATTTTTTAATTTCTTAACTCTTAATTTATAATTTATAAGTTTCATTTTACTTATAAGTTTCCAGCTATCTAATAAATTAGTTTTACTAAACATTTTTAATAAGATTCTGTGTCATCGGAGGTTTGTTTGTTATGCATATCCATTTAAGCACTTGGTTATTAATTTTTTTGTCTAATTAATATAAAAAAATTAAAGTCAGATGAAATGTAAGGATGTAAGATTATTTATGAAACTTATTTAATATTTTTTTAGAGTTGTTTGATTTGAAAAGAAATTGCTTAAGTTATAAAAAAAAATAGTGATGTGGAATGGTGAAATCAACTTAAAATCTATATAAAAAAAGACATAATAAAACAAAGGTGCTATAAGGAACAGTTAAGCAACTACGTTGGATATGCTTTAAGCTATGAAAAGGTTTCTAAAAATAGTAACAGTACGTATAATTGTGAACAAAAATAATAGGAGATAGTGAGTATCAATGTTATTTTTTATTAAATAGTGAATAAATATAAAGAAAGACACTTTTAAAATTCAGTTTAGTATTTTCATTACAAATAAAAAGTGAATTTCCAAAATATCATAATATTTGAATTCTAAATTCATTATACCTTTTAAGTAATACGTATAAGATTTAAAAATTATATTTTTTTCATTCTTTTTATTCCTTGTTTCATATGTAATTCATTCTTTTTATTCCTTGTTTCATATGTAAAATATGTTGGAGTTAGATATGAATGTGTTTAGACCATCACATATTTTGAAAATAATAAATGTTATGACTGAAAAGTGATGATTAATCTTTTGATTATAAACTTTTCAAAATATTTTATGTCATCACAACATAAATAAAAGATATCCATGTCTAAAAGAACACACCTTATGAAATGTCGTCCATAAGACCAACATCGTCCATAAGAGCATGTCGTCCATATAAGGATTTCGTCCACAAACGTAATAGCTACGGAACCGTAAACATAAAGCCACTTTATGGCATAAATGTCAAAAAGAGTTTACAATACATTTTTATGGTGAAGTTTTCTTCACCTAGTCAGGTGGGTAACAAAGCTTTGGGAGTTTATACTCCTATAAATAACAACCCAATTAATGAGTTTCATCATTTTATTGAAGAGATAGTCTTTAAGTGTTTCTCCTATTAAAATAGAGAGATGTGTATTTTTCTAGTATAAGAAAGAGAGTATAATTGTTATCTCCTTATATTTAGAGATAAGATGTAATTTTTCTTCCACTTAGTAAAAATATTTCTCTAACCTTTCCTGTGGTTTTCCCCTTATTAGTTAAGGGTTTTCTATGTTAAAATATTGTATGTCAATTTCTATTTTCTTAACTCTAATTTTAGTTGCATTGTATTAATCTACCATTTTGGTATCCAACAATGATACCAGATTGTTGATACTATTCTGCTGCAATACACATTGGTACAATATCAAATTTATAATAAAAATTCTTAGGAAAGACTTGGTATTTAAGTGTGTCCATTGGTGATCTACCTCTCTTTTCTAGAAACTTACCCGAGGTGTTGATTCACGGGCTACAATCACTGTTCCAATATATGCTACTATTCATGATGAAAATTGTGTAAGCTGGTGTAGCTAAAAAAATTATTTAATGTAAAATCATGGTAGCAAAATTCAAGATTGAGAAGTTCAAAGGGAATAATTTCTCCCTCTCGAAATTAAAGATAAGGGCAATTTTGAGAAAAGATAATTGTTTAAGTGCAATTAAAGACAAACCTACAAATATCACTAAAGAAAGGTGGAAAGAGATAAATGACAATGTTGTTGTCAATTTGCTCTTAGCAATGACAGATTCAATTTTGTTAAGTGTTATAGAGAAGAAGATTACAAAGGAGATTTGGGATGTTATCATAAAACTGTATGAGATCAAGTCACTTCATACTAGTATATTCTTCAAGAGGAAACTCTTCACCCTTGAACGAGTGAGTCCATGTCGGAGACAATTACATTAACATTCTAAATGCATTATTTGTTCAACTTCCAACATCAAATTTCAACATAGTAGAAAATGAATGTCCATAATTTCTACTTTAGAATTTACCAGATTCATATGATCAACTCATCATCAACATAACAAATAATAATATGGTCAATTGTCTATCCTTTAATGATGTTGTTGGAGCTATTCTTGAAGTTGAAGAAGAATATAGGCAAAAGAATAAGGAAGATAGGTTGGAAAATTCGAAGCATGCATAGGCCTTAACAATGATGAGAGGAAGATCAACAAAATTTGATTTTAATGGGAGTCAAAATCATGGTAGATAAAAAAATCTCGAAGATGGAAGAATCTCAAATGCTATAATTGTGGTATGAAAGGACACTTGAAGAAAGATTGTTAGCATAATAAGAAGAATGGAGAAAAGAACTTTGAAGCATCAACCTCTTAAGGTTGTGTTGCGAGTACCTCAAATGACAGAGTAATACTATATAGTGAAGCAATAATCAGTTCTAAAGGTGGAAAACAATTCCATGATGATTGGATAATGGATTTAGGTGCAACTTAGCACATGACTCCATATTGAGATTAGTTTTACACTTATGAGCTTATCTCTGAAGGAGTCGTGTTCATGGAAAATGATCATGCCTTATAAATTGCTAGAGTCAATACTATCAAATAAATTATATATAATGGTATTGTTCGCACAATTCAAGGAGTACAATATGTGAAGGGCTTGAAGAATAATTTATTCTCCATTGGGCAATTTAATGACCTTGAGTGCAAGATCCATACTGAAGGTGAGATCTTAAAGGTAGAGAAAGACAATCTTGTAATGATGAAAGTAGATAAGATCATGGCTAATCTATACATGCTTTTGGGAGATACATTGCAAGAAGCAGATGCATAAGTTGCAATATCAAGCCAAGAAGAAACAACAATGATGTGGCATCATAGACTAGGTCATATGTTTAAGCAAGGCTTGAAAGTCCTTATGGAACGTAATCTCACACCTAGGCTCAAAATGGAAAACTTAACTTTTTGTAAGCATTGTGTGATAAGTAAACAACACAGATTGAAGTTTGCTAGAGTAACTACTAAAGGCAAACACATATTGGACTTGATCCACTTTAATGTGTGGGAATCACTAGAAATATCTATGGAAGGAGCAAAATATTATGTATTGTTCATTGATGATTACTCCAAGAGATTGTAAGTGTACCTAATCAAGAAGAAGTCAAATGTGTTTCCAACATTCAAGTAATTCAAAGCACAAGTGGAGCTTGAAACTAGCAAAAGAATTAAGTGCTTGAGGATAGATAACAAAGGAGAATATGTAGATGGTGACTTTTTTAGCATTTTGCAAACAATAGGGTATTTCAAGACAATTTAGAGTTCCATATACACCTTGGCATAATGGTGTGGCAGAAGGAATGAATAAAACTCTCCTAGAAAGAATAAGAGTTATGTTAAGAATAGTGGAAGTGATCAAATCTTTCTAGGAATAAGCAGTTAAAATCGCCTCTTTTGTAATAAATTGATCATCATCAACAACAATTGGTTTAAAGACATTGATGGAGATGTGGAAAGGAAAACTAGTTGATTACTTTTCTCTACATTTGTTTGGATTTCTTGTGTATGATGTACAACTTTCAAGAAAGAACAAAAATGAATCCAAAATCCAGGAAATGTATATTCTTGGGTTATGTTGACAATGTTAAGGGTATCGCTTGTGGGATCCTACTACCCACAAGGTTGTTTTTAATAAGGATATAGTCTTTGTAGAAAATGTATTACAAAGTAAGTAGAAAAATGACAGCACTACTACAAGCATTATTATAATGCATATACAAGACTAGAGAAGATGACTTTTCTAAAGCAAAAACAATACAAAGAATAAAAGGCAAATGAGGTAAATGATGAAGAAGATCGGCAAGTAACTCATCAAATAAGGAAACCATCTTGGCACTTGAACTATGTCATGGCAAGCCATGATGCATTCGATCTTCTAACTGAAGAAGTAGAACCATCAACCTTTCAAGAGGATATGAGGAGTTCACATGTGTTTTATGGATGACAACAATGTAGGAAGAAATTGAAGCCTTACATAGAAATAAGACATGAAAACTTGTTGAACTTCCAAAAGGTCAGAAAGTCATTGGTAATAAATGAGTTTACAAGATCAAACGAGATGGAAATGATCAAGTGGAACGATATCGTGCAATATTGGTGGTCAAAGGATATGCAAAAAAAAAGGTATTGTCTTTGATGAGACACTAGTTGTTAGATTGACCACTATCAGAGTTGTTTTGACTATGTGTGTTGCATTTGACTAATATCTTGAGCAACTAGATGTAAATACTGTTTTTCTTTATGGAGAACTTGAAAAGGATATATATATATATATGCTCCAACCAGAATGATTTAAAGAACAAGAAAAATAAAACTTGGTTTACAGGTTAACCAAATCTTTGTACAGTCTAAAACAAGTGCCAAGATGTTGGTATAAGAGATTTGATTCCTTCATAATTAGCCTTAACTATAACATAATGAGTTCATACCATTGTACTTACTACAATAGGTTTGATGATAATGATTTCATTATTTTGTTGTATGTGAATGACATGTTGGTTATGACACACTCTACCCCAATACTTAACAATATTGATAAAATATACTTAGGCTAAATTTAAAGGGAAAAACAAATATCAACTGGTAAATGATTCACAAAATCAAAATCAAAATCAAATTGTCATTATCACGATAAGGGAAAATAAACATGCGCTTTTAATGGCACTCCAAATGCCAATTGCTAAACTCTCATGCATTCCTAATGGTACTCCAAAGGTCAAGTTCTAACATCACAATATACCAACTGTTATAACACAATTACAAAAATAAAGCGCCCTAATGTCATATGACCTATTAGAGCATAACCAAAATAATAAAAAAGATAGTAAAAGGAGACAGCAGTTGAGAAACCCTCGCTTAACTCTCCTGTTCCTGCTCAATATCACTTGCAAGTAGCATTTAGTCCAAATACGAACAATGCATACAAAAAAGGAGTGAGAAATATTCTTCATTCAAGCATATGGTATGAACACACCATAAGTAGGACAACACATGCGCATAATTAATTATAGGTTTAGAAGATTTGAAAACTTTGTCATGCAATTAAACTAACAAGCAATCATAACCCCACATAGTAGACAGGGACAAACATGTATACACATGAGTGTTGCCAAGGAATGCATTCATAGCACTACTCCGTATGCTATATGGTACCATTTTTAACTCAAGAAGTAGGCTAGGTGCAACCTTACTAATTTTTACATATACGATTAGTTATGCCACTCTAGCATGATATCCTTTTGGTAGCACATTAGGTACTACTCAGCTTGCATCGTCAGGTCTGGCATGTGGGATCAATCACCACTATTGAAACAACATCTATACTAAGTAGCCCCTAGGAGGTCTAGTGACTTTGCCACTCGGGTTCACTCTACATTCCTTTTATATCGGTTTCATTGCATGATGCATGATGATGAAGTTTAATTAATTTGCCAATTTCCCATGTCTCAAAATTAGACTGATGAGGACCATTCTTGGCCCTCTAAGCCTAGGTACCTCATCCACAACCCACACATGCTCACATGAGTACCTCCTTGGCCCTCCATGCTTTTTTGTCACAAATTGAGTCACTCTTCTCATTTTTTTTAACTATGTACATGAGTACATTTTGGCTTCTCCCAGGCTCAAGTACCTATAGGATAAATGTCCATCAGGGTCATTCTTGTCTGTCACAGACTAGGTTACCATTTTTATATGTCATATCGTCATTCTCAATGCAATAATAATTATACCAGTATAATTCAAACAAGCACATAAGTTAAGAGAGAAACAATAAATATATTCAAAACCAAATATTCATACAACACAAATAGAGCAACATGAGTGTGCTCCCATTAGCACGGACGTACACAATTAGTATGACTCTGCACGGGCGTGCAAAGATTATGCACAATCGTACTCAACAACCTGCTACTGAAACCTCCTGGATTATTGTTCGGAGTTTCAAGCCTAAGGGAAACTTATGGTTTTCTAAATTTTGCAAACACACAAATAATTGCACACACAACTAGTTACACAAAGAAGACTCAATAAATTAGGGAGTTCAGTCCCTTGTGGGACACTAAGCTCAATCTCTTTCAGGGGAACATTAAGAATAAACACTTTGGGGTTCAAAGGAAACCCTTAGCCCCTAGCTATAAGGTTTTAATTCACCATAGCTAAAAGAACATTCATACTTTGGGATCCTAGGAACGACCCCCTCCTACCTATAGTCGTATCTATACTCTTTAACAAAATTTCCCACTCCCCTTACTTGGAGAAGTGTAGACGTAGAGAACACATTCCTCCAGAACATTCTTCTTGTTCCTTTAGGATTTCCTCTAGAGATTCTTCTTCTATCTTTTGATTTAGAAAGTATAAATTCTATCTTATTTTTTTGTTCCCTTATAGCCCCAAAAATCGATCTTGCAGCTCCTAAATAACCTATTTTTCTTAATTTAATTAGTTAAAAATTCAACCTATATTTCTCCAAAAATATCATTTATTTAATTATGAAACAATTAAACCACTTATTAATAATAATTAATAAAATAAAATCTCTACAAAAAAAAAATAAAATATCATAAAAACTAGGATGTTACATTGGTGGTAAGCCTTAACAAAGATTGAATCTAAGAATTAAATGTACAGTTGGCTAAGGGAGTTTGATATAAAAGATTTGGGACCAACAAACAAGATTTTAGGGATGCAAATCCATTGAGGTAGAAAAGATAGGAAGATTTGGCTTTCTAAAAATAATTACTTATAAAAGGTCTTGCAGTGATTCAACATGCAAGATTGTAAGTCAATTTCTACCTCACTTCTTGTCAATTATAAATTATCCTCGAGCATATCTCCTAGCAATGAAGTAGAGAGGATGAAAATGTCTTGAGTATCGTATGCATTAGTGGTGGGAAGCCTTGTATATGTCATGATTTGTACAAGGCCAGACATTGCACAAGTAGTGGAAGCAGATAGTATATTCATGGTAGATCCTAGTAAAGAGCATTGTAATGTTGTTAAGAGGATCTTAGATACATCAAAGGAACCTTGAGTGTTGCATTATATTTTGAAGGATTGGAGTATATTGTCAAGGGTTATGTCGATTCAGATTTTGCATGTGATCTTAATAAAAGAAAATCTACTAATGGCTATGTGTTTACACTTGCAAGAGGGGTGATAAGCTGGTTATCCAAGTTATAAATGTTGTAGCTTTATCTACAACAAAGGCTGAATATATGGTAGTTACTCAAGCATACAAGGAAGCTATTTTGATTAAAAGGTTAATGGAAGAACTTAGGCAAAATTAATATAAGATTTCTGTGTATTGTGATAATTAAAGTGCTTTAGACATTGCAAGGAATCCAACCTTCATTCCAGGACAAAGTACATAAGTGTTCAATACCACTTTGTGAGAGAAGTAATATTGGAACATAAGTCTATGCGTGCAAAATGACCCAAGTGTTTTGATGATAACAAACATTATGAACAATAGATTATATATTATGTTTAACTGATGTTCTCTAGATTTCAAAAGAATCACGGGTTATTGGACTTAATGATTAGGGGTTATTGGACTTAATGATTAGGGGTTATTGGACTTAATGATTGGAATGCATCCTCATAAGGAAAACGTAATTGGAATATAGGTTTATCTTTTGCGTCCAAAAAAAACTCGTCATCCATAGATGTATTCATCATCCAAAGGGAGCTCACCATCCAAAGAACGTGGTTAATGTCCATAGAAGAGCTCAACATCCAAAGATGAATTCAACATCCATAAAAGAGCTCAACATCCATAGAAGACTATAATACTCTATTCATACCCTACCTATTGTGATCTCTAGTATTATAGTACATGTTCCTATACTTGTATTTTAAAAAAAAATTATTTGCTTTCACTCTCATTTGTGCCTAGATAACAACTTTAATTCGATTATCTTTTATGTATTAAAATCACTACCTACATTTGTATGTGTAAGGTTAATAAATCAATAAAAAATATTAATTAAAAATTTGATACAACTAAATTGAAAATTCATTTTTAAATCATCTAACCATAACATTAAAAACATTCAATTATAATATTAAATCATTCAAACATATATCATAGGCAAGCATTAGAAACATAATCACCTAATATAATTATTCTTAAATATAATGTCTTAATCATTAAAAACTTTTATATAATGTGTTGGTCCTTTGAAGGAGACACTTCAAATAAAATTTTTATCAATGAGTAATCAACATGAAAAAATAAAGAAACATGAAAAAATAAAGAAAAAAAGTGCATTATGTACGAGATAGTAAACAATACAAATTTAGAACACTAGTAATTAAATTAATACAAATGTGCACTACACCATAAAAACGTCAAATGCAACATATTAATTAAGTTGCTTATATGAACAATTAATAGAACCATAACTGGACTGCAACATCCATTATAGGTTTGATATATATTTTTAGTTTAAATATATTTTGGATCTCTTATAATTCTACCTGATTTTAGGAATTGTAAAATTTTTTGTGAATTTTATATCCTAACATTTTCTTAGTGTCATATTTTACTATTATTAATAATTCTAAGTAGTTTAGGATTGATGTAATTATCAAAATAAATAATATTAATTAAAATAATTAAGGTAACAAATTATATTTTAAATTAAAATAATTAGAATATTTCTAGAAATAATGTATTTATTTATTTTTTAGTAGAAATAATGTATTTATTATTTTATATAAATAAGATAATTACATATAATTTAATTTTACAATTTATTTTTTAATATATTACGAACACTAATTTTATTGCTTTTAATATTATTTTTTATTTTTTAATTGACTAATAGAATTTTTTTTACATTGTATTTAAAAAAATAGAATTTATTCAGAATTTTATAATTTAATTATAATATATTATTTCTATATTTCAATTTATTGATTTTGATTGACTGTAATATAATTTAATTTTAATATATTATATTTTAATTTATTTTTATCTTTAGAGATAAAATTACACATGAGATATATTTTAAAAATAAATTATATTAAAATAAGTCAAAATTAATAAATTGAAATATAAAGATAACATCAAAATTAATATATTAAAACTAAATAATATTTTTTATAAAAGAAGTACAATTTTAAAAGTAGAATAATAAATTGAAAAATAAGAATAATATTAAAAAATAAAATCACCATTCATAATATATTAAAAGATAAATTATAAAAGTAAATTATATATAATTACCTTATTTATATAAAATAATAAATACATTAATTAATTGGATTGAGTACTTAGAAATAATTTAATTATCTTAATTTAAAATATTATTTGTTACTTTAATTATCTCAATTAATATTATTTATTTTATTAACTATGTCAATACTAAATAAACTATAAATAATAATAAAAACTAAAAAAATTACTAAAAAAATGTGATTAATTTTTAAAATTGATAAAATAATTAATGTGCAATAAATAAAACCAAATAGAGACATATTTCTGTGAACCTAAAACATATTTACAATCATTTTTTTAACTAAACTTGTTAGATGCAAGTGCAAGTGAGTACTAATTTTTATCCATAAATATTATAGTTCTAATTTTTTTATTAGAACCATATTTTCACAATACTCTATTTTACAATTTAGTAATTGAATTAATAATTAATAAAATATATAATTATATATAAAAAACATTTAATTAAATTATTAATACAATATAATAGATACATGTATAGGACAAGGGGAATATTATAGGACCCATATCTACATTCATCTTCATTTAAAATTTACGCATAAATATCCACCCTAGATTCATTCTCATGCATTTACCATTTGCAAATATTGTCTGGATATAATTTGTCATTCCTGAACAACATCATTAGATATAAATATTTCACACCTAATACATGATAAAAAAAAATCCTTATATTTAATAAATATAGCATTTAAGTCACGATGCAATCAACTTTGACTATTTTACTGCTATTAAATTTAGTAATAAATACTTTTTTAATAATCGCTTTACTAATATTTTATATTATTATAAAAGTTTATACATTTAATATATATATATATTCTATTTAATAAATGTATTATTTTAATAAATATAGTATATAAATATTCACACCTAACAAATGGTAACTAAAAAAAAATCTTTTATTAAATAAATTTAGCATTTAAGTCACTATGCAATCAACTTTGACTATTTTGCTGCTATTAAATTTAGTAATAAATAATTTTTAAATAATCGCTTTACTACTATTTAATATTATTATAAAAGTTTATACATTTAATATATATATAACAAATTTAATAAATATAGTATTTAATAATATTGTTTTTGTTAATTATATATTATAGGTTAAATTAATTTGCATATCTCTATAATTTGTTTAAGTTTTTAATTAAGTTCCTATTATTAAAAATATTTTTAAAAAATTTTATAATTTAAAAATCTTGTAATTAAATCCTTTATTCATCCACGTCGTTACAATTCCATTAATTTATGCTGATCAGATAATATGACATAGCAATTAACTTTTTCTATTATGCGAGCATGATATTTTAATATGATAATTATTTTTTATTTTCATCTTTTCTATTTTTTAAGGGTTTTTAAAATTGTAATTTTAATTATTGGTAGAGATACGTAGAAAAAACTTTTTAGTATACGAATTCTTTTCACATTGCTAAAAAGTTCAGGTACACTGAAAAAAATATATTCCTTTTTTCAATTGTATATAATGGATATATGCATTAGTTGGTGTTTGAAAAATTCATATTCATCATTGTTTATAAAGTAATGGCAAAAGTTGTATGAAAATTTATACTTTTTCCTATTATGAAATACTATAAACAAGAATATAAAGTTCTAAACAAATCTTTAATTTAAGAATTAACTATGTTGATTTTTTCTTTCCCTTTTTTTAATTGTCCAAAAATGAGATAATAATATAATGAAACTTAAAGCGAAACTTGCCTTTTTTCTTTAATTTTTTGTCTCTATCTTTTGTCTTACTCTTTCTTTGTGCAAAAATGGTCAAATATGAGGAAAAAACATATTCTCTATATGTATGCAACAAAATATATTTGCATGGATTTGCCCGAAAATGAAATTAGGGATTTATAAACCCTTAAAAAATAAAATTAAAAGAGTACTTACCATATTAAAATGACACATATGTTACTACAATGAAAACTAAACTCGTCTTCTTAAACACAAATGTTCAATTTATTTTGGAAGAATCTTATTTAATTTATAGAAGAAAGCACTAGTAAAATTTTCCCGATCAGTCATAGCTATAATCGTACATGCACAATTGACTTATTGGAAGTACATTTACATAACGTGCGTAAATCATACGGGTCCAAATATCTCAAGTAATAGTTTGTGCTTTGTGACACTCACAATCCAAAATAAAACAAAATATGTGTCACATAAGTCTTATAAAAGATATTACATACTACATCATCATAAAGGAGGGGATACAAAACTTACACACTCTAAGTTGATCACACACTAACTACAAAGAAGAAGGAGGATGAGACACTAGCTCTGGTTGGACAGGTTCAGGATTTACACTATGACAATGGGGACAAGGTCTAGGATGACTAGGATCATGATGGTGAATTCCACTCGGGTGAGGTGCGTAGGTCGGCTCCATATATCTCGTATAGATATATAGAAGTCCAGCATAGCGTAGAACATAAATGAAATCAATGTAGTGACACATGGCGCAAAGTTCACGGTGATGTCATTGCAATACTTGACGTGTTCTAAGTTTGGATTAATCGTTAAGGCCCCTCTTAGGCCCACCATGATCTCCTTGAAACATTGGGAGAAAGTGCCCAAATGTATTCTATTGAATGACATGCGAGATTGGGACTAGTTCCTCGATGGCCTCGGTATCTGCTTCCAACAAAACATTGTTCGAGATCATCGCAGTTGCACATACACGATAAGAAACACAAGGGTAAGCTTATGATATACAACATATATAAATAAAACATAAGTACAATAAACATCCAAATTTCATAAGCTACAAGCATTCAGACACAACATAAACTTATACTCCTAAAAATAACCAATATATATATATACTACTGTGAAGACTATCTTTCGAGCGATCAGTTGGACACTTTTTCTTAACATAGTATACATGATTACCAAGTTATCACAACACAACACATGCCAAACAAACCATTAGGGGAAATGTCGGGACATGATCTATGGATGAGATAGGTGATTTGTCGAGATAGGTATACGTGGGTAGTGACTCATCACGATACAAGATTTGTAATGTCCTTGTACCCCTGTGGAATCGTTTGTCTCTCTGTCCTCGAGACCTGATTGTCCCACACCTCTTATCTTGGAAGCCCAATTGAGACAACTAGCAAAGCTTACATGCCTACTCGCATCATAGTATAAAACTGTTAACTCGCATACTTAGTATCTCTGATAAATCATATGACAAAACATATATAATTGTCATTTTCAAATCGACACCACTTACAACAATCATTGTATGCACATATATAAATTTTATTTAAGTCTTATGAGTCATCGGTCTTTAACGTTCTAATTGCAAATCTTAAAGTTATTTAGTATTATTCTTATTATGATAGATTTTTAGGAGTGATTACTATGATTTTAAGAAGAAAAGGGTATTTATCTACATGTCTTAAACTTTTCTAATTTCGCTCCACGAGCTTGTGGGTTTGCTTAGCGAATTCTTTCTATTGATTTTCTTGAGTTGATTTTCTCGCTCAATGAGTTCCTTTCTCGCTTAGGCATCCTTCAGTTTGTTTGCCCATTGAAGCATTTTGTTTGCTTAGCGAGACAAACCTTAGAGGTATTGCTCTTAAATTCACTCAATAATCCAATGGGTTCACTTAGCAAAATCAAGGTTTGCTTAGCAAATTTTCTTATAGGGAAACTAAATTTTCAAAGTTCTCGACCTTCACTCAACAATTTAGTGAATTTATGGGTATCTAAAGTCTTCGCTCAACGAGAGTATAAATTTATGATTTTGTTATGAGTCTACATTCATAGTGTTCATCAATTCATGAACACTCTTTCGATGAAATAGGTAAAATTTCCAAGTTTTAAGTGTTATTTATGAAGCGCTTAGTGAAAACTAGATCTCACTCAATAAGCACTCATACAATTCTTCCAAAAAACAAGTCTCGTTGGGTGAATAGAGGTACTCGCTTAGCGAGAACATGTAACAACTTCATAACTCAATAGGATTTCACTATGAGAACACTTAAAATGATATGAAATTTCATAAATACTACCCAAATCTTCATTGTATAGCATAATAAACTCATCTCATTTACTAGAAACACTAATAACACAACATATCTTAGATCATATATTTTTCTACATACATTCATGTATTCAAGAATTTTTCTCTAAAATCTTAACTTAGATCAGTGTAGCATGTTGTGATTTATTTAAGCACATTCTAGACTAACATATCATACAACTTAACCATCAAATCATAAAGAGGCAAACTTACCTTACCTGAAGTGAAGATTTGAAAGGAAATTTTACTAAATGAGCTTAAAGATCAATAATGAAGGTGTGGGTGGGGGAAACCGATGCACACAATGTTTCATCATAGACGAAAATTATAGCTTTGCAAGGGGTGAAAAAGCTCTGATTTCTTAGCTAAGGATGTATTTTAAGGAGGGTTTGAGGCAATCTAGTATCCATGGGTCAAGAAGGGTCAAAAGAAATCCCTTTGCCCAAGAGTTAAAGGAAGATGTGACTAAAGTGATTTTAACCAAAATGGAAATATAGTGGGTTGATAGAAAAATGCCCAAGATGATAAATTTAACTATAGGATTTTATGCCAAAAATAGTAAGATAATTAACTATAAATGATATAATTTTGTAAAAAATGTGAGGTCAATTAGTGATTTATCTCGAAGTGCGTAATAATTATTTCAAAAAATATGTAGATGATACTATATTATTAACTACTAGAAAAGACCATTGCCTTGAAAAACATGCATCAAATTGTTTTAATCTTATACAAGAATTAAATTAATTTTTTTTATAATTATTTTTCAACCACTTAATTAATCACAAAAAAACACAATGTTATAATATTTATACAATAAAAAAATAAATTATTAGATTATAATTATCTAATTAATATAAACTAATTATAATGACATCATATTACGAATATTTAATTATAAAATTTTATATTATAAATACATTTTAAAAAGTATTTTAACTATGGAGATCTAATTAAAAATTCAAAAAGCTATAGAAAATCTACGGATTAATTTAACGTATAATATATTTAATAAATAAAACGTTTAATGGTATGGTACCGTGAATTTTACTTTTATATATAATTATATTTAGAAGTATGTAGAGAGATACATGCATAAATACATATATAGAAAAAAAGGAGAGAGATTAATAGGTTAAATATGATAATTAACAAAATAATTTTTTTCTTACAAGTTTTTTTAATAATTTTTATTATTTTTATGACTAGATGGGGTGAAAACTGCCCAAAACAAACGATAATTAACGAATAAATGCCGTGGTTGCCAGACAAACAGACTTCAGAAAGAAGGACAAGAATTGAAAAATAAAATATTTAAATTCTTGTTTTTTAATTAATATTTTCCGATCATGCAACGAGGTTTTAGACGAGGATTGGAACAAAATTTCGTTTTCGTCTCAAGAAAACAATATTAATGATGTGAATGGTGAATGAAGAATACGAAAGAAGAGAAAAAAGAATTATATTGAAGGAAAAATATAAATAAATTGAATTTTAAATTTGCATTTATAGAAGTTATTTTTTTATTTCCCTTTTAATTAAAAAAAATATCATTATTCATATTTATTTAATAATTTTTTTAATTCATTCAAACATACCATAAAGGAAAAGGAGGAGCATATTGAATGTGTGCTTGGAGGTGCACGAACGAGCATATTCATTATTCATTAAGCGAAGATGGCATGCACCAACCAAAAGCAGCGGCGAATAGGTGCTCAACTTCGCAATCAATAACATGTACTTTTTAGCTTTGCTTCAATCGCTATGATTTTGACTTACACAACCCTCCTAAGTCCTAATCCAAAAGAACACCCTCCTTTGGCAGTATACAAAAATTCCACCAATCCATGCTTCCCAAAAGACAAATTCCTCCTCCTCCTCTCTCTTGATATTTTCTCATTAATTTTTTTAATTAATATTTTCCAAGTCAAGAAATTAAATCTTTTAACTAATATTTTTCCAAGTCAAGAAATTTTTTTTATGATATGATTTTATTATTTTGTCAGTATAATATTATTTTAATATCAACTAATTAAGAATATCTTTAAATATAACTTTAAAATATTCTCTTTATATAAATTAAAATAATTATTTTGAATGAGAATATTTTTTAAGAATTATTTGTCAACAATTTTTTTAAAAAATTATTTTTAAGAGTTTTTTTTTCAATAAGAGTGTTTTATATTTTTAAAATAAATTATTGTAATTAAAAATAACAATATATTACAATATAATTTTTTTATTATAAAATTTGCAATATAATTAATATATTAAAATATTTATTTTTTATAAATTTTAGTTATATAAAATAAATATTATTGTACAGATCAAAATATTGATTATTATTAGAAAACTTATGAATTTTTACTTATATAAGAATTCATTACTGGATTACATTCACACCATTGATGTATTTCATTAAATTCTTTCTTATCTAGTTGTGTTTTTCATGAATAAGCAACATTATAGTATGCTAATAAAATGACGTTTCGTTCTTTAGTTGTATTTTTCGTGAATCAACAATACGTATGGTAATAAAACGACGTGTTCGTATTTAGTTGTATTTTTTTCCTGAAAAAGGAAATATTATATTGTGGTAATAAAACGACGTCGCGCGGTGACCCCCAGCCGCGAACACATAAAAGGCCGAATCTCGGGGAAAATACAAAGACCCGCCACCACGGCTAACAGAGCTCGAAACTCGCTTTGCTCTGCTCCAAAACCCCCCTTTCTCTCTCTTCTCTTGCAGAGAAAACCGAAGAAGACAAACCCTAACGGCGACGCACATGGCCTCCTCACTCTTTCAGCCTTCTCCGTCTTCGGCCATGGCGTTTGCTTCCTCTGCTTCCTCTTCTCTCTTCGCCGCCACTTCCCATGTTCGAACCTTAGGTTTTGTTGACCATTCCCGCGCTCGAATCTTCGTGCCTAGTAGCGTGGTATAATCAACTAAACTAATCATCCGTTTTGTTTATGTTTTCTTCACATTTTTTAATTATTATTTACGCACGATTATGTTGCTCTTTCTTTCAATGGCAGAAATGTGATATGTCGGAGTCGTCGAATTTTGCGAACGGGCCACCGATCATCCCCGTTCTCAACGAACGGACGCTGCCGAAGTTCATGGAATCTGCGAGGGCGGAGAAAACGGTCAACCGTAACAGTAACCGGTTGAAATTGTTCTCCGGCACCGCCAATCCTGCACTTTCTCAGGTTATTTATTTGCCTGTTTACCTTGAGTCAATAGTCAAAAAAGTGTTGAAAGATGTTTTAATTCCTGAATAATGAAATTTAATGTGCGTTTCATTGGACAATCAGGTACATCGGGACTAGTTTGACCGATGAAATTCAAGGACTGTTGACTGACGCACTAGTTTTTAGTGACTTATCTGATAATTGGTCTTTCAGTTATTTTTTTTAATTTTACTAATGAATGATATGCGTCTTAACTGAATAAATATTCATAGTTTCATTTCTGATTCAAAGGATCAATATAATTGAAAAATGATATCAGACTGTATTCAAGGTGTCATGTAGCAGTGTGGTGTACGTCAATTTGTAGTTATAAACATGATAGGTACAATAAACAGTAAAAGGTTATTTTTTGAGTTCAGAATCTAGTAGCTACCTGACGTTTTGGTTCCTTGCTATTATATGAAGTTGGTATGAGCCGTCTCTTTATTGGGCTGGTTTTTGTTGAGTTTTTATTGTTTTTCTAACTGTTTTTCTTCTATTAGGAAATTGCTCGGTACATGGGACTGGAACTTGGAAAGATTTCCATCAAGCGATTTGCTGATGGTGAAATCTATGTCCAGTTACAAGAGAGTGTTAGAGGTTGCAATGTATACCTTATACAGCCAAGCTGCCCCCCTGCAAATGAGAATCTCATGGAGCTTAAAATAATGATTGATGCTTGTCGGAGAGCATCGGCCAAAAATATCACTGCTGTGATTCCATACTTTGGATATGCCAGAGCAGATAGAAAGGTAATTATCTGATTTTCTTTTGTAATCAGTACTAGTAGCTTTCATATGATCCACAATGGCAGACAAGATTCTCCTGCTCATTGGTTAATTACTTTGGTATACTTTTGTTCTCTTTCTGGAAAATTTTCTGACTGATTTGTGATGTATTTGTTCAATTCCTTCATTCTCTTGTGTGCTATTAAATGGAGAAATAATTTGTTGTTGTTTTTGTTATCTTATTGAAAAAATTTATCTTTGGTTGGTTTTGTGATTTTGCTTAATGGTGTACTTGAAGCTAACACGGGTATTACATGCAATTAATGGAGTTATTTAATTTTTCCTTTTTTCCTTCACAGACTCAAGGGCGTGAATCAATTGCAGCTAAACTTGTTGCAAACCTTATTACAAAAGCTGGGGCAGACCGTGTTCTTGCTTGTGACCTTCATTCAGGGCAGTCCATGGGATACTTTGATATTCCTGTGGATCATGTACATTGTCAAGTAAGTAAGCTCTGAATGGTTGTAGTTTATTTCTTGACAACATGTTTCCTGATACTATTGTTTATGATGTCCACTAGCCTGTGATCCTTGATTATCTTGCCAGCAAGAGAATAAGCTCAAATGATTTGGTGGTTGTTTCCCCTGATGTTGGTGGTGTTGCAAGAGCTCGTGCATTTGCAAAGAAATTATCTGATGCACCTTTAGCTATTGTAGACAAAAGGCGCCATGGACACAATGTTGCTGAGGTAATAATCACAACAAAATCTGTCATTATCCTTGACATGTTGCATTTCTTTTTGGAATTGCCAATTATGTAAGAGAGTATAACTTTTAAACAGATATCGTTGGGTTTTTCTTGGTGTTCATTATCAATAATTACTTTCTTTCCAGAAATAAATTAGTCCTCTCTGCAACACTTGGCTTAATCAATGAATGTGGCCATTGATAATGTCTATTTGATGTGTAGTATGTTAAATGGTTTCTTTGGCATTATCATATTTTCCTTTAAATTTCTTCTAAAAAGATGGAAGTTTATAATAAGAAGCCTGCTTGCTTTTATATCTGCTCAGCACGAGTTTGGAAGTAATGTTGTGGGGTTGAAGTGTGCTCAGTCCTATTTTCAGGTGCATACTAGGTTAATGCACAGTATTATAGAAGCTATAGCGATATTTCTATTTTCTAATTGTGACTAGCTTCATTAGGTATGCATAGTATTCACTGTTCCTTGTAGATTGTGATAAAATTACTATTAGTAATATCATTTGGGATCTATGCCTTTGATACAAAGGCACTGCCTTAGTGTCTCGATGTTGTCCGGGCACATTAATTTTGATGAGGATGTGAATGATGTGAGTTCTAGAGGGATTATAATACTCCGATATTATGCCTAGAACTCTGACTTCTGTGCTTGGTTGGATACTTGGGTGCCATTTTACGAAGTTATTTGGTGGCCTATCTAAGTTACATTGGTATTCGCCAGAGCTCATGGTTTAGCTAGTTTTATAGTAAACTAATTATCCTTGGCTAAATTGAAGTTAACAACATGGATCTCCCAAGTATATTTATCTGTCTAATGTTTTCCCTGCAGGTGATGAACCTGATTGGTGATGTAAAAGGAAAAGTTGCAGTAATGGTGGATGATATGATTGACACTGCTGGTATGCCATCTCCAATGCCAAATTTAAATTTTGAAAAAAGAGATTGTTTTCTCCTGTGCTCTTTTGTTGCACATGGTGGTTACTTGCTGGGTTAAAGAAATCTAGCTAAGCAAACAAATTTTAGCTTGTCTTTATTTTACATATATTGAAATTCTAGACTTTTACGTGTATTGAAATTTTAGCTTCCTGGCATCCTGCCTTTCTATTTTGCTTAGTGTATTTTCTTGGACTGGCTACATTTTAAGAGCTTGAGCTCATTATTTCTGCTTTTTTAATGAACTTTTTGTCAAACAGATTCCAAATGTTCTTTAGCATATTTTGGTATTTCTAATTTTTCAAGTATTTGCCTCAGATTTTTTATAAGCATATATTCTTTGAGGGAACTGCTGAATGTAGCTATAGAGACTAGAAATTAATTAAATAAGAAACACTATCTTAAGATTGTAATTGAGGGGGGGGGGGGGGATTCAGTCATTCTAATCCATCCATTTGCCTGAGAAGATGGTTGGTTGCTATTTGAAAGGTTTCAGCTTGCATTTCCTTAAGGAGCATTTACGGTGTTTCCTCTTTGTTGAGCAGGCACGAATGATGGTTGCATTAGTTTCTTTTTGCCCTTGTCATCATTGGTACCTGTTGGTATATATCTGATTCTAATTGTTTTGGACGTCAGGGACCATTGCTAAGGGTGCGGCACTTTTACATGAAGAGGGAGCTAGGGAAGTGTATGCATGCTGCACTCATGCTGTTTTCAGGTATTGCCTTCTGTTGTGCCGTACATTTTTACTCTTGGCTTTTTTCTTTTTGTTTCCCTAGTAAATGATTGAAGAAAGTTAAGTTTTGAGTCTAGAGTCTACTGCCAAATCTGAAAACATGTTATGCTTTTATAATAATCCGTTCTTCAATCACCTACTTCGGTTGTTCTGTAGTTTATAACACTAATTGCTAATTAATCAGTAATCATATTGTTAGTCAGCTTATTGGGCATTGTTTTCTTCTCTTTGTATCAATAAGCCTTTGGATAGCTTGAGCAGTATGCTTTACTGTAGACCTTCATCATTAAATAAGCTTGTTCATGTCATTCATGTTCAGCATTATATATGAACCAGTATTCAGATTATGGTGGTTTTTAACTTTGTTTTATTTGGAAAATCACAGCCCTCCAGCAATTGAGAGGTTGTCCGGTGGCTTGTTTCAAGAGGTGATTACTACGAACACCATTCCAGTTGCAGAGAAGAACTATTTCCCCCAGTTAACTATTCTTACCGTAGCAAACCTGTTGGGTGAAACTATTTGGCGTATTCATGATGACAGTTCTGTCAGTAGTATTTTTCAGTGAACAATCGCAATTACCTTTTGCAGTTAATTTAATCAATAAATGCTTTGTTTATTTTAGACCCACCTTTTTTCATTTCGTCTAATTTTTACTTTTAGTTCTCGCCCCTCATTTTTTACATTTAATTATAATTATCATTTTGGGTTGTTCAATTGTAAGTTGTTATGGTTGTCACGGACAATCTTGTATGATATATAAAGTAGGTTTGGCAACCCGCCGTGCCCGCCTTACCCTGGCAGATTGTCTGCTCATATTTTGGAGTATCGATACATGTTAGCTACCGAATCATACCCTTTCCATGAGAAACTTGGAGAAATTTTGATTTACATTTTCTGTTCCATTTTCTTACCGTAGCCTTTTTAATTAGTGGATGTTTGAATATGAGTTGAAAGAATTTAAAAGTACTTTTTCTTTATTGTGTTTTAGAATTCTAATATTTGTATTAGAATTCCAAAATTTACTTTTTCAATTTTTATTTAAACTAGTATAGCTTTTCCAAATTGAGTCTGAAAATTATGGTAAAATTTAAGAACATATTGTAAGTAAAAGTATAAATAAAAGTAGGCCTCCACATATTAGAATATTCTAATAATATCAAAAGGCTCAAAACTTTTATTATCCACCAGGAAGATTGCTCAATGATGTTTAAAGATGAACCTCGTAATGAAAATATTCATTTGACTCTTTTGTAAAACAAATGAGGAAATAAAAGCTCAAGAATATTAAAAGGTGGATAAGACGTCTGTACTGTGACTCATATTTGAGAAAGTGCCCAAGACCTTTAGCATGTCTTATGATAAGAAGTTAACACATTTTTCTAGTACCATCATGTGTTACAAATAACTCATCTTGTCCTTTACCTACTCAATTGTCTTCTATGACAAGATCTCTAAAAATATAATGAAAGTGAAAAAAAAATTGTTACTACACACTTCAAATTCTATATAAACCTTTGTATAAACACAAGATTATTAAAATTTAAGAACATATAAGACATTATTCAAGAAGATTGAATTTTAATGTTGCTACGTTCAAATACAAAGAAGATTGAAATTTAATATTGCTAGTTTAAACACAAAATATGAAAATCATCAACAATAATGATATATTATTTTCTAAATAAGAAGAATGCGAATGACATTATCTCTAAGACTTTCTTTTAAATACTTTATTTTCTATGTATGAAATTTATTAAAAATTATAAATTTTGGTAGAATTTAATAATAAATTAGAAGAAAGATTCATTAAATAAAAGTGAGTTTCATAATAATTTATGATTTATAATAAATTATAGTCAATAATAAAAAATATAAGAAAAAAGTATGTGTGGCGAGCATTCCTCTTGTAGTAGGATGGAAAACATGAGAAAGAAGGAGTTATGTGATTAATATTACCATAGTCAATTATCTAAATATCTTCAAATATCAAGGACTAATAAGGGTACAAGTACTTACTAAAAAAACATAATCCTTATTAACGGGTGAATGAAGTTAAAGTAAGGCTAGTTACACATACAACAAAAATCAGAATTGTCAAACCTATATACTTTGTACCACCTAAATAAAAATTTACTAACATGTACTTCTAAGTGAATTTATTTTGAGATGAATTTATTTGTAGTAAGTTAAGGTTATTATGTGTTCTAAATTAAATTTACGTGTTGGTTTAAGTGAGGAATTTCAATTCTTTAAACATATAATATTGTGTTTGACTCTAGAATTCATATGGACCATGTGACAAATGAGCTATCAATCATACTCTACCAATGACTAGCTCAAAACAGGGTGATTGAACTATATTGAGAAAGTGGGATAGGATTTTTATTCCATCTTATTTAATTATGAATTGACATATCAACTCACTAATTATATAAAAAAAATAGATTGATTGGTTGACCTACTAGTCAAATAAAAAATATATAAAAAATAAAATCTAAACTATTTAAAATATTTACAATAAAATCCAAATACAATAAAAAATCATGAAATACTATATTATTAGTATTTTAAATTAGATAATTATCTTATTGCATGAAAACCAAAAGAATAAATCAATGTTTTCATAAATCATTTTCGATTTCAATCGTTTCTATAAAACCTTAACTCCTAATGAAAATTTATAGTGTTTTAAACAAAAAAGAAAAAGACAGTTTGATGGATTAATATGTTATGACTCACTTTAATATGTTTTCTTGGCAAATTAAGTGAGGTGAGTTAAAACAGGTTGATGAGTTGAAAATACTAGTCTAACTTGCTAAAGGAAACAAATTTAATAGGTTGATATGGTGAGTCTTACCACACCTAAATATCATAATATATTAACATCTTTGGTATATTATGGCTTTATTGTGAAAAAATATTATCCTATTTATAGGATATGAGATACTTTTGAAGAACTAAAATAACACATATGTTTTGTTTATTTTAAAGATAAAATCATATTAAAAAAATTTATTCATGTAAAATAAGTCAAGTTGAGTAATTAAAAAGTAATCCTAAACTATTAAATCGACCAATGAATCTCAATTGTTTATGACTATAATAAGATTTGAATTTCTCAATTTCACTCTATATAAATTCTTAAATAAATACTTCTTAATATAAACTCTTCGTAAGTAACATTTTTTTTTTAAATAGGAACCATTTCTCATATGACCTTAATCATATTTATTTGTTTTAGTAGGTCTATATATTAGATATAACCTTTACTTAAAATTTTATCTTAGAATCATATAACAGTCAAATATAAGATGATATTGGATTAAAAATGGATTTTTTTTTATATTAACTATTCTTTAATGCACAGTTTTATAAAAGTTAAAACAAAGATTCAAATCTAATAAAGCACTAAGAATCTATTTAAGTTGAACTTCAATGCATTATAAGAATTTTCATTAGTGAATTTTTCTAGTGTAAATACACGTGACAAGCTTTGTTAAATTCATGCTTGTGGGTTAATATATAGGTACAACTTTCTTATTTATATTTCTTGTTTATGTAGATGTAACTTTTAAAAGGATCTTAAGTGTGTGTTTTGAACTACATTCTAAGTCCACATCCAAGTGGATTGGATGCAAAAGCTACAAATAATAATGTAAGAATGAACACATGTTGAAGTGGAATGAACGTGTTATAAAAAAATCGACGTGTCCCTCTTAACCAATTACCGAGACAACTTAAGAAAAAAAAAATGAAGAAATAATTGATATAGAGTTTAATTTTAATATACTATGAATATAAAAATAATTATACAGTTAATTAATTAAAAATTATCTTAAATATTATTTTTAAATAAATTATTATCAAATTAACCATCTTACTATACATTACGATCTATAATTAAATGATAATATTTTTTTTATGTTGACAATATATTTTAATTAAATTTATTGTTATATTAAAATGTAAAATATCATGTAAATTTTGGATTTTCTTTCTAAATGTGAGGTTGAATTAATATTTTACGTCAAATAAAAAATTCAGCAACATCTACATTTATTTGTATAAACAATATTGCTTGCAGAATACATCTTAAAAAAGAGCGCAAGTGCTTTTTTTACATTATAAAGGCTTTTTATATAATCATCTAATAAAAAATATCAAATTTATTGATTTTGACACAAATTTAATGGATTTTTTTAATCTAATTTTGATTAGATATCATAGTAATAAATTTACTCATTAACTATATATTTTTTTTTGGGTAGTGATTGCAATTATTATTTTTTGGTAGAGCTTTACTCATTAACTGTAAAACTAAAAACAAATAAGATGTTTCACAAAATATCACAAATTACTGTAAAGACGGCATTGAGATTTAAATTGTATGAGACTCAAGTAAGACTTTAAATCAATACTAATTACTTATGATAAATATATTTCGATCATAATTGTCATTTTTCTTTTTAATAGATAATTTATAAGTTTTATTTACGTTATTATTCGTTTTTATACATTTTATTTTATGAGCTTAATGGGCCTGATTACCCAACAATCCAAGTACATATAAGGTATACAGTATACACTACCTTTTGGGCCTCAAAAATGGTTATTTAACTGTACCCGATCCAACCAGGCCTACCTTGCAGCGCGGAACCCTAGTCGTGCCTAAAATGATAAAACCCTAATTTGTATCTATAAATTGTGGCCAATTTCTGCATCTTCGTTCAAAAATTAACACGACTGCGGGGAATTCCAATTATCGCTCCTGTTCACGTTCCTTGCATCTGCATGCGTGGTCATCTATTTCGTTTGTTCTGTTTCATTTCTTCTAGATTTAGTTTTTGATGCAGTTAAATTTGGGGCTGAATAATTCGGAACGCTTCATTTTTCTAGAATTTTTCTTTGCTAAAGCAGTGGTTTCTTTTGTACATACGTATGTTTTGAGTCTGTGATGAAAATGAAACTGTGCCGGAGACCAGTCGATGACGGCGCAATCCTCTAAGAAGTTCTGAGCTCAACGTATATATATATTACCTTTCTTTCTAGGTTTTTTAAATTTTTTTATCAATTGTTTATTGTTTATTTTGTTTTGATTTTCTGTTAATTGAGAGATTGACAATTTTGTTGGGATTTAGTTGAATGGTAATTTGGTTGAGAGGGAAAAGCGATGTGACGATAGCAATTCATTCGTCTGTCAATCCGCTGATATACGTGTGATGTATTCATGAATCCCGACAGGTTCTGATCGCTATTTTCATTCCCTTTTTAATTTTCTTTTATATTTTTGGGCGTTCGGTTTTAGATTTGTTAGGGTTTTTTCCCACTATGGATTTAAGTTTTTAGCTTTGTTTTTCGAGATTTGAAATCAAATTTGATATCGGGCATGTGATGAATCTCATTGTTCAAATGGGTAATTTGCGTCTGAATTTCGTTGATGCTATATCACCTTGGAGAACTGATGCCCACATCTTTTGCTGCTCACTGCGAATTAGGGTTTGCGAAAACCGATTTTTGTAATCGCGGTTTTACAACCGAACAGCTTTGTTAAATCGGTCCGCACTTATAAAAACCGGCCATTTTTAGAACGGTTTTCTAACCGAACCTGTTTCTATAAACAATTCTGCAAATGGTTTTTTAACGGTTCGGCTCTACCGATTTTTTTAAAAGGTTCGGTTTTGTTAACGGTTCGGCATACCGATTTTTACAAACAATTTGCCAAACTGGTTTTTATAGTGGTTTGGGTAACCGATTTCGTTCTGGTTTGGTTTCTTGGCACATCCCGTTGCGAATGAATAATTTTTATATGTTGTGTATTTTTCTGTTTTAATATATCAACTGATTTCTTTTGTAGATGCTTTAAACCCTTTTGAAAGCAATCTTGAGGCAAACCGTTTAATGGCATCTCTGATGAGAAGCAATCAACATCATCTATTTGACCACTTAGAATTATATTATGCCAGACTTCGTGAAGCACACTTATATTTAAGTAAAAATGCATTGCACCTTGGTTATTATCGAGTTAAAAATTTGGAATTAATCAGATAAATAACAATGGGCAAAGAATAAAAAAAAGACAAATGACACGTATAAACGGTAAGCACTCAAATGGCAATACCATAAAAGGATAATATAATAATACGCAATCAGTAATAAACTGGGGCAAGGGTAAGACATTGGTTATTATGTTCACTGTAGCTACTTATATTAAGGTCTAACTGGGAAGCTAATGAGATCAAAATTGGACAGACATTGTCTAACTGATTAAATACGAAGGAAGAGAAGTATACTGCCAATATAGTACAGAGGAAAAAATTCAAGTGTCACACGGTATTATGTATGGCTATGTACATTTGCTTGTTGTAACTATGTAATGATTCAGGCTCCAAAAATTGACTCAAAAAGGAGGTATCTGCCTGACTTCAAACTTTCACCCTGCGGAGAACAAAAGAGTGAATTACCGTCAACTGATTTGATGTGTGCACCTAGATGGATTAATCGACTATTTTTCTTTATGTGCATTATACTATAACATTTCGTAGATACCACCAGCGCTTGAAAAGAGAGAGAAGATGGAAATGTATATTTACCAGTAATTGGTATGTTTGTAGATCCCAATCTAATATGAAAAATCCCCATCTTCTTTAAGGAAAACCTCAGGGTGTACTGCTGCATTTGTGAAATTTAGAGCTCGTTGTAGTTTGCGGTGGTCAAATACTTCAACATCAACCGAGAATATTGAACTCACTGGTCTATGATCTGAGAGCTTATTTTCTGCACGTCTGTATTGAAGTTGCTTTATTCCTTTTCCTAGCCACAATATACGATCACACCTGTATAATCTTACCTAGGATCATTTACTTCCATCTATTTTAATCTATAATGAATAATAACAAAACATTCACTGGTTTGCACTTACCAGGCTGGAGATCTCTTCTTTTCCCCTTCTTTTGGGTTCTCACCAATATATTTATCAGAATTAAATTCATACTTGTAAGTGGGTGGGAAGTTTATCAACCCCTCTTTCCATCCATCAAACACATGCCCACTACGTAATTCATTACTTAGCTGCAAGTCAGGTGAACCAATTAGAATTTCTCGTAGACAGAAAATCATGTGTAAGATCAACAAACTCTTCAAATTCAAACCTCTTTCGCAACTCTAGGTTTGTAGGATGCAAATTTTCTATATTTGATAAAAATTAGAACATCGGTTTTGAGACCATAAAAGTTTTACAATTCTCACCTGATCGTAATTCATTAGTTCATTCCATTTGTTTAGAGCTACCAGCTTTCGAATCTCCCCATCCATCATATTGATACGGTAATTCAAATCCCCAAACCAGAAAATTTGACTGTTGGCAGGGAGCACAACCCATCAATGAATCCAAGATGCTCATAACAGCAACAGTAAACATATATCACCATTTTCAATCTACTCATGTTCTTTTCTATCAATTACTTATGTTCCTTCAGCCAGCAAAGTACTTTCTCCTCATCTGTGGTTTAGCCTACATTTGTTCTGTTTACTTAGAAATCAAGTTAGACTTTTTTCCTGCATTTAATTTCTCCATTCAATATGTTTTCTTTGTTGATACTAGATTCTTTAAATTCATTGACATATTCATGGATGGTATGATGGTACAACAATGAAGCATGACTATTTATTTTTCAATTTTGAAACCTGAATAATATAAAGGTGAATGAAGCTATGATCTGATATTAGGATAGACGGAGTAATATATCTCTAGATTAAAGTTTAATATCATTAGTGTTTGTCAAATTGATCAACACAGTCCTTAGTTATTTTTGCATCTTTCTAGCGGCCCTTTTATTTAGTGAAGCTCAAAAGGTAATTAGTTGTAAAGGACAACTTTCAATGTGAAGTAAAACTTACTCATGAGATGGGATTGTTTGTGGTTGTTCTGTGTCAAAGACGGATGAGAAACAAGTGCGGCGAATAATTTCATGAACATCTGCGTTTCGTCTTATTTCTGAACCATCCTTCTGACCAGAAGTCAGATGGGAACAAACAAAGCACAAACGTGACTGAAAGAGAGACATACTAACTGAAACAGATCCCTGCATCAGACATAATTTGTTATCACTATCACGTTCACTCAGGTTATTAGGGCCAACATGTTCTAACTGTAAATGTACACATAAGGTGAATTTTCTTGTGCTCTACATATAACAATGAACATTGCCTGCCACAGATCACATTGTAACAAAACAGAACATGGAGGGCACTACTTTTTTTCTCATAAAAACTGCAACACAAGTGAACAAATGAGACACTTCTCTGCTCACCTTTGCAGTTCCATGTGGGCAGCAAGCACCCTTCCACAACATGATGAGATGCAATATGACTAGTCTACAGACTTTTTACACTGATCATAGAATGCATACTATACTCAGCAATGCATAATATATCATGTGGGCCAATAGATCTCTAAGAGGAGATTAAAAATCTCAGTGACAGACTGAGATACTCATTTGCAATCATATGCATAAAATAAAAAAAAAAAATACTGTACTGCAGAAATGTTCTACGATGCCTTGTAAACACTTGACATTGAAATTCCTATTGTCTTGGAACTCATTAAATATACACCTATGATATAATGATTTGAAATTTGGTGTGAAAACATGAATTATGCCATTACCTTGTTTCCCATGTAGCCCATAAGACCAACTCCAACTGGAGAAACTTTCAAGTTATTAATGTGCCTTCTGAACCTCCTTTGCACCCAAACAGACACATATATTCCTACCATCTGCTTGCTGACAATGCGAACATACTTAGGATGTGATTTCACGGTATCTATTCCATTAACTGGTAATTCCAAAAAAGCATCATCTTCCTCGTCGGATAACGTGTCAGATAAGTCATCAAGGGTATCAATTACTTCTTCAGGCATCACTTTCTGCTCTTTCCATAACAAACCCAAGTTTCCAGAACTATGGTGTGAGCGTGTCATTACACCCACATATTTTGAAGCATTATCTGTCCAGTTAAAGCCAATTCTAGCTGAGCTGCTTAGTGCTCTACGCAATTTTGGACTGGAATCAGTATGTGGGGTTGCATCTAATGGACGCTCAGGCCAGTCAAGTATAGTCTGAAGATCATTGTCATATATTTTCCTTAACTGTAAATTCTTCCCAATACCAATTATGCTTTTCACTTCCTCTTGTTCTAGCTCATCATTGTCAAAAGATCCTAAGTACTCCTCATTCATCATGTCTAGTGGATTATCATCTATATTGTCTGCTAGAACATTGGCAGAAGCAGAAGCTCTTAGAACAGGAGAAGGAGGGGCACTGTAGCTTTTGTGGTTGCTTTGAGGTTCAGAAGATTTGTTTAGAGTTCTTCGAATGATTGCTTCCCATTTTCGGATTGGTGTATTATCCTCTGCCCCCAGAACATTTCCAGCACTCAAGGGGACCACCTCTTGGAAACTGTTGTTGAAAGCAGTGCATTAGTGTGGAAGCCAATCACACACAAGCCATCACAAGACCAATTTTAAAACACTCTAAAGAAGCAGAAATGGGTCCTCTCATGTTGAATTTTAACATTATATGGTCACTTAGAAATTTTTGTGTTTATCTCTCTCCTCATAATCATTAAATCAATGTGGCCTATTTAAGATTTATTAAGAGAGAGATATACACAAGATTTCAACATGACTTTATTATGTACATGAGATGATCCATCTCTGCAGGTCAAAGTGCACTTAGAAGGCTTATTTAGCAGAAGGATATGTGTGGCAAATCTGAACCGTTCAATTCAGTTCTGATTGGAAATTCTGATGTAGCTTTTCCTTAAATTCAAAACCATTGGTCAGGTAGAATGCGTGCTAAACATCAATCTTTTTCTTCACATGGGTAGATACATTGCAGTGTGTATATTACATAGAACAACCACTAAAGAACTCATCGTTAGATTTCAAATATGAATAGCACATGTGACAACCATTTCATAAGGAATGGCAAAGAAGATTTTCATGAGTTTAAAAGACTGAATCCATTCTAATGAACCATAGGAAAGAAAATTTAGCATTCCATTGTATATTAAAATTTTACTTAAAGCATGATGTAAATAAAATAAAATTCTAGTCGAATTGTTTAGGGTCTTGGAATGAGCTTTAAATATAGATAAAAGGTGTTGCTTTACTTCTAAAAGCATGATATCTTTCTTTTATTCCTAAAGCATTGTTTTGGAGATAAATAGGCATTTCCAGCTAAAAACATGAACTTCTGATCAATCAGATCACTTGCCTAATTGCATAGGAAAGGAGGGTATTGCCACAAGTCGCATATAGCATCAATTAATCTTTTTTATGGACTTGCTGAATTAAAAAAGCTTAGCAGACTCGCACTCTATTTAAATAAAACAAACAAAATACATAAATAGTGGAAAAATACAATCATTTGAAATTAATGCACTTAACAAAAGTGAAACTCCATGAAATTAATCATAAACAAGATGTGCATGAATAAATCTATATATCATATCAGCCAATAGTATATTAAGTTCTACCTAAATTTGGTGAATGATCCAAGAATTTGTCATTATGTTAGAAGAAGCAAACATAGGACACGAGTGTACCCTGAACACGGTAGAAATAGTAAAGAATTAGGCAACTAGAGAAACTACTTACCCAATAATGTAAATATCTGCTGGCTCATTGGTACAAAGCCAGTCCTCAATATCAAGAGCCTTACATGGAGGTCTTCCAGCTACATTCCATGTACCAATTGTTACCCTGCAAAATAACCATTTTATGATGCATTCATTTCATTAATACCATTAAATTAATAATACGATATACATAACCCAATTACCACCAGACCTCACTTCCTTTGTATTTATGTATTGAACACGCAGAGTTTCTGATTTCCCTCTTCTATGTCTGATCTTATAGCCCTCACATGATGCATCTGAATCACAAAATCAATTCACATGTGATGGTGATTTTGACACTGAACTCAAATCAGGTGTCAAAAACAGTCAATCATTTTAAGTTCACCAAATTAGTCAAACTAGTTGGCTAAAAAATTTAATTTCATATACTTTGCAGTTAGTAACATATTTGGAATATGCTTCAACTTCCTTTGTTTTTCCTAGGAGCATTTCAGCTCCATTCTTGCACCATAAACATCAATATGTAATGTGTAACTTGTCAAGTTTAATTTGACATCAGTTAAGAACACATGTTTTCATGTCCTCCAAAAAGAGGGAACAAAGCTATGCAAGGTATGGCAAAATACTGTGATTTCATAACAAGCTGCTCCTATAACTGATTATGTAACCAGAGAAAGCAAAGGCAGAAGGTCTATAAAAGCAAAAGCACATATTCTTCTTTAAAGAACCATAGTAATGCAAAGGAATAAAGTATGCCTGATGTTTGACTTGGGAATATGGATCTTGTTCTAAGTGGATTATCTTCAGGCACATCCATTCTTGAATCTTTAAGAGAGCAAGCTGAATGAAAATTGAAAGAACAAAGAAGGAAACAAATTAAAAGAGAAAGAAAAAGATCAAGCTAAACAGGAAGAAGAATATAGTATACCATCATCTTCACTTTCAGTTTCAGTGTCCACTTCATCTTCACTAAAATCATACAGCTTTGGCTTTATATTTAACCATTTCTTCATCACAATGGAGGGCCAAAAGGCCTGCAATGAGACAAAATTAGAAGTTTCTAAGAAACATGTTTATCCTTAAACACCAGTCAGAGGTATGTTGAAGCTTACCTCTGAGCGTTTTCCTCTTTTGTTTTCATAGCCTCAGGTCAAAATACTATAACTGAACCAAAAAGCACTTGTTTTGTGTACTGTGCAAAACTTTCATTGCTCTAGCTCTTAAATATGGAAACAGTCACTGACATGTTTTGGGCACTATTTGGCAACCAATATTTAAATAAGAGGTCTTCTCAGATTGTAGCAATTAACAAAACAAAGTTGGAGTTATTTGAGTGCACAATAGAAGGGAGATCCCTATAGAGCCAAAAAGAAAAGGACAGAAAATGTGTGACTATATAGCAAGATATCCACAACCACAACTTGCACAAGGAGGAAAAAAAAAACAAAGAATAACACTGGTCCTCACAGCACTTCGCAATTTCCTGATAATAAAACATAGGAAAAAAAAATCCTAAAAGGAAAACACTCTCATTAATTGAAATTTCGAGAGAAACCTAAAAGAAAATCCAATAACACCCAATGTTACTTTCAAGAGGCGATACATACATACATACAAGAGTTATACTACTAGTGTGTAACGCTTCTCTATGACACTATTCCCTCAATTATCACTTATCACACACTTTTCTCTCTTCTTCATATTTTTCTTTATTATACAAACAATTAAATGAAAATAATTGTATAAATATAATTTATGAAAGATAAATCATTGAGCCAGCAACAACAAACAAAACTGTTGGACTAATAGTATCCATTGCGCGTAAACAAATATGTATAATTTTTTTTTATTATGTTTCATATTCAATTAAGCAACTAGTTAATAGCAAAATCTAGCCCAAACCATAAAAAATTCCAAATGGTTGCTTATTAATTATTATTATTAGAACAATAATGGACATACCTATATCTGTTACTAGCATGCAGATTTACTAGTGCCACAAAACGTAGAAATTAATACATCAGCAAACACCAAAACTGATGACGATAGGGAACCATAAAGCAAGGATACATACAAATCAAGGGTACAATCACAGCCAAGATTTGCTACAAAGGGGAAGGTTCTTTTAGCAAGCAACGATCTAATAAACAAAATACTACTACAATACTACCACAATTTTTATTTTTTTTTTCTTAAGTGATACCGAGTTTAGATATTTTAAAATCGTGGTCAAAAGATCAAAACCTAATTAACTAATGTGTATAAAAAATTTTATTGAGAGAAATAATTTACGTTAAGTGTTAATAGATCTTTTAAAAAGATTAAAAATCTCAATGATGGATTGAAATATTTCTTTGTAATTATATGTGATAAAAAAAATTTAATAAACAAATTCAGAGTTGTGACCTGAGAGTTATTTAATTAATTGATGCTTAGCTCAAACAGGCAACTAACCAGAGTGTGAACTGATTAGGATTCATTATGTCAACAACAGCTGTAGATTCATTGGTTAGCCAATCGACCATATTGTCTTCTCTTTCATTTTCATTATTATTATTATTATTATTATTATTTCCTCTTCCATGCAAAAACAGGTATACAAATTGACAACGTTTGCATAAAAATAAATTGAGCCACAAAAGTGAAAGATGAAGATGGGAGAGTGATACCAAGGATGTAGGGCCAGCGCACTATATGTGAAGATAAAGAGTTGAGTTTTCAACTGTGGAAGCATGCATCTAATCATATTTTATGTCAATTTGACAAGCAAGTTGGTGGGAATAACAGATTCACAAGAACATTCATTCATCTTTTACTCGCTCGCAGGTTTGAACTTTCAATAATGTTAACTGAACAGATATAATAATGTTAACAAATTCTGGTAAAAGTGGAATTGAGTAAGAAAAAAGAACCGAGTTTCCTCCTAATTAATGAATCTTATGATGGTCATGTGGAAATGTGAAGCAACCATATATCTGAGCCATGGAGGATTCCAACAAATTAATCAAATCTTCTAACGTGTGAATCATTCGTTAATTATGTGATTTGATTGACTCCAATCATTCAGGGAATTTTTATTTCAGTCTAGGCTATGTTCTACAAAAATAATTAATAAGTTAGTTTTTTATCTAAAAATTGTGATAAGCTATCTTATTGAATTAAACTTTTTTTTTTATCATATATGCTGTTAAACAAGTTGGATAAACATAAAAATATTTATATGAATATATATATATATATATTAAATGAAAAATATATTTTTAGATAATTATAATATTAATTCTTAAATTTTAATTGTTTTTGTTTAAAGATCTAATATTTGATAAAAAATATTAATATAATATTAAAGGAAAATTTGTATTACAATAAATAATGCACTATCAATGGAGACTGTAAATGGGAAAATAATTTTATTAAAGCATTAAAGGTAAACATTTAAAAAAAAACATAATGAGCTATAAGTTCAAACGCTTCTTTAAGTAACGTTTGAAAAAAAAAGTTTTCAGCTCATTTATAAAGTAAAATCACATAAAATAATATATTTAATTATTTGATTATAACTTTATAAGTGAGTTGAAATAACTTATAAAAATAAATTTATTTATTTAAAACTTATTTTAATTAAATTAATTTATAATCTAATCAAATCAATGTATAAATTACTATAGTAACTTGTTAAATATATTCCAAAAACAAAAAAGATAAACTCATTTATTTTTACTCAAACAAGCTTATAATATAAGTTACTAAACACATTCTTTTTCTCTTTAGCATTTGATACTCCTGTGAAACTTTTTATGATGTATACCGTATTTTTTTTTTGTTACACTATACCGTAATTTTACCAGGTATATCTTTAAAAGTAATTAACTATAATAATTATTTTAAAAATGAAATATTTTTTATTAAAATCAAATACTTTTAATGATATATTAATAAATAACTAAATGGTTCTGAAAAAAGTTATATTAGTTATGAATAAAATTAAATTCAATAGAACCAAACCTTGTGAAAATGCCTTGTGTGGTTTTATTTTAAAAAAAATTGAAATTAAGTATTTTTCTACAAAATATTTGTGATATGAGGGGAACCTTTCACACACCTCACACCTTTTAAATTTGAATAATAACTTAAATATATTTTATTTCTTATAAATATAGTTAAATTTTATTTTAGTTTTCTAAAAGTATTTTTATTAATTTTGATTCGCATAAGTTATTTTTTGAAAATAATCCTTTCACAGTTTAGTGTTAATGTGATGTGATATACGTGAAGTATTTTATATCAATAATTATTTTAAGTTGACATTGGTTTTCTTGAATCACTAGGTAAGGCACCATGTAGCATATTCTTTCGTTGTTCAATATATGCTGCTTCTATTCTTACATATATTTTTAATAATATTTTATTATAAAAATGTTATTAATATTTTTATTTGTAATACTTTTTATATATTTAATAATATTTAATAAAAATAAAATACTATTAATAATATTTTGCAACATAGTTCAAATATAATATTTTCTAAAATATTTACAGAACTAATAAATAATATTTTTTATATTTTTATAAAACTACAAATATTAAACAAAATTTATATATGTGGTAGTGTGTCAACAATATATCTTTTGTAGATAGTTCTTACCAAAAGTTGAGACTTTGACAACCCTAGTGGACCGTGGCTCACTATGCAAAACTTGTTACTCAAATGAGTTCTAATTTGAGTAAAAAAAAACCATGTAATCTTGAAAAATTAAGAAAATAAAAGTGGATATCCATATAGCTAAAGTGTTGTGATCTTCGAAGTTTGAAAAGTTAACATCAAAGTAATGGTGAAATTAATTCGCTAAAGAAGTGTCAATCATATTAATCACTTCTCATCATTTAAGTTCATTGAAGTACAATTAATTAGCATGATATAACAAAGAGTAAAGATATATATGTCATGTCATATTGAATAATACGTTGGTTTCATACGTGCTTGTTGCTTCCTATACATGATTAAGGGTTTGTGATGGAAAATATGACACAACTGTATTCCCTCCCCTCCTCGGCAATTATTTCCTTCGTGATAAAGTGGTGTATAATCCCTTATATCTTATACTTTTATATTTGTGTCCATTGTGCTTTTGGGTGGTCCTTGTTTTTGCTATACAACACACATTCACTATAATGTTTGGTTTATTGTTCTCAATTCCTATTGAACTAGGTTATTTGTAGGTGGAGCATGAAATATATCTTATGCATAACTATACGGTGGTTATTTTATTGAAGAAATTGAAAGTAAACTTGATCATATGTATGGAGGGTAATAGGATAAAATAGATACAGACACAATTAGAACATGTACTACTAAAACAAAAATACATAAATTAATGAATAAATTTAATCACAGAAAATTATATTTTTCTCGCTAATTTTAGGATCACTAAGTTTTAGTGATGATTTTTTTTAAATTACATATAAATGATTTTGTTACTAATAAATTTTTTTTTAGTAGGAATATATAAAGTTTCACATTTTATAAAATGTCATTAAGAAAGACTAAATGTAAAAAAATTACTCGTGAACAAGATTAAGTTAGCATCTCCACATGCAAAATCGTACAAATTTAACCGTAGAATCATATGATAATTATATCTGGATGATCATATATATAAAAATTTACATAAATTCAATATTTATATTTAAATTGTGCAATATTACCTTCATGATTGTTAATATTAAATTTCACAAACATATACCCATACATACGTGTGTTCAAAATCCATTAATAATTTTTTATAAAATATAAATTTAATTAATCTAACCATTGAATTATACAATATTATCTTTATAATTATATATATTAAATTTTCTATAATCTAAACTTTTCTAGAGAAGTTAAAGTTAGAAAATTCATGAATGTCAGGTATTAAAATTAATGAAATCAATGATAACCACGAGGAAAAAACAAACAAAAGATAAAAGTTTCCCCCCAAGAGAATAAAAACAAACATTATTTCAAAAGATAAAAGTTTTCCTAAAGAGAATAAACTATAAAGAAAGTGGTCCAAAGTGTGTGCCTTGTACTGTTATTAACGAGAGAGATGCATATAGAATGTACATACATAAGAGTTAGAAAATTATAATGTTGGTCCACGATTACATCACGTTAATGAACTGGCATTCAATCACCATGTAACCTCTTTTTCTCTTTTATTTTTGTTAGAAAAAAGTATTAATAAGAGAAACTTTCAATACTACAAAATAGAGGATAAATAAGCAATAACATGTTGAGACTGTTAAAAAAAATTTATAAAAAATTATTGCCCAAATCTAAATAATAAATATTTTATCCAATATTAGATGTCAAGATATCTCTGTGAGGAGAACTATCCATCAAACAAAATTTTAATAACATAAGAAACAATCTAATTCATATTTGCATAGAGTTTTTTATTTTTTATTTTTTATAATACCATCAATAACTTAAGTGTAGTTCAACATGTGTTTATTACGTAGTTTGAACAATACATTGATATATCAACTTTTATTTATAGTAAATATTTAATTATTTGATATTTTTAATTATTTTATTTCTCTTCTTATCCTATCATATCAAATATCTCTTATTTTATTGATTCGAGAATAAAAAATAAAAAATATATTATTCATATAATATTTTTATAACAGTTTAAAAAAATCCATCACATCAATTCTGATTTCATAATTCTATGTCTTCTTTTCTAATTTATCTTTAATATAAAAAATTATAAAATACAATCTCTCATTTAAAAAATATATCTATGCATCAAACCATTTCAAAGAAAGTGAGAGGACGACGCAGAGTTTGAAACCTACAGTGAAACAATTGTGACAGGATGTGAGACCCAATGTAGGAAAGCTAGAGTCATAATCAAAGAAAAAAATCCTGGGAAAAAACTTTAACTATTCATTAATTTTAATATATAACAAAAATACATTAAATGGTGAGATGTATAAACTATAAACTTTAACACTTTTCTGTTTTTTCTTAACCGGAGGGCATGTGTGCTCATAACAAAAAAAGTATTAGCTTATCACCTTTTTTTTTTTGTTGATATTATTAGTTTATGAGCATGGTATTAAAATTTACGAAATGAAGGGTGGTGTAACCTCCAAAACTTTGCAAGATGAAGATAATGAAACACAAGTGGTTGTCATCTTAAAATCATAAACATTGATGAGTGGTAAACAATGACATTTAGAAGTTGTGATTTGTGATGCCATTAATATTGGTAATGATAACTTGGCTTGACATTTGGAAATTGGGATGGTAGCTGAGGTCGAGTATCTATCACTAAAATTCAGTGACCACAATAAGAATTTCATTACGGCTATCTATCCATTGACATTGTGTTTTCATGGCGTACTTTTCTTTTTACATTTTTGTCCTTTTCTGCCTGCTTTTAAGCTGCCCTCCACTGCCTATCATTCATTTTTAAATTCGACAAAACCACTGCAATAGGATCACCGCCCTATTAATTTGTTAAAAAAAATTAACTTATTTTTATCAGATTTGGTTCAAATTTGGTATAGAAATCTGGTTCAAATTTTTTTTTTAAACGTCATCTTTCTTTTAAAATATTTAACTTTTTTTTTTATCTAATTTAAAATATTTTTAAAATAAATAAAAATACATAGATATAAATTATTTTTAATTATTATTTTTTATAAATATATAATTTAATTATTTATATTAATTTATAATTTTTTTCTTGTAATTTTATATTATTTTATTACTTAAAATGTTATATAATATTTAAAAATATAAATTTAATTTATTACTAATTTCACTGCACTAACCGCAATTGAACCAATACTGTGAATTGGTATTTTTATCATTTCAATTATCAGTTTGGTTTTTAAAAACACTGATCAAACTAGTTACTGAAATAAAGAAGGTTAATCATATCTGCATCGGGAGAGGTGCATATATGTAGTGTCTGTATTTCAAATAGAATCATCATCGAAGAAAGAATGATATATGTGAAAAATTAAAAATAAGGTTAATTAATTAAAATGGGAGAAATAGGAGAAAATTTACAAAGTAAATACTAAAATGAGTTTTTTTTTTTTTGAAATATTTTATTAAAATTATATTTATTGGACTATTTATTATAAGTTATTATTAAATTATTTATAAATATCTAGTTTTACAAATTTTATATTTTCAGATCAACAAGTAAGATGCCATGAGTAAATTATAAATTAGAAAATAATCTTATCTAATACATCAATTTTAAAAAATTGAGTTAGATTTCAACTTAAAGTTAAGAAATGATCAAATAAGTTTATGTTATAATTGTTATTTTTATTTTTATTTTGTAATATTTAAATTTTTATTTTAAAAATTATTTAATAAAAAATATATTGTTAAGTATAGAGAATATTTTTATTAATAGTATTTATTTAATGAAAATTAAATTATTAATACAAATATTTTGAATTTACACTATTACTACAATGGATTACACTAACAATTGATATTTTTTAATTATATATATATATATATATATATATATATATATATATATATGAAATAGATTAAATTATTATTATTTAACTAAATATTATAATTTTTTACTTTGTAGAATATATAATATGATCCTTTTAATTATATTAATTTAAAATTTACTTAATTTTCTTATATACCTCATGTTAATTTGTTAATTAATATATTATATAATATAAAAATATATATTCAATTACAATTAAATCATTCAAGTTGAACTATGAACAGTAATTATTTCATCAATTCAATATCCAAATTAAAAAATATTGACATTCAACTGCAGTGACATACCTACCACAGAACAAAAAACCTAAATACACTCTGTCGAACCTTGAAAGTGAAAGTTGTTGACTTGCTGCGATGGGCCTGATTCATTGAATTAGAGGGTTACTAATCTTAAACCTATAGTATGTCAAAATCAAATTAAAATTTTGATTTCTGGGGGTGCAAAATTCACCTTTGGATTAAGTTGTCTTCAAAGATTTTGATCCAACGATCGTGTAGAAGAGTGTAAGATAAGAAATTATATATATTCATATAACAATTATATACAAGAAATAAGAAAAAAAATGTGAGATAAGTATTGGCCATGTGATAGAAAGAGAAAGAAAATATAAGTTAATTTAAATCAGTATAAAAAGTTTTCACCTTATTATTAAAAATTATAAAGTAAATAAGTTAGTTTTATAATAATTATTTTAAATTATACTTAACATTGATTTCTAATTAATTGATAATATAAAGTTTTTTACACGACCATCTATAAACATTAAACTCTGAAAAATATTGTATAACTTATATAAGTTTGTTTACGAAATTATATCTCAGTAATAAGTATCCTTGCAAGTTATACTTTCATAGTTCATACTGTAACATCCGGTCAGTTTACTAAAAGAGCAATGAAGAAATTCTTCTATTATTTTTCATATTTTCTAACAATTAAAACATAGAAATAACAAAATTTCCCATTATCTTTTCTCATTCTTCTCCTAAAACTCAATGCAGGGGATTATTTTAAGAGAACTCAAACGCATATAAATTATTCAATTGCGCATTGTTACATAATTATGTAGTTTTTTTTTTCTTCTTCATTTTTCAATATTTTAAAGAATTATTCTTTGTTAATATAAATTTCTTTAGTTTTACAGAAACATCTAATAGAAATTCATTTTATCGCCACGCAGTAGGGTGAATTCTTATTGAATGCTTGTATAGACATTCCATAAAAGCCAAATTGAGGTGGGAAAAAGAGTTTATTTGAATGTGAGTACAGTTTCTTACAAATTTTCTCAAATCATGGGTGAATTATTAATTATATATATATATATTAGTGTAAGATATTTTCATACAAGTATCTAATAAGAATTCATCGGATCATTACTTTATCTTATTTATTAATATGATGCAGCAACGAATTGGATATCTGTATAAATTTTTTTACTCTAATCGTGCATATAAATTAAAAGTTTAATAGACATAAATGTTCAATATAAATTTTTTTATACTGTTAACTAATAAATAATATTTTTGATATTTTTAAGATAACGACAAAGTCAACAAATTAATTTATCATACATTTCAGTTTGTGGGATGAATCCTTAAAACAATAAGAATTAATTCTTATAAATAAAAACATTTTGAAACCTTTTTGTTTTATTGAAGACACCAGAAGAAGTTAAACTAGTCGATGCTTGGAAGGGTAATACTACTCAATGCTCTTTAATTTGGGTTACTTGAAAGTTGAAACCTGTATCAGTGGATAATCCTTGGTTGAACGAAGGAGGGAGACACTGGATTGTCTTGAATATGATATATCGTTAGTTGATTATGTCAGAAACCGAAAGTAATAATTAATAAAGTAGCTTGTCAAGCGTTTAAAGGAACTGTGAATGTGACAGATGAAAATTTTTTAATAGGCTATTAACTGTACAAGCTTTTAGATGCATTTCTTTTTGGATATGTATGTAATCATAGATCATGATTTTTTTTTTCTTTTACTTTAATGCTTTGTGTAATGAGGATTACTATACTGGCTAGGCACTCAACATTTTTAGCTTCGTTGGCCTAGTTAGTTACTGTTGTAATATTTGGGGTATTTCAAAAGGCACGAGTCTTATATTTCTTAGTTTAGAGATTTTTAAAATATTTATATATCAGTAGCATGGTTGACTTCAGTACACCAGTAGAATATATATGAAGTTGTGATCTCTTAAAAACATGAGATAGTAGGTAATTGTCATAGGAAAAAAAATGACTTATGCCAATAGTACTTTATAAATAGTATAAAAATGCAATGTAGTCAAGCTCAACGACCAAATAAAAAAAAATTATCTTTTTTCAGCAATTTATCTTTATTTATTGCTTTATTTAGAACTTTTTTTTACCGCATTTTTCTTAAGAGTAGTGTAGCATAGCTACCAACTACAGTTTTACTAAGGCTAAAAAGCTCTTTGGAATAGATTAAGAACCCAATCAATAGCCTAAAAGAAATCTAGTTGGTTATTAGCCGTTTCATATGGATAATGGTGGAATTTCTAAAGAAAGAATTTCTCAAAGCAAAATGAACCAATTAATGGCACCCTATAAACTTATATTAACTTGTTTTCCTTTATATATGTTGGCAGTGTTGTGGACATGAAGCATACATCCAACTTATGCATAGCTGTTTTCACGGGGCTGAGGTTTATGATGGCAACCTTATCACCACCAACACCCTTATTATGATCACATCAAAGTACTCAATAGATGTGGTCAAAGCGAACCGAAGGTGAGAAAGTTTCTCAGATTCTACAAGCCAAAACTGTACCCTTGGGAAAGAACCAATGAGTTGTCATATTCTCCAACTAAACCAGAGAGAGCCTAATTGATCTGGACCACAATTGCTATGCTTCTTTGCTCATACTAACAACAGTATATGGAGGTGAAAAAGACATGCACTTGTGATGCCACATTCAAATCTGAAAATAGTGATCAAATGGGTACACTTGAACCACTCACTTATTGACAATTTGAGATATTTAATAGTATGTACGGATAGAAAGGTGGAGAAATCATTCAAGTTGCTTTATCCTCCTCTATTATTTTCTTTGTTTTTCTTATATTTTTTTGAGAAATGTTTGATGCACATGCTTATGTAGGTGAGACACGTAAACTATGTGAAATAAAATAAAATAAAAAGAATTCATGCAACTAACATCTCTTCCTCTTGTTTAAAAATTTCTTCACTTGCTTGTTTTTGGAATCTAGCAACCCACACGTACAGAATAATAATCTTGAGTCTTTAACAGGTATATTGGACAGTGACTACCAAAAGGGAATCAATCACTTAGATTGAGCTTGCCCCAAAATAAACAGAAAATATACATATAAGATAAATGTCAACTAGTGCCTATACTTTTTAAGGATTTCAAAATATTTTTTAGAAAAAGCTTAATATATAATATTATATATATATATTACTTTTTACTAAATATTTTTTATTTTAATTCAATGTCTTTGTAACATTAATTAGTAGGACAGAAATAAAGGGCTTTAAAAAAATATGAAGAGTTATGTAGTTGACTTGCTACTATTCAACATAATCCATAATAGAGAGAAAATAAACATAATTATATAAAATACAAATTGTAAATACAGACCACAAATGAGTTGGTAAGATTGCTCTAATTGAATTAGTAATTTCAAATTCAAGTTTCTGGAATACTCGTGCACTAAAAATTTGGAGGAAAGACTTTGTGGTATATGATGATTTTACTCCACTCAACTAATTAATCAGATGTTCAATTTGATGTTTGGATATCAATGTTATTGAAAAAAATGACGCGCATACAAATTGTAAGTCAGGAGTAAAACTATCTTGTATTGCAAAGAATCAAGGTGGATCTAGTAAACAAGTGAAGATGGAATTAAAAAAAAAAACAAATTATACACTAGCAAGTTTTTTTTATGTATTATACACGTGTTTTCAAATTTAAATAATTTAAAAATATAAATTAAAAGAATATATAAATAAAAGAGGAAATATCACCGTTATCAAATATAGTATTTTTGTTTTATTATATAAGAATAAATTAAAAATACACTATTTTTGAAATTGAGGAATAAATTACAGAAATAAATTGTGTGAATCAAGTATTAACTTGACCTATATAAATTTATAAATATAAAAAAATTAATATTAACAAGTAGATAAAATAAGATTGACTAAATAATGAGTAGATATACCTAAAACTAAGCATCTTAGGACTATATGATTGGTAGCTTGCATTTTCTCTTGAAGCATTGGCGGCAGGCATTTGTTTACCTTTGTTATTGTGACCATCAAATGTATGACAATAGATTAGGTGATAGCTTCCGCCAATAAATAAGACAATACATAATTAATAGTTAGTTCTTAAAGGTGCCACCTTAACCGAAACTAATCCCACTTACTACCATGCAAAATTGTTGTTATTTTATCTGTCACCAAAACCGTCCTAGTTATCATAACCTCTCAAATTTATTGTCATTATCCAGTCTTGCTTTAATTTGTTTTTTACCCATTTTTTAATTACTCTGATTGTATATTTTATCCAAATGTAACGTAAGACTCTAAGGGTTTATTGGTTGCAAAAAAATCGGTATATATTACGTGAGCTTTGAGCCACTAGCATGTGGTATACAAATTTTGATGTTAAAATTAAAGACCAACTCCGACTAACTTTATAGCATTTATCGAGAAGCAATAATATATATATATATATATATTCACTGTTCAGAATTCTGAAGAAGTTTGTAGATAAACGTTCCAGAGCCTTCTTAGACTTGTTTAATATAATCCGTGATGTGATTTTAATACTTGTTTAAAACGAATTTGCTGGTTTTGATCTTGCAGGGAGCCTTTCACCTCCCAACCACCTTACATTATTTTAAGGAAAAAATATCTTCTTCGTTCTTATATTTTTTTTATCAAATGTGGTTAACGTTCCTATATTTATATCAATGAATTTAATTTTTAATCTTAAAAAGTGTGTAGATTTTTTTTAATTCATCATATTTTTAAAATTATAATAAATTAAATTTATATATTTTTTAGAATTATGATAGACTAAATTCACATTTTTTAAAGTTTGAGAATTAAATTCATCAATATAAAAAATATGAAATCTTGAAATATAAAGAATAAAAACATATTTTCCCTTATTTTAATTACCATTTTCTAGTAATCTTTCAGTGAGTGAAGAAAAGAAACACTTTGTCTTTTTGATGAACAATAGAATAAGACAGGGGCCACAAGAGAGAGAAAGAGCAAAGCAAAGATGGCCAAACAGTACACACTGAATCAGTGATACCTTTAGAAAGAAACGTGAAATTAAACCCAAAATGTTGGTCCACAGGGCCCCCGTTACGGGATCAGTCGGGCCTTGAAACCTGGACCAAGGAACCGGATGGGTAGTTATCCCAAATTCACCTGCTCTAAAGCAAGAGAGAGTCTATACCTATTCACAATTGAATTTGCAACTTCTCACTTTTAAACTTGATGTAAGTTCCAAATCACTGAAAATAAATGTGTTTATTTCTTTTCTTTTTTACTGTACATCATAGAAAATAGTTTTAATAAAACAGTTACAACATTTATTAGAAAATAAAATAGAAATAAATTTAAAAATTATTAAAAAATATATATGTAAGTTTTTTTATCATGCAAAAAATTATAAAAAAAAAAAAAGTATCTAAGTCTATAACTTTTTTTCTCTCTCTAAAACAAGTCTATAACTTAATTAGTATATTCAACATATTTTCCAAGTGCATAACCGTCCTAGTAAGAACTAAACAGCCACAATATGTTACAGTATCGCAAAGCTGACTGGAAATTTTACGAGGCTGTTAGTTGCAGCATTATTTTTTTTTATCAAACAAGATACAATTAACATTTTTAACATTTGCTATTAATCATTCAACAACATGAGAATTTACAGGAAAAAATATAAATTATTAATAGAAAATAGTTAAATAAATTTTTTGATCCTGTACTTCACGTTATTATATCACACACTACACCAGTTTAATAATGAGATGGACTACACTTGCACACAAAATAAACACCTGGATGCAGATGGTAGTATACTTCAATTTGTGTGCGAATATCCCCACAGACATACACACGACACAACACAACCATCGGTTGACACCAATTCAAAGTACGGAAGATAAAAAGCACTTGTTTCCTGTCAAGAATAATGACATCAATCACATCATAACGAAAAACGACTTCATTTACTCCCCTAAACTATGAACATAACAAAGACACTTATGTTCACTCGGCAGAATGTTACACAACAAAATGAAGATGCTGCTGCTGCCATGTCATGGAAAAAAGGGATGGAGATCCAGTAAAGTGCGAATGGTGCAGAAACCAAGGAAAAAGAAAGATTTTTCTGACAAACTTAGCCTCAATGTCATTGCCCACAAAAACAATCATTGAAATTCAATCTGCTATGGTTTGGAGCAATGCAAAGTGATCACATGATGGTGCAGCGGCTCCCTTCTTCAGTTGGCTGTGAGTTTACTTGCTGGTACCTCTGTGCGTCTGATGGGTTGTAAGTAAATTCTGAAGTATCCAGCCCGTACTGCATAAGGAGCACTATCAGTGTCAGACAGCCACGTACAATTTCACAATCATTATACAGAACAAAAATAATGATGTGACTTTACAATTATCTATTCAGCAACAAACAGTGATGGTCTAAAACAAAACAATAAGTAAATAGTAAATCTGCACTATGATGGAATAAGACAGTTATTGCAAGAAGTCTATGCACAAAAGGATATCCAGCTTTGCATGAAACATGATATACAGGTTTAGCATTCATGAAAACGTGAAGTCCAGAATGATCTATATACTTCCTAAGATCTCATGTGAAATTCCTATATTTGAAATAGTGCTATTACAATGATGCTATATTCGCACAAAAATGAAAAACCTCAGTACTATCAACAAACATGTCAAAATGCTCAACAAAATCATAGATGGAAGAAGATTGTAGACATCAATCTATTGAAAGTTTCCAATCAAAGTAATTTGTTTCAAATTTGACAGGGAATAAACAATTTGAAGGTGTCGCAACCAAGGCCGTGATGAAGTCGGCGAGTATCGAACAGTAGAATCCGAATCCCTTTCGAAGAAAGGAACTCAGGGACTGGAGTCACTACCGACATTTTTATGGAAAACGCTTGGAAACCTATGGATGGATAAGGCTGGTCTGGAATCAGAGTGTAGATTCAAGAGCTGGTTATGTGCAGGAATCACTAGTATCACATCACATCTATCAGAAGATAGTTACCCTAACTAAATGCCTGAAACATTATAGCTTTCACCTTTCATGAGTAGACATCTATAAGGAAGATGAGGGGTGTTTTTGGGTTTAGTGAACTTGACAAGAGTTGCTTCTTACTCATATATAGCTCCTATTGCAATGGAGAAGTCAAAGTTTACGTAGTTTCAAGACATGTGGATGGTTAGATAATGGGAGGGACTGAGACCAACTTAACTCAGTTGGAATGCCGACTAAGTGTCAGCTAGGCTACGTGCCAAATGACACTCGGTGTGTGAGTTGAAAGTAGGATGTTTGAGCCAGACCGAAGAGTGCCAGTCCTTGGTCTGTCTCGGTCTCAGTTACATGAGTCGCCGATTCAAAATCGGCCTGCAGACTGTAGTATGTTGCTGGGCTAAACAAGGAAGTGTATTGGCTTAGAGCTTAGGACCACTAAATGGATATACACAGCGCGATATGAAGATTTTAACTTGTATCCAGGAGTCGTGCTTCAGTTATTTACTGAAAGGTGGATGAATGTCTTCCTTCCTTCATTCATGTCCCTTTTTCTACATACTCCTTTCAACATTCACTGCCTCACTGTATACTAGATCTCTAGTGTTCTCGAAGGATTCTCAGGATTAAGATTTCAACCCTTCTTCTCATCAACATCCCCTTTCTCCCCGGGAAGTCCTCCTTTCTTTCGAGTTTGGGGCCTTTTATAGGCTTGTTCCCCATCATTAAGATCTTCAGGGAGATCCTATACCATTAATTCGGTGGCTCTTCCCTATGTCCATTAATGTCGCGGTGCCCTCCAAAGGGTTTCCCTCCAGTAATGCAGCGACCTTTGCATTTAATATAGTGGTGACCGCTCCTTCTTTAGCTCTAACCATCTCGGCGAAGAGTTGCTTCCGTGTCCCTGCTCGCTTTCAAGATGGCAGTCCTGGGGTGGCTTCCTCCAAACACCACCACATGACACACACCTCCTCCTCCATCGCACCTGCTCAAGGCAGAGTAGGTCCTGCCAACTCACGCTTCCCCAGCCTGTTTTTCGTCTTTTTCTTTTTTTAGGGAGAACAATCAGCCTATCCTCCCTTACACACCTTTTGTCCCTTTCCTTTTACAAGGCCGGACGAAAACGGGTATCCACAGAAGGTTTTAATATGAAATAAAAAAAAAGAATCAAGGAATAGGATTTCATTTTTAGGATGGTGCTATCAATTTAAGCTGTTAAAAACTTTCCCTGGAAGTAAAAAGGTTAATATGGTTGACTGTGAAAGTTAGTACACTAAAAGTGGATAAAATTTAAACTAACGTTAAAGCTGAAATATTTATTCTTTGGTTTTGAGAAAAACATTCTTTTTTGAATAGAATTAGATTACTTCTAATTATAATTTTAGTTTAACATGAAAACATTAAATGGCAATTACTAAAAGCATGAGAACTTTATCCACTTCTTTTTATTTGGTTCATCTTTTAGTTAAAAGGAAGATTCCTCAAGATAGGAATCAAGCTATTGCAAGTGAGTGCTCTAGATACAATGGAACATCACTAAATTTGTAGAACATTATTGGGGAGTTGAACCTGTTAACAGTTGAGGTGTTTTTGAAGAAGGAGGGAGAGTATACACAATTCACTTGTTATGGAAAAGACAAGTGAAACATCAACCTCCTTGTTCCAAGAAGGCTGTGCCACTGGTTATAAAAGCACAGTTAAGACAAACAAAAGAAAATTTCTCCATAACAAGAATAATAGGTAAAGTTAACTACAGAGCCAAGGGATTGCACCTTCTCCCTCATCCGTGTACTCCAAGCATCATTTCTGCTTGGACGCTGATCAAGTGTGGCAGTAACTGGTATGCCTGATGCTTGGCTTGCTGGTCTGTTGAGCAAAGGTTGACGAGCTTGCTGCCTTGGATTAATGTACTCTTCATCACTATCATACTCTGCTGGCCTATTTGCAGCCCTAACAATAAGGGCTAATACAAAAAGAAGAGCCTGCAATTCCATAAACAACAATTGGCACATCATATTCATATTACCATGTACATGTCTAAAGCCTTTTTACAGTTGGTCTCTCCTCACTCCTGGTGGTAGGTAAGTGGGGTCTGGTGGGAAGAATTCTTTCAAAGATAGTGATTTGAGATCTAGGAAGTTATACTACATTAGACCAACAGATATGGTAAGGCATCTCACAGCACTTAGTTTCCAAATTTTCTAAGTTTCAAATTGAAGATCACTGAATTAGTCAAATTTTCCTATTTTAACCTTATCTGTACTCCATTTCCTCTCCCTCTTCTTGCTGCTTTCTCTTTCTCCTAGCATCAATTAATATCAGAGCTTCATTTTCTTGTTCAAAAAGTTATGTCCCTACGAAACTATATCCCTACAAGCCCACTTTTAATCAATAAAGAAATATTATATTTAACAAAATCATATTATATTTAACAGTTAACTCCCATGTAATTATTAAGAGGATGGTGGTAATAATTTAATTAACTCCCATGATCTGTTAAATGTTTCTATCAAAGAAAAACAGTATTTTTCCTGATCAACAAATCAAACATATAAAAAACAAGGTTATCAAATAGCAATTCTAATCTTAAAAGAGCAATGGATAATCAAATAGGGTGCAGGTGCGTTTTATAGTGCTCCTTCAGTTTCTTTTCATTTGACAATTTAGGCTGAATTGTGTGATTCATGTCAGTGATATGAAATCACACCAATTCATCCATGTATACACAATTTTAAAAAATACCCTCCAATTCCTCATATGATATGAATCGCTGGTTTGCCAAATCATATTGAAGCATGAGATTCTAACTGTGATCCAAAATAAAGTATTACTTGTTAGTCCTTACTCCTTAGCATCCTTTCTAGAAGTGATTATTTGGCTGTAGTACTTGCACATATTCTCTGTGGGCACATGCACATGGACATTAGCATGTCCATGAAACGATACTGCTTTTTTTTAAATGCCAATCATGACTGTTCTTGCTTACCTCAAAGATAACAATTCCAAGAGCAACCCATTTCACAATATTCCAGTTCTCTTTCAGAAATCCATATATCATATCAAAATCTCCAGTTTTGTCCGTAGGAATTTCCTGCAAAAAACATAATTATAAGATTACAGATATAACTTCTTGAGTTTGATATCTAAATTATCAGTGACAACTTACTTCTTTCCAGCTTTTGTCAAAAAATATAAAGGCTGCACATCCCAGCTCTACTAAGATCAACAACAACACTAAAACTGAATACTTTGTTAGATTAAGGAAACTAATAACAATTCCTTCAATATTAACACACAACACACACACACAGAGTGGAAGAGATGCTCCATCTCATGCTGAGCCCATTAATTTTGCTTGGCTATGTAACTATAAGACATTGTAGAAGGATACAAAGCTCAGGCAGCACCCATTCCGTGTCACAGATGCAATACAACCACAACAAGAAATGACGAAGAGGACTGCTCCAATTCCAATAAATAAGTAAATAAACCTGCCAAACATGAAATACACAATCACTGTAAGACAGTGCAAAGACAATATAGTTTGAACGGTGTCAATGTCGTTTTATAAAATAATGTATATGTGATAATAATTCCATAAGGTGAATCCACACAAAAGCTATCAAGGAGAAAACACTACATGTGTTCTATTATCAGTAATTGTCTTTGTCACAAACACACAGAAGTCACCAGTAGGTCCAAAATTCACCATTACATGTGGAAGAAATAAAGGTTATTTCAAATTCATGTCAGGTATAGCAATACAGGAAGTGAAATAAAGCAAGTTTATTTGAAGTTTGTTTTCTTCAACATTGACAACAATCAGTAAGGTACCAAATACACCAAATAACAAAGGATGCTTCCAACTATTACATAAGCACAATCAATTGGCAAGCCATTCTAAAAGCTCAACATGGCTGCTCTCACTGAACTTGGACCAGATTGAAAGGTTAAGATATTGGTTGTCACTGAAATGGGTAGAAGAGGTTTAATTCCTATGAGCTAAGCAACTTCGGTAGCAAGTCCCAATTACATTTCCCCCATTGTTGTTTCTAAAGCAAGTTGGAAAGTGTGTTTTTTTTTCCTACTGAACTTTTATCTTATAGATACAATGCTATACAAAATTTATCCCCCTCCCCCCACAAATTACTTCAGTAGCTAAAATTCAAGAAACCTTTGCAGCAGGAAACTATCCAAAACAAGAGCATTATTGTCTACTTTATATCCTACAAAATCATTAACCAATACATGTTACTCATTTGATACGCCCCAAAAATTGGCAGGATAAGAGCAGCATTCATACCAAGCCTTGGGCAAATCATCTAAAAAACTGTTGGACAGAGACACAGCCACTAGCATGGGTCGGCCAAGTTGAACTAGAGTTTGATCATCACTGACAGTAGAAGCAGTGAGAGTATTATCCGAAGCTTTATTGTATTCAACAAACAGATAAATCCCATAGCCCACCATGGCCAGACCAGAAAGGGTCATTATGAAGTTTAACAGCTTCAAAAGGCATTCCCAGCAACCTCTACAAGCCATCCTCCTCCACCTATAATCGCACTTCAATCCCTCAACCAGAATTCAAATGGGTGGCCAGTTCTCAATATATATTCTGCACAAAAAAAGAAGGCCTTTCCATAAAACCGTCACTAATAACTGGAAATCATCATAGCAACAACATGACCTGTAATTCAGGTTCAATTTTAAGACAGATAAATGAATTTATGCTCCATTTACTACCTTAATAAAAGGCACCAAAACAATAACAACTTAAGTCTTTCAATTTACACATGAATTTAACATCAGGTATTCCAAAAGACAATTATTTGGGAAGGTAAATTGCACAGGCATATTCAACACCCTAACCTCATTTTCATCAATCTTTATTCAGAAACCCAATAGAAAGCCTAAGAAAATGCTCTGTTTCTGAAACCAATATTTTTTTCTTCTTTTTTTTGTGTGAATATTCAATACAAACCATATCCCCATTTTTTTTTTAAATGGTCAAGTTTATTAGAATTGACCTTAATCTCCAACGAAATCTAGCTCAGAAAATCATTGAGGATTCATTAAACCAAAAAGATATATATAAATTGATAATCTGAAAGAAAAAAAGGGCAAAGGTTTTCAGTAATGAAGAAAAAGAGTTAAGAAAATCGAAAATGTGGATGAGAGCTACGATTCACAGAAAATGCAATTACTCACAGATGGAATCGACGATTTCTACAGTAATCGATTTACGAGTTCTGAAGTTGCCCTTTTTCCGAGCCTCTTCGGATCACCCACCCACCGAAAACCAACGAGAAAAAGTATCGGCGACACACTGGAGAGAAAAAAATGGAAGCTAAACGTAAATGACATTCATGCCCTTCTGTCATAAGTTTGGTAACACTAAACGACATGAGTTTTCGATGACGTTCATGCCCACGCTTGCATTTGAAATTCACTTGTAATTAATTTCGAGACAAATAAAATGTTAACTGGTTTTTTCGTTAAACATATTAATTAGTATATTTTAATAAAATTTATTAACTATTAGTAATTTCTTAACTTAGAAAGATCCCAATTTCAATTGAAACAGCTTGGAATGACCCATTTGTTTGTGAGTCCTTATATAAAAATTGTCACGGTTTATTTTGAAAACAGTGACAAATCTAATGATGGTGTCGCACGGTCACAAACTAAAGCCATATTAATGCAATTAGCTTTCATTGGCTCTTATGATGGATTGTTTTGTACAACAAGCACCTATTGACCGTCGGGAATGTTCCATTATTATTTATTTATTTATTGCCATCATTCCATTAAAATATAATCAAACTCTGATGCCATTATCCAACTATAGATATTTATTGTTGTTATTTATTTTTATTATATAAAGTTTTATTGGTTAGCCACACGTGTAAGAAGCACTGGGCAGCATGATTGGATCAAACCTCGCTGGCCGTGGGATTTGGTGTTTTCCCTGTAATGTAATTATGTGGCCTTGTCCTAACATTTTTCTTCTACGATGTGGTCCGTATTTGTTTGGTGGGTCAAACCTTACAGTCGTCAAGTATTGAATAAGTAAATTTCGTGACTTGTAATATTTTTATTTTTTTTATCAGTTCATGATTTTTTATTAATAATGAATTAATTATTTGTAAATGCGAAATCAAGATTAATAAAAAACAGCTTTATTTTTTTTTTCCTATTTTGGTGTTTAAAATTACACACCTTTAATCCATAATAAAAATTTATAATTTATATAATATTATATTTTAATATAATTATATTAATTATTTATTTAACGAACTTTTAAAGTTGTTGAAATTAATATTAGCTTAAGTAGTAAATACTTCATGTTGACCTATAAGAGAATAATTACAACCATATAGGTTAATATGTCATGAATGATTATGATTCACAACATACCAAATTAATAAATAATTTATTTTCTTCATCAAGAAGAGAAACAAATATTCTTTTAAGTTATTCCTTTAAACTTAAGAATTTTGATAATTTGACATTGTGTGATTTATGAATGTTTAGTGTTTTATAAAGATTAAAAATAATCAACAAGTGATATCAAAGAAAAAATTAAATGAGAATTTAACTACCTTATGATACAAGCATTTAGTCATATCTATAAATATAGAATCTAAGAACTTGTGGTAAAAATTCTTAAACCTTTGGATTTACTAGACTTTGAAATTTGTGTTAAATGCATCAAGGGAAAACAAACAAACATAGAGAAATTATGTGTTAAGAGAGCTAAGGATGTCTTAGAACTAATACATATAAACATTTGTGGTCCTTTCGCTATGACTTCTTAGAATGAACAATATTTTATTATGTTTATAAATGATTATTCTAGGTGCAATTACCTATATCTAATATACAAGAAGTCCCAATCCTTAGACATTTTTTTAAGGTTGAAGTTGAACTTCAACTTGAAAAGAAAATTAAGGTTGTTATATATGATAATGGTAATGAATACTATGATAGATATGACAAATCAAAGCAACAACGTCTAGGACCTTCTGCATTTTTTCTCAAAGAGTGTTGCATTATTCCATAACACACTACACTAGACAAACCTAACATGAATGGTGTAGTAAAGCAAAGAAATTATACTCTTACAGGTATAAATGTGAAGTATGATTAGTCATTCTTCCTTGTTAGAGTCATTTTGGTTAGAAGCCTTAAAGACTGTAGTTTACATCTTTAATAGGGTGCAAAGTAAAACAGATAACAAAATCCCTTTTGAGCTTTGGATTGGCAAAAAGTCAAACATTAAACACTTGCACATTTGGGTTGTCCAGTTGAGGCATGACCTTATAAATCCATATGTACCTGTTAGTCATGGAAACCAGGTTTAGACCTACGCAAGTCATACCCCTACATTTATTATACTGTAAAATGTCACCTGATACTAATGGAAAGTAATGAGCATATCATAGGGTGGATTCTAGAACACGCTATTTTGTCCCTGACACACTTTGTCTCTTTGTCCAAGACGTTAGGAAATTAAGAGACATAAAAGTTGAAGATTGACAAGGGAGAGAGAGAAGGGCATGTATATATATGTCTGGAAGGACACATAAGAAGGGACTTTTGGAACGATTTAGTTTGTAATCCCATTGCAGACCATGACATTGGTACCCATCGTGGGGTAGTGAGGAACACCCATAACTGAGGAGAGGAGCAACAATAATTATCATCTTCAACTGAAGGAACCCTAAAGCACGTGTGGAAAAGTATACCCTGCTTAAGGCAACTAGAGCAAAAATTTTGAAGGAAGTCTATCATTTTCAACTGCTTGACATTCCACCTCCCACGAAGTGGCAGATTGGTCCTTCTTGGGAGGAATGGTGCAAGTTCCTTCGAGCTTGCGACCATACAATAGAGGAGTGTAGGGTGTTAAAAAGTCAAATAGAGAAGTTGATACAAGATGGTTACTTAGGATGCTTTGTCAAGAGAAAAGAGAACGAGAGGCGGACCATAGAAGAGCTTTGTAAGAGGGATAGAAGTTGAACGCCAAGACAAGACTGCAATCGTGAGCAGAATCAATCAAGAAGTTGTCGGAAGAGTCAATCAAGACTCAGAGGTTCGAACTCCCCTCATTGAGGAACGATAGCAACAATAGTTTGAGGAGGATCCATGATAGGAATGTCAACCACGGAACGAAAAAGGTACTCCTAGTTGGTGTTGGCCATTCTAGAAAGACCAACCCAAAGGCAAGATCCGCCAATCACATTTACCGATGAGGACTATGAAGGTACAATACCGCATTCAAATGATCCCATAGCCGACTATAGGATGGAGCGGGTGTTAGTTGATCAAGGCAGCTTGGCCAACATACTGTTTTGGTCGGCCTTCCAAAAAGTTGGGCTTTTCGGAATCAAGTTTGAAGGGGTGTTTGGGAACGTTGATCGGCTTTGTAGGTGAGCAAGTTGAAATTCAAGGTGTGATTAATTTAGAGACTATACTAAGGACGAGCTTAACAATGAAGGCGGTAAAAATGATATTCACGGTGGTCAATACCCCAATATAATGTAATATTTGATCACCGACATTAAAATGACTGCGGGCTGTAGTGTCCATAGCTCACCTATGTATGAAATACCCAATAGGTAATCTGGTAGGGGTAATACGAGCTTACCAGAGCATAACTAGAAGATGTTATGACGAGAGTACTCAAGTGTTAGAAGACAGACGGGGAAGATACACTATGCCAAAGGAGCATACGCGAATCCACCTCTTAGAGTTGGACCCTCGTTTCAACCGAGAGGATACTAGACCACAACCAGATGAAGATTTAAAGGAGATCTAGGTAGGGTTAGAGCCACACCAAAGGACAAAAATCGAAGCATCTTTAGACCCAAGAGTGGAAGGAGAATTAGTCCAGGTACTAAAAGAGAATAGAGATGCATTTGCATGGACCCCTGCGGATATGCTGGGTATAGACCCAGATTTCCTTTGCCATCGTTTGTCCATATCCCTAGGGGCCCACCCAGTAAGCCAAAAGAAGAGAAGGCTAGGGAATGAGAAGAAAAGGGTGGTTAAGGTTAAGACGATTAAACTACTACAGGCCAGATTCATTCGAGAAGTTAAATACCCCAACTTGCTATGTGGTGATGGTGAAGAAGACTAGTGGTAAATGGAGAATGTGTATAGATTATACGAACATAAATAGGACATGTTCGGAGGACCCATACCCTTTACCCAATATTGACGCCTTGGTAGATAGAGCCTCTAGTTGTAGTCTGTTAAGCTTTATGGACGCCTACTCAGGTTACAATCAGATTAGGATGCACCCAAGTGACAAGTCCAAGACTGCATTCATAACAAACAAAGGTAACTTTTGTTATAGAGTAATGTCTTTCAGTCTAAAAAATGTATGGGCTACCTACCATAGGCTGATGGACCAGATCTTCAAGGACCATATTGGTAACTAGCTTGAAGTATATATGGATGACATGGTGGTGAGGTTTGAGGTGGAGATGGGGCATGCTAAAAACCTAGCATCAGTCTTCGGAGTGTTGAGGAGATACCAACTAAAGCTAAATCTTGAAAAATGCTCATTCAGGATAAAAATCGAGAACTTTTTAGGTTTTATGCTAACTAGAAGGGGCATAGAGGAAAATCTAAAAAGGTGCAGCAGTTGGCTGGGTGAATCACGGTTTTGGCTCATTTTCTATCTCGATCAACAAAGAAGTCGACCCTTATTTTCCAACGATTGAGAAAAGTGGAACCCTTTAGGTGGACCGACGAGTGTGAGGTGCCTTTTCAGGAATTAAAGATGGTGCTAGCCTCTCCCCTAATCCAAACACGATTGTTCTAGGTAAACAAGCTTTTGTGTATATATATGTTTCTAACATTACAGTAAGCTCGATAATCATTCAAGAAGAAGAGGGTGAATAGTAGCCCATCTAGTATGTCAGCAAAGTCCTACAAGGAGCAGAGCTACGATATCAAAAAATTGAGAAGACTGCTCTTGTTATCATTACTACCAAAAAGTTGAGACCCTACTTCCAAAGTCACCCTGTAATATGTAGAACCAACTTACCAATCAGATAAATCCTACGAAAGCCTGACTTGACGGGGAGAATGATAAGATGAGCTATCGAGATATCAGAATTTGATATTACTTATGAAAGAAGGGGACATATGAAGGCACATGTGTTGGTTGACTTTATTAACGAGCTGTCCCCAAACTCCTACATCGAAGATGCTGCGGGGGCGAATAGGGAGTGGACATTGTCTGTAGATGGGTCCTCCAACAAAAGAGGAAGCAGAGTAGGGGTCATCCTAAAGGGCCCAGGTGGGGTTTGATTAAGCAATCCCTTCATTTTGGATTTTGAGCAAGCAATAATTAGGTAGAGTATGAGGCTCTTCTAGCATGAATACGATTAGCAAAGGAGTTGGTGGCGAAGATGTTGATTGTCAAAAGTGACTCCCAATTGGTCTCTAAGCAATTCAATGGTGAATATCAGGCAAGGAACCTCTAGTTGACTCAGTATCTAAGTGCGGTAAAGGCACAGGACAAGACCTTGGAGGGATTCACTCTACTTCATGTCCCGCGAGAACAAAATGAAAGGGTTGATTTACTAGCCAAATTAGCAAGTACGTAGAAGGGAAGACTCAACAAGATTGTAATCCAAGAGGCGTTAGGTCAACCCACCATAGAGGAGATAGAGGTGCTTTGTAATGAGTGGCAATCATTTTAGCATGACCCAATCATTATCTCGGCCAAGACAAGATACCGGAACACCCCTGGCTTAGAGAATCAAAAGAGATGCGACTAAATATGTCTGAATCGCAGGCCAGTGTATAGGCGAGGATTTTCTTTTCCTTTGCTACGATGTTTAGGGGAAACTGAAGCGGAGTGAGCTATTGAAGAGGTTCATGAGGGAGCGTGTGGAAGCCATATTGGTGGAAGGGCCTTAGCCAGCAAAATTGCATGTGCAGGATTCTACTGGATGACTATTAAGAAGGATAACTTAGCATTTGTCAAAAAATGTGATAAATGTCAACGCTACACAGATCAACATCAAGCACCAACTAAATTGCTTCATTTAGTGACATCCCCGTGGCCTTTCTACATGTAGGGGTGGACATATTGGGCCTTTTTCCTTTGGCGGTCGGTCAAGTCAAATTCATTTTGGTGGCAGTCGACTACTTCACTAAATGGATAGAAGTGGAACCAATAGCCATGATCTTGATTGAAAGAGTAAGGTGTTTTTATTGGAAAAGTATTATATGTCTCTTCGGACTTCTGGCTGTCATTGTAAGTGATAATCACACCCAATTTGCATCACGGGCAGTAGTGAAGTTATGTGCGTAGTATGGAATTAAACAATCATTTACCTTTGTGGAGCACCCCCAAAGCAACGGGCAAGTGGAGGCTGCCAACAAGGTTATTCTCAGAAGACTACTAAATGACTTGAAGAGGCGAAGGGACGATAGGTAGAGGAGCCACCATAGGTATTTTGGTCATATCACATCACACCACATTTGGCTACCTAGGAGACCCCATTTCACCTCACTTTTGGAATTGATATAATGATCTCGGTAAAGGTGGAAGAGTTGTCACCACACGCCAAGTTTGTCCAACGTGATAGTAATGAAGAATAGTTAAGGGAAAACCTTGATTTACTGTAGGAGGAAAAATAAATGGCACGCATTCGTGAATATACAACAAATGCCAGAATAGCCAAAAGGTATAATTCCACAGTATTCCCTCACCCTATACGAAAGGACGACTTAGTCCTCAAAAGGACCCTCAAGGGAGCAACGACAAATAAACTCACCCTTAATTAGGAAGGACCGTTTAGGGTGCGGGAGGAAATAGGATAGGGAGCATTCATATTGGAACATCTAGATGGAAGAGTAGTGCCCTACACTTGGAATACAACTACTTTGAGAAAATATTACAGTTGAATACACCTAGATTGTAATTTATTGAATGTTATTGAATGTTCACTTGTAGATGAGAATGTGATATGTATCATGATCAATGACTAAGACTTGTGAGAGACGGTTGACCAATGACTACCCGGGGCACCAAGACTCGTGAGAGGCAATTGACTAGTGACTGCCCAAGGTACTAAGACCCATGTGAGGTAACCGGCCAATGACTACCCGAGGCACTAAGACCCGTGAGAAGCAGTCAACTAGTGATTGTCCAGGGCACTAAGACTTGTGATAGGGAGTCAGCCAATGACTGCCCAAGGCATTAAGACCTATGAGAGACACTCAACTAGTGATTGCCCAAAGCACTAAGACCCGTGAGAGGCACTCGGTTTAGTGACGCCAAGGGCACCAAGACCCATGAAAGGCAGTCGACCAATGACTGCCCGGGGGACTAAGACCCATGAGAGGTAGTTGGCCAATGATTGTTCAGGGCACCAAGACCCATGAGAGGCAGTAGGTCAATGATTGTCCGGGGCACTAAGACCCGTGAGAGGTAATCAACCAGTGATTGCCCAAGGCACCAAGACCCATGAAAGGCAGTCGGCTAGTGACTGCCCGGGGTATTAAGACCCATGAGAGGCAGTCGACCAATGACTACTCGGGGCACTAAGACCCGTGAGAGGCAGTCGGCTAATGATTGCCTAGGACACCAAGACCCATGAGAGGCAGTCGGCTAATGACTACCCGGGGTACTAAGACTCATGAGAGACAGTCGACCAATAATGATTACTCAGGGCACCAAGACCCGTGAGAGGCATTCAGCTAATGACTACCCGAGGCATCAAGACCTGTGAGAGGTAGTTGATAAGTGACTACTTGGGGAACCAAGACTTGTGAGAGGTAGTCGGTCAATGACTACCCGGGGCACTAAATCCTGTGAAAGGTAGTCGACTAACTGCCCGAGGCACCAAGACCCACGAGAGGCAGTCGACTAATGACTGTCCAAGGCACCAAGACTTGTGAGAGGCAGTCAGCGAATTATTGTCTAAGGCACTAAGACCCATGAGAGGCAGTCGACCAGTGATTGCCCGAGGCACTACGACCCGTGAGAGGTAGTCGGTCAATGATTGTCCATGGCACTAAGACTTGTGAGAGACAATCGACCAATGATTACTCGAGGCACTAAAAACCGTGAGAGGTAATCGACCAATGACTGCTCGAGGCACAAAGACCCGTGAGAGGTAGTTGGCCAATGATTGCCTAGGACACCAAGACTGTGAGAGGTAGTCAGCCAATGACTACCCGGGACATTAAGACCTACGAGATGCAGTCGAACCTAGGGGACTAAGGTGAGTAAGAGGAAACCATTCAAATGGGCTCCCATGCCATGGAGACGGTCAGGTGTCGATAATCAAAACATAATGACGATAGATGATTAATAAATCGTAACAAGCATTAACCGCAAAACAACCATTCAAATAAGCGATAAAGTGATGTGGAGCCATGTGTCAAGGAGCAATAGGCATATAAAAATGATTTTCAATTACGTTGAAGTTAAACAGAGTATATAAAAAGAGAAAAGTACATGCACAATAGGGGGCCAGAACAAAATTTGTATAAAGGTTAACACCTAAGATGTTGGAGAGTTGGGGGGAGTGTTGACCTCCGTTAGATGGTCATTAACCACTTCCTCGAAGGGGTTGACTTCAAAAACATCTATCGAGGGGTATAGAAAAATGATCTACTCCAGGGCATGAGCAAAGCCAAGTTCAAACCAATCAACTATAGCAAGACCTTGCTCAGTCAAAGCGATATCTTTTTCCTTAACTAGTACTTCTACTTTCAACTTCTCTGCCCCTAATCAGGCTACCTCAACTTTTGAGCACCACAACTCTTGCTTGGTAGTAGCTAGCTCATCAACATCGACCTCTAATTTTCGCTTATTAGCCTCAAGTTGCTGCTTCTCTGCTTATAGGGCCACCCACTTATCCTTCAGATGTTGGAGCTCGACATTTAGAAGCTTTTGAACATGTTCCAATTCTTGTTTGGCCAACAAGTGGTCTTTAGCTTGGCATACTATTGATTTGAGCTGGTCCTACAAATTTTTAGTAGACTTTGAATAGTAGTTCAGTTTTTCCTCGACATTGTGAAGCGACGTGGCCAGTTTCTAATTGCCCTCATGAGATTTTTAAACAATCACGGCCAGTTCCTTGTTGCAAGCTTCCAAACTCCCAAATTTCCTCTTGACTGCTTGGGAAAGCACCAAGGAGTATCTGACATAATTTTGAAGCACTTGGAAGATGCTAGATACCCTAAGGGTACCCACCCTTTTCAGATCAGAGTAGACCGCCAAATGCTGGTCAACAATGTCGGACAATGGATAGTTGGGGGCCCAAACAGAAGGGCTAGAGGACCTGCTGGCCAGGATCGTCGCCCAATCTTCATTAGGGTTGGAGGCAAAGGCACCAGTAACAGCCACTACCTTTGAAGTAGTTTTCCTTCTCACCTGCCGTTCTTGAGTGTTGACTACCTCTTGTGCCCGTTTTTTGACAATGTATCCAGCGTTAGTAACAGTTTTAGCGGAGTTGGTAGGAGAATCAAGTATGCCCATTGGAGGAGTGGGAGGACGAGCTGGAGAATCTTCTATTGAGACAACTGGTTTAGGGTGAGCTACAATGATAGGTTGAGCAGAGACGGCTGGTGTTGGCGATGGAGTGTTAGCTTGAGTAGAGGGAGTCGAAAGGGGAGTCGCAACAGGAGCGGGAGAGAGAGAAACCACTTTCTTCTTTAGAGCCTTAACTTCTAGAGAGGTGTAACCTGCAAGAAGAAGCAACAAAATTAGTAAAATAGACCAATGTTAAAGTCGAAAAAAGGAGAGTGAAGAGCCAATCACCCTTCTTGATCAGATCAACGCAAGAAAGGGTCGACAATTGTTGCAGTTCTTTCACAAACTCGAGCTCTCATTCTTCTAAGTCCTCTTTCTCAACTATTACAAACACAACCAGTTGACATGTCCAGTGAAGAGGGAAGAAGGGGTCGTCGGAGGAGTCCACCAGAAGGTTGTGGCCAATCTTACTAGGATAGACATGGAAGAACTGATCCTTAAAAAGCATGTAATTCTTGCGGAAAGACTTCAATAGCTTTTGCCTTGACTGGCTACTCAAAGACGACCACCCCACCTTCTTCGACCGACAAAAAGAAAAAAACCAAAAAAGACACCTACGGAGGGTGCTTGCTACATATCTTCACTTAGAAGCTCGAATGCTCAAACAGACACCCAACTATTAGGATGGAGTTGAGTGGAGGGGATGTTGAAGGCATGAAGGATAGCTCGTTTGAATTGTGGGAAGGGTAGTTGTATCCCCAATTTGAGCGACAAAGTGTCATACAAATAAAAGAAAGGCCTTCCATCACTAGTAGGCCCCTTGCAAACAGGTTCGTCCGGTCGGCAAGGAAAAAACTACAAGGACCAAGGCCCTCGTCGGCAAATGACTTCAGCCATACCCACAAGAGAGTCGGGTTTGGTATAGCTAGAAAAAACCCTAGTGACACACTCATCAACCCCCTTAAAGGGTCACTCAAGGTGGTCCTCCCTCTTTGAGTCCTCGCCTGAAAAATCACTTTCCTCGAGCAATCAGAACAAAATGCTAAAAGGAAAGTCTTACCCTTTGAGGAAGTGAAGGAGGTTGGAGGAAGTTTTCCCCGCGCAGAGGAGCTAATGGCTGCCTCGTCGTCAAGAATGGGTGAAGCAGATGACCCTTCGGAGGTACTTCCTGTGACAAAAACCACGCGAGGGTTTGAAAGCAAACCCAAGCCAAAGGAGACTTCCCCAAAAAGGAGAACCCAAGGGAAAACCCCAACACATGAAAAGGAAGTTAAAAAGGTTACCTTGTTTCGCCATTAATGATGGAAGAAAGCTGGAAGTAAGAGATGGTGACATGCAAGAAGTGGGAGTGTAGAGAAATCAACAACTCGTTGTAGGGCGAAAGACAGAAGATGAAAGGGTTAAGCCTAAATGCCTGAAATCTATCACATCAATCAAAAGAAGGATGTGCAAGAAGTTGGTAGATGTTACATCCAACGGATAATAATGAAATGTCGCGTGACATTGAATAGCATCCAAGGGTGGAATGGGGAAACAGTGACACCCTTCTACCCCGAATACTTAAATTGCCTTAATAAAATAAATAAAATGAAGACAGGGTAATAGTTAAAACCAAAAAAGCACAATTTGTATTAAGGATAAAAGGTTCACATGCTAATTAAAAGGTAAGCACAAAGTTTTCAAGGAGGTTTTAGATCTAAACATTATAATTGAGAAGACTAAAGTCATCATCATCTTTAAAATAAGTCATTCAAACATCAAGGCATAGAGCAACTATTCTAACTTCTAGAACTTGTCACACTAATCAGAGCAAGACCCCGCCTTTTCAAAACTTGGCACCATGAGTGCCCTCAACGTTACCTAAAAGAAAACAACAAGAGAAAGTACGGTGAGAAATCGCATTCAATCATATATAAAGGCAGATAATGCCCCAAATCCCACCCATTACCGTACTCAATTACTAACGGTTAACAGATGCTCATATATCAATCACATTCCGTTCATTCAAAATCAATCACAGTTCATTCATGTTTACAAAATGCACATACTCGCACAATGCATATGCTCATCACCACACCTAAGAGTTTCGAGTCGGAACTCCACACCATGGGCGAACCTCCTCAATCCCCTTAGTTATCACTAATGATGGCCACACTGTTAAACACCCCGTATGGGCCGGTGTGTCGCACAGTTAAACACCACCTATGGCCCGTGCATATGAAATTCTACACAACCGTTAAACACCACCTATGGCCAACGTGCAATATGGTTAAACACCACCTGTGGCCCATGCATATGAATGTCCCCCATCATTAGTCCACCCTGTTAAACACCACTTTTGGCCAGGGTCCCCTGTTAAACACCACATATGGCCAGGGTATTATAGCCACGTCTGACTTTTCATGCATCTCATGCCTCTCATGTCCATGCTCAATGCATTCTCATCCACACTCTTATTCTCATGATTTATACATCATTCGCACAATCCATAGCCATACCCAACTATATTAATTTAACCATCATCATTTTAAATCATTTATCAAAAAGCACAGAAGCGCACATAAAACACCATTGAATTTCACCCAATTTCATCATTACACACAAGAGCCCCAGATCATGAACAACCATAAACAACCATAAGAATCAAGTAATTAGGGCAATTAACCATACGATTTCCCAATAAAAATCACATTAGGACAAGACATTAATCAGACCACAAAACATATTGACAAATTGTTTTTTACCGATTAAAATATATTTAGAACATAATAAACAAACAAAATTGAGAATTTAGATCCTAGAGGGACTTAGGGATTGCCCTCACTACTCGTACCCTCCCACATTCATATATGATCAAACCAATCTCCCTCGTACCTTAGAGACGATGAACGAAGAAGAACTTATGCGTTTCTGGGACAATCTGAACACTCTAGCTTCTCCTCCTTGCAGGTCGGCGTTCTCTCTCCTCTAGGTCTGGCTGTTTGACGCGTAAAACACCAATTAGGGTAAACTGATTACCCCTGTCTAATATTCTAGCTGGGTCGGGTCAACCCCGACCCGCCCGTCATCCTCCCCCATTAATTCAATTAATTAAATTAATAAATGAAAATAATTTAGATAAAGCCTCATCAGTTTATAAAATCATTAACCCCTCTATTAAAATAAAATTGATAATAATAATAATATAGCTCGGTCGACATAGAATACATCCCATCAAAAAACTTGAAACGACCGACTTCTTTGGTTTTCACAGAAATGGCCTTCTCGGTTGCCTAATGAATTCAACAGTAGATGAAGCGTACTCCCTATGGTCGACACTTGAGGGGCAGTGTACCGATCAGTCATGGCAACTGAACCGGCCGGTCATGGTAACCAAACCGGTCGATCATGGCAACTGAACCGGCCGGTCATGGTAACCAAACCGGTCGATCATGGCAACTGAATCGGTCGGCCATGGCAATTGAATCAGTCGACCATGGCAACCGAACGGGTCGACCATGGTAACTGAATCGGTCGACCATGGCAACTAGGTTTGGACCTGTGCAAGCCGTATCCCCACATTTATTACACTATAAAAGGTCACCTGACATTGGCAGAAAGTAATGGACTTACCACAAGACGGATTCTACAACGCGTTATTTTGTCTCTGACACGCTTTGTCTCTTTGTCCAAGACATTAGGCAGTTAGGAGATATAAAAGTTGAAGACTGACAAGGGAGAGAGAAGGACATGTATATATATGTCTGGAAGGGCACATAGGAGAGGACTTTTGGAATGGTTTAGTTTGTAATCCCATTGTAGACCATAACACCATGAAAGAAAACTAGATTCAAGAATGGTTAGTTGTTATTTTGTTAGCTATGTTGAATGTTTATAGGGCTATAAGTTTTATGATTTCACTTCAAGATCATTTTTTGAAATGGAAAATGCAATATTTCTTGAAGAAGTTGAGTTTGGAAAGGAAGAGAACATAAGAAATGTTATCTTTATGGAAGAATTTGTTTTTTATAGTGATCAAGTCATTGTACCCATTATTGTTCAAGACATAACTCTAATAATAGAAAACAATGTTCAAATTATTATTCTTGACATTATTCTAGAACAAGACAACAATGAGGTTCTCCCTCAAATACTTATAGAACAAACACAACAACCTCAAGAAGTGTCATTAAGAAGATATAGTAGAGATGAGAAATGCAATTCCAGATTATTATGTTGTCCTTCTCCAAGAACACGGGGATGAAATTGCTTTAATAGAGTGTCAAACTAAATGCAATTCTAACTCTAAAAAATAGATTGATGCCATGAAAAATAGGATGAAGTCTATACAAGACAATGACATTTGAGATTTTGTCAAATTGCCTATAAGTGTGAAACCTATTGGTTGTAAATGCATATTTAAAATCAAGAAGGATTCAAAAGGTAATATCAAAAGATATAATGTTCATCTAGTTGCTAGAGACTTTACTCATAAGGAAGACAATAATTATAGAGAAACTTTTTCTCTAGTATCTTCAAACAATTTTTTTAATAATATGGTACTAGTAACTTATTTTGATATAGAACTCCATCAGATAGATATCAAGACAGTGGTTTTTAAATTGTGAATTGACATAACGATTTAATGGTGCAACTAGAAAACTTTGTGTTAGGTGACTTAAAGTCTATGATATATAAACTAAAGAAATATGGTCTCAAACATGCTTTTTGTCAATGATATTATAAGTTTCATCAAACTATTACCTCAAATGGTTTTAATGAAAATGTAGTTAACGACTATGTAATCATAAGTTCAATGGGATTAAATACATGTTCTTTGTATTATATGTTGATGGTACATTGTGTGTTGGCAACAATATAGGCTTATTGCATGAAATCAAGAGATTTTCAATGAAGAATTTCAAGATAAAAGATCTTAGGGAAGTTTATTTTGTGTTAGGTATTTAGATACTAAGATATCATTCTTATGGTATCCTAAAGTTGTCACAATAGAATTATATAAATAAAATCCTAGATAAAACTAGGAGATATCTCTATGCCCGAGGGAGATCAATTTAGTTTCAAACAATGCCTAATAATGACCTTGAAGAAAACAAGATGCAAAAGATTTCATATGCATTAGTAGTAGGAAGTCTAATGTATGCTTAAGTTTGTACTCGTCTTGACATAGAATTTGTAATAGGAGTTTAGAATAATATGGTAGTGGTAACTCATTTTAATCTAGAACTCTATCAGATGGATGTTAAGATTGTATTTTTAAATTGTGACATTGACATAACGATTTATATAATGCAATCAGAAAACTTTGTGTTAGGTGACTCAAAGTCTATAGTATGTAAACTAAAGAAAAATATTTATGGTCTCAAACATGCATTATGTCAATGATATTACAAGTTTCATCAAGCCATCACCTCAATTGGTTTTAAGGAAAATGTAGTTAATAACTATGTATATCATAAGTTAAATGGGAGTAAATACATGTTTTTGGTATTATATATCGATGGTATACTGCTTGCTAGCAACAATATAGACTTATTGCATGAAATCAAGAGATTTTCAATGAAGAATATCAAGATGAAAGATCATAGGGAAGTTTTTTGTGTTAGGTATTTATATATTAAGATATCATTCTTATGGTATCCCAAAGTTGTCACAACAGAATTATATCAATAAAATCCTAGATAAATTTAGCATGAAAGACAATAAACTAGGAGATATTTCTATGACTGAGGGAGATCAATTTAGTCTCAAACAATACCCAATAATGACCTTGAAAGAAACAAGATGCAAAATATTTCATATGCATTAGTAATAAGAAGTCTAATGTATGCTTAACTTTGTACTCGTCTCGATATAAAATTTATAGCGGGAGTTTTTTTATAGATATTTGAGTAATCCTAGAATATAGCATTGGAAGGTAGTCAAACGCTAAAGGAAAAGATAATACACAAGAAGGGAGCTTGAATTGTGTGTGTGTGTGATTTTTTAAAACTTTTCACAAAAATAGGATTAACAAAAGAGTTTAAATACGTAGTCCAAAATGAGTGTCCAAATCAATTGTTTAAAGCGGTCATCCAAAGAAGTGCAAAAAGAAAAGAGTGTAAGGTAAGAGAAAAAATGCACAAAGTTTATATTGGTTCACTTTTTAACAAAGCTACATCCAATTCCTTTAACACGAAAGAATTTCACAAAGTCTACCTGAATTACAAACAAGTATTCTTTACCTTTTGAGGTATTACAACCATTGTAATCTATTTGATTACAAGAAATCTAAGTATTCTTTGACACTTAACCTCTTCAAGTTGTTACACTAACTTGAAAGTTTTTACAGGATAAGAAACTCACACAGTGAGTGTTATAAAATATAGAGTATAGACTTTTTTTTGCTTTGCAAAGAAAGTTTTACAAAACAGTCTTCCAAAGCGTAAAAATATTTATCTTTGTTGAATGTATGTGTTGTGGTTCCTCTTTGATTTTCTACATAATAAAGTTAATGATTTATGATTTTATTTTGAACTTGCTTATGTCTTTAGTTTTAACATGTAAAGAACGATTATAGTTCCCGCTATTCTAAATCAAGAAATAATTTCTTTTCAAGAAGAGAAAGAGATTTAGTTAACAAATGTCATAATATTAATTTCTCACGACGGTTAAGATTCTATTATATTTTTCAATCAATCCTTTTATATATATATATATATAAATATAAATAAATATAAATAAATAAATAAAAGTATTCCTTTAAACTTAAGAACCTTGATAATTTAACCTAATGTGATTTATGGATGTTTGGTATTCTGTAAATATTAGAAAATTTTAACAAATTATCCTACGATTTGAAGTATTGAGTTCCACCATGTCACTCATCCCTCTTCATCTATAATATTTTCCTTGCATTCCGAGACAACAAAACCATTCTTTCCACTCCCATACAAGTAAAATTACATATCCATAATGTCACCTTGTGGATCAAAGGTCTTGTTTGTCTTCATTGACATGATATATATTCAACACATAATACAACTCAACAAATTGTTCATTGGTTATGCTCTCAACATGGTCATTTGTGTAAACGCCAACATCATTCTAATATTGATCCCAATTATTATCCCTAGTTTAGTATTCTTTAAAGTAGAAACCTTTATTTCTTGTTTTGTAAGACTAAATTAATAAGGGTATGTGCATACTTGAACATTTAAGGGTGTTTTCTGCCTTGAAATTTAAACACAAATTACTTTCAAAAACAAACTTTTACCTTAGTCCACCCCCTAAGTTACCGACATACTTTTCCTGTAGGAATATGGATATGGTCGGGAAAAAACAAAACACACATAACCAAAGTGTGTACGATACAATCTACATTTTTTAAATGCTTATTACCCTTTTCTCATATGTCAAAATATCTAGATGTTTATACCAGAAAAAATTAATATAAAGCTACTAAAAATCACAAAACAAAAGCAATTAACACAAGGAATGAAATGACAAATAAATTAAAATGAAATAAATAAAAAAGTGAGTTGTTGTAGCAAATTGATCTTTTGTAAAAGGGATGCGTTGCCATTACAAAGTCCATTCTGAATTTGGCAATAAATTTGGTAAATTACTCTTTCCTTTGAAAATCTCAATTCTCATGTTGCTTGATTTTGTGTCTTATGGGGTGTTTTCTGTGGTCAGGTTGTACGCTTCCATTTTGGATAACTGGATTGGATTGTAACACCCAATTTTACTTTTAAAAACAAGTCTCCAGAATGTGTTAAATTTTTAGAGACATAAGTGTTAAAATTTAATATTCTGGAAATTAGATTCCACTAAAGGGTATTTTTTTCTTAAAAAACATTATATATGAAAAGGGGTATATTTAACAATTTTTGGAGGCTGTAGTTAGCAATTGCCTATGGTCTCTAAAGTTTTGTTTTCCCCAATTAGGCCCAACATGTAATTTTTATCACCAAGTCTCCATTAAACCACAGTTTCTTTCTTTTGATAAAATCGCAAGTCATAAATTCTTATTCCATAAACATTAATTCCTTAATTTTATTAAACCATGAGCTCCTTAATCCTTCTGCGAGTATGTTGCCCAGCAAACTAACTACCACAACATCAAAAGTATAACCGACGCTAAATTTTTTTATTCAAGTGATTATGTTATATTATAAATTATTTTCTCAAAACAACTTTACATATCTTGAGCAAACACAACACTTCAAAAAAAGGGTGACACTATTTATACACACTATCATACTTTAATTTCTTGTCTAAAAAAATAATGTATTAAATATTAAATATTATTGTAAGATAATAACGTTCATAAAATGAAAGCACTCATATTTTTGGTTTGAGGCTTCAGACTTCATTATCCGAAATCCTGTGACTCTAGGTGAAAGGTGTTTTTTTTTTGTTACAAGGAGGGCCTAAAGGCCCAAAAAGGAGAAAACTAACTCAGAATTGTGCGGGCCAAGGAAAGGCCCATCTAGTCACGAAGAAACAACAGGTGCAAAAGGTTTACGGTTTAGGTAGCCACATTCCTAGCTACTGAGGCCGAAAACTTTTTCAACGCACTGTAACATGTAGTGTTTTTCTTTTTAAAATAAGTGAACATTATAAATAATTAAAGATAATTGCAAGAAAATAGGTACTATAAAAGTACCAAAAACTTGCTCCTGAAATAGATTCTTAATAAAATATAGTAAATTTAAATTTTCATATTATTATTTTTATATTAAAACAAATACTAACATTACGTTGGTTTCGGTAAATTTAAATTTAAAAGTAAAATCTTAAATTAGATTTTTCAACAAAAATTAATCAAGTTAATGAATACTTTACATCTTTTAACATAGTAACAATCTTTTTACAAAAAAATAAATAGTTGTGTTAAGACAATTAAATAATTAATAAATAAAAAGTTTATTAACATTTTGCTATCATTACGTGTTACTATATGTTTTAGTTACCTTTTTATTTCTAATTATTTAATTATTACCTTTAATCAATAATTTGTAAAATAATCAAACAAAAAATGCACCGTGTATCTAAAATTTTGGGAAGGAACCGTTTAAGTAATTAGAATTGTGTTAAAATTCCAATTGAAAACCTTAAAATTATAATCTTGTCAAAAGTTATAAATCATGGCTTGTACTTTTCAAGCAAAAGTTCACACACTCATCAACCACGGTTAAAAGGTAAGTGCAAAGCAACTACCCTTCAATACATAAAATTATTAGGCATTAGCAAAATTCTCGTATATCGTATGTGTATTTTTGAATTTAAGTAAATTTTAAAATAAAAATTAAAGGAAAAATGGAAAAGAAAAGTGTTAACATTGTCCAACAACATGTTTTAAGAAAAATTAAAATATAACAAGAGATGTCATTATTATATAGAGTGAGAAAATTGTTTTTATGATATAGAATAAAATTAAAGAAATAAAAATTTTATATAAGAATAAGTTAAAGAGATAAGGATTTTGAAATTGATGAGTAAATTATAAAAGATAAATTGGGTAAATTAACCATTAATTTGGTATATTATGTAAAAAGTTAGGTTCACATGGATGAAAACTTGACATTAATAAATAGATAAATTTTCTAAAAAACAAGATAAATTGAAATTGATATGGATATTCATGGCTAAAGTTACTCATGAATTCAAATCAATCTAACTCAACCCAAACACTTTGTTTCGATTTTTAGAATTGTGTAGATAAAATTCAATCAACTTGCTATTCTTTGGATTGAATATCATACTTTAATATTGAAAATATGACAAAAAAATGTTGATATGATACACTTTAAATTTTAATTTATTACTTATATGTAACTTTATAAAAAAAAAATAAAAAAAATATATAGTATAATTATGTGAAAGGAAAAAAATATAATACAACTATTCAAAGTCGTATCAAAATGTCATTAAAAATAATATAAAAAATACATTTTTAAAATTAAATAAAATTAAAAATTTGATACTCGGATAACCAACCCAATCTAACTCACTATTCATTGAGTTGATTTGAATTTGATAGAAAAATTAAACAAATCTATCACGACCTAACTCAAAATATTTTAATCAATAATAATAAATTTGAAATAAAAAAATGATTTCATAGTATAAACTCCTAAAATTGATAATACATGTTTCAAAATTAGCTGGCAATGAACTACTAGGAGTTTTGTTAATGCATATTTAGGAATTTTCTTTTTCTATTCTTAAAAATAAGATAAAATAAACTAAATTTTATTTACTTTTATTTTTTAAAAGCATCCCAATAAAGACTAAAAATACACTATTTTAACTTAAATGTAAAAAAAAAAGACTAATTCTAAAATAACCATTTTTCAAAAATTAAATATATATTTAAACCTTACCATAATTGTAATGTTAGTATCATATGTTGAATATCCATATGCATATATCAACTGGCAAATTCTTTTATAAATTTACACCAAAAAATAAATACATATATCAAGTGACAAAATCTTTTATAAATTTATACAAAAAATAAATGCATATAGAGTGGCAAATTCTTTTATAAATTTATACAAAAAATAAATGCATATAAATTAAATGCCGTAAGTTTTAAGATAATATTTGTGTATGACAGGCGATAATTCGAGTTACATACAACAATTTAAAAAAAATGTACTAAATGTCTTTTATGTTTTCAATATAATAAATACTTTAATTTTTTTAACAAAAAAAAACAAGGATTTTTTTTAAAAACTTTGTTTAGTTCAAAACTCTGGAGAGAAAGAGAGAATAAATGAAGAAACCAAAACCTCTCCTACTTTTAATTCTCCTCCAATATTGAAAAGGATCAAAGAAGAAAAGTAGTTCCTAATTTTCAACAAGTAGTTCATAATATTCAACCCATCCCAAACTAAATTGTCCCTCAACCTTATTTTCACACCTTCCCCTCTGTTCATATTTACAAGGATATAATTCTCCTATTCTCAATCATAGCAAACAAGGTCCTCTTTATTCCTTCTCCTTCCCTTTTATTAATATATGCACAAAATTTAGATATAGTTCTTTAAGTATTTTTAATATTGTTTTTCAATTCAATTAAAATTAGAATTTTATTTCGTTAATCTAGGTAACCATTTTAATACATACTACTATTATGCATATGACCAAAATAAAACTTGAATTGTAATTAGAAAATAACACCCAACAGCATTCCAAATAAATTTTGTTCTTAAATATCTAATTTTCTCTCTTTTAAACCAAAAAGAGTCTCGACATAGGCTTAGAATATTGACCAACAATTGTGTTGGTTAACAAGGCCAAAAATGATGAATGAATAAGGATGAAGAGCTTTAGAAAATAGCAAGCATCCGAAGAAATTGAAGAAGAAAGAGTTGGCATCCGTGTAGTCATCTTTATTCACAAGGTGTACCCTATCCTCTGCATAATTATTAGGCATCTAAGCTAGGCACTCAAAAATCACTGTTATGGATACACTTTATGCCCCCAAAAGCACCACATTTACAACAATATCCTCGTCACAAGTATGCATATGAGCATGTATTTACAACCACAAGACTTGATAGAGAGGATCAAGAGATGCGTGGCCATTTCTCAACCAGCCAAGTTGCCTAACGGGTGTCCTGCACTGCATTAAAGCAGCTGACTTTTCTCTTCATTTTTATTTTTGGCATGTGGCTTCGGATAAGGAATTAGGAACAAAGTCTACTTGGTTGTTGCATCATGGTAGCATTTTGTACGACCTGACAGCAGCTTAGGATAGATAGACCTTAAATTGGTTGATGGGGGTGATGGGACCAAATAAGGCAAAACAAATGGTCCCAACTCCTATTCCCACCCAAACTACTAGTTGGAACCTTATACACTTGAGAAAACAAAAATAATTGCAAAAGGTGGACCCTTGTAGTTGGTCACCATCCATGTCAGCCAGAATTTGAACCCTTCTTGCTTCCAGGAGGGATGCTGGAAATGCCTTGCTTGGAGAGCTCAGCCAACACACTGTCTGTGGAAGGAGGTTTCAGACCCAAGGGCAAGGGTAGCCATGGTTTGCTTATTGCCTCTTTCACAACCTTGTCAACTACCTCCTCTGCCTGCATGGTAACACACTACATGGGAACTTTGGACTTCACTCCAACATTTGTTGAGTTAGTTAACTAAGACTCAATAACTTCAGGCCTTTTCCCGTGCAAGTTTAATTAGAACTACTACCACTTGATTCAACACTCAAACAACATTGCACTTTGTAACATACTCTTTATTATTTGTAAAATTTATTAGATATTAAAAAATTACAAGGGATACTCTGTAAATAAGAAATCAGACTTACAAAATTTTGTGATTTTCAACCAGTTTCAGTCAATAATAGATACTGTGTTCAAAAAAAATGTGTTAGAGAATATATTGCTAGCATTTCTCTTTATAGTAATCTAGCAAGATTGATTGGAAACAAGAAACATGGTCTTTCCGTACTCTACAAAGCACTAGCATTTAGATAACTGACATTTCTAACCAAGTCCATGGCTGTTGTAAGATGCATGCTTAGTAGAAAGACATTTCAAATATACTTTTTAAGGTTCTCAGTTATTTGTTGCAATTCTACAAAGTGAGTAAGAAGCACTCAAGTTTTCCTGATTTTTAATCTCTTAAAAGGCTTTTAAGTAGAGTTACAACTTCATCTCAACATGCACTTCCGCTGAGTGCCAACCAGAATGTATGTATGTATGAACTGGTGACTGGACAGTTACCACCATGATCAAGTAGGAAAAAACTGAAAGGAAAGTGTTGCATTACCGGATAATGGTCGAACGAACTTCGTGGCATGCCAAACGTATGATCCACTGCATCAGCATTGAGCAACACTGGCATATTCTGAGGTTTGACGAAAAATATCTGATTATTATCAGTCTGATAAATAATTTGAATAACTAGCAAGCATGAATCATACAGGCATAGATACATCAACCATTAACATGCAACATGGCATAGAGACTAGTTAAGATATTTGGTTTGCTGATACTCACCTGAGAGTAGGAAAAAGGAGGAGCTTGAGGAGGTAGTACTGGTAACACTGGGCAGCCCCATGCATCTGCATGCACCTATAAGATCAAGTGATCACAAGTCAAACTGCATCCATAACCACAAATTCTACATCACAAGCTAGAGAGCTAAGTTGCTAATAATAATATAGAAGAACAACTTCATATCCTCATCCTTGAATTCAGAAAATACATATTACCCCAGGAAATGGTTTCCAGGGCCAATTTTCAGCAGTAGGCTGCCACAAGGGATAACCAGGAGAGCCCCAAATCTGCATGCCAGGCGTTTGATTGCCAGGTTGTCCCCACATAGGATATACAGGAGCCAGAGGAAGGGTGTGATTAGAATGATATGAAGGAAATGCCATAATTGGTCTTGGAACACAATAGCTCCTTTCTCTTTGATTCAACCATTTCCTATCCTCTTCCTTGGGCAAGATTTGTCTCTTGTGCATTCTATACTTCTGTTTTAACAAAAAAACATAGTAAGTGTTAGCTTGTCGATACGAAACTGATCAATCATAACCAGTAATGTAAATAATGACCTGAAGATGGCTTGCCACATTATGCCTTGTCAAGCCCTCTACTTTCATTATTTCCAATATTCTAGAAGGAATGGCTTGATCAATGCCTAGTTGCTCCACTGCCTTCACAAATTTTTTGTGCAGCTCAGGCGACCAGTCTACCTGAGGCCAAAAACAAGTACCAAAACTGTAACTCTGAGGAAAGATTGTTTCCTAGATTTCCAATCAAAGACTAGTTAAGATTTGACAATCCCATTACTAGTTTTCCTTTAGTCATCACTTCATCATGATTATGAATATGGAATGGAGATATGTCTGAGCTTTCTTGATCAATTCCAATAATGCAGATACAATACATTAGGAACATTGACAGATTAAACAAAAGTTTGTAAACATTTTTCAGTTATGTGTGCCAGCCACACAGCCATTATAATTTGCAAGCAAACAGTATGGGCAAGAGGATTAGAGGAACAGAAACATTGTAAGAAGAATGAATAACCATAAAGCAACTTACTTTCATCTTTTTCCGACTTGCTCTTATCTCACATGAATCACTATGAACCCCTATTTTATTTGGAGATTTTGTATTTCTGTCAGTGTTGCTTAGAACCTTTCTTTTTTGTGTACGTGGAGAAGCAACACTCTCACCCTTGGAAGCATCAACTAAATCCACTTCCTCCCTAACCAAAGTAATTTCAGATTTCATTTGTTGAGGAGTACTTTCAGTTTCAGCATTCAAATTTCCACATGTAGTTTCGACAGATTTAGATTCTCCATCATGTTCCCCACTTTCTTTTTCTGTTGAGCAATTAGTCTGCTCTTGGCAATCACCATCGTCCAATAATCTTGTTCCTTGTCTCAATTGTGGGGTTGAAGGAGCTGGATATTTATCATTTCCAGGAGACTGCTCATGATCACTGTCATGATCATTATCAATAAACCTGGATACTTTCTCTATGTCAACGGAGACTCTACTTTCATCTTGTTCGTTGTCTATTTGGAGCTGCAACATGGACACTACAGATTCTTTGACAGGTTTAAGTGATTCAGACACGATGCTTGCCCCAGCATTGAATGCCTGCTCGAGTTCAATCACATGAGAAACTATTTTGTTCATATTATAATAGTAAATGCCAGTGTAGTGTCATCACTCATCAATATTAACAGACCTTGTGAACCACATGCTGCCAGATATTTCTGAGCTTGTCCTCAGAGAGTGGTTTGCTGAGGAATTCAACTGCACCAAGCTTAAAAAATAAAATGGAGCAAAGTGTCAAGAGGTATGCATTAGCAATCAGAACAGAATGAAAATGTACTCTATATACCGAGTTTAAAGGTCATATTCTTGATCCTATAATATCATGAAAATCCAAATAGGTTATCAGTGCATGGATTTTAAAGGAGAAGCTCAAAATTTGGTCAATAAAACTGAACACCTTTTCTTTGCTTGTAATTTCTCTCATCAAATTTGGCAATGCTATCATGTTTGGTTGGGTGGGAAAAATACAGTTCTGCCAAGCTGTGCAAAAAGCACTTTTGGTCAAATCCGGGAATGGCATTAGGAAACGAACACAAGAATATTTGGAAACTTATCTGGCTTTGCATATTATGGTCTATATGGATATATAGGAACCAAATTTCTTTCACTGCTTATCAAGCGAATCTAACAGAGGTGGTGGAACTGATCAAAGTTAGAAGTTGGTTGCGGATAAAAGCCAAATGGGAAAATCATTGATGTCTTATTATGAGTGGTGGTCAAATTCTGTAATTTGTCTATCTTCTTATTGTAAAATTAGAACTGCAGCTTGATGTAAAGGCAAGGGTACCCCTTGTACTCCCATCTTTTAAAAAATTTTGTTTCTTCTAAAAAAGAAAAATTGAATGAATCAAAAGCTTGAATTGACAAAATACAATAAAGAAAAAAAGGCAAAACAATGAGATATAAGATTGCATTTAGCTTAGCTTGAGGAATATAGCACAATCAGATATTGACCTATAAATAATGGGAATGGAAAAACTAAAATCTTACCGCTATGCACTTCATCATGGTGTTCAAGCAGTGATTGTTTGAAGTCACTACATAAATAATTCAAAGTTATCACAGATTAGAAAAATTAAAATGAGCAGAAAACAGCCTTGAAGAAAGGTTTACCCATAATTGCCATGGCATATTCCCTTCTAGACCATTTGTCAATTTCAATTGATAAAAGCTACTAAAAACCGAAAGGTTGCAGTTATAAAAACAATAGCAAGCAACAATCACAAGACAAATAAAAGAGAAGAGAGAAAAAAGAAAGACAATTATTACTATTATCCAAAACCTATGTAATATATTATCCAAAACCTATGTAATATGTGATAGCAAAAATTGAACTTTAAAGTTGAAAAGCATATTGATGTTTCTCTCCTTATTTAGAACAGGTTTTGGTTCAGCATTTAGACTAGGTGTAATTGGCTTGTAAAGGCCATTATAAAGGAGATTTAAAGAACTAAAAGAAGTTAAACTGGCAAATTTGGGTTTGGTCTCTGTACTTACTAATAGTTGGCAAGTCCTTGGCATTCTCAAGAAATTTGAAACCTCCCTGGCTGTTGCTTGAACTCACCTGCAATTAGGATGGATGCATATGGTTAAAAACAACATCATCAAAGCTCAATTATTTTAACAATCACAAGATTAAGATATAGAACTTGGAGTAGGAGAAACAATAATTGTAATGATATTATAGGAGCAAAATGTATAGGATGATAAAAGTCATCCCTCGTGACTAGCATTTCAAGAGTTTCAAGATATATTATGCCTTTGACAGAAGTATATTTTATTGCCTAAAGTTTGTCAGCAACTATTAATAATCAGGAGTATCATTCCTCCTCGAAGATGCTCACTTTATTTTCAATAAGCATACTAGATAACATCATTTCGATGTTTCTTTCCTATTTTAAAATTTAACTATTCCTGCATTATGATTTTTCGTTTATATAGAAAATGAAAGTTCATTACCTCCACTATGGCAATGTGGAAGCTTTCATGTCTACTTGAGATCGCTGACAAGGCTTCATTCTCATCACAGAATATAGAAACTGTACAGAAAACGAAAGCTTACTAACAAATTAATAGAGAGGACAAGCATGTACAGGAAACAAGAATCGGGGAGATCCAGGAGACTAGGGGTAGAATAAAATAACCGTGTGACTTCAATCAAAATCAAATTATGGGTTAATCCTTAAGATGTAAGATATAATTTTGGTTAAACTTGTGTTCATGGAAACTTTTGTTTTTAATAATAAATTTCTGTCTCCAGCAGCCAACTAATCCATATTGGCTAGGCAACTGAAAGGCCATCCAATGTGCAAAATTAGCGTAGACTCAATAGTTCAGAGTCAGATAACTGACAATTCTTTTAACTTCATATCTTTACAATTTAAACTATAGTCAAATAACTGACAATTCTTTTATACTTCTTATCTTTATAATTTAGATCATATTCAGTTTTGAAAACATATATAGTTGAAGCATAAATGAAAACTTTAGAAGCTTCATAAGATGCAAAGAAATACCATACATGAAAACATTGAGCATGTAAAAAAAAGGAAAAAAAGGGTATTCTTTCAAATTTCCTAGGCTCCCAAGAGCAACTAAAATCTGTCAAATTTTCTAGGTTGCACTGAGCAACTAAAATCTGAGACCACAATTTTACAAATAACCATATACAGATTCTAAAGCAATGTGGCTTTGCAAGATGCCATCGGACAGAAAGATGGGGCCAACTTTACCCACTATGGGCCAGAAGTGGGAATTATTAGATGTAGATAAAGAAGTGACACATGCCAAAAACAAAAAGAAGGAATCCAAAAAGTCTAACCATTATAGTCCATGGCCTCAAGCTTTGCCCTTATCTCAGCAGCAGAAATGGTGTCTCCCTCGAGGAGAAGAACCTTGAGTCCCTTGGGAAAATCTTTCCATTCTTGTAAATCATTGGCAGTGCAAACCATAGCTGGCTTGGCATCGTTTCTCAGCCTCCCACAGAAAGTAACAGATCAATACCACTTATCAACATCCAATTCCTTCTGCTTTTGCACAACCATGAGATCACAAGCTTGATTCAGTAAGCTAGTCTTCAGTAAAAGATTACATAACATTAAAAAACAAATAAAAAACAAACTCCATTGCATACTTAAATTTATTTAAATGGTAATCAGTTCCCAAATAGCTAAAGATAATGCAGAACACTGGCATGGCACCTGAAGATCAACCCCAAAACAAGGTTCAGATCAAAACTGGCATGCCCTTTGATCACCAATGGCACAACCGGTAAATCACAAATAACAGATTCCCACCAATTTTTTTAGGAAGCATTTTCTTTACAAAACATGATTAAAACCCTCCCCTTTTGTATTGCAAAGATCGTATTGGCTGATGCCACTTTCACAGAACAGGAAACAGACAAATATCCCATCCCAGTAATTAAGATCTCACGAAGACCAAAAAGAAAAACTCAGCCCTCATGAATGGCAACAAAACAAAAGAAGAAAACTTTACAACGAAAAACGGGTCAGGCAAGCAATTCACAACCGTGAATCAAGAAAACAAGCAGGAAGCTGAAAAGGGTAGACTAGACATGCATGCACATATTTTAATCCAAAATTCAAAGAAGCAAAAACTCGATCCTGGAGAGAATTAGCATGCACATAAAAAAAGCATATTAAGAAAAAGTGTTCCTTGTGGAGCCATTTTCATTTTCACTACCTTGGCATAAATGAAAATGCTTCTTGAATTCCATTGCAAAACTTGCGTTTTCTCTCCTCTTATTCCATTGGTATAAACACAAGGGTGAAGAGAGAGGGAAGGGAAGAGGGAGGTTTAAGTGCTGGCTTTGGAGGGTGCTTCTTGTGACCACTGAACAGTTGCCATCAGCAGTTACGGACCACAAGTAAGTCCCTCGTAAAGGTCAATGAACCTTTCTGCCACTTCTTCAAATTAAGGTTAATATTCCAACACTACCCTTCTTTCTGGGGGTACTACCAGCAACTTCCCCATTAAACCAATGAAAAAATGGTTGCAGAAAAACACGCTCAGCTCATTATAGTAAAAAATTTAAGAGGAATAGTATGTTATGACGTTGTGATCAGAGGTTTTAACCATTTATGATAAAGTAAGGTAACTGCATAATGTGTCCTTTGCTCATCACTGCCATTAATGGAGCTCTTTTTATCATAATTATTATGCATTTATTTCTCTAAAAAATAGTTTATGCATTTAAAGTTGTTGGGTGCCCAATCATCATGCAATAGTATTATCTGATGGAATAATCGTCGACTAAGGAAGTAGGTAATTGTTTCATCAAGTCAGTGGACCTACGCAGGAGTTAACTTTTTTAAAATAATTATTTATTTTTATTGATTAATTACTTTTATAGATTTAAGTTGAACCAAATACATGGTTAAATATTTGACTTTTTTAGTATTGATGTTAAAAATTAAAAGTAATTACATATTGGAAAAAAAAATTATATTTCTCATGTAATAAGTATTTTATTCTTTATATATAAAATATTATTTTTAATTCTTTATCGTGCTCATGCTCACAAACTTCTATGAAAAATATATGACAGAATAAGTAAAAGTGAAGACATTTTAAAATATATTAATGTATACGCGCATCTATATTAAGAAGAGAATAGTCCAAATACAAAACATACACATGTTCTCACACACAAATTAAGAAGAGAAAAGTCGAAACATGAAACATATGCTTGTGTACTTGTCTTTCTTAAAATTGTTCCATAACTGAAATGAGAGGAAATGCGTATGATAACCTCTTATGAATAATTGAAAATGGGTAACTACATGGTTGATCAAATTTAGGTATTGGTTTTTTCTTTCATTGTTATCCTATATTTGAATATAGGATACTACATGGTTGATCAAATTTAGGTATTGGTTTTAACCATTTTTTAACAATTTGAATCAATAAGTAATTTGGAACTCGAGTCCATTTCTCAAGAAAATAGACAAGTTAATATTTTAGGTGTCTAAAGTGTAATCAAAATGATTAATATAACAATGAAATAAACACAAAAGAACTATCAAAATTCAAATAATAGTAATAAATGTATGAGCAAAAACACACAAGAAAATTTAAATGAACAAAATAAAAGAAACATATAACCAACTGAACAAATGAAAATTAAGGTAAGAGAAAAGATGATTGAACATAAAAGTAAGTTCAAATGAACACTAAAAATTGAATTAAAGAAATTATGGAACTACATTCATTGCTTTTGACACTTGCAAAATAATCCTAAGTGGATGTTTTAGGTCTTGTGTAGGTAATACAAGGTATCGTGATTTTCCAAGCATTAAACTTTCACTCAATTTACTATTTATAAACAAAAATTCTAATAGCTAATCATTTAATAGTTGCTTAATTAACTAATTAACCTTTGTTTCAAACAAATTTTTAGTAGCTATAGACTCAATTGCTTATAATTGCTCTAGTACTTTAATTACTTATGAGACTCTCATTAGTCTTTTTGGACTAATTTGTTATTGTTCAAAGAATAACTATGACATACAAATTAAGATTTGACATTTTGGAACTCCTTTGGTTGATTTTTCTTCAAGTCTCAATTACAACAAAAAATTTGATCTCCTCATAGATTTGACCAATAAAATTTTTATGTTGCATAAATTTTTTTTTCCAACATAAATATAAATAGTGTGAGACTATACTAACAACATGACATATCATATATTATATATAAATAAGAATAGTTATATTGAATAAGAATGTTTTTAATTGTCATTTTTCGACGATAGTGTTTTTTAATCATTTTTCTTTAAGGACAAGTGGTTTTAGAGATTTTTTTTTTTAAAATGGATTTAGAGATTTTTCTTAATCTCATATCTATTTCAGTTTATAATTTTTAATATTTATAGTTTTAAATTGAATTTCAATATTTTAAAAAATTATTAATAATTAAAAATAATATTATATCACAATATAAATTATTATTATAAATTTAAAATATATTCTATAGGTTAAAAATATTTATTATTATTAATTTTATTTAATTTATATTTAAAAATATTTATTTATTATAAATTTTAATTATATAAAATAAATATTTATTTTCTACTATACACAGATTAAAAAACTAGTTATCCATAAATCATATATATATATATATATATATTTTGTATAATGTTTCATATTATTAATTAATATAGACTTATAATATTTATATTAATGATTTAATTTTCATTAAATAATAATTTTACCAACGAATAATGTGTTTGGTTGGGTGTAGTCCTTACGTGCATCAACAGTGAAACATGTATATATATATTGAAGAATATGAAGCATACAATCCTTACTTCCACGTTATTTGAGAATTGACATGAATTAAATGTAAATCTTGAAGTAGAACCAAGCACACAAAATAAATTTGAAGTTAAATATTTTTAAGAATAGCTAGTAACAAATTCTTTTAAATATATATTATATTATTAGTTAAAATTTATTAAAAATAATAAAATTATAAAAGATATCCATAAAATAAGAGGCAAAAATAAAAAAAGAAAATATATTAAAAAAAAGTTATATTTTATCTCCCTTAATAAATGACAGTTAATTATTTAAGTAGATATGGTGATCTGATTGAGGTAGGTAGATCAGGAAGAATAGACATATGAAATGTTGTGAGTATTAGAAAGAAAGAGAGGGAATGCAGAAGAAAACTTAACAGTGGTGAAGTCCCAAACTAAGTAAGGTATGGTAGATAAAAACAAAGAGGTCATAAGTTGTCTATCCCATTGCATTTTATGATGCAGTTAATTAGTGGTAAGTCCCACATGATCAGCCCATAGATATCTTTGTCTCCCCCAGTCTGTGCCCACTATTTTCAAATGCCTCATTCACTTTTCTCCCAAACACCCAGATTTCTAAATACCGCCTAACGTCTTTGTCCTTTCAATAATTCACTCCCACCTCCTTTCTTCACTTTACTTCCTCCCTATTTATATTCTTTCCACCTCTTCATTTCAATTTTTTTCCACTTTTATTCAAACTTTTTTTATAAACCACAGATATTATCGGAAACAATTCTAATCGAGAGCCACATATAATTACTATAAATAATAAAAATTCTAAATATTTAATATAATTATATATCCAATTATAATCAACCTAAAACAATTATATTCTTTCTTTTGGAAAATATTCTCTCTATTATCACGTAATTATGAATGCTCCTAATGATTTTTATGGGAAATAATCATGGCACCTTTTCCCTTGTCACCCTTCTTTTTGGGTATCAACCATCAAAACATTAAACACAAAGCAAGTGATTTTAACTACACTCATGACTCAACATTAAAAAGAAAGACATGTCAATCACAGTCGTATAGACAAGATTGAACTTTGTCATTCATGTTAATTAATTTTCTGGACCATTCTTTGGAATGTGGATAGACAACTCCATTAGAGAATTCCAACTAAAGAAAGACATACATTATCTTAAGATCAAATCATCAATAGATGGATTAAACTATTATTATGGTCGTTTCACAGATTGATATTAGACTTTTCTAGTTGTGTGGTGTTTCACGGAACTTTTACAGGCCAGAGAGTTGGATTATTGGATTACATATAGTTGAACTCTATGCTAAGAAAATAATGATATTTCTTTTAATAAGTTGTTGATTAAAGGTCTTTTGACTTTGGAAAAAACAAATTCGAACACGTACTTGGATTATTCAAAAATGTTAAACCAAATACATCTCTTTATAAGATATTGATAATTTGAAGATTGAAATTTTTAATTTTTTATTCTCTCAATTAGATATTATTAATATTTTTATTTTTTAAGGTGCATTTCATGCATTATTTTTTAATTAGAAAAAAATTCTCTCTCAATCATATCAAGCTACTCTTTTTATTTTTTATATTTAAATATAAAAATTTTAAAAATTATTAATAATTAAAAATAATCTTATGTCACAATTTAAATTTTAAATACAATTTATATATTCAAATATATTAATTTATTACAAATTTTAATTATAATATAATTTATGTTTTAAAATATTTATTTATATATTATGAATTTTAATTATATAAAAATAAATATTTATGTTGTGTACTACACCAACTAAAAATACTAGTTATTTCTAAAGTGTAAACCAACAAATACATGTGTCCTTTTTTTTAAGTTTAAATCACAGTTTTTTATATATAAAATTAGTATTTTTTCCTCTAAATTTAAGGTTGATTTTGATTTTGTCCTCTAATTTTTTTATTCAATTTAGTTTATAATTGTTCAATTCAATTTAGTTTATAATTGTTCAATTCAATTTAGTTTATAATTGTTCATTTTTCCTTTTCATAGACAAGTGTTAAATCTCACTATTAGTTCACCAAACCTCGCTAGAAATTGGGTTTTGAATCTTTTGATGGAATAATAAATTTTAATTTTTATATTAAGCTGTGAAATATAAAAGAAAATTAAGCTAAAAGTTTCACGTTATAAGATTAAGTTTGATCAATTGTTGCTAAAATATGAAGATCTCATGTTAAAAAAAAAATGAAAGGAGTATGAATCATGAATAATGATCCAATTTTATCTCATTTTAACCAACAAATTTATACAAAATTTTGATAAGTTGAACTTGGTTACATTTCTAATCGGTAGGCAAGTTGATCTACTTTGCTACCCTTAAGATTTAGTATAATTTAAAACCTAACCCATTAAAATATAGTTGGATTGGGTTGAGTTCGCTATTTTTGTTTAGCAACGGAACCAACCTTAATTAGATTGGATAGTTAGGTTAATTAAATAAAATAATAGTATATCTTAAAATTAAAAAATAAAATAAAATGAAGTACTTAATATGTTCAACTCATTTACAATCAAGACTTTAAATATATAAAAATCATATGATCATCATAGTCAAAATGAGTCACACAATACATATTTTCAGGCTAATAGAATTAGAATAATAATTATTTTACTATTAATAATATATATATTGGATTGGATTGAGTTAATCAGATTTGAAGTTTAATAACTTGACATTCAACCAAAGTATAATTAAGTGAGTCAATAAAAAATAAATATAAAATAATCTAATGATCCAATTCAGCATGCTAAAATATAATTGGGTTAGATTAATGGAGTTGCAAATAGATCGTTATAAGAAATTATTAATAAGTTGATATAAATTTACAAAAATTTAAAAAAAAAATTATCATTATCAACCGTGTTTTTACCTATCCCCTGCATCACAACCCAAAACCACCAAATCCTAAACCACTCCCAAATATCCTAAATCACATAGTGCAAACCACCATCTAAAACACCCTAAACCCCCCAAAACTCCACCACACATTACCATTGCAGAGTCACCCCAACCACAACAAAAGCCGACACCTATAACACACCATCAATAAGCCATCAACAAGAGAAAGAAAAGGAAAGAGAGAAAAAAAGGAAGAGGGAGAGAAAGTCATGTTGGCACGTAGAGAATCATCACCATCTACATATAAACCACTACCTGCAAATAGTGGTAGATCCAAAAAAAAAAATTAGTTATGGGACAATATTTATATATATATATATTATTATTTTAATTTATACATCATATACAATAACTATTGTTTTATAAATTTAAATTTAAATAAAAATAATAATTTTTAATATATATTATATTATAACTTAAATAAATAATTTCTAATATTTGAATTTATAATAACTTAATTTTAACTATTAATAATTTCTTTTAAAAAAAACTATTAAAATTCAATTTGAAGTTAAAAATCAAAGATGACATTATCCTTAAAATTTTAATATATATATAAAAAAAAGAAATCAAGTAATTCTAAAAATTATTTCTCATTCTCATATTTTATCTTTTTACGATCTAACTTTTTTAGAGTTATTTTTTGAATAATTTATCTCTCCTATGTATGTATAAAGATAAAAGAAAGGTATTTTGAAATGGTTGAAAGACAATAATTTTGATTAATTGAAAAGATAGTACATAAAAAATAATAATATTAAAATATTTAATTAAGATACTATTAAAAATGAGATTAAAAATAAATTTATGGGGACAACACCATCCATAGCTTCTCGCACATCATCAACCACACGACATAAAGAAAAGAAAGGGGAAATGGGAAGAGAAGAAGAAAAGAGGAGGGAAAAGGGAAAAAGGATTACAAATAATTTTATGCAATGACCAAGTCATTGCTTAATAGCAATACCTCAAGTGACGGTTAGCCCGTCGCTTAATCTCAATTTTAAAATTCTGGAAGGCAGAGTAAATATGTGGAGTAAAGCGGGAGATTTTTGAACTTTAAACGCTCAGGTTATATGGTGGCTAGACTGTCACTTTCTTTTAAATACTACCCATGGTAGTTAGGTCATCAAGTTACTTTTAACTTTTAAAATCATTAATGATGACCTACTTGTTGCTTATCTTAAAATATATTATTTTAAAACAAAGTATTGGTTTAACATCAAATTTACTAAGGAAATATTTATTGTTAGTTGATTCCTTCTATTTTAGTAGAGTCTTGTCATTTATGATACCCAAAATTTAATCTCTTGTTTTAAATGATGAAATTTCACAAAATTTTTATATCTTAGTCCCAATCTAATATTTAAAAAAAATACTCGATTTTATTCATGTTTTAAAGTTTTCATGTTCTTAAAAGACTTAAATACATTTTTAATTATTTAAATTTAAGTTATTTTATTTTTATCTTTTAAATTTGAAATTATTTTTTGTAATTCTCACATTTAAAATTAGTTTTTATCCATAAACGTTGTGAAAGATATTACATTTTAAGTGACAAATCATCATTTGTCATATGTGATAGTCTTGTTGTTGCTTATCATTACAAAACATTATTCCAACATAATTAAAACGTAGTTAAGAATCACTCAAATGTTGTTTTAGTGACCAAAACACCATTCCTTATCATCAATACCAAATAGAATCAACAAAGGTGGGAGAAAAAAACTTTAGGAGATTACAATTTGTCGCATAAGACAACACCTCTATCAATGTCTAAGAAAAAGGTTCAAAACTAGCCATTTTTGGAATATGAAAATAAAAAAAATAAATTCAAATTTGATAGATGGAAAACAAAATTGATTTAAATTTGAAGGATAAAAAATATATTTACATCTTTTTAAAATGATATTTACATCTTTTTAAAATGATAATAATAAATACACCCATATAATAATCATGTATATAATTTTAATGTGATTATAATAAAAGTTAATAAATTATTATTCAATTTGGAGTGACTTTATCCCTCTCTCTCCCTCCTCACTCGATATTTTCACAATTTTAGCTATCAATTCCAAATCATTAATTTAAGCAACTATATTAAATTCTAATATGAACATGTCTATTATATATATATATATATATATATATATATATATATATATATATATATATATATATATATATATATATATATATATATATATATATATATATATATATATATATATATATATATATATATATATATATATATATATATGAAATTAGGAGAATGGTATAGTACAAGACTAAAATAATTTTGAAGCTCAAAATAGTTACATTTATCTTAGGCGAGCTAAGGTGCAAACTTATTATATAGGCGAGCATGTGTTATTGTCCTCGACCAATCCTTTGATGATTCAAGTAACATGTAATTGACTTATTTCTGGTACAAAACTAATTTCCCTCTACAAGTCATCCTCATAATAAATTCCTGATGTATGCAGCTGCTGAACGTGATGCAGTGCGAAACTCAGTTACACATCAGCAGAGAAATGTTGTCGTGTGAAGTTGCTCATCAATTCATGAGCGAGGTGTCCCGCACAGTTGCTTTTGTTGCTCGTTTGTCTATGTGTTTCGATAGAATACTAGAAACTACAACAATTAAATCAGTTCAGGAGCTAGATCGAGATATGGTATGGTCCAACCAATTAATTCACATCTATATGACATGTGACACAAGAACAAGAAGCATTATTAGCGGCCACCTGCATGCATGGTTTTCGAATTATTTTTTTAACTATCATGCATGTGCATTGGTAATTTTGCTTTCCAACTGAATCAGATTGCACAAGTCCTGATCGAGAAAATGTTGGCTTGTCATTTTGTACAGTTGTCGAACACGCAGCAATGCATGTGGTCGACGGTTTTGTGGAAAAGAGACAAAAATTGAGCTAGCTGGGGAGAAAAAGTGCAAGGCCCACTCGTGTGTGCAGACCTCTATTCACCCACCACTACTACTGCCAAAACCCATGCTTTCTTCAACCTCTAATCAATGATGTTGGACTCCATCCTTTGCATAAATCTACACAAATATCACTTCCTTGCTTCACTCTTAATTCACAGCCACACACTTGGATCCAACCACGTGGATGAATCTCACCCTTGAGTTTAATGACTAGAGTTTTATGCTTAATACTATGTTGGGGGAAGTGGACTATCACCTTAATAACTTATAATCTTACTTCCCCCCCCACCAAGAATTTCAAATCTTCTTGAAATTATTATTATGGAAAGGATTTTACTACCTCGCCATTTTGGCAATTGAAAATTAATTGTATAGTTAGGCATGTAGGAATATTAGCGTCTCTTTAAACCTATCAAAAAAGAGACATACTAACCATAAACTTTTTAATACTTTCTTTATTATCAATTGAAATTTATCAAAAAATTATAAAATAATGTGAATTTTACTCATTATTTAATAAACCTATTTTATAATTTTTAATAAATGTAAATTAGTAAAAGAGAATGTGCTGAGATGAATGTGTTAGAGGAAAATTTATTATGTGATTAAGAATCATTATAATTTCAACTAATTATTTTCATATAACACTTAATCAAGAGTTGTTAATTTCTTTTGATAAATTGAAAATTTTAAATATATGTTACACGAAGATTACTTAGAATTATGAACATGTAGTGATTCGAGATTATCTAATACATGTAATCAAGTATTATTAATTTTTTTTCATAAATTAAAAGACTTGAATTCATGTGATATAAAGATTATCCAAGACTATTAACTTGCAGTAATATGAGATCATCCAACAATTTTTTGATAGTCATAATAAAGTGTTATTAATTTTTTTACATAAATTAAAAGATTTGAATATATATAGTCGAAAACTATAAACACGTGGCGATATGAGATTACTTAACAATTTTTTTATACACATAAATATTATTAAATTTTTTACATAAATTAAAAGACTTAAATACATGTCATATGTCATGTAAAGATCTAAAACTATAAATTCGTGGTGATACGAGATTGCCTAATTTTTCTATAGAGTGTTATCTTAACAGTTCTCTCAATATATATATATATATGTATATATATATACATGATTTAGGGTGCAGGAATTAATATAGTATAAAGCTGTTGAAAGGCAGTAGGTTAGTAGTTTTCGTATGGAAATAGACGAAAAAATATGAACATAATTAATAAGATATACAGGAGAAACGGCTTGATAGGCATGCAACACTTTCTTTATTTAGGGTGGCTATGCATCAATCCTGAATGTGCTATTTTGGACTAGAAAGTTCTTGGATATAGGCATAGATATAGTATTTTCCATCTGTTATGATAACCAATTCAGAGATGCTTCCATAGTGCCTTGACAAGAACCATATAATATATATAAGCGAGACCTGTTAAGGCACTATGCATAATATATAAGAATTTTGTTAAAGAGCCGTCCAAAAGGAGTGTTGAAGTGGGGAAGGGGAGGACCAGGCATCCCTTAGCAAGGACCGCTGAAATGATCAGTTTTCTTGTTAGATAATTATTTGGATATATATGAAGAGAATATGTTTATCACTATTCATGATGTGATCTGTCCAATTTCTTTGTGGGTCCAGCGTAATTAATACAAACAATTTGTAGTGAGTTTCTTACTATGTACTATTCTTCAGTACTAGTACCAACATTACATTTAAGTCACACCATGTGGGAAGAAGATAAAAGTGATAGACCTGTCCAAGACTATGTTTAAATGTTTTATATCAGGTGAAATGATTGTATGGGGCGAACATAAATTTTTTAGATCGTTGTAATATTTAATAGTGAAATGAAAAAAAATGTTTTATTGATTGGAAATTAGAATAAAAGTAAATGCATTTATAAGAATTATTAGTTTAAATGTTTATTTGTTGTAATGTAGCACTGCCCAGAGGCAGTATGCACTTTGAGTTGTTTTAATAAGATTGTGCATAAAAGTAACTCTTTCTTTTGAGATTTTCGAAAGTTACTGTTATAGTTTTTAAAAAAATGTAAAATTACTTTTTTTAATTCTAATTATTATAAAGCTTGTATGAACGAATAAACATGTTTTGAAAGTAATTCTGAAGGAAAAAGTTTAAACATATAATGCACTCTCATTTTGTAGTAATATTAAGAAAAAGGCAAAACACATTCCATTCCTTGTTCCTAAGTTAAAGGGGGAAAAAGGTAATGTTGTAGAATAAGATGCACGGAGGCAACTGGAATGAAAATATATTCCTTTCACTTTTATTTATTTCGTTATCTCCTTAAAATTTAAGGAATAATATTTTACAACATTTTGTTTGATGTAGCTATTTTATCAGTCATTGGTTATGAGCTAACACTGCACAGAAACACCACACAAAAATAAATCTCCAAAGTCATTGGTTATAAGCTAACACTACACGGAAACACCATACAAGAATAAAAAAAAATTCGCCCACCGTGGGGCTCGAACCCACGACCACAAGGTTAAGAGCCTTGCGCTCTACCAACTGAGCTAGACGGGCATACATTCATTATAACTATCATTAAATATAAGATCTATATCTAAAGAATCTCACCACCTTTGCCAATTGGTTACTTGAAAAACTTTGTTGTTTATATTATTAAAAAAATGTCATAGTTGGTTTGAGGTTAATTAATTAGATGTCGTAGTAGGAGCAGAGGGTTAGGGTGGACTAGAGTCTAATACAAAATTATAATCAAAATAATCTCTCTTAGTCTCTGCACATACATATTGAATAATTTTAAATCTTATAAAATTTTCTTACTGTTCTACTTATTAGATAAAGATAGTATTGAATGCTTTTAAATTAAAATTTTAAGATATGAAATGTATTTATTTTTTAGTTAATTTTTTTCATAAAATATTAAGAAGGTTTATTGTAAGTAACACGTCGTTCATTTCTAATTTATTTTCTACTAATAGTTAAAATTTATTCAAAATTATAAAATTATGTCATAAAAGAAAAATAAAATCTACAAATTTTTATAATTTTTAATAAACTTAAGTAAATAATAAAGAATATTTTCAAAAAATGTAGTAGATGGTGTTTTCCTGACCTTTCAAACATCATTAGTTATAAATGTACTAGTTGAATTGCAGAGGAAAAACTTTCCTTTTCCAAAGGTCAATAGTACAAGTAAGTATTAAAGTTGAATAGTTTCAGTCACGTCTTATATCATTGTCGTATTGTGTTGTGTTTAGGTGAATATGTTTGTATCCTTCCCCGCTATCAACACACATCAAAACAAACTCCTCAATATAGCAGTTTCAAATGAACACAAACAAAAATTACAAATAACTAGAGAATAAAATTGCAATATTTAAATATTCTAACATCACGAACGTCAACACAACATCTTGGGCTTAAATTATTGAGGGAGCTAAACATCCAAAATTAATTTAAGACTAGTTGGAACCTATTTTTTATCTACAGTTCTACACTTGGTATAAGGCAGACGTAGAATAAAGTGAAATAAACCAGCAATCTTTGATTTTACTTGGCTCTAGAATCTTCTTTTCTCTTTTCATTATTCATAAATTTTGTTCTCTGCTTGGGATTTAGAAAGGTGAAATGTTACTGCAGGGTGAGGTGTAAGTTTGAGAGGCGGAAGAATAAAGGGTTTTTATTCCTCCCCAGTGGAGGCGTTGTTGTTTTCAGTGGTGGCAACCCAATACTCTTTGACAGCAACCAATATCTTCTCAGGAACAAGTGGTCCATCCTCGTGATCCACCAATTTGGCATCCCATCTTATGCCCCTAACAATTTTCTGAACCTTGTTAAGGACATCAACTTCGTCCCTTATTATGATTGCTCCTTCGGGCCTTACTATGCGATCCATCTCTACAAGGATGTCTTCTAGGTTGCACCTGTTAACCAAATCACCAACATTTTCATTAAACCTCCATTTTGATTATACAATCTGGAATCGTGTCGGGATTGGAATTATTAAAATATTAAATATTAGTTTCAACTTCTATTTCAGACTTGGAATTCTACTTCTTAGGATCCAAGGTATGTCTTAATTCTAGGAAATTCGGATTAAAAGGTTGGGATAGATGCTTTAAATTAAGGATGTTATTTGATAATTGGCTATGTATATGAAAAAAAACTGTGAGAAGAGGCTAAATCAACTTTGATAATCTCTACAAAGAATTAAGAATGTTATCATGTGTCCTTATGAGACAAGGAATAAAAATACTTCCTCCGGTTATTTTATAAAATCAAATTAGAATTTTTTTTTTATATAAAAACCAATCTAGATGTCTCATGCATTAATTATATTTCTACAAAAATATCTATTTTTAAGCTCAATAAATAATAAATAAAATATATTAATGTTTTAGACTATTTGAAAGTCTAATTTTGTCTTGTATGAAAATTATTTTAAGAATTTTATTTTGACTATTCACATGAATAGCTAATAAAAATAAAATAATAAATATATTAATGATGAAAGGCTAAAAATAAAAAATTATAAAAAAAATAAGAGTATATGTCATTAATATTAAGAAAATTTTAAAATATATATATATTTAAGATAAATTTAATTCTATTAACTAAATTAACTAATTTCCTTAATTCCGATTTATTAGTTAATTGACTCATAAAAAATTTAAGAAAGTACCATTTATAACTCAAATCACTTCTAAAAAAACCATGAATTGCTTTTAGATTTTCAAGATATTAAATGCTTGTAATTTTTATTTAATATTTTTCTCTCTTTTCTTCTGTGGTCGTTAAGCCTAGGACCCACCTAGTGAGTATGAGGGATGGGAGGGGAGGGGGACAGGTAGAGGATACAAGAAGGGAAATTAGGATGGAGAGTATTTGTGGGAATTGAACGGTTACTCTTAATCATGTCCTCAGCACCTACCAAGCTCCTATCTGTACCTTACACACAGTTAATGAACCCCTTAAATATGTCAACATAAAAGAAAGAAAAAAATGTATTTTTAATCCTATATTTTCAATCAATCATTGTCAAGTTCCTTCTACTTTCATATCGATAAATTTCGTCCTCAAATTTCAAAAAACATGTAAATTAAGTCTCTTCTATCTTTTAAAAAACATAATGAATTCTTAGAAATCCAGGACTAAATCCATATATTTTTCAAAGTTTGAAGACCAAATTTATGATCCGAAAGTTCAGGAACTTTGACTACATTTTACTGAAAGCATAAAAATACATTTTTTTTCCTAAAAGAAAATACTTGCACTGTGAATCAGATTGATGCACACAGAATCACTGGACACTAAAGATCATCTAGCTTTGAAATGCATTTCATATTATTATTCCATTTTCAAGCCTCCAATTCCCATCTTAGTATTCTAGCAACAATTTATACTGCTTCCTCATAGCCCTACTATTAAGAAATCAATGTATTACAGTTACTATTGCAAGATTTCAGAAAGAAAACCTGAAGAACTAACCAACGAAAAAAGGAACTTTAGCTTGTTTGACATACCAAGAAACTCAGAATCTGAGACGACAAAGGTGCTAATACTTCCAGTTGTTTATACTTACCATAAAGATAATCTTAGTGTCAAACCAATAATGGAATATTAATTTATTAGGTGAAAATTCAACTGATTTTATATCTAATAAGCTTGATAATGCACAGACCAACTCTACCTTATCAAGAAATTCAAGTTATATGGAAAAAGAATTGGGGATGGCATGGATTGAACTTCAAACCACTTGGTCATAGAGGCTTTAGTTGCATGTGAAGGACCAATTATCCCTAAGGCTTAAGTTGTTAGCTGAAAGCTCTTGAATAGTTTTATGTCTGACTCTAGAATCCACAAACTATGACTTGGGGCATATGGAAGAAGAGGAAGAACTTACTTGTCCTGGTACAAGCTAAATAAACCATTAGCATGAATAAGATCATATGTCCTTGGATATGTAGAAAAGCCTTCACACCTGAAGAAAGAAAAATAATGTCATTGCAATTTCATAGTACATAATTTTCCTCCTCCAATAGGCATAAGGAACTCCAGTTGAATTATCTTTATCAAAGGAGGAAACAATCCACAGTGTTGAATCTCATCCATGATTACTTGCTTAATTTAATTCCATCATAAATACTATGCACAATTATTCAATTGTGAATAACCAGTCGCAGCAACAGCATACAACAGTGTAACAAATAATTTCAATATCCCTCTATTCTAGTAGGTCCAAAATTAGGAAAATAAAAAATAGGCTGTCTAAATGAAAGATCATAATATGTTGAATTGACTACACAACAGAGTTCATTTTATATAAACTTAATACAATAAATACAAATAAATATAAGAGATAATATTCCTATTTACATGATACATATGCCTATTATTACAAAGATCATAATTAAATAAAGAAAAAAAATCATAAAATATGAAGAAGAATAAATCCTCAGAGATCCTCTAGGATACTCTAAAATATTCTAAATATAAAAATGATATCATCAGATATTTCTCTTATTTTCTAACACTGCCCCCTCAAGCTAAAGTTTACTAAGCTTTCAACTTGTTACAAAGAAAAAGAACAACAGTTCATTTTTCTAAAGAAAAAAACATAAAAATTGAGCTTCAAATAAACAATAGTTTGAAAGGCAAATCAAGGATGTGGAAGAAGTTGGAGAAAATTGCTAGAAAGATAGCTTAGCCAGATAGCTAGAATGATCGTTAGCCTGAGAGAAATTTCTTAGCAAGTAAAGCAAGATCTGATCTCCTCAAAACCACATTTGTAAGCTTCAAACTAATAATATTGTTGGCAGGAAAAGATTTATCATCGGAATGATTGTCGATGGAAAAGAAGTCACTACTAATATGATTCATATCAAAATTATCATCAATGAAAATGAAATCACTACTAATATGATTCATATGTGATAAACGAGTCACCATTGAAATGATCGTTCATGATAAACAAGTCACCACTAATATGAATATCATTGGAAAAGTTGCCGGAAAAGTTGCCAGAAAAGTTGACGGCAACAAAGACAGTTGGTGAAGTCATTGGAAAAGTGGGCGGTGGACAGCAGCAAGAGCTGTTTGAGGTAGCAAACAATAAACAAAAGGGAAAAGCAAATGGGGAACACAATTTGACAACACAACCAAACAAAAGTGACTAGTTGGAGTTCTAATTTTTTTTGTTTTCAAGAACTCAAGAGTAGAATAGTGACGGAATAGGCCACGACGGATGGCACCGCTTTGATACCATGTTGAAAGAGAGAAAAAAATAGATGCAAGAGATGCTAAAATTGTATGTTTTGACTACATAACAAATTTTGTTTTATATAGACTTAATGCAATAAATACAAATAAATATAAGAAATAGTCTTCCTATTTACATGATACATATGCTAATAATTATAAAAATCCTAATAAAATTAGAAAACATCATAAAATATAAAAGAATAAATCTTAAGATATCCTGTAGGATACTCTAAAATATTCTAAGATATAAAAATGATATCATCATGTATTTCTTGGATTTTCTATCAATTTATAAATGAAAAATCATACAACAATGAACCATACATCTCAGTTTGATGAATCATTTTTGTGAGTATAGGAAGCCAATTTACAAGAAAAATTTTCATGAAATAGAAGACTCCTACAAACTTTAAGAGAATTTTAGAAACTTACCAGTCATGATAAATGCCAATCAGACCTCTCTCATAGATAACACCCAAAGTGTTCTCAGCAATTGTAGGCACAACATTCATCACCCAAGACTTTTGTGATTCAAGTGCAGCTGCAAATCCTCCAAGGCCTGCATTCATGTCCATTAAATTCCGATATCTAGTAGTACCAATCAATTTATTAATTCTTTTGTAAGCATTAACATGCTTTTTCCATAATTTGTTATCCTCTTGATAAGATTCAGCTGTAACCCCTGGAATAATGCCCTTGGCTATTCTAGGAGGGACTGCAAAAAGCCTAGCAGGAAACTTCTTTAATTCCCCTCCAGCAACTTCATTTTTGTTGGTTACCTCAGGGATAGGGATTTTACAAACCTCCATTTTTTGGTACCTACAAAAAGAATCATTGAAACAAGAAAAAATTCAATACACACACAAGAACATAATACAAATATATCTAAAATTTGAAACCATGGAGAATGAAATACTACATAATAATGATATCATACATTAGTACTGATACTTGCATGACAGAACCAATCCCTCAAAAATGAAATCCAACATAACTTCAAGGATCAAGCATATACCATAGCACACAATACCCCCACTCTTCGCAGATAAAGTAGAAAATTATTTTTCTTCCTTTTCCTCCCCAAGTTCCTGAAGTTATTTAAAAAAAAATGACTATTCTAGGAATTACCCAACTGTTTATTGATGTCTCCTGTTGTGGGAACATCCAAATGTACTAAAATTATCTAAAGAAGTTGAATTGTCATATTAACATTTTCCTTCTATTATTATTTTATGCACTACCATGCAGGTCATGCTCTCAACTAAGTCTAGCTCATCCCCTGTAAACTTGCTAAATTTTGGAGCATGGCATGAAGTTATTCACAAGCACATAATTGTCCAAAAATGCGAATAATAAAAAAAAAGAACCAGAGGAACAAAGTACAAAATCTTGTGTAACTATTCAAGTCCCTTCAACTACATATGATAGTAAGTAAAATGATCATGACGCCTGAATGAAGCACATAAAGATGAGCAGAACTTACCACACATCATCAGCATTATCTAAATCACAAAAATTGGGAGACTCTCTTTGGCAGGATTTAGCATTTATTTTCTTCCTCCAAATAGCAATATCACCCTTTTCATACTTCTTCTCCCAACAAAGACTTTCAGCTAACTCCTCAATTTTTCTCTGTTCTGCCTTCAGATCCTCCTTGGTTCGCTTCCATGTTTGGTAGTATGTTTTCCAATTAATTGGGGGACCAGACAAAATCCAGTATCCACCAGGCCTTAAGACTCGATCAACTTCCATTAGATACATGCCCTCTGCATTCAATAATGAGGTGGATATTCATTAGCTTTGACAAGCAATTGCATTGACGAAGTGGACAGAAGGATGTCAAATTTACAAACATATGCATAATTTTGTTTGGAAGTTCAGGTGTATCATCTACATAAGAAAGGGATAGTAACAAAGTATTCTTTATCAATCGTATTGACTGTTCAATTTAGCACTAACCATTTGAAGTCCATGGTATTAGACATCGAGAACACTGGGCCATATCAAAGGCTCTTGATGGGAATGGAAGGCGGATGGAACCAAGGACACCAATAATAGCAGGTACCCCTCGTTCTAGAGCAAACTGAACTTGTGCTTCATGGTTATCCTTTGGAGCAAAGGACATAGTCAGCACATTTCTCTTTAGCATGTAGGCTCCCCAGCTTGCAACCTGTATAGTTTTTCATGTTTACACTGATAAAGCAATCGCAAACCAATTGAAAGGTACCTACTGAAAAACAAGTAACATTTGCAACCAAGCATAACAAACAACAAAATGGCAATTGATTCTGAGTATACTCAAATTATACATGAAAATTGAGAAATTTGGAATACAATAGAGAAAAAAAAAATATATGTAGGTAGTCAACATGAGATTCCCATATATAAGTATTGCAGAGGGAAAAACTTCAAAAGAACATTGGCACAAGGAGTATGATTTGAAAATGAACACATATAACAGGAAAAGTAAAGGCAACTCTTTAGCTAAGCATTCTGAATCCAATCTGAAATCCCTAAGTGGTATAAGATCAGAGGAAAAGAAAGAAACTGAGTTATATAACGTGATTAGGCATTCAGGATAATAAGGATCTTCTAAAGGGAATTTATCGTTAAAGCGAAAAGGTAAGAGTGTATGCATCCATAAATTGATTTAAAGAGCTTCTTGATCTTAACCCACATAAGGGGAGCTTTTTCCATTTATTACATATTCTTAAACTAAAGTAAAATAGCATGCTATCAGAAGAATAACTTAAACATTAAAACTCACCCCACAACCAGTGTCCAGTGCTGTCCTGACAGAACCATCTGCAATTGGAATAACTGAAGCAAGTTCATCAATATATGCATCTGCTCCTTGAGGAAACATGGTCCCTCCACCAGGAAACTTAAACACATTTCCCTGGAATTGCACCCAGTTTTGAACAGCCTTCTCCACTGTCAGGCTCTTGTAAGGAACATTAGCATAGTAGACATAATCACGGCTTTTAGGCCACGGAAAAGGAGTTGTGTACCCTTTGGGGGCTGGAATGAGGCAGTGCAATTTTTCCTTTTCAGCAGGACAATGCCTTTCCCTATAGATCATATTCTCTCTCGGGAAAGTCATTGCTCGGTCTTGCTCTTGGCAAGGAGTATAATCAGTATATTTTACATCACACGGCTTGAATACTTTAGCTTTTGGCTCAAAAGGTTCAACAATTTCAACATCGTTGTGATGGGATTCAAAACTCAAATTGGGCAAAACAGTGCAATCTGTCATCAGCTTATTAACATTCAATGCAAGGTAATCTCCCTTCCCAGACCCACTTCTTTGCCATGCTCCCAAAAGATAAAAGAAACAGCACAGACCAAGCACAGCAAATATTGACAGCGGCCTTCGTGCTCTGTGGCCTGGTGGATTGGTTTTAGAACCCATTAATTGGTTGGCAGAACCCTCTCAAACCTATGGCAATGTACACTGAAATTAATGAGTCACAAGTCATAGTAGATAATAACAAATCAGCAAACCACCAAAATTAAACTAACAATTATCTAAGCACAAAGAATTTATTAAATGTTTACAAAAAAAAAAAAGTACTGATTTAGAATCTATAAGATAGTTAGTTTGGTGGCATAATTTCTAGCACAGGAAGACCTTATATTACCCTCATAAACTAAAGGAAGGGAAACGAGCTTAACTCTCTTTCGACCATGCATAGTTTCATCCGCACTTTGTTTTACTTTCTTTTTCACAAGCATGCAAGCGGATCTAACATGTGAATGCTAATGATTTTACACGAAGAAGAAAGACAGAGTTCAAAAACAGAATTTTTGGTGCCACTATTGTTTGATCTTCATAGAATCCAAATACCCACTTTCAAACAATCTCATTTGTATAATTGTACTGCATAGCACAACACTCCCCCAACCCCCAATCTCAACTTTTTAGCTGGATCAGCTAAAGATCTAAACTGCCATCCCCCAAAAGAAAAGTTGATAAAAATTGAAACTTTTCTGTCCAATGCGAACGAACTCAAACGATGAAGAAATTAGGGTGGACGGCTGCAAGTAAATCCAACTACTTTATCAATGATAACAAAGATAATAATAACACAGCCACATAAATTCTATATGTTGACAAAATCAATGAAAGAAAGCAACAGCAGCATGAAAATATCATTTGGGAAATGACCCAGAAAAAAAAGTGCACAAAAATGCATTTGTAACTCCTTTCACCTTATAGATCCAAATCACTCAAAAGAGAGACAGCAGCAGGCTGGGTTACCACAGACAGAGAGAGAAAGTTAGCACAATATTTGTATGTGTTTCATTCAGTGGAAATAGTGGAACAAAGTTGGAAAGTGACTACTAAATGGGATGGGAAACAGAAGATGACTTTTGACAGTTGGACTTACACCATTTTTGGCTATTTACCCTTCTTAGTTTATTGCCGACACCGGGTCATCGATGTCAAGGGTAAGGTAAATTCATTTACTTAGGCTCAGCAAAGTTGGTTTAGACACACACTATGCGCTGTATAAGAATATATATACACTAATGTTGGTAGAAATTACTCATAATTATGGTTTTTATTTTAGCCAAGATGTCACCTATAGGTTTAAATTTGATTCTGGATACGAAAAAGATTTAGTTGAAAGAAAAATATCTATTATATAGATATTCTTTATGAAAATTATTATAGTAGATGCTTCATATTTATTTTATGAATAAAAATATATATATTAGAGATATTTTAAATTGGGACACTTTTGTAAAGAAAAGTAATTCTTTATGTGTATTAGTACAGATCTTGCAAAATTATTTGTAAGGAAAGAAACTTGTTGATACATTAAAAAGAAAAAAAAAGTAAATTATGGCTTGGTTCTTAACTCCCTCTGCCCCCTTTGGAGATGGTTAAGTCATGAATTACTCACGATGCCTTGGTAACCTTATTTCCCACGATTTCAAATACATCCAAATTCAGAAGTTAACTGGAATCTGGCCTGCAACGATGCCCCTATGTAGGCTAAAGTTATTTGAATTGAGGAATCACTCAACTTTCTCAACCGACTTTTATATATTATATTATAATTAATTCTTGTGAGAGATGTTAAATCTCTTAATACATTTTTTATTTAAATAATACCATATGTCAATAATTTATCTTTCATAAAATTTTAATTTCAAATATGGACATATTCTTTTATAATTTAAATATTTTATTATATATTTCACATGATTTAAAATATTTTTTCAATGTACATATAATTGCTAATACAAATAGTAAATGAATGCTGAATTGCCTAACATTATATTTTGATACCAAACATACTTTTTCTCGTCAGGAAAAAGAACCAAACGCACTAAATTAAAATCCTTATTAAAAAAAAAAAAAGGTAAATTAATAAGAATACGCTGAATTGGTTCGGTAAAGTTTCATCAGCATTAGAATTCAGAACGATTGGCTATTACGGTTACTCCCCTCAATTTGAGGGATCCAATGACTAATTCATTCTAAGCAGCATTTTATTATAACTTAATCTATTCATTTTTTTAATATAACACAATCTAAACATCATTCAATGCTCTAATAAAAAAACATCATTCAATGCGTTAATAGAAAAAACATCATTCAATGCATGCATGTTATATTAACTATATAACATTAATATAATTAAAATAATAAAACTCGCCCATAAGTATGGCATTTTTTTGGCAATGTATGTAAAAAAAACATATCACGTGTAGAAGTATATCTTAACCACTTTAAACAATTGACATCTTGGTAATATTAAAAGAGTGAGCACCATTGTCCATGCATTATCAAACCAAGTGTGATTTCTTTTAATCATCACAAATTAACAATGAATCATGGGTCAACGTTGTAAGTTGTAACATAAGTAATACTAAATTACTTATAAAACAGTTTAAATTTATAATTAAAATTATACTCAAAGTTTGTAATTGTTTTACTGCAACTTTAGTTTAATTTTCTCTTGCATTGAATTTTCTTTAAAAAAATCTTACAACTTAATTTAGTGCTCAATACATAGAATAAGATAAAGATAATTATTTTATTATATTACAATATGTCTTATCCTACATTTTATCTTATTTTATTAATTTAATGTATTTTTTATTCTAAGAAAAAAGATTGAATTAATAAATATTAGAATAAAATAAGTTTTTTTTCTATATATATATAATAATAATATTATAAAAATATATAGATATAAAATTATTATTATATAAGATTTATATATAATATATAATATATTATATTATAAAAAATATAGATATAACATTATTATTATAAGATTTATATATAATATATAATATATAGTAGTAATATATATATATATATATATATATATATATATATATAATATAATATATTTCTCTCTATCTATTCATCAATTTATCTATCTATTTATTTATATTTTTCAAAAAATATTTAAATAACAATTATAATTTTAAAAATCTTATATATTTTTAATAATTTAAGAAAAGTAAGTACATAAATAAAATAATATCTTTGTACAGTTTAGTTAAAATTATAAATTCTATAATTTAAAATTTAAAACAATTAATTTAAAAGTATATTTTAAAAAATTATATATAATCGTACCAAAAATATAATTTTGTCATTTTTATATACACTAAATATTGAATAAAATTAGAATCTATCGTACTTTTATCCTATCTTATTATTATCTTATCATATTTTATTTTTATATTCAATTTTATCGTATGAACCTTAAAATAAGGTGATTTGTAAAAAAATAGAAGAAGCTGCGAAGTGCTGGAGCTATCAGCAGCAAATCTCTTGTAAAAAATAAATAACAAATATCTTTGAAACATATCAAGGTATTGCAAGATAAAAGGATTCTCAAAGGCAAATTGACAAAGCACTTCTTCCATTTTATATTATTTATTTTTAAACTAATGTATATATTTTAAAAAATATTGATTACATAAATTACGGTTACAAAATAGTTTTTTTTTTCAAAATTACCTTTTTTAGAAAAAGTTAGAATATAATTATGAATTCATTTAAGTATTTAAATGAAATACCAATGAAGGTATTATTCAAAAACTAATTAATTTTTTCAAATAACAAATATTTTAAGATAAACTAAAGTTAAAGAAACATATAATACGAGACAGAAGATACATCTCATAACATTTGTACTTAATAATATCATATTTTCAGCCGTTGCTTTGGCATGATATATTATAAGGGGAGCTGCTCTGAATTGTGGTCAGTATTGTAAAGGATAAATTGCATAAATTTTAACTATTTATGATAATAAATCATTTAAATTGAATTAAAAAGATTGTCGCATCAGATTTTCTTTTTAAACAAAATAAAAAATTGAATTAAAATAGAAAAACATCTCCTTTCTCGAATTTTGGAAATTTTGATCTAGAAAATATTTTTAAATGTTATTTAGCAATTGATCTAGAGAATCTCTTTTGCAACTTTTTAAGATTTTTTTCAAAATTTTTTAAATTAGTTGTACTATGAATCGATTTAAAAAGCATTTTTTAGAACAATTCTTCTTATGATTAATTTTAAATGGTGATGCATTTTACAATTAATTTATATAAGATTTTAGTATAATTAGTGTAAAAAATTCGATATAAATTTTTTATTTTATTCATGTGCTTATTTTTATTCTCACTATAATTTCAAACTCTTGTTCTCTATCCAAGAATCAAAGATATGTCATTCAAGAATAACATTTAATAACACCTTAATGATATTAATATTTAAGAACACCTTAAAATATTAATGTTTATTCTCGGATAAGTATGATTTTCCTTTTTGTTTTCTATTTACATGTTCATCTTCTTCTTTCTAAAAGCTGTTTTGTTCTCAAATGTATTTGACAAAATCTTAGTTCACATCCAATGAGTTTTCTCTCAGTTATATTTCATCTTTCTCTTTTAAGTTTTCTCTCAATTATTTTTTCATCTCTCAAGTTCTTTAATTTGTTTCAATTGTTGATTTATGTAATATTATTGATGGTAAATGAGATTTTGAAAACTATGTTAAATATACTGAACTAACAATCACTTGATTACTTGTCAGCACTCAGCAGAGTAACTTAAAAAAAAAATTGATTAAAAATTATTAATTAACTCCTCTTAAAAAATTATTGTTAACAAATATTTGAAATAATTGATCAAAGAATTAACAAATAATTTTAAAAATGATTGTAAAATTATATTAGAAATAATAATAATAATAATAATAATAATAATAATAATATTTCATAAATTTATTAGAAAAACAAAAACAAAGCAAGACTCTGCCGACAGAACAGGAAATATGGGATCCTAAATGAATGCCACGTCTGCTCAATATTTTTCAGCACTGATTTACAAGTTTGTGGGCCCAAATTTATCCGCATACCAAATTTAATTAATTACTTGATTGAACAAGAGTCCAACTAGAGTGGTGAATCTAAATAATCTAAAGGACTTTTCTGGGCTCAAAATGCTTAACTTAATTATTGGATCATGAGAAGTTCAGTTTGTATCGGTCAATCAGAGACCCACTTGACTAGACTACCGAATCTCAAGGACTTCATTTTTCTCATATAAACTACAAGAATATTTCATTATCTACATAAGATGCACCTCTCATCAATCTACAACTTACTGTCTCACTCATTTCATCCTTCCATGCTAATCATTCTCGGATCTCACTGTTACGGCTGTGTTTAATTCAACTTTTTTTTTTATTTTCAAATTATAGATTAAAACTAGAGTTTTTATAACTATAAATGGTCTGACAATTTTTATTTCTTTTAATTTTAAAAAACTGATCAAAGAGAGAGCGGTGGAAAGAGAGTGGGAGAAAAAAATATATCTTTTTAAGTCTTTAGATCTAGCCTTTTTTTTTTATATATATATAAAATATAAGTTGCTTAAATTTTAAGAGTTTGTCAAAAAGTAATGTCCTTGTTTCTTTTCTTCACCTAAACTCAATATTCTTAAAGAATCATGTTGTTGGTGTCTCAAATATGTTCTTTAAGTGTAGGATCATAAAATTTATATTTCTTAAAATATTCAGAGTGGTCAATAAAATAACTATTAAATTTCAAAGTCCAACTTTCTTTTTTAAGACTTATAAGATCTTACTTTATTTGGACATTTCCAAATATAACTTGAGATTAAGCTTTTATCTCTTTAAAAGTTTGGTTTCACCACTCATGCTATACGATTTTATGGTACGTGACTCTTGAATGATTATACAACCATACGAAATATTAATAGTAGTGACACGACTATTTAAAAAAATTATGTATATATTTTTTTAATTTTATCTTTTAAATATAATTTAATAATATATATTTATAGTTCCATTTATCATATTGGAATAATTCTTATTTGATACACTTTTTATTTAATCTCTTTTTACTAGTCTCACGTAACGAGGACTGATCTATTTTTACCGGTCTCGACTCACCTTATTTGTTAATTATAATTATGAGTTTAAGTAATAAATAAAGAAAAATAATTAATCATATATTTTTATTACTTATTAAAATTTATTTAAACTCAAAAAATCATGTGAAACTCATTTTTTATTTAATAAATTTTACACATAATACTATATATTTTTAACAAATTTTAACTAATAACAAATAACATATTTAAAAGAATATATTATGTGTATAAAAAAGCTCATGTATAAAAAAAAGCTCAACAATTGAAAAACTCTACAATGTCATGTTAAAAAGATTCCACCCCACGTAGAAACATTTATACATGGTGTGAGGATTAATCTCACATTTAACTGTGTAAAAAAAGTTTAATAAAAAAAATAACAAGGGAAAAGTAAAAATTAATAAATGTAATTACTTAAAAACATTTTATATTTATAAATAATTAATTTTTATAGTTTTCCAATTATTAATTTATTAAATAAATAACACATTTAATATCCCAAAAAATTAATAAATAAAAATGAAGATTCAATTTTTTTAATACAATTTGACGAACATTTTACGGTTGGGCACTGTATCTGAATCTGACTGGTAGATGCACGCTGATGGAGTAGACGAGTAGTTATAACTTAACGACGTGGGACTTCCCAACAAAAACTACCTTCAACCGTTTCAAAACCTCAGCAGCTGCAGCGTAACAACAAATCTATAGGTTGTTGATGCATTTAGATTTAGTTTTCATCAACTTCTCAGGTTCTCTCATTGTTCAATTTACATAGAACATGTCCTCAACCTTCTTCTGTCTGTTAATTTATCCTATTTTGGTTTTCAAGAAATGTTCAATTTTGTTGCTCGTCATTTTCTGGCTTTATATATGATGTGCGTAGTTGCATATTGGTTAGGGAAGATGATAGATAGATAGAGACAGATAGATTATAGATTATATGGATAGATAATCTTCAATGTGATTAGTGTTATTTTCAATAATTGTGAATTTGGATAAAATCATACATCTTTTACTTGTGTTGGCTCACAAAAACTATGGCTTTTGCTCTCTTTATGACTGCTGTGTATCTCCCATTAATGTATTTGTTAGAATTGTTTCTTCATTTAGCATTTTCTTCTAGTATAATACTCTCATATATAGCATTATGTTATTATATTTTGCTTCAGATATTCGTTCTCATGAAATGAGGTGAGTTGGAGATGGCAGAGTTACCAGGATATTATCGTTACTGCTTGAACACAGGGAAACTTGTCCTTTTGGCAATTTTGGTCTCTGGAGGAGTCGTTTTGCAAATTTTGGTCAGTATATTTTCAATTTTCTCCTTGTTGGTTATTAATTATTATTATTGGCATGTATAAATATGTGATCAGACAAGAGAAGCAACCCCAATTCCTTTTCAATATAAAATGTGAAAAAAAATGTCTTATTGGGGAAAAAAATCACCTTTTACTTACATCTGTTTTATGTGGCAGGCATGTGCATTGTATAATAATTGGTGGCCAATGCTAACCGGTGAGATAAAGCATCATTGGATTCGATTCTCAAATATGCTATTTAATTGTTTCTTTTTCATTTATCGGTGGCAAGAAAAATCTTCTTGTATGTTATTAATTAGTTTAGTATTAGTATTACATCTTTTTTTATTCCTCTTGCAGCTATAACATATGTGCTTCTTCCAATGCCTTTGCTCTTTTTTGCGGGATCTGAACGTTCTTCTTTATTTTCTGAATCAGATAGCAGGTAAATCTTTAACTTTGGTGTGAAGAAAAAAGAAAAAATAAGTTAGTGTCTGAGTCATTCAATTCAATTTTATTATTTTAAACTTTTGTGGTCTGATGAATGATGGAGCAGCTGGGTGAATGCAACGAAGTTCTTAACTGGGGCCTCAGCTGTTGCAAGCATTGCCATTCCAGCCATATTAAAGCATTGTGGTGTTATCAGTTGGGGAGCCCTAGCAATGGAACTCTCTTCCTTCTTTGTGTTTGTATTTGCCATAATGTGTTACATACGGATGAATGATGAAGATGATCATAGTATTCTTTGAGATGGGAGCATAAGAGGGCTTTCTTCGTCAGTGTAAAAATGTATTTATTCCCCTTGCTGCTGATTGTACTTTTTATACACATATAAGATGATTTCATGTTGGTTAATGATTGAGGCATCTTCTGATTGTGTTTTGAGTTTTATCTTCTCTTATAATTTGCATCCTTTCACTCATGGATATGTTATGTACACTTGCCTTTTAGTCTCAGAACTCTTGGTATTGGTGTTTGCGAATTGGAAGTTGGACATGGCATACCAAACAAATAATGTTGAAAAGAGGTTATAAGACAAAAGATAATGTTTAAAAATTATTCAAGTAGGTTAAAAAAAGTTCATGACTAAATGGTTTCTCCAAAATTGAAGACTCGGACAAATAATAGAGACAACTGATTACCCATCATTAGAAACACACAAACGAATCTGACACCGAATTTACGTGGCAACAACAAATGAAGAGAAAGAACATGCGGCACGCATAGAAAATACTCAAAATGTCGTGTTGCTTATGGATTTCAGAATAGTTACTATGGCAACACTTCAAATAAGTATATATGAGCTAAAAAAAAGTCCAATATGATCAACTTAGTGAAGTCAAACTTTTATTTTGTCGGCTTTCAGTTTATTTCTACGGTCTACATATAATGGAATGAAGCGTTGTCTATCTATACTTCAAAATCGGCGGCTCAGTTATTATGCTTTGCAATCCCCACTTCAAATCTTGATGTTATCTCTTTCATAGTTTTTACTTTTCTTTTTCAATGGAGATAGTTCAAGAGCAGCAGCTACAAAAAGAAGGTTAGTTTCTCAATCACACTCGCTTCTTAGAAAATAAATTATTACATTTTTTGAAGGGGAGGGAGGGGTGGAACCTGGTTGGTATGCATGAAAATCACTATGTTAATTGCAAACAGGGTGGATGATGAGCCTCCCTGTGTAATGTGTTGGTCATGTCCCATTTCAGTATCTAGAAGATGGAACTTGGAAACAGTTTATTGTTTGACTGAACACAGCATGTCTTTAGTTTTATGTCCATTTACATCACAATGAAAGAATTTAATGGCTTTATCAAAAGATAAAAGGATTTTCATTCAATTAATCTGAATTCTACTATTTAGTAAAAGGATTTGGAGGAACCTCTTACTCGAAAAAATTGTCTGGCATCCCACTACTTTAAATTAGTTCTAATTATGTTAGGTAGAAGTGAAGGAACTAATCTCAGTTTCTCTTATGTATTCCTCAGATGACAGAAAAGTGCACAACTCAGACAGAAACACAAGTGTCACACAGCAACTTCAACATCCAAGATTGAGGAAATACAGATGGTGGCTACGTGTGTCCGTCCACACATTCTTTCTTCTGGCAGGCCAATCTGCAGCTACACTTTTGGGAAGGTTATACTATGACAATGGTGGTAATAGCAAATGGATGGCAACATTTGTTCAATCAGCTGGATTCCCTGTACTTGTTCCACTCCTTTTTTACTTCCCAACACAAACACATGCCAAATTTAACAACAATCTCAGCAATGATTCCTACAAAACCAACCCAAAATTTTCCAGCCTTGTTTTCCTCTACATAGCTTTTGGCTTACTTCTTACAGGGGACAACTTGATGTATTCCTATGGACTTCTATATCTCCCTCTTTCCACCTATTCTCTACTATGTGCAACCCAATTAGGCTTCAATGCAGTATTCTCTTTCTTCCTGAATTCCCAAAAGTTCACAGCATTCATATTCAATTCCATAGTCCTCCTTACCATATCAGCTTCCCTGCTTGCAATCAATGCCGATTCTGATGACCAAATGGGCCTTTCCAGAGAAAAACACATAATTGGGTTCTTCTGCACAGTTGGTGCATCAGCTACATTTTCTCTATATCTCTCTCTTGTGCAGGTTTCTTTTGAGAAAGTCATAAAGAGAGAAACCTTTTCTGCTGTGTTGGACATGCAACTCTACCCATCCTTCATTGCAACCTGTGCTTGTGTTGTGGGGTTGTTTGCAAGTGGAGAGTGGAAAAGCTTGGACAAGGAGATGAGGGAATATGAGAAGGGAAGGGTGTCATATGTAATGACTCTACTTTGGACTGCAGTGACATGGCAAATATCATCCATTGGTATGCTGGGGTTGATTTTTGAGGTGTCTTCATTGTTCTCAAATGTAATAGGTACTTTGGCACTGCCCATTGTTCCCATCCTTGCAGTTATGTTCTTCCATGACAAGATCAATGGGGTCAAGTTTGTAGCCTTGTTGTTAGCAGTGTGGGGATTTCTGTCTTATGTGTATCAGCATTATCTAGATAACAAAAAAGCCAAGGCAGATCAAATTGATGCCCTTCAGGTTTCAAACGGTGAGGTAGAAATTTGCTGATGGGAGTATGGACCAAATTTTGATTTAGTTATTATATCAATCTCTTTTCAAATTGAATTGACAAGAGCCTGGCTAAGGGTGATGTTGCTGTTGCAATTTTGTGAATCGTATCTTTCTGTCGTAATTATTTTTATTTTGTTTCTAGAGCAGAAAACAAAATTTCTTTTCAAGAATCGATAATTAAATGAAATGATTTATATGAAATGTAAACAACTAGTATTTGACTCGTCTGTCGCATAGGGCAAATGCAAAATGTTTCCGGGTAAAGTTACACAGGCTTAATCCACCAAAAGAAAAAAGTTATACAGGCTTACAAATATTTCTATTTTAATTAGCAAACTTAATTATTGAAAATTAATTAAGATTCATTATAATTAGAATTAGAGCTTATAAGTTTATGTGTTGAAACGAAAGAAAAAAATACACAATATTTCAAGCATTTAATATCTGAGAAATTAGACAAATAAACGCAATAAGTCAAATAGAAATTAGAAATTAGAAATAGAAATAGTGGAAAATAAGGATGAAGAAGTGTGTTCGATTGAAGCTTATCTTTTAAAAAACTAATTGTTTTATCAGTATTTTTTATAAAAAAATTTAAAAAAGGCTAGTAATAAAGTATTTTAACATTGATTAAGAAATATTTCGTCTCTTTGATTGAAAACTTTAATTATATAAAAAGTATTAATTAATCTGTGTTTTAATATAATAAATATTATTTATTTAAAAAATTATTTTTATTTTCTAATTAAGAATATTGGTTAGTATTTATTTTATGAAAAATAATTATTTTTAAAAATAAAAACAAGCTTACTAACGTACTAGTACTAAATTACTTAGATTAGTTTATTTCAATGAAATAATTGTTTTTTTTTTATCTTTTTGGAAAGAATTTTTGAAAAAATAATTTTGAAAATTAGTTATCAAATATATTATAAACAAAAGAATATTAAAGACTCCTTCGTCCCACCAAAAAAAAAAAATTGAAGACTCGTTTAAAAGGAAAATTTGACAAAATTATTCAATATAAGGTAGCTTGAATAAATTCTCAATATATGCTAATGATAGAAATAGGTTAAGGGCCTACTTCCTGACCTGATTTATTATTAAAAAAATACCAAGTTTAGAATTTTTTTTATAAAGTCTAAGTAAAAAAGTAAGGTCTTAAAAAAAAACCTATTAATTTTGAAAGGCCAACCTATTTATATGCATATTAATATAATATCAAATTATATATTATATACACATAATTATATATAATATATATACATATACATGTATTGATATAATATTATAATAAAAATATATAATTACTATAGATCTAGGTTTATTAATTAGGTTGATGGCGAACCGCCTCTTTTATAGGTCTTATAACTAAATAAACTTTTAAACTTTTAAATAAATTTATAGGCAAGATTAGACTTTTATGCATGCTAGGTAAGATTTTTAAAAAGAGTTCAGGATAGGTAAATATGTCAAAGTTCAGACCGATTAAAGGCTGACTTATTGTAACATTTTTTCCCTTTATAACTATATATAAGAAAAAAAATGTAAAATGAATTAAATTTTTTGCAAAATTAAAATCAATTTATAGAAAATCAAACAAGAAAGCTTCTAAAAAAAAGTTGAATTGGGTTAATTTTATCTTATAAAATTTTATTTATTTATTTTATCTCTTTGATTTATTTTATTTTCTTCTGTTTATAAGTATTTTGATAAAATGTTTATTTAAATAAGGTTTGTGTTCATATCTAGTTTTAAATTTTATAATAAATATTTAGCTACCCACATTTTATTGTCCATTGGTTAAATCAAATAAGTATTTAGAAATAAAAAATCACGGATATGTATATTTTCAAATTTTTATTTGATTTATACAATGGACGGTATAAAAAAACGGTACGTATATGAATATTTAATATAAAAAAAATAAAATTAGATGCGGACAGATTCCAAGTAAATAACTTTTCATGAAGGTCAAAAGTTTGTTTTTTTTTTTTAATAAATTGCATTAGGAACAAAAGAATCAATGAGTATGGTGACAAAATAATAAAAAAAAAAAAGGGCGTGAGAGATAAAGGAATTAAATGGGCAAACAATGATGTAAAAATCCAAGTGAGGCGAATTGAATGAATGAGTAGAAAGGTTTGGTGAAAATCCTTTGTTAAAAAATAGTCTCGGACATCCCTGGCTTGCATAATTGTGAATCAATTCTATATTAAAAAGAAGGTAATAGAACTAATCTTAATTTCTTTGTATTCTTGGTGAGAAGACAAGAAAGTACACAAGTATAGCACATAATGTGGAGAAACATAATTGTTAGTGAGGCAGCTGAAGATTCAAGACTAGGAAAATACAAACGATGGTTGCGTGTGACCCTTTATACAATGTTTCTTTTGGTAGGGCAATGTACAGCCACTCTTTTGGGGAGGTTATATTTTGAAAAAGGTGGTAAAAGCAAATGGATTGCAGCAGTTGTTCAATCAGCTGGATTCCCTATACTGTTTCCATTCCTATTTCACTCTCCAAAACATGCCAATAATGATTCCACCAAAACCAAAAGAAAAACAAAAGTTTCCATATTATTTTCCTTGTACCTAGCTTTCGGCTTACCGATGGTAGCGTCGGACTTGATGTATGCCTATGGACTTTCATATCTTCCTCTTTCCACTTATGCTCTAGTGTGTGCATCCCAACTAGGCTTCAATGCAGTATTCACTTTCTTTCTGAATTCCCAAAAGTTCACCGCTTTGATATTAAACTCTCTGGTCCTTCTTACCATGTCAGTTTCCCTGCTTGCAATCAATGCTGAATCTGGTCACATCAAGGATGTCCCCAAAGATAAGCAAATAATTGGGATCTTCTTCGCCCTTGCTGCATCTGCCACATTTTCTTTGCATCACTCTCTTTTGCAGCTTTTTTTTCAGAAAGTTGTAAAGACAGACACCTTTTCTGCTGTGTTGAACGTGAATTTCTACTCGATGCTCGTTGCTTCAGTTGGTGGCATTGTGGGGTTGTTTCTGAGTGGAGATTGGAAAAGTATGAAGGAGGAGATGAAGGAATTCGAAATGGGGAGTGTGTCCTATGTAATGACTCTGGTTTGGACTTGTGTGACGTGGCAAATAGCCAGCATTGGTATGTCGGGGTTGATTTTTGAGGTATCTTCGTTATTCTCGGTTGTAATAGGTAACCTGGAATTGGCCATAACTCCTATTCTTGCTGTCTTTGTGTTTCATGACAAGATCAATGGGGTAAAGGCTATAGCATTCTTCTTAGCTATATGGGGCTTTCTGTCGTATATGTATCAACATTATCTGGATGACCGAAACCCCAACCAAGATAAAAAGGTTGAGGAGGTTTCAAAGGGAGGGGAGGAGAGATTTGATGATGGAATTAATGGATCTATTCTACCACTTTAAATTTAATACCATAATACCATAAATTGTTTCTCCAATCTATTCAAAATTCATTTCTCCCGTGGAAATCATTTCTAATAAGAATCACTTACAAATCATTTCTGGTGTAAACAAAATTTATTACCAAGACGCGATAATTATTTAAATGATCTATATGTAACCAAGAAACTTTATAAGAATAGTTCTAAATTTTCATGTCTTATATATTTTTTTAAATTTTTCTATTTTCTCATAAGTGATTTGTCATATATAAATACAAATTATGTGTTTGAGATGAATTATTGACGTGTACAAGATGAATTATTAGCTCGAAACATAATTTTTGGAGATTTTTATGTCAGTTCTCGAGTTTGGCTAAAGTCTATGTGATACATACTTTGATGCTAAAGTCAATAAGAATCTCATCAAAGTAATTTTGTATATTAAATTCTTATATGCTTCATTGATTGTATATATAAGAATCAGATATGAATTTGATTCTCTTTCATGAAATGCTTCTTTTGAGCAATAATATCTTGCTTTGGTGTATTTGTAACAACATGATAACTTTACTCTTGACACATGTGATTAATTGTTTATGAGTATATGATATTTTTTCTAAGTTTAAATATGTTTTAATCTCCATAAAATAAGTAAGATTTATTTTAATATATATAAAATTTCGTGTTTGATTTTCATCATTCTAAAATTTGAAACTATTGTTTTTTGTTCTTACTATTACCTGACACTCTACTTATGAAGTTCAATGAAAAATCAAGTAGTCATCACAAAACGCATCGAGTGTATGTTTTATCATGTTAATGAGTAATACATTTAAAAAAAATTAAATCCTTAAAAAATGTTATATATCTATCATAAAATGAACATGATAGACTAAAATTATTTATTTCAAAATTTGAAGAGATGAAAATAAAAAAATGATTTACAAAACTAAAACTAAAATTTGTTCATTCTATTGAGACAAAATCAGTAATTTCAAAATTTAAAGGGATACAAATTAAACAATTAATTTTACCAATAATCAAATAAAGACTTGTTCATTTTATAGGTATCAAAATCAATTATTTCAAAATTTAAAGATATGAAAATCAAACAAAAAATTTTACAAGGTTCAAATAAAAAATTGCTTACCAATAATCAACATCAAAATTTGCTCACCAATAATCAAAATTAAAACTTGCTCATTTTATAAGTACAAAAATAAGTTATTTCAAATGTTAGAGAGATGAAAATCAAATAAAAATTTTACAAGGTCCAAATCAAAACTCGCTAATTTTTTATGGATTAAAAACATATAAGTTGTTTTTCTATCATGTTTCGGTCCATCATCATCAGTCCCTCGTAAAAAATATTGGATTAAAATTGCTCGTTGATTTGATGGTGCGGACAGGTTACACATAGTTTATTGAATCTCTCCCAATACTTGTGCAATGTTTCGCCCGAGTGTCGTCTTATGCCACAAATCTCTTTCTGGATGGCTGCTGTTCTAGACGCCGGAAAGAACTTCTCTAAGAATATCTTCTTCATGTCCCCCTAGGTATTGAATAGTACCAGTTGTAGATATAACTAGTCCTTGGCGGCTCCATCCAGGGAGAACGAGAATGCTTTCATCTTGATATAGTCTTTCGGGATTCCATGCGACCTCATGGTGTAACACACCACATGGAACTCCTTCAGGTGCTTGTGGGGATCCTCACCTACAAGACCATGAAATTTTGGTAATAAATGGATTAGTCCGGATTTCAGTTCATACAATTGAGCTTGTTCCAATTGCGGATATTGAATACACCAGGGTTGATATATAATGACATTTTATCCATTTTGGTGTAGCCAACTCCTTTAGGGTCCTGTCATTATTATCCATTTTATCTGAACTGAATTGAGATATAATGACAGCAAAGTTAGAGTTGGAACCAATACTAGAACTACTACAATCAAAATTAAAATCGGAACTGTTAGTCGGATTAGACGCAAAAGTACTATTAACAGAATCAAATACGAAAATGCTACGCTTAACACTACTATTATTACATACTTCATTACTCTTAGAGTTTCTTAACCTATACATCGTTCTATCTATCTCGGGATCGAAAGCATGCAAATTACTAGAACTACTCCTAGTCATACACTACAGCAATAGATTATTATAAATAGAAAAAACGAACAAAAATTAGTGAAATAAATAGAATATTACACAGTAAAAAAATTATGCAGATAGAAAGAAAATTACACACACAAACACTTGATGGGGAAAAAGCCACTTTGATGATGGGAAGGTAATAAGATACTGGAAACACCAATAAGGCATCACCAATGTGGTGACACAACACAACGAATAAAAATTCCCCTAACTTGCAAGAATCTTTAAGGAGTAACCACAAATAAGAATGATAGTAAGAATCACACAAGAGAGACCAATATTTTTAACGTGGAAAACCCCCTCAACATAAGAAGTAAAAATCACGGGTCGTCCAGACCAAAGAAATCAATCCACTATACTGAAATAAGGATACAAGAGTGTTCAGGTCAAGAACAATATTTGTTCATACAACCAACCAGCACAAGCAAACAAGCAAAACTTGTAGATACAAAACAAGATGAAAGAAAAGAACCCACAAAATTGAGCTACTTGTGCGAGCACGATTTCTCACACCTCTACTTTTTTCTCTTTCCTTTTTCTCTCTTCTCTCTTTTGTCTTGTGAAAATCCACTCTCTCTCAATCTCGTTTTTATGTGTCTCCTCAATCTGACCCCTTCTCCTCTTATAAAGAGAGACCTAGCGGGTTTGAGAGTATTGGGCTTTTGTCCACATAGTTGGGAGCCCAAAAATAACCCAACAACACCATATACACTAACATACTCAACCTTGTACAAGATAATGACTCAGCACATTCAGACTCGACATACTATAAGACACAAGAGAATGTGTCCTCGACAATGACACCAATTTGATAATGTTGTTGACACACTATCAAAATACTAGATTTCCTATGATTTTAATAGCATAGGGGTCAACCTAGGTCGATTCTCACAAGGACACATTTTCGTCATGCCTAAGCGTGGATAGCCGAAACTAAATGCAGGAGTGCAATAGAGTAATATGCAGATATGCAGAAATGTAGGGATGTAGGGATCAGAATAGTAAGGGAACAAAGGGGTTTGTTTTAGAGTCGGAATCACAAAGGAAACTGACAAAACTAATTGGAGTTAAGCGTATTAAAAAGAGCATCAATTTAGGAATTCAATCATGCAGTTTAGTATCACGACTCTCCTAAGGGATCATGCATTTCATATCAACCAACCTAAGAATCAGATATTCATCTAACATTTGCCTATGTAGATTGAGTTCGCAATTGCGGTCCCGAAGTAACATAGATTCAAGCGCACGTTGGTTGAATTCAGGTTATCAACTGATCACCTTACGGGGAATGTAATCCAAAACGTAGCCAGCTCAAAACCATGAAAACATAATGAGAAATGGAAAACATAACAAAAGAAATTGCATGAGAATGGGGAACGAGGAGCTCAAACCAGTTGCAGACATAAATCCCGAATTGAAAGTAAAGTTAGCCTTCCATGTTCATCACCATAGAAGACTTCACCGTGTTCAAAGAAAACGAAGAAAGACAGAGAATCAGAGAGAAAGTCACACTAGAAAGAGTGCAAATGAACCAATGATTCGACAATGATGGAATACTAAACAACGAACACCGAACAGTAATGAACGAGAAACGAGCCAACGTCAACAACCGGGCTTCTCTTCCTTTTATACAGATCTTACCAACGACTAACTAACTAACAACTAATGACTAACTAACTAACAACTAACAACTAACTAACTAACAACAACTAACTGAAATACCTAACTAACTACCTGACCGCTTCCTAAATAATCACGTGCTCGAAGTTGCTGGAGTACAATTCGCTCAGCCTCCTGCCGGGACGGATTCGGATAGCCGGGACGAACTCAGTAGGCAGAGACAACATGTAGAGTCGAGTCGGCTACTGGAAAAGGAGTTGGTATGAGGTGTGGAGTCGATTGCTTGGAGACAGAGTCGGCATGCGAAGACGAACTCATCTGGCCGAGACGACTTCAGCTTGTTGGGACGACTTCGATCTTAGACAGGCGAGGGGACTTGGCCTCAACTAGTTGAGAGGGACTTGGTCTCACTTGGGATGGGCGAGAAGACTCGGTTTCGGCTAGCATAGTGGGGGACTCGGACTCGGCAGGACAAGCAAGACTCTGAAGGTTAGCCGGTATAGTCCTAATTGGAGCTCTATCTCTCCAGATACAACCTGCATAAGATAATAAACTTCTTTGTGAGCATAAAATCCACAATTTAGCATAGATTTGTATTTTTTTCCTCATTTAAGCTCAATAATCCAAAACTTAACTAATATGTGATTATTAGCTACAAAATAGTGTCAACTATGCCTATCCTACGTCCTTATTAAGTGTTCCAAATATGAATTATCAAGGGGTTCTCGGGATTCACATGATAGTTAGGGTTTGAGGTTTCTCTCCAATTCTAGTTGTCCAGTATTTTATCTCGAAAAACATAACATTACATCGAAAAATCTATTGACAACACGTGTTTGACTTTACTCAACTAGAAGATACTCAAGGTTGCTGTTTATCAACTTTCTATGTTTACTCAGTTTATATAATTACTTTTAAGAAAGACTCGTCTCGATAAAGATGTTTTCAATCATTCTAACTTTTTCTTGAAATTTTATAAAAAAATACACTATACAATATTTTATTAAATATTTTTTAATTAAATATAAATTTAATTATATTTTAATTATTCAATTACTTCAATTAATCAAAACATAAAAACTTCGGTTTACATAATGCTCAAACTAAAAACACTAGTTAAATTAAAGTACTTACTCTTGGTTATCAAAACTTCTTTTAAAAAAAGTTTATAAACAATTTATTTATACTTATTTTCTATTATATGTATTTTTGAAAATAATAACAAAAAAAAAAAAAAACTTGTAAAAATATCCTATAAACGTAAGATATTTTGAACGATAGACACTAGCTTATAGCCAAGAGTTTATTCAGAACCTTTTTAAAAAGTCCAAATTTGAATCCTGTCATGCATAATAGGAAGTATAATAAAGTTTTATATTAAACTGCTCTGTACCGAGAGTAACATAAATTGATTGGGGCCCAATTTCATGCTACACGTGTTATATATATATATATATATATATAATATTAGGTGAGAATACTGCCTTAATAACTCCATAGTTTCGAAATAGTATTTTTAAAAAGCGTTTATAGGTTTCTTACCTTTGCAATGAAAAACCTTCGTCTACATTATTTGTTTTCTTTTTATTTATAATTTTCATTTAATCCTTTAAACCAATTCTTCACAATATGGTAATATTTAACTTATAAAAACATTGTACTTCATTATCCCACTTCTCAATATGTAATATTTATATTCATTTTTTCAAATCGTTAAAATCTATTACAGAAAGAGAGCAAATGACCTAAATTATTTAGAAGAGACTTGATGGAATTTTATACAATAATTGTTTTAGTTTTAAAAATTAAAAATGTAGCTGCAAAGCTATTCTAAAGGATAATGTAAAAATATTATAAAAACAAAGTGTCAGATGGAGCTTTGAGCGAGATAAAATATATTTTTTTAAGAAATTAACTTTTTGCCTTGTATGAAAAGTTGCTGAATACATCTCTGTATTGAAATCTCTTTAAAAATATTCATTTGTGTACTTTTTATTCTATCGGATAAATCAATGAAATGTAAAAATATACGTGGTTTCTTAGTATTGACAAAAGCTCATTATAAGATGGCATTCACTAATAAATATTAACAAATTTATTTGATTTAACCAATAAAGTTTACATTTAGCTTTTCATGGAGGCCAAATATAAAAAGAAGAAAAGTGAAGCCATGCCTCAGGAATAGAGTCAATATGGGTGTGAAGAAAAATATTATAAAACGGGTGAAGGTGTTAACGTGTTATATTAAATAAACATATTTTTATTATTTAAAAATACACAATTATGCGTGAAGCTCTACTTATATGAAATTAATTAGCATCAACTAAAAAATGCACAATTATAACTTACAAAAGAATATGAAATTAGACATCCACTAATAAATATATTTATAACACCTACTATTTTATAAAAATATTAAACAAAAAGTAAATATATTTAATATTTTAAAGTATAAAATACATTTAATATTTACTATGCAAAAGAAAAGAAGAAAATTAATAGAGAATATTATAAATTAGAATTATTCAGAAAAATCTATCAAAACTCATGACCTTTCTGAGTTTGCTTTTAGTATATCTTGTGACTTTGAGATATCTATCCTACAAGCCAAATTCCACTATTTTTTTAATAAAAAATTTAGATGAGTTAAGATATCATGAACATAATAATCATTTATTAAATTTATATAAGTATTTGTAGATTATATTCATTCATTATAAAAAATTTCATTTTTAGTGACCGAAAAAATCGGTCGCTAAAATTATATTTCGATCACAAAATGACTTGGAGACGGAATTAGTGACCGATTTTTCCATCGCGAAAAATCAAATCACTAAACATTTTGATCAAAATACATTTGGTGGCTAACTATAGCTAAACTTTGGTTGCTAAATCAATCGTTATTTTATAATATTAAAATAGTCCCGTGGCTTTTTTCTTATTTTTAATTATTTATATATTAAAAAATCCATCGCTAATTTTTAATATTTTTAATAATTCGATCGTTAAATCGGTCACTATTTTTATTTTTTATTTTAAATAATTCGGTCGTTATTTATTTTTTTAACAGTTGGGTGGTGGTGGTAGATTGTTGGTAGTTAGAGGAGGGGAAAAAAAGAGGGAGAAAGGAGAGGAAAGGAAGGAGTGGGAGAGAGGGAAGAGAAGAGAGAAAGGAATAGAAGGAAGGTGGTGGTGGTGGTGGTAGATTGTTGGTGGTTAGGAGAGGGGGAGGGAGGAGGAAGTGAGGGAGAAGGAAAAAGAGTGGGAGAAAGGAGAGGAAAGGGAGGGAAAGGAGGAGAGAAAGGAGTGGAATGAAGGTGGTGGTAATGGTTGTGGAGGAAGAGAGGTGAAGAGGAAGGAAGAGACAGCAAGCGACGATAGTGGCAGTGGCGATGGTGGTGGCGGTGGTGGCGGTGGAGGAGAGGAGGGAGTAAAGGAAAGGAGAGGAGGAGTGTTTAAATAAGGGAGGGAGAAGGAAAAAGAGAGGGAAAAATTGGAGGGAAAAACATTTAGAAAATTTGAAAATCGGTCACTATTTTATTTATTTTATTTTATTATTTTTAGAAATTTGGTCGCTAATTCCGTCGCTAATAATTTTTTTTATATTTTTAATTTTAAATTTTGGTCGCTAAATCGATCGTTAATTTATTATTTTTAGAAATTCGGTCGCTAATAAATATATATATTTTTTATTTTTAAATTTCGGTCGCTAATATATTTTTTTATTTTTAAAATTTCGGTCGCTAATAAATATTTTTTATTTTTTTATGATTTTTAGTGTCAGTCGCTAAATCGGTCGCTAATGTATTTTTTATTTTTTATTTTTCTGAAATTCTGTCACTATTTCTATCGTTAATATATATTTTTATTTTTTTCGGTCTCTAAATCGGTCGTTAATATTTGTTTTTTAAAAAAACCATTTTTGTCACTAATTTCTGTCTCTATTTAGCAACTGTCGAAATTGGTCACTAATTTCGATCACTAAAATTTTTTTTTCTTATAGTGATCAACAAAATTTCAATATTAATAACGAAATTCAAATATACATATTTTCACAAGATATGCGTATAAATGTTGTTACCACGTCCTTACAAACTAGTTTCTAAACTTTTATCTATTCAATGTAATGACACAATTTACTTTGAAATCACTTAACATAGCGCTTGTATAATAATAGAAAATATTAAATATATATGTAAAAAAAATAAAATATTATAAAATATAAATGTATAATATGAGAAGTTTACTATTTTCAAGTGACATATCAACTTAGATATCTCATTCTTTGTTTATTTGTTTATAAGGAAATAGAGAGGTAGGAAATGAAAAGGAGATAGACAAGATAGAAATATCTAATTTTTACTATTTGTTTGAGATAAAAAAAGATTTTTTTTTTGTGAGATTTACAATAAAAATCTTTCTTCTAAAATTAATAATAAATAAATTTGTATTAGGAAAAAATAATAAAATGAAAATTTTAACTTTTTTTTATATCAAATTTAATTGTTTTTAGTTAGTATATAAATATTTTTTATAAAAATAATTATTTATTTTTTACTCTCATTTTCACTCATCTAAATAAATGGAGAGAATTTTGTTTATTTCTTTCCTTCTAATTTCTTTATCTATATCTAAACAGCACACATTTTAAACTTTATTTCTCTCTTGTTTCTATTTCTTTATTTTATATTTATTTTATCTTTATTTCACTTCTAATTCAAATAGAGCATAGTGTGGATATAACTAAATTTTAAAATGAGGAAACTATGCTTCTCCGAAGTCCCTTCTCTCGGACATTTTCTAATTCGATAGATTAAAGAAATATGAAAAGGATTTAATATAAAGCCATCTATTTAAATTTCATTAGTCATAAGTGAATAGAAATTGTCGTTCCAATATGGAAATTGTTTACTTTTTTCTATTAATTTAAGAATAAAATATACATTTAAATTTTTAAGAATTAATTTAAAAGTGTAAATAGTTGAAATTTAAATATTAAAAAATAAAAATAGTATTATCCCATTACTCGTTACTTTTACATTCTTTAACAGTTTTTTTTTTTTTTCAAATCTTCAAAACCAATCCAACACTGAAAGAGATAAAGGACATAAATTATTTAGTAGATACGTTATTTTTTTTTATGGTGCATACCGTATGGTATGGAATTTTATACACACACTGCTAAAGCTATATTTTAAATGATTAAATAAAGTATTATAAAAACAATGTATTAGATGAAGCTTTGAACATAATAAAAGATTTTATGTAAAAGAAAAAATTTAACTTTGTCTTGTCATTTTGAAATCTCTTGAAATATATTCATTATGTACTTTTAATTCTATGGGATAAATCAATAAATTATGTACGTAGTTGAGTATTTGAAAATTTTTATTTGATTTAACCAATAAAGTTTACATTTGGCTTTTCATGTGGCCGAAATTATAAAAAAAGGGTGAAACAATGCACGGAAGTACGTGGATAGTCAACGGGTGTGATGAAAAACAATATAAAACGGGTGAAGGTATAATCAAACAAAAAAAATTTATTTATTTAAAATTACGCAATCAAGCTTTCTGTGAATTTCTAATTCAAAGGATTAAATAAAGGATTTTACAAATATAAAATATGTAGAAGAAACATTTAGCTTTTCATGACCGCGGAAGTTAAAAAGAAAATAAGGTGAAATAATGCAAGAGGAGTAGAAGAGTTAATGCGTGTGATGAAAAATAATATAAAATTAACGGGTGAAGGTGTAATCAAATAAAATATTTTTATTATTGTTTAAAAATTGCACAATCAAGTTGTTTGTGAAGTGTGAAGTTCTAAAAATAAAGGATTTTACAAATAAAAAGTTTTTAAAAAGTATGTTGAAGAAACTTTCATTAATTGAGAAAGTCATGCTTATAAAATTCTATGGATGGAAAATTTTAATATAGTAATTATTTTAAAAAACAAAATATTTTATGATAAAATATGTTATTTAGATAGAAAATTTAAAAATAAATTAAAATTTTAATAATTTTAAAAAATATATTTATATATTTTTATAAAAATTGACTTAACTATTTTCGTCCCTATAGTTTGGATATATATATATAATATTATGGTTCTTCAACTTTTTTCCAAAATTAATGAAATTTTTATATACTTTTAATTATGTAAATTTGATCATTTTTCTTTATAAAATCTCTAAATTATTTTTTTTTCACTCAAAATCTTCTCAAATTAAATTAATTAAAATTTTAAACCTTATTCTACTCAAAATATACGAAGTAAAATATCAAAATTTACCCAAGATGTTAAAAAAATCTCAAAATTTCCCCTCTTTAAACCCTAATTTCACTTTATAAAATTCTTTAAACTTATCAAAACTTCACCAATTTTTTTACTTTTAAACTTCAAAAGTTATTTCATCTCTCAAATTCATCATAAACACTATTTGGATAGATAATAATTTGAAAATTTTAAGTAAAAAAATTGTCGATGGATTCAAATTTACAAAAATAAAAAATAAAAAACTTAATTTATGAGACTTCTATATAATTTTAGTTCCATACATGAGTATATGTGTGAGGTAATATATAACTATCACATCATCAACATGACATTATTTAATATCATGTGATGTAGGTGTCATTTAGGTGTTGGTTGTCCATGAATTATTTTTAAAAATGTATTTTGTTTTAATTAATATAAATAAGTAATATTTTAACAATTTTAGTTAATGATATGTTGTAAGACACGGGTGATGTCAAGGAGAGACAAAAATTATAAATAAATCACGTTAGCATATATATATATTGAACAACATATAATTTTCGTTGTTATATAAATATAATGCTGTATCAATCAAATTTGTTAAATATTTAAAGAAAAATTGGAAGAGACATTAACATTATACAATGAAGAGATTACATAAACTCAATATGTGTTTGAGAACCAAAAATATGCAGTTATGGAAGACTGAGAATGTGACGAAAAATGAGAGAATATAAATATGGTTACTCAACCATTATGAAACACACCTTAATATTTTAGTTGTCTTGTATACATTCCTAAGATGACGGAAGAGTGCACGGAAATAGAACTGAGTGACCAACCTAAACATCCAATACTGATGAAATACAAATGGCAGTTACGTGTGTCCCTCTACATAATCTTTGTTCTGACAGGCCAATCTGTAGCTACTCTTTTGGGAAGGTTATACTATGACAAAGGTGGTAATAGCAAATGGATGGCAACATTTATTCAAGTAGCTGGATTCCCTGCACTTCTTCCCCTCCTTTTTTACTTCTCAACACACGACGACTCTACCAACGTGCCCAATGATGATTTCTCCGAAACCAAACCAAAACATTACATTCTAGTCTTCCTCTACATAGCTTTCGGCTTAATTATTACAGTGACTGTCTTGATGAATTCCTATGGACTTCTGTATCTCCCTCTTTCCACCTATTCTCTAATAGGCGCAACCCAATTACTCTTCAACGCAGTATTCTCTTACTTCCTTAATGCCCAAAAGTTCACAGCCTTCACAATCAATTCTATAGTCCTCCTCACCATATCAGTTTACCTGGTTGCCATCAACGGCGACTCTAAGGACTCGATGTATCACGCTAGAGAAAAGCATATAATTGGCTTCATCTCCACCCTTGCTGCATCTGCCACACATGCTTTATACCACTGTCTCGTGCAGCTTTGTTTCGAGAAAGTTATAAAGAGAGAAACATTTTCTGTTGTCTTGGACATGCAATTGTACCCATCCGTCATTTCCACATGCTGTTGTGTTGTGGGACTGTTTGTAAGTGGAGAATGGAAAGCTTTGGATAAGGAGTTAAAGGAATATGAAGACGAAAAGGTGTCATATGTAATGACTCTAGTTTGGATAGCTGTGGGATGGCAAATATCAAATATTGGTCTGCTGGGGTTGATTTTTGAGGTATCTTCATTATTCTCAATGGTAATAGATACTATTGAATTGCCCATTATTCCCATCCTTGCCGCTATATTCTTTCATGACAAAATCAACGGGATGAAGGTTATAGCCTTCCTATTAGCTGCATGGGGCTGTCTGTCTTATGTCTATCAACAATATCTGGACAAAAACAAGCCCAGGCAGATACAAGGACATGACGCTACAGGGACAACTTATTAGGTATTATTCCACCATCACTCTCCTAACTAATGTTTTTATCGTATATATTTTAATTTTTAATTTATAAAATATAACTAACAATATTTAATTATGTATTATATGAAAATTAGTCTAACCTCTCATTCAAATTATGTGATCATGAGATTGAAGAAACGGAGTACCCTTGCAATTGAGTTGCCAAGAGACTCGACAATGGTGGATGTTGTTGCAAATTTATGATCGAGCTCTTTTTTTTTTTTTTTTTTTCTTTTCCTGATGGTACATGTAAAAGGTGAACAAAATTAATGTTTAAGAATTTTTTTTATAAAGTAAAAAAATATAATTACAACAATAAAACTCGCACCTAAAACACTTTATGTATTATATCCAAACCTCCTACCACAACCCAAGCGTAGTGGTTCAAAAATATTGTTTTGATTGATAAAATGATTCATTAATAATAATAATAAAAAACAGAATATTAAAAATAGTTTAATTAATAGAATATACTTGTTTGGGTGCTTCCTTTGTCGCACTCTCTCAATCACATTAATGGTGTTCTATATCCAACCCCATTATTGTTTTGCTACAGCCTACGCAAACTACTTTTTTGTATTATTGTTTTATATTGCTCTATTTGATTTAATTATTACACTGTATATATATATTTTTTAATAAAACATGTAATCTTTATTCATAAAAGTTTAAAATTATAAAGAAAAATATTTTTTTTCAAATAAATGTTATTTAAAATTTTATTTATACAAAAATTAAAAAATAAATATTTAACTTTTAAAGAAATAAAATTTTGTTAATGACATCTTTATATATTTTTTGTTGAAAAGGAAAGAAACGATTCACAAAATAAAAAGAATGTAACAACATTCATTGTTGCCAAAAGTAATAAGTTGATAATCGCTTATTCTCTTTTAGAATGATTCAACCAATTAAATCATCAAATTTCATTTCCCTATAATATAAAATTATGAAAATAATAATATAAATTTATAATATCTCATTTCATTTAATAAAAATATTTATAAATGAGAATAAAATACAAATTATTATCCTAACTTTTAAGATGATAAATAATTTTAAATAAATTTAAATATAAAATATAATTATTTCATAATATAGACACCAAAAGAAAATTTTATTCTCACATACGAAGATAAGAAAATTTTAGTCTCTCTTATTTATAAATTAACATATAAAAATATTTCATATACAAAACTATTTATATTCTTTTCTATCAAACATATAAAACATTTATTCTCGTATTACTTTTTAAAAATGATTAAAATATTCTTTATATAAAAAAGGATACCTCAGTTGTTATCTAAACAAAAAGGAAAGGCTAGCTCAGTTTTAAATGTACGACTTAAACTTGTAAGGGCAACACTAATAGGATTGCTCTTTCATTTTATTTCAAATTAGTAATATATGTAGCAATTTACATATTATTTTGGAGAGTAATTGAGAAAAAAATGAGCTACTCAGGGAAGTAATGGCTGTTTATTTTTTGGATCGTATTTTGTCTTTCAATACTATATAAAATATCTTTTAGAATTGGAAAGTGAAACCTATTTAAGCAACTTTTTATAATTGTTAAGTTGGAGAAAAAAATAATTGATTTGTTTAAAGTAATAAAATTATGTGATATTATAAAAATATAAAATATTATATGTAGCAATTGTAATAAATTGTATGTTTGAAGATGCCCAAAAGAAGAAAGATACTTGTGAAAGAATGAATAGGGAGAGAAGGTAAAAATAAAAAAAGAAGAAAATAAAATATCCCCGCCAGGAGCAGGTTCAAAAGCTCTCAACGCAGTTAGAGTGTGAAACGGATAGATCAAAATAATAAAAATAAAATAAAAATAAAAATAATTTGACTCATTCGAAACTGGAAAAAAGGAGGAGCGGATGCAGTTCAACTCCGAAGCGAATATAGACTGAACTAAAGTCGACTACAAAAAAACGCCTCTCGCTTACGTGGCCCATCATCCCAACACTCTCTCCCTCTACGAAACAACCAAATTTAAAAAAAATTCTCTGAGAGAGAAAGGCGTAATCACGTAACGGAAAACACACACACAACACAAGCAACCAAAATAGCTTCCCTTATTCTCCTTCCTCTCTTCTTCTTCCTCCTTCCTCTACTTCTCTTCTTTCGCCCTTCTAGACCCTCGCTCTCACTCCTCCCCTCTCATCCCCGACCAATGGACACCTTGATCGCACTCGTCAACAGAATTCAGCGCGCATGCACGGTCCTCGGCGACCACGGCGGCGACGCCGCTCTGCCTACTCTCTGGGAAGCCCTTCCCTCCGTCGCCGTCGTCGGCGGCCAGGTTCGCTCCTCTCTTTTCCATTCCTTCCTCTTTCTATCCATTTCGCTATCTGCGCTACTGATTTTTACAATGCAGAGTTCTGGAAAGTCTTCCGTGCTGGAGAGCATTGTCGGCCGCGATTTCCTTCCCAGGGGATCGGGTTCGTTATTGTTATTTCTTTAACTGTTCGTTCGATTATTTATTTATTTATTTTAATTTTTTGCTTTTTGGTTTCGTAATTAGTAGAAGAATGAAATTGAAGGATCTTTCGCATGGTGAAAGGAAAAGAAAATCTGGCGAGATTTATTTGTCGTTTTCTCGTGAACCTCGCTTGTGTGTTTTACGGTTTATGTGATGTTTAGGGATTGTGACGCGGAGGCCTCTAGTGCTGCAGCTGCACAAAACAGAACAGGGACTACAGGATTATGCGGAGTTTCTGCACTTGCCTAAGAAACGCTTTACTGATTTCTGTATGTTTTTTAGTTCTTCTGCAATGCGTGTTTGATTTTGATTCTCCATTTGAAGATTCTGGAAATGAGAGTTCCTTGACTACACAGTGCATTCTCTGCATGCATGTCTTTCCTTTTTCATAATGTGTAATTTATAATGCAGTGTAGTGTTTGTAGCCTCGTTTATCAGTGTCAATTATTCTCCAGGTATTAATCCTCTTTCTGCATTGCATGCTAATGTTATCCTGCACGGTTATGTTAAACACACAATATCTTGGCCTCCATTAGGCTTGCCACGTTTATGCAGTTTCCCCATGGCTCTACCTGGTCAAAGACTTAAAAGCTCATCCGATGTTTTCTGGAATAGTGATGACACGAGTTATGATGTTTTTGATAGTGTAGGATATTTTACCAAGATTATCCTTGTACCACTGATTGCATGCAGTGCACGTTTATTTGGTTGTCCCAAATGATATAATGATATTTTCTGCAAGTATTATTTCTTTTTGGTAATTTTATGCAAGTTGGCACTGGTGAAAATCATTTAATATATGGTTTATATTACACCCACTATTTTCTCAGGATGTTTACTCGGAAATAGTGATGACACGAGTTATGATGTTTTTGATAGTGTAGGATATTTTACCAAGATTATCCTTGTACCACTGATTGCATGCAGTGCACGTTTATTTGGTTGTCCCAAATGATATAATGATATTTTCTGCAAGTATTATTTCTTTTTGGTAATTTTATGCAAGTTGGCACTGGTGAAAATCATTTAATATATGGTTTATATTACACCCACTATTTTCTCAGGATGTTTACTCGGAAATAGATATACAATATATACCTTCTATTCTATATATTTTTTATTATTATTTTCTTTTTTAGAGAAACTATTTTCAATTTGTGGTTTGATTTCTTGCTATCTTTTGTAGCTATGGTTCGAAAGGAAATTGAAGAAGAAACTGATAGACTGACTGGGAAATCAAAACAGATATCTCCTGTTCCTATTCATCTCAGCATCTATTCCCCAAATGGTAAAGAATTTATATTTTACATTTTCGTTTGGGGTGCTATGTATTCCTTGGTTTAGAACCCCCTCATGGGTCTGGGATATGAGAAGGAAAAGGCTTTTGCTGTTGTCATAAATCATAATATATATTTGCTGGAGCCTGGAAGAGGTTATGTAATCAGTCCATGCTACTTTTACACGTACCCTGAAAACTTAGTATTTTTATCTCTATTTGTGCTATTTATTGCTTTATTTGATGCTATCTTTTTAGTTTTTAGTTACCATGTTATGTGACTTGTGTATCAATAATAATAGGTGATTCAGTGTTTTTCCGTTAGTACCGTATTTATAATTGAATTGCATTATGCTTCCTTAAGTTGTTTAATCACTAATATCATTCTGATGGCAGAAGAAATTTAATATAATAATCAAGAAATCACCCATTCTAATGTTTTAAGAGAATTATGTGTGCTTCACTTCTCTCTGCCTCTGTGTGCTGGAGAGGTTACTATCTGTATGTGGATTGTTAATTTCCATTTTGTTTTTGTGACATTCAAGGTTTTTTATTTTGTTGTTGGTAGTTGTCAATCTAACACTGATCGATCTGCCTGGTTTGACAAAGGTTGCTGTAGGTACGCTTTCTTTTTGTTCTTTTTTCTCAAATATACAAGGATTTCTTATTATCAATTTCCTTTTTCCTATGAATAAGTTAAAGATCTTAATTTTGCCAGAGGAACAGCCAGAAAGTATTGTTCAAGACATTGAAAGCATGATTCACTCATATGTTGACAAGGTAGTTAAAGGCGCACTTTTATATACAGGAAAGATTTCCCTCTTGGCTCTTTATTTATCTTATGTTGCACTTTTTGCTATTTGACGGCCTTCAAAATAAGTTGCCAGTCCCATGTTGGATAAACGACCTACAGAAGGTGATATAATAAGTTCAATATCTTAATTTAAATCACTTCTCTATTACCTGTGATTAATGGATTGGTGATAGTTGGTCACATTATTTTTTTGGTCCAAGGTTGTTAGCATCTGAGTTCTAAATATTGAGGCTTTTTAACCTTTTCCATTCTGACATTATGCCCTTGAATGTGTGGCAAAATAATAATAATAATTTGAAGTTGCACCTTCCATTTCCAATTAATTCCTTATTTTACAGCATTTGATGTTTTGATGGATTTACTATTGCTTCAGTTAATGGCACTTTTGTTAATCTATTCACTATTTATATATATTCTTTTTGTATTGCAGCCTAATTGCTTAATTTTGGCAATTACTCCAGCAAATCAAGATATAGCAACATCAGATGCCATCAAGGTTTCCAGACAAGTTGACCCTGCAGGTATGCTTGCTGCATTTTGTTTATCATTATGCTTCAATTATACAAATTGTATGCACTTATTTTTTTTATTATGCTATTATGTTTTTTAGTGACTCTGTTCAAAATGTTTTTTGTTTAGGGGAAAGAACGTTTGGTGTGTTGACAAAGCTTGATTTGATGGACAAAGGAACAAATGCTCTGGATGTAAGAATCGTACCTTTTCTAGTACACTCTATGCAAACTCATGAGATTATATTTTTTGGCCTGTGATGAAACCTAGTCTGGATTTTACATGAATCTTATTGACACGGATACAGAAATTTTTTCACATATTGGCCTTATTGTTTCCATTATCCTGTAGGTCCTTGAGGGAAAATCTTATCGACTTCGAAATCCCTGGGTGGGAATTGTAAACCGTTCTCAGGCAGATATTAATAGGAATGTGGATATGATTGCTGCTCGGCGGCAGGAGCGTGAATTTTTCACCACCAGTCCTGATTACTCACACTTGGCCAGCCAAATGGGCTCGGAATATCTAGCAAGGCTTCTCTCAAAGGTTTCTATTTATCCTACTCTTACGCAGTTTAGAGTGTTGGGAGGGCATGTTCTTTTTCTAGTTTTTTTCTTTTTGCAACTGTCTCAGATTTACTTGGTTAGTTACTTATAGAACTGATTTGGTTTCAGCATTTAGAATCTGCAATAAGAGCTCGAATTCCAGGAATTGCATCTTTAATTAATAGGAGCATTGATGAGCTTGAAGCAGAGTTGGCACGCCTTGGTAGACCAGTTGCTGTTGATGCTGGGGTAAGGAGTATTTTTTTGCTGTCTACTACCAGTATGAGTTGAAATAATTCCTATTGGGATATTTATCTAGCTTCCTGTGATTTTATCAGGCCCAGCTGTACACCATTCTAGAATTATGCCGCGCTTTTGACCGAGTATTTAAGGAGCATTTAGATGGAGGGTGAGATTTTTTTTTTTTTTTTCTGTTTAAACTGGCAACCATAAAAAATATATATATATCAAATGGATGGTCAAGTTGATTTGTTATTGAGAAACCTTTGAAAACACACCATATGTTTCGTATGTGTTTTTTTTTTTAATTTTTTTATTTGGGCGTGATTTTTTGTTATTAATCATTCAAGTTAATTTTGTCATGAATTTGACCTCATCATATCAATGTTATAAATTCTTATTTGCTGCCAAAAACAACTGTTTATTTTTCACGTCAGGAAACTGTAACTATATACAACAAACTGAACAAGGTATCGGAAGGTAAGACGAACCGAGGACTTCAAGAGTTCACAATTACTATAGTGTAATAATAGGGATATAACTTATTTAAGACGTAATTTAGAGTGCATGGATTAATCTGTTTGTTTAATAAGCATGGATTGTAGATGATAATCACAAATCATTAATCAACTTACTTTGACGTTTGAGTGTGTAGGCATTTTGTTATAAAAACTTGATATAATATTTCTTCTGGGAAGGAAAAGTCCTGACTATTGTAGTTTCTTGTATTCCCCCCTCCTAGGCGACCAGGTGGGGATCGAATTTATTTGGTTTTCGATTACCAACTTCCTGCTGCATTGAGAAAGCTTCCACTGGACCGTCATTTGTCGTTGCAAAACGTGAGAAAAGTGATTTCAGAGGCAGATGGCTACCAACCTCATCTAATCGCTCCAGAGCAAGGTTACCGGCGCCTCCTGGAGAGCTCACTGAATTATTTCAAAGGTCCTGCGCAAGCTTCTGTGGATGCTGTAAGTGCTTCTGCTTTAAATAGTTTGATCCAGTTCAATTCTTCGATTAGAAATCAGCATTTCCAATTTTTTTCTCCATAAAGCTACCGGCATTTCCTAATTTCTATGTTATACGCTATATGTGGCAGGTTCATTTCGTACTGAAGGAACTCGCGAGAAAGTCTGTTGCAGAAACGCAGGTTTGATTTGAAAAGTTATTTATATTTTGGGGGGGGAAGGGGGTGGGTGAATTTTGGCCTTCTCTTAGTAATGGACTTATGGTTTACTCTCTAGATGAAATGTGCTTTTATTTAAATTTGACAATGGTTGCAGGAATTGAAGCGCTTTCCAATTCTTCAAGCTGAAATATTAGCTGCAGCCAATGAGGCGTTAGAGAGATTCCGTGAAGACAGTAGGAAGACAACGTTACGGTTGGTGGAAATGGAATCTTCCTATATCACCGTTGATTTCTTCCGTAAACTCCCGCTGGAAGTTGACAAGGGAGGGAATCCAGCTCCCTCCACCGTAGATCGGTATGCCGAGGGACACTTCCAGAGGATCGGTTCAAATGTTTTATCTTATGTTGGGATGGTGTCAGAAACGTTGAGGAATACCATTCCAAAGGCTGTGGTTCATTGTCAAGTGAGGGAGGCTAAGCGATCTTTACTAGACCATTTTTACGCACAATTGGGCAAGAAGGAGGTATAATACGTAAAATTATGAATCACCTGCTACCATATCAAACTGTATTCACATATCACATCCATGAATTCATCTTCATTTAGAGGGAAACATCTATGGGGCATATTGGATGATTGAAAACTACTGCTAAATAGTAAACACTTCTCAGCTATCTGAGGATACAACTTGAAAACTCAGTCTCCATTGATGATCAAAATAGTGAAAATACAATAACTTGAGAGATTGGGGGACGATAAGACGGAAATTTGCTCATTTTCTCGATTAACTTTTTCTGTTTATTTTCAGGAAAGGCAACTCGCGCAGTTGCTGGATGAAGATTCCGTGTTGACTGAAAGGAGACAGCAATGTGCCAAGAGGTTGGAGTTATATAGGTCAGCAAGGGATGAGATTGAAGCAGTTTGTTGGTCGGGATAAAATGAATCCATAGTTAATAGAAGGAACTTTGAATGGGAAAAGAATGAGAATGGAGTTAATTGAGCTTGATACTATTCGCAGCAACAGTTCCATTTATTGGTTTTTTCTGCTTATGCTGAAGCTGATGTCTGATTCAGAGCTCGAGTGATATATAGGTAATATATTAAAATAATTCCTAAAATTATAAGTATTATTAATTTAATTTTTGAAATTGTGAAAAAATCAGCCTTTAAAATTAACATTTGTTAATTATTCATGAATGTGTTATTATTTTATTTTTATCAGAATTGCTATTACGAAAATTAACCGTACGCATTCACACAAATTAAGTAATTAATAAAGTAATTGCAAAACCATTCAATTAGGGGAGAGAATAAAAATCTTTTTCAATATATTTGCAACACTTAAGATTCGTGTGAATTTGTATGTTTTCCGAACTTATTCTTATTTTCTTTTCTTTTTATTTTATTTTAAGCCATGATTTTCATAATTTTAAGCATGTTAAATTTTAACTTAATGATCAAAGGCCCAAAAGAAAAAGAACTTGTTCTTATTGATTCATCAAAAGGTCCGAAAAATAAAATCGACCATTTTTTTTTCTTCCTGAAATAGGCTCTTTATACGCTGCCTTTTATAGACGTGTTATTTGAACAATATATATATATATATATATATATATATATATATATATATATATATATATAATGATTTAGTTAATAATTAGATCTTTAAATTATTTGAGAATTTTAAATTTGATTCTTAGATTAAAAATGTTTGAAGAATTAATTAAAAATTCTCAAATAATTCAAGAACTTATTAATTAATTTAATTTTGAGTCAATCATCAATTTAGTTTTTAAAATTATAATGAATGATTAAATTAATTTCTAAAATTAATGATCAATTAATCACTTTAATCTTTAAAATTGTAATAGATGGTGAGATTGTTTTTTTAAACAATTTAGTCTTTAAAAATATAGTAGTCGATTAAATTGGGTTTAAAATCAATTTAGTTTTTTAAAATGATAATAGTTGATGAAATTAGTTTTTAAAATTATAAGGATTTAATTGTAATTTTCATCTTCCCACTTGTAAAGTTTTGTAATTTTTTTTGCATACCCAAATTTTCATTCATTTTGCCTCCTAGTATCACTAAGCAAATAGAAAAATGATAAAAGTGTTAGAATTGAGATTTGAACAGTTATTCCTCCACAACTACTAAAACCACTTGTCACACTTAATTTATATATAAAAATATATTATATATACTATTATTGCATTTGGTAATTACATTTTTTATCTCCTAAGCATATTTTTATATTTGTATAAAAAATTAAAGTTTGAGATAATAAATTTATTTATTAAATATTTTATTTTAATTATATAAATTTATAAATTATACAAATTTATTTATTCAATTAGGTAAAATTAATTATTTTTTATAAATTATTTATACATCTTCCACTCATTTATTTATACAACAATTATCAAGAAATAAAATATTTAATAAATGCATTTATGAGATATTGTATAACTTAACTAGTAAATAATTTTATATGATTAAATTAATAAATTTGTATAATTTATATAATAAAAATAAAAATATTTGAAAAATAAATTTATCATCTTAAATTTTAATATTTCATATAATAAATATAAACTTATACTAAGAAAAGTAAAAGTACAATTTAGAAATGTAAAAAAATAAATTTATCATCTTGAATTTTAATATTTTCATATAATAAATATAAATATATACTAAGGAAAGTAAAAATGCAATTTAGAAATGTAATAATGTTAATATTTTTTATATAATAAATATAAACATATATTAAGGAAAGTAAAAGTGTAATTTAGAAATGTAATAAACACCTACATTTTGTACAAAAAAAATTGAAAGGAAAGAACACAATTCGCGTAACACACATTTTGCAATTAGGAACAAAATGTACAAAAAGTTAAAAGTAAAAAACGCAATTTGCAAAATTATTTAAGGTTAGGGTCAAAATTTATAAATGAGCTAAAAGTTGTAATTAAATTTTTATAATTTTAGAGAATAATTTAATTGACCACTACAATTTCAATTTTATCATTTTATTTATTTAAAAGATTAATTTGATCATCTATTGTAATTTAAGAAACTAAAATGATTGATGATAAATAATTTCAAGAAATATTATGCTAGTTTATTAATTTTAGGAATCAATTTAATTCATTATTATCATTTCAAGAACTAAATGATGATTTATTCTTTAATTTTTTATAATTAAAAATGATGATGGCCATTGTTTCATTACTTTTATTTATTTTTTTTGCTAGGCATGTTATAGACTTTGAAACATTACTTTTTCTGTTTAGTCTTGGAACATTGGTTACTAACAATACCGTGTAAAAGCACAAAAAAAAGACCAAAAAAAATCTAATCAAATATTCATGCTTTTAAAGAAGAAGAAAAAAAAAACAGAAATGTGATTACGTAAAAAAAAAAGTTAAATAATTGAAGTGCAAAAAATGATATAATTTTTAACTAATAAGAGAAAATATATTTAAAAATGGTATTAGAGAATATGCTTTTAATATTTTTTTGAGAAACATTTTTGAACTAATTATAGTAAAATTTTTTAACTAAGTGAGTGAGAGTATAAGAATATATTACAAAATAATCCATAGGAACATAAAATTACAAAAAACTCTTATTACAAAAATACTCTTTCTTGACTCCAAAAGAATTCAAACACAAGTGGAATATATTCAAACATATATTGAAAAAATTTAAAAATACACTTTTATAATATATCTTTTATTAATAAATCACTAATTTTTACTTTTAATTTTTTTTAACTTTCTGTAAATTTTTTTTCATAAAACTTGTATAACAATTATTATCCTTCAATATATTTGTAAGAGTTAAATATATTTTTTATTCTATATAAATAGGGTAACATTGACTTTTAGTCTTAAAAAATAAATTGACTTTTTTTATTTAATTTATGAAAATGTGTTATATATATTTCTTATTTCAATAAATGAATGGCTAGAAGGAGACAATTTTTTTTAAAAGAACAAGAATCAAATCTAACACATTTTCATAAATAAGGAATCAAAAGAAATAAATAATTTTTTGGGACTAAAATAAACATTATTCTTTTGGCATGAATTAAAAACATGAGTTTAATTTTAAAGCCACTAAATCATTCGATTTATTTTGAATTGTAGATAAAACATTATATATATACCATTATTACGCTTGTTAGTTGTATTTTTTGTCTTTAAAAGTATAACTATTGTGTAAATTTAATTTTTGTAAATAAAAATTAAATTAAGAAAACAGTCATACTTTTGAAGACCAAGAGAATAATTAACAAAGACAATAACAATATATATAAAATATGTTTTATTTTTAAAATAAGTAAGTCAAATGACTTAATCACTTTGGTGGTGGAGGAGAAAGAAGAAGTCAAAGGTTCTAATACCTTTTTTTAACATTTTTATTTTTATCATTTATCATATTTTTGAAAATTTTGTTTCTTAATTTCAAAATTTCACACATTTTATCTCTATTTACATACATTAGCAGGTGAATGCCACATCAACAATTCATGTCAAAGCCACATCAATGATTAACATTGTCATGTTATTAGTCAACTAATGACAATATACATTCAATTAACATAGTGGTAAAATTCACCAAATTTTAAAAATAGAGAAAAAATGTGAGAAAAAAAATGTCTTGGCAAATTTTGCTAAAATTGTAAAAGTAAGGGAGAAATGTGCAATTAAGCCAAAAATCAAACTTAAAAAGAACTTTATTTTTCCAAAGATCACGTGTATCCATGTGTATCCATCTATGAGAGACAATCTTGCTCAAGTTGAATAAAATAACTATAAATGACAAAACTTTGCTGCATGCATAAGAGATCGGACTTATCACTATATGTTAAAAGGGAAAATAGGTGATTCATAATTATATAAAATAATTTTATACTATTATCCAATCACAATTCACCATAAATGGTAAGTTGATTGATTTTTACTAAAAGTCATACCAATAATGATTTGTAATTAGATGACAATATAAAACTATTTTACATTCTTAATGCATGATTAAAATAATATTTTATCTTCATCGAGCTTAACAAATGTCCTCTAATAATGTATTGTTCACCACCATGGTATATTAAGAGTGATAAATGAGTCAACATAACCTGGTCCTAATTTGCCAAAAAATAAATTGGATTAATTTAAACTCATTTTATTATTGGATCAACCTATTATCAGAAGGATTGACTCCCCATAAAAAAATTATAAAAAAATAAATGATTTATAAGTTATCTCACCAAATAAATAAAAATAATTTAAACAAAATCTGACAAATACAAAAATATTATCTTTACTAAATTTTTTTAATATAAATATTTTTTAAAAACTATCATCATAAGTTTAATAAATATAAAATAAAGTAATAAAATAATATTAAATATATAATAATTCACAAAATAATATATCTAATAAAATAATATTTAATTAAATAATTCAATAAAAAAATACTTAACCCAGATGAATCAACTCAATTCAACTCCTCCCTTTACTTGTTAGGTTCACAATCATGCATGTTGAGTTATGTGAGATCTCGCATTTCAAATCTTCCTTTTTTTAAGTCTTTTTTTTTTCTATATATATATATTTTATTTATATATATTTATATTAATCATGCATGTTGAGTTATGTGAATTAAAAAATTACATTATTCAATACAACCTAACCTATTTTAGTGAGTTATACTAGTTAGTTGAACGATTAAATAATTCGAATGTCAACTTATTTGAACATCCTTAATTTTAGACATGGTAACATTACCAATAGTTTGAAAAAAATGTTCTATTCTTATTTTCTGTTTTTCTCTCTGTAGCTCTCAATCTCCTAGCGCTAGTAAGTTCCATTTCAGCCTTCCCTTGTTCTCTGCATACAGTATTTAGGATAAAATATCTTAACTTAAAAATATGCAGAAGTTGATGTGGATTTACCTCAAGGGATAAGAAGAAAGAAATATGCATGTAGGAGGAGTTTCATTGGAAGTAGCACAAGTATAGATTATTATTCCTTACTTTTGTTTCACATCACAAATTGATTACAATTGGCACGCTGGGTCCAGTGCCTCTAAATGGTTTCCATGATGTGCTTCAAGGGCCTTCCTTCGTGCCACTCTCTGTCAGCACCTCACTGCCCATAGCTTTTCAAACAATCTCTCTCCTTCCAAATCATGGCCTATTCTTAACACTTGCAATCAATTCTTTCAACCCAATTACACGTTTTAATATAAATTTTATAATTAACATTAGGCTTCGGTTAAAAAATCAAAAATAATTTTTTATTAAAAATTATAACTTTGTGCATGCTATTTAAATTCTTATGTTAGGAAATTCTATGATTCTTAAGATTAATTGATTTGGATGTATATTATAATTATGTTTAATAATTCAAAATTATTAGTTCTATCAAAATCAATTTAATACCGCTCTTATCCAGCTTTTAAAACAGGTGAGCCTACCATTGATATATAGAACTATCCAATCTTAAAAAAAAAAGGCTCATGCAGTTTTTTAGTTTTTTATTGTTACTTTCTATTGTTTGTTAAAATTTATTAAAAATTATAAAATTTTCTCCTAATTTATCGGTGAGTTTCATTGAAATTTATAATTTTTAATAAATTTTACTAATAATAGCAAGAGTATAAAAAAGAGAGCGAGCTATTGACCTTTTTCTATGATGTTTACACCGATGTCTTGAGTATCTTATCCTTTTTGAATGGTTAATTTATGACACGTCTAAGAACTACGAAGTGGTGAGGTGTTCCACCCTTGTAACCTCATTTTCTTAATAAAAATTTTAGTTTATTGGCCAATCTTCTAACTTAAATAGTTAACATCTTAAGCTTTTAACATAACTAAAACTTTATTTTTGAATAGACGGATAAATTTTATGAAATCTCAATAAAATTCTGCAAATTAATCATTAATTAAACATATTTTATCAATTCTATATATATATATATATATAGAATTGCTTCATTTGTGATAAGTCGAGATTGTTATTGAGAAACAAAATCTCATGTATAATTCTCATGAGGATAAGTCGCATCAGGATAAGATCTCATGTATAATTATATAGAGACGATATTGAGAAACAACTATTGATTATAATTATCAAAAGACGAGATTTTGTAAACAATATAGAAGAAGAATTGTTGGAATATTTTTCAATAAAAAATAATGATAGACAAAATTTAAGAAAATAAAATAAAATAAATTTATTTTATAAATTAAAATTAATTTAAGTATTACAATTTTTAGAAAAATTACAAGAAAGAATTAATTTTAATTAATGTAATAAGAAGTACAATTTATTTTGGTATATTTAAATAAATTTTTTATAAATACTCATAAAAAATAAAAATAATTTTTTCATAAACTAATACATAAATTAAAAATTATTTTTGAAGGAGTTAAATATGATAAAATTTATATAAATTAGTTTATATATAAGTTAATTTTAATTTATAGATAATTTTATTTTTATTTTTTTATAAATAATTAAGAAAAAATTTATTTAAATATATAATTTATTTTTTATTTTCTACTATAAATACTAATAAATAAATTTATTCAAATAAGTTGTTAGTTTATGATAACTTATGCTAAATTGCTTTACACAAAAATGATGAAAACTGCACAGCAGGACTTGAGGAATTGTAGAAATTTGGAAGAGATAGGCAGCAGGAGGTCACGGTTAAAGAAAAAAATGGGTTTTGAAAATCACTATAATGATCACATAATGTATGACATGACCTAGTAAAAACAAAGCTGGGGACTCCAGAACCAAGGTCATTTTCTCATTATGACCTGAGTCTGCTCCTTTTGCATTGTGTCTCCCCATGTAATCAATCTTCAAACAATAATATCTAATTTGATTAGATGGATATTTCATATGCACCTTCCACACATTGAGATCAAGCTCTTTAATATGCGTCCCATATATAGGGTACGTCATCAAAGTGCCCAAGGGCCTAACTCTTGGTCCTTATATTCCAATTCAGGCAACATATTTTCAAATCTGTATCAATATTTGGTTTTAGCCTACCTATTAGGTGACCACCAAATGTCAATTGGCTCTCATAAGTCATAATCAAACGTCTATGATTGTGAATGAATGTTGCCTAATGCCGTTTTAGACTCCACTCCTTCCTTCCCTCCCACCTTCTGGCTGCTTTAGTACATATTCTTTCCACTATAATGGCTCTTACCCAGGATTTTATCTCTCTATAGGAGATGGTGTGGAAATATCATTTTTGCAGCTAGATACAATATAGAACAAATTTAACTCCTAACTTAGTGGATTTATAAAGTGAGAAAATATAAATACATACATTCTTGATTTAAACTAATTTAAAAGAAATATTTTAATTTAAATCACGGATATATATATTTTTATTTACATAAAAAATATCCATGCATCAACCAATACTTGAAGAATAATCTTTTTTAAAATATAGTAATCATTAAAATAATTTTTTTCTTTTAATAAAATTTTCTTCGTTTCAAAAATAAATTCTTGAGAGCATCTTTAAAAAACTCAATTATTTATAACTGCACGTTGGTAGTTAAATCATGAATATGTATATATACTTTATTAGACCTAGATTCTCTGCCGTCACTACTCCGTGCAGCAATAATAGGGAAAGATACATGTCGATGTGAGGCCTATTTGTCTGATGAGTCTGATCTTAATTTTGTAACTTTTTAACAAAGTCTCTTTATTCTTGTTTAACAACTATTAATTTAAGAGTGTGATCAAAATTTATTATTTTTAATAAATTTTAATTAATAATAGAGAGTATTAAAAAAAATTAAAAGAATGTTGTTATTCTTTCTGGCTTTCTTTCTTTCTTTTTTTTACTTTTTACAGTCCCATGTAATATTTTTTAGTTCGGATGAAGTTAGAACATGTAATTTTTTTAGAACTATCTCAACTAGTTTTTTTTTTGTTTTTTTTAATTATAAAAAGTTACTTTCATTCTTTTTTTTTATATATAATAATTAAGTTCTTTAATTTTTTAAGAGTTTTTATTTTCTAAAATTTGTTAGACACCACGCAAAAGTGTTAAGTTGTAGGGTCCACTGAAAAAGCTTTTAAGAATTGTTAAGTTGAAATAGAAAGTTGATTGCAATACTTAAAAGTAATTAATGAGAATGATATAACGCTATAAGAAAAAATGAAAATATAAATAATAAATTCTAATGCAATTCATCAGAATTACTTGGATAAAGTTGTTTCTACTTCCAATAAATTCTTATGACTTATTATATAGTAGTCAAATCCGAACAAAGCTTAACAATTTTGAAAGGTCAGAAAGTGGGTTTTCTACATCAAATGAAGAGAAATAGCATGTTGTCTAAGCAAGTAACAATTGAGAGAGAGACACCGGTAACAGAATTCCTTATTCAAAATGCGAATAGTTTTATTCTATACCTTTGGAATGTCAAAGTTGGTAAAATTGACTAAATTCTCTATAAATAGGAGAAATCCAGTTCCCTCCATGCATTACTAAGCTTTTCTCCTACATTTTAATTGCTTTTATATTTTTGTCCTACACATATATGGCTTTCTCTCTTTTGTGTCCTCTTTTTGCCACCTTTCTTTTCACGCAAACTCTGGCAGATACTTCATGCACCGATTGTTTTGTTCAATCTCGTGCAGCATATTACCCAAACTCTGAAGAAAATGGCACAGACGGTAAGAAGAACAAAAATACAAAGATGAAATGAGATTTTGTAAATATGTTTTCTCATATCATATGCTTCTTCTCTATTTAATGCAGTTGGTGCATGTGGATTTGGTTCCTTTGGGGCTACCGTTAATGGTGGGGACGTATCAGCTGCATCTAATCTTTATCGAAATGGTGTTGGCTGTGGCTCCTGTTACCAGGTGAGTTCTGATCAAGCTAGTATACTATTACACTACTCACTAAGACAACCTATAGGATGATTTACATAGTTACGTGACCGTGCATGTTTTCTGAACATAGTAACCCAAATTAACGCATAACTTTACGTAGATCTCACTTTTAATGCACATACTTAAACACACAATAAAGTATATAACAAAATTCAAACTAAAGTTATTTTAATATTATTAATTTTTTTTATTAGTTGTACTTAATAGGCATTTTGCTCGCGCAACTATTGCTCAGTCTAGTCCTTTGACATTCACACAATAATTCTACAACAGTACTTTGCAATTTAACAGTGTAAATTTTATACAGTTCTTTCTTTGAAAATAATATTTTTCTTATGTTTTACTTTGGGTCCATCGCTAGGTGAGATGTAGCAATAGTGCTTATTGCTCAGACAACGGTGTCACCGTAGTTATAACTGACCAAGGCTCAAGTGATAACACTGACTTCATTCTTAGCCAACGAGCCTTTGGTGGGATGGCTCTGACCACTGACGCAGCTGCTTCTCTATTAGCTCTTGGCGTAGTTGATATTGAATATAGACGGTCAGATATATATGAATTCTTCCACACATAGAACAGTCTTTTTAATTCATGCCTGCATCAACTTTTGCTTTTTCTTTTTTATGTAAAATTATATTTAGAATGTAGTCAATTAAATTTAAGACTTAACCGATGCATCTCTCGTTATCTGCAGTGTTTCATGCAGCTACCCGAACAAAAATATTACAGTTAAGATAGATGAGAGCAGCAACAATCCTAACTATTTGGCTTTTGTCATATGGTTTCAACAAGGAAGCAGAGACATAACTGCTGTGCAGCTTTGTGAGGTAATTAATTAGCAATTTTGTCAAATCTTTGAACTTATAATTTAGTCAAGAACTTGGTGAAAATACTGAGTATTTAAGATCATAATATTTTACCCAATAGTTAACAGGACAACAGTAAATTTGACAAGACATGCTTAATAGTTCAACTCTTTATTCAATTGAAATGGCTGTATCAGTTGGGTCCAGTTAGTTAGATGAAAAGTATTGTAATGACTAATGAGTGTAATCTCTTTTTGCTGAGTGCAGACTCAGAACTTTGTCTGCAAGTTACTGGATCGGAGTCATGGGGCAGTGTGGACCACTACTGCTCCACCAAGTGGACCTTTGAGTTTAAGGATGTTGTTTAGTGCTGAAGAAGAGGGAGAAGAAACATGGATCGTTCCCGTTAATAACATACCACAAGACTGGCAGGCTGGACAAACATACGACTTAGGGGTACAAGTGGATCAATAGAGAAGCAGCAAAACATCATTTATTAATCTGCTATTGCCTGTAATGAAATAAAAAATAAGTTGATTATGCTAAGTTTAGTTGATTTACCCCCATTTTATTCCCCTCCAATAATTTTGCTTTTCTCCTAAGTAGTGAGGTGAGGATTGAGGAATTGAAATTCTATTATTAGACATGCTACGCATGTCACCCAACTCCCTAGTTATTTCGCATTTAAAAATATCTCAATCATATTCACAAGCATGCTAAAATATCACTTGGTTTCCCAGTAGCTTTCAATTGATCAAGAATTGAGCCACTGAACTTGTCATATCATTAATCATTCACAAGGTAAACAGATGGATATCAATTGAGTTTGAGATAGGAAATGCTCAGAGAACCAAATGCTCAAAGTTGCCAGTCAGAAGAATTAAAGAAAGATTCGGTCATTACACCTCCGCAAGAAAAATGAAGCTATGAAATATTAATAAGAATGGAAATAAATTTCATTGTAATGGTTTAAAAATCTATGCCTAATGTCCTAAGGAATTCGATGTTGGAAGGTCAAGTAACTTAAAAGTTGGAATAATGCTTTCATTTCTTTCAAACAAGCTCACAATTATGGAGAAAATATAGTACCAGTAAATGACTATATAACAGGAAAATAAATCAACTTTCCAAAATAATAATTAATAAACTCAAAGAAAACAATTCTTCGACTTTTAATATGCTAGCCTCTTCACCCAACAACACGGGGAGAGACCGAGAGAGATTGGAAGGCTTCAAATTTTGTTCATTGTCATGGTACAAGGAAGGTGATAGGAGGGTCTAGAATCTTGTGTTTTGGTACATGGAGGGTCTAGATTCTGATAGTTTTAACTGGATTTCGTGATCCAAACTACCAGCCACTCGCTTTCCTTAAAACTCCATTTCATATTTGCACCATACGACCCTCCACACGACACTCTTGGCATGCAAGTATTTTCACTTGAGAAACAAAGCTGATAAAATCTCTTATATGCATTCAATCTTCAACCATCGTATAAATATTTCTTCTCTACTGTAGATTTTATGGATTGATTTTTATCTGAGTCGCTTAATTATGCAAGACACTGAGCAAGTCATTCTTCATCAAATAAATGAATTATCCTTCACCAGAAAATTAAGAGACCCAAAATCTTCGGTGAAACCAATCTTGACCTGCAGCATCTACCAGATCCTTTTGCTGTCACATCCTTACATCATCATAGCATCTCCATCCCGCAACACATCGTTTTTAGTGGCAGCTTCTATTATGAGTTATGACACTTTTTTCCTGATATCCATAATCATGACCTCAATATCTCATTCCCTAACTTGCACTTTGCTTCTCTCCCAACAGAATTTAATATAGAAACTCTTATCTAGGTTTGAAATTGTTTTTTCTCAATTGAGTGTCCAACGGATACTTTTATCTGTGCTCCTAATTCACTCAACATCGAGTACATTATCCTTTTCCTATAGCCTGAATTATTCTTAACAAAATATTTAGATTCAAAATCTTCAAAATTAACCAAGCTGGAGGCTGCTTCTTTCTGTAACCCCTTTTCTTTTATCATCAATCTCACACGTTCAACATCATCCCATCTCCCTTGAGCAGCATAGATATTGGATAGTAAAATATAAGGGCCAATATCCTGTGGCTCCAACTCAATAAGTCTCTTGGCTACAGTCTCTCCAAGCTCCGAATCCAAGTGGGTCCTACAACCAGAAAGTAGAGCTCCCCATATTGCAGATCCAGCCTTCACAGGAACCTTACTTATAAGCTCTTCTGAATTTTCCACCAAACCAGCTCGAGCCAGGAGATCAACCATGCAACCATAGTGTTCAACCTTGGGCTCAATTTTGTAAACTCGAAGCATGAGATCAAAGTACCACCAACCCTCCATGACCATTCCGGCATGTGTACATGCAGACAACACACTGATAAAAGTGGCGTCATTCGGTTGCAGACCTACCTTTTCCATCTCCAAGAACAGTTCAAGGGCCTTGTCCCCATTCCCATGCAGTCCATACCCCATGATCATAGAGTTCCACGACACAATGCTTCTGACCGGCATCTCATAAAAAACATCCCTAGCCAAATCCATAGCCCCACATTTTGCATACATTGACAGCAGACAAGTCGAAAGCAAGACATCAGGCTTAATGTTATTACTTCTGATAAAAGAATGAACCCACATGCCCATATTGAGCCTCCCTAAATTTGCACACGCCGTGAGCACACTCACTAAGGTAGCTTCATTCGGCAATACCTCTCTTCCTGCCATCATTATACCAAACAGCCTCAAACACTCGCCGAAATTCTTCACCCGCGTGTGCAGTGCCAACATGGAATTCCACGAAACCACATTCCTAATAGTCACGGGCATCCGATAAAAAAACTCAACAGCCAGAGAAACATTCCCAGCCCTCGCACACCCATCAATCATGCAATTCCACGACACAACGTCCCTATCAGGCATTGTTTCAAACAACTCATTAGCACCATCCAAATCCCCAACCCCCACATACCCAGCAATCATGCAATTCCAACTTAAAACATCCTTCTCAGGCATTTCATCGAACATTTTCCGGGCAGCATCAATTTCCCCATTCCTCACATACCCATGAATCATAGAGTTATAACTAACCAAATCCAACCTATAACTTTCGTCAAACAGCATCCGGGCATGGCCAATTCTGCCGAAAACCGAGTATAACCGGATCAGCGAGTTCCGGACGAACAAATCGGACCCGAACCCGAATTTAAGAATGCGGGCATGACCCTTTAGCCCTTCTGGGAGCGACCCGATGTCGGTGCAAACTTTGATCAAGAGGGGGAAAGTGTAATGGTTTGGGGGGATGAATCTGGCCAGCATTTTGTGGTAGTAGAAGCGGAGAGCGGCGGGGAAATCGGGCTTGCGGGTGTAGGCGCGGATGATGGTGTTGCAGAGAAAAGCATCGGGGCGATGGATATGATCGAAAAGGGAAGTGGCGCGTGGGAGAGTGAGGGAGTGGGAGCACAGTTTCTTGATGGCTGAAGTGGCGAAGAGAGGGTGTTGGGAGAGCCCAGAAACGATGAGTTGGGCCTCAACCTGCTTCAACTCGTGCAGGTCCTTCCATGATTCCAGCGCTGCAAACAGCACTTGTTCATGTTTACCCCTAAGTGCCATTCCACTTTTCCTCGCCTCTCCACCTTAACATAAGTGTCTAGAAAGAAAGAAAGACCTTTCGCGTCAATTAACTAACCATTTCGAATTTGTGTTATTCCAAAAGACAGTGAAAGGTACACGTTTTCTTAAACTAAAATCCACCTCTGTAATTTCATTCGTTTTAGTTTTTACATTTTATTAAACCCAAATTAGTGCCTAACTTTTGACAAAATTAAGGATTAAATAAAGTGTATAAAAATTGAAGTAACGGACCTTTATAATCTCCAGAACTAGTATCTTGTTAAAACAAACTGAAGGGAACGCGATCCGATGGCAACTATATCGGACCAAGTACCAACTAAAAAAATGAATAATTCCTTAATTTACTCATTAAAATTATAATCTGGACTTTGCAAAAAAATTATCTTAGTCTTTGAATACCATCTTGTAATATCAGAGGCTAAAATAAGAGTTACGTAAAATCAACTAAAATGAGTAGAGCTTATAATTTCCTAGACTAAATAAAAATGGGGATTACCCGTTAAAAAAATTGAAAGAAAAGTTCTACTGCATTAACTCTAGATGGACTGGAAACTTAAAGATTTTCTTCTAAATTTGAATACATTCCTGCCTAGTTCTTCATGATTATGATGAAAAACAGAAGGTAAATGCGTCAATGTCGACTTCTATAGTATTTCAGTCAAACTAAAAAATAATGAATAATCAACTAACCAAGAAGCTGTATTATATTAATTCTTTCATTGCTACCTCTCCACTCGTTGTTTTCAGTAATTTCTCTCACAAAAAGTTGTTTAAGTCTAAAGGACTAATGAACCTTTACAGATCTGAGGCAAACACATTCCAAAATAAATAGCATGAAGCAGAAAGATACAAAAATTTTAGGACAAGGCACATTCAGCAAGCACATCCACCCGACTGAGGTTGGGAATCCTGGCCACCAGAAGACCTCAGGTTCACGTCAACCATATCTTCCTGTTTTGTCGTAGATAGTGTTTCCATTCCGGGTAATGCAGCAGCAATTTTACGAAAGAGGGCCTAAATATGAAAGTTTGATGAAGTAGTACAATAAAAAGTCAGGACCAGGTATATAGAACAAGTAGATATGTCATGCATAATTCCAGAAAGTATATCTAACATACAAGAGGTAAACTTAAGGAAAATTTTAAGTTGACTTGAAGAAACAACCAATTGTTGTTTTTCATTCTGCAAGATATATCTCATTGGGAAATGACACCTAACACTAGTACAGATGGAATTTATCTACCATCCCGCATTTGAACCATCTCACCTAAGACAATGCAATATAGGCTTATAATTATACAAGAAAATCTTATTAACTTCGAAGACAAATGATTAAAAACAAAAAATCATACATGCACCCCAGGACCTGGTAACTGGTAAGCATAGCTTTCTTCTAGATTATTTCAAGCTGATATTTATTAAATATCTATGGCAAAGAAGGGAGAGGCATACCTTTATATTAAAGCCAGCTTTTGCACTAGCTTCAATAAACATAACGTTTAGCTCTCGGGACTTTGCTTCCCCTTCCTCTGTAGAGACTTGCCTGTAGTGTCATCATATGCATAGAATATTACTCATAATGAAAAGACAATGCAAAAACGACATTGTTACAGTAACCATTTTTTTCCTGGATTAAGAACCCAAGGTGAATTGTGAAACATTTAAATTGGCAACTAATCGAAAGAAGCATCTAAAGGGCCAAACCATTAGAGCTACTAAAGCCTAGGAGTAAATGTAGGTCTCATTTACTTAGATTATCATAGGATATAGGGTTCTGCTAATTCCTTTCAAGGATAATAGAAACCTGATTATGTTTCTAAAAGCTAAGCAACATTCTTGAGAGGGAAAATAATAAGGTTTTCTTTTGCAGCTTTATGAGAGAACTTCTGAATAAGAAGTAATTATTTAACCTGAAATCATCTTTCCAAATGCATGGTTAGGAAGTTCCAAATTCACCAAGTCAGGAAACAATGTTCAGTCTTTAAGAAGAAAAAAAACATGTTTTAACAGTTTTTCCTGGAAATTTTGCAAATACGGTAGGACAGAAAGCCAAATTGGATAACATCTTTCACTATTCCTCCTCCCACTTTCCCCAGATATCTCTCTCCCAGATGTACACATCTGATAATAAATATATTGAAGAAAAGAAGAGACTGAATAAAGCTGTAAAAAATGCCATGCTGAAGACAATGACTGCACAATCTAGATTCTTAGTTTTCTCTAGGTATTTCATACATTGCAAGTTTGTGATGTATATGTCTAATATATAGCTTGAGATGTTCTTTATTTTATCTTAATGGACTACTTGTTGTGAGTCATTCATTCTCAAGGAACTTTTGAGACTATTCAAGGCTTGAAACAGTGACATGGTAACTATTCCAGCTATGTAGTTAAGATCTTAACCAATTTATAACTTATTTCACCATGAAACACGTACTAATCTTCCTTCATATGATTGACGAATTTTTCTATTACCTTCAATCTACTGCACACACCCACATCCCACAGTCTAGCCAGTGATTGTGAAGAATGAAATGATTATTTGTGTAGTTGTACTTCCCTTGATCACAACAATTTCTTCTTTACTAACTCACAAACTTTCTCTAAGTGTTAAATTAGTAATTAGCCAAAAGTGAACATCAAATAGGTCATTGGATAATAGAGAACAAAATAGCCATGTCATGAAACAAGCCAGTATAAACTATCTGATGAAGTCAGTCTATCATTGATTAGCAATTACCTTTTATCTACAAGATCAGTTTTGTTCCCAACAAGAACAACAATAACATCGCTGCCTCTTTCACTGCGCACCTCTTCAATCCACTTTGATGTGTTTAGGAAAGTCTGACGACCTATATCACAAGAAAGTTGAATAATCAGAAAGCATCCATCAAAGTGTTTAGGAACAGTGAACAAAAAACTGCACAAATGATTGAGTTATCAATAGAGATTCGAGTTATCCAAGAATAACAAGCAGCAGCTGTTAGAGAAAGCTACTTCTTAAGAAGCGTGGGTTATGTGTCATCTAGTTGGCACAGGCACCTTCAGACATGGGAAGGCCACATGTTCATTCCATATTCACTGGCTTTTTTTTGTTAAAAGTGTTCGCCCACTTTATGAGAAAAATGAATATTTCACTCACATCCCAAAGAAAGAAAAAAGAATAACTTAAATAAGGTGAATCATTTTTGTTATTTTTTAATATGCCACATACATATTCCTCTCAGATATAACTCTTCTTCCTTAGTTTTTGAAGAAATAAATAACGAATAGCAAACTCAGAGCTCTTCAAATTCAACATTTTAATAAAACAGTATCCAAACAGAAAAAAACAACTCTAATTAGTTATTAATAGATTATTATAATGAAAAATCTGCAAAAAAAAAAAAATAAATTGCCATTTGCCAAGAAGGGAATATGTGAAAAGAAAGCACATCTAAATGGCATACTTGCAACATCATAAACAATGACAGCAACAGATGAATCCCTAATGTAGCTTGGAATAAGACTTCTAAATCTTTCCTGCCCAGCTGTATCCCTGTCACAACACATGAAGAAAAGGTGAAGATTTTGAGAGGAAAAAAATTAAAAGAATTCAACAAAAAATCAATAGTGTAATGCTTATGTATGGAAACTAAAAATTGTCAACCAAACTTCATTGAATTGAGTCTGGTTTGCCAATACACAACAATCTTTGAAATAAAGTCAAGCAAACAAAGCACAAATCAAATGGTACAGATTACAATATGCCTTGCAGCATCATGTTCAGCTTATATCAATCCACTACAAAACCTGCTTTTATGCTATAAAGTAAAATACAAATGAATGTACATAAGAATAGTTAACAATATTTAAATACCATTGCAAGCAGACATTATAGAGAGATTAAAAGGTAAAATACTTTAAAACTAAATGGATAATTTTTTTTTAAAAAAGAATGAAAAATGTTAGCAACCATAAAATATCACATCTTCGCTGATGCACTTTCTGATATACCAAATAAATCTTTGAAATAAAACATAAAATATAACATACAAAAGAAACAAGATAAATATCAAATTGTGATGTATGCACAGTTCAGGAATTTACATATTTTAGTAGTGGGTGAAATTTGAGGAAAAAAGGGAGGGAGAAAGACATTGTTTGTCCCTTATTTGAAGAAAGTTATCTTTACTCTACACTGCAGGATTCCAAAATTTAGTATTCCCCTGTTGAACTTAGTGAGGAAGAGTAAAATTAGATTGTTTAAATAATAGCATTGACATTCCCCTGCGGAACTTCCCTCTTCATTCTAGACCAAACAATACTACTTTTGTTTGCCCTTCCATCATTTTCTTCACAAATATTCCTTATCTATCCTTCCTAGTAGAATTTTCACAAAGGTCAAACCACATCTTACCACAATTGCAGACGAACAGTTCGATCTTCAAGATACATAGTTTTTGACAGAAAATCGATACCAATTGTAGCCTGTTTTGCAAAAGGAAAAGCAAGGTTTGAGTACTATAAAAATGGAAATGCACATAATGCAAGAATATAGATAAGACATCCTAGTTGAATGATAAACTTAATGCATGTGTACACATTAAGAGAAAATCAGAGGATATAGTTAACTCAGTTTCACTTGCAGGTGGAAAAAGGAGTAAAGACAGGAAAATACATGTATAGAAGTTTGAAAATTATTTTGCATGACTCAGCATTTCTCTCGTGCTACAAAGGTTGAGTAAAGAGATACATAGATTCAATTAGAGGATAAAGTTCTTTTAGTACCTATTTTTTCTATTTTACAAATAATTTACCACTAAACTTAAGTACCACACAGTTCAAGTCTTTTGATACTATTCTTGGATCAAAATTGGAGTTTCACCTCAGTCCAATTCTGATCAGAGAATAACAGCAAAAGCACTTATGAACTACATCTAAGTTTTGTTATAAAAGAATTCAATATCCCAAAACACATTGGCGTTCGTTTAACATATTCTTAAAAACAAATAGTGAACCTCTAAATTCAGTAACACATCATCAATCATGTTCAAACTGGAACCAAAGCAATGATCTCATCCCAAACCGGGATCTCTTAATTTAAAAAAAAGGAGAAAGATTGGGTTATGAAATTGTGAAAGTGAGATTGGATCTGAAAGAAAAGGACCTGATAAGTGTTGTCGAATTTGTCGTACATGAAGCGAGTGATGATGCTGGTTTTGCCAACGGACTGATCACCCAAGAACACTAGCTTGTACTTTGCAAGAGCTGAAACTGGTGCCATTCTTACAAATCCACCTAAATGCGCACCCCAGATTTGCGGAACACTTCACTCTATTAATCAATCCAATTCAATTCCTTTGATAATTCGATTTTGCTTTTCTCTCTTCAGCAATCTCGGAAAGAAAAAAAAAGAAAAACACTTGAGAGAAAAACCAAAACAACGGTTTAGTAACTTTTCATTATTAATATGATGGATGGTGGTGGGTGGGTGCAATTTTAAATTCATTTTTAGTGCACGTCTACCTGGACTTAATTAGTCTTTTTTTTAACGCCGTTAAGGATTCGTTCTTAGCTGGTCAATCACTAATTTTGCATAAATATTAACTTTATATACTCAATTTATTGAGAGTGTGAATACAAAAATAAAAATAAAATTTATATACAGTTTTATACATATTTGTGTTATTTTTTATTTTTTGTGCTTTTTAATTAAAATTAAAATTTTATCTTAATAACTCGCATAATAAAAGTTTCATGAAATATTAATAGTGATTATTATAATAAAACTTTAATTATAATTATATAATCCTAAAAACACTTATAGCAAGTTTTGTCCAAAAGTAAAATGATAAAATTGATTAAGCTGAGTTGTTTTATCAAATTAGTGCTGGACGCCTGGACCGGTGGAATGCATGTCGGCAATGATTTAAACGATGAATAAAACCCATTTTCAAATGGCAATTTTAATATTTAAATATGTAACTAATTTGTTACAGTTGAAAATCTTGCTTGACACAAGTAAAAGGATATGTTTTTAAAATATTTTAATTTCAACATGAATGATTTATATTTAAACAAGATGAAAATTATAAATGAGTAAAATATATCCTAATCACGATGATATATCATCCAACATGCTATGGGATTTCGACTAAGAATAACTTCATCATTATTTTTATTTTTTTAATTTAACAAGTTTTAATGAGTAATTTATTTACATTATTATTTAATTATAAAATTATTTTTGTATGTCTTTAAAAATATTTATTATAAAAATTAATAAATTTATCATATATATGATAAGTTGACGTGATTAGATGATTATGTATATACTAAAGGTGGATAACCTATCTTTTCTTAAAAAATCAGTAAGTGTGAGGATGAGAAGGATATTGGTTCCTCCTCTACATAAATTATCACTTTATTCTTTCTAAATATTAAATGATTAATGATTTAATTATTCATTTACCTCTTATACTTTAATATTTTTACGTTTTAATCCTTTTACTAATTAAAAGTGGTCTGTTCTAGGACCTGCACAGACACTTTTGATATTATTTTGGTTTTTACCGTGGAGTATGTCTTGACTCTATTAAATGAAATGGCAACAAAATAAAAATTAATTGTATAAAACTATCACAAAATTTCCGGTGGTGTAAAAATGTTCCATTTTTTTTTTTTTGCAGTTTTTATTTTAAGAGATCTCTGTAATGATTTAATAACTATTATAAAATTTGTGACAATTTTATATTAAAAATACATGTATGTATAAGAATTAAAGTGAATAATTTTTAGAAATAGGGAATAAAATATAAAATTATTACAAGTATAAAGATAAAATAAGTAATTAAACTATGATTAATTTAATCAATTTTCTCTCTTTTAAGTTTAAAATCTTAATAGATAAAACACTTCTAAAACAAATTTGTTTTTAAAGTACATAGAGATATATCTACTCTTAATTTAATTTAAAACGCAACATATTTTTAACCTATTAAAATTTAAGAGTTTATACGCATTATTTATATACTTTATACGTAAGATAAATTTAGTGGAAGACTATCCAAATTCAATAATTTAGATTTTTCATCCATTTCAGTCTTAACATTGTTAGCGGGAAAAAAAAATTGATGCAGCATTTTAAGACTCAAGTGTTTTATTGTAACTTCAAATATTTAAATATCTCCGCTGAATATTTTACTATTGAATTTTGTATTGCTATTCACTCTATATAATAAAAATAGAATCTATATATAATGAGATATTTTTATTCGAACTTTCATAGCATTAAATTCGAGTCTTTATGTTATTATTGTTTTTTTTAATTTTAAAAAATTTAAACCTAATACGCTTTTTTATTTTGAAAATAAATACTTTAAATTTTTTTGTTAAATTTTTTTTCTTTTCAAATCTCAGCAGTTTATGTTCTTAAATTAATTACTTGTAGAAAAATACGTTAAGATTTTCTCTTTATTCTTAAGTCTTGATTTTCTTAAATTAGTCATCTTTATATGCTAAATTAAAGTGTTCAGCAAAAAAAAAAAAATACGATAACTCACAAAAAAGAGTATACTCTTTTTGAGAGTGACTTAAACTTAGTTATTTTTATGTTTTCCTTTTATAAAATAATATTATCACGTTAGTTAGTTGACAACATTAAGACCCAAATGTATCTTGGTGTTATATCAAAATGGAATTAAACCATTAAAAAGGAACTGGGCTAAGGGCATATTAAACTGTTAATTTATTTTTGTAGATCCCATAGTGGTATCTATAATTTAAGGACTCTCATGGTTTACTCTAATGATAAAACTAAAATTGAGTAACTTATTTTTAATTGATCTCGCTTTTTTACATTTCTTCTTTTTTATCTTCCAAGAATCGAACATAGTTCTTGTAAATTCTTATAAAAGAACCAGTTGTACACTGTGGAAGCCATGTCATTACACTTCAATGAAAAAAATATTGGCTCATTTCTGAGGTTTAGATCTAACTTGATTTTCAAAAAAAAGGTAAATATTTCTCTCCAGTTATAAATTATTTTCGAATTCTATTTTTAACAAACAAAAACTAGCATCCAAGATAGCCTAACGGCGCATTTGGAACAACATTATCTTACCTTCTCGCGTAATTTCCCATGTCAAAGCAAGAGCGACAACTTGTAGTTTCTCATATTCACGTAAATTACACACATTTTGAAGTTCAGCAGAACCAAATATAGGCTAAATTAAAAAAAAAAAAGAGGAAATTTAATTTATAATAAGTATCTTTGATTCACTACTAAAAAAGATCTTGGTCTTAAAGAAAGAAAACAACGTAGATAAAATCGATGTTGAATTTATGTGTAGCATCTCTAGTCTTGTCTATCTCCCATAATTTTACTCACTTTTAAGATGTGTCTGAGTTTATTAATAAGGAAGGCAGCATTACGGCCAAGTTTACGTGTGGATCATCGAGAAGGAGGTGCAGGGTGAGCCAAGTGAACGATGCAAAGCGCAATACCACACAACTGAAAGAGATTGTAATTCTCCTGTGTCAAAGGAGAAACTTCACCCCTCTCGACGAAACCTTGCTGACACGTGGAGGCTGCTTCCATAACTGAACTCATCCACGTCCTCGTTACTTCGTAATTCCCGGACAAGAAAACTCCAACGGAATTCACTATTGTCCATGCTGCGTCGGAGTATAGTTCCATGCAGTCCGCTAAGCAGCCCAAAGCAAATTTATCCAAGCTTGTGCTATCTAATAGCTTCTCTATGGTTGCGAGCGTGTTGGTCACGTTCTCTAGAGCTAGCTCCATTGCGACTAATGCCAGCCCTTCTAGATTTGCGGAGTGACTCACCGGAACTGCTGGAAGAGAACTCGAGCATAGGCCGTAGCTCAAGATGATTGATTGCTTCGCGCATTGTTCGCAGGTTTCATCAATTATGTCCTTGGGGATCCTCACGCTACTAGAGCTTGTTGTTCCATGAGGGAGTGTCACGAGGAGCGAGAAAACAAGGCTGAAAGAGAACCACAAGAAACAAGGGTGTAACATGGTTTATTTAATTGGTATAAACTGAAAGTGGTGTGAGTTTTGGTGCAGAGTATAAAAAAAATTATGGTTCATATACTTGAAGGAGCGGGGAGTACTGTCATAAAGGAAGTTTCCTTAACGGTTTTGTATTTGTTCCTTAATTATATATCCCTGCGTGCCCGTAACAAGACAGTACTGTTTTAGCCTTTACATTTGTTATTTTAGACCTTGGTGTTGTAGATATGTTGTATTGCGTGAAATAGTAGGCATCGTTGGTAATTTCGCAGGAACGATTTTAACTGCGGAAGCTTCCTAAGGTCGCACACTCACACAGATGGAGATTCACTAAGGACGAAAGGATACGGACCACGCAGTTGGTTTTTAATACTTGAGATTATATACATTGTTATTGTCACCATTTGTAATTTCTGAAGATGGAATTTACAAAACTAAAGCATCTCCTGTAACTAAACTATTCATTTAGCTCAAATTCCAAAGAAGTGAAGTACGATACAGGAAAGCCTGGGATCTATGCATACCCCGATAAAACTAGCTAAAACTCACCTGTTAGTATAGTGAATATTACCAAAAAAATTGCTTATTGAAGAGAAGGTAAGCCTCACATGTGTGAGGTAATCTAGCCACTAACAGTTCTCCAATAGGACAATAAAAGTTAACTCATTGATAAAGATCATGAATCAGAAACGTGAATTTGAGTTTCGACGTGTGTGACAACTTTATTAAAAAAATTATTTACAAGTATGTATGAATAAAGGCAGAGCGCTGTAGAGACACCATGACTACCAACTTTTTGAAAACTCTAAATATGTAGTTAATAATTTTTTTCTATTTTTTATCATATATATATATATATATATTGAAACTTAAATTTTAAATATGTAATAAAATTACGAGTTACTATATTAGAGATAGACTTGTCCAAATTTTTAGTCGAAGTTCTGTTATTATGTAAATATTTGTTGAGCTCAGAGACTTATCATGTTCTTAATCAGTTTTCGAAATTTATTTTAACTAATCTTATTAACAACAAAAGAAAACAATTTCAATTATATTTTTTATTTTAAATATTGAACTTAATCAATAGTTAAAATATCATCCAATTTTTATAAAACTGGAGAGATATGTAACGGTCCGTGATGATAATATAAATACTTTTATAACAGAGTTAGATTTTCAACCTTTGAGTATGATTGATGAGTCATTATAAGAGCTTGAAAACTAATTTCATCAAAATAAATTTGATTAGTATATAAACTTATCTTAGTCATTTTTAGCTTATTTTTATTAGTTATTTTAAGTAGTTTATAACAATAAGCTAACTTAGAAGTTACTAGTTTTTTTTAATCTTTTTTAATTTTTTTAAATTTTTTTTAATTTTTTATTAATTTAAAAATCAAATAATTAAATACTATCAATAATTTTATATTTATTAACTAATTTATCAACTAATTTTATTAAATACTTCTAATTTAATTAATTAACTTATAAGTTTTGAATATCATAATTCTTAACTAATAAACTTCAATTAGTTTATAAACTTTGAGTATATTTATTATTGAATATCTCGCATTATCTAGTGATATGACCAATAAAAAATATACAAGTAGATTAATCTTACTTTACAAATCAATTTTATAAGATTAATTTAAATCTAAAATACACAATTATAAAATAATAAATTTCTATTTACCGTGAATAAATACTAATTTAAACTTCTACCATAAATAATTAAGCATCATAATAATAAGCTAATTTTACCTATCACAGCCTTTATTTATTTAGAATACTACACAGATGCCTGATCCACGAACATGTAACACTGGTACTTTATAGTCCTTGAATTGAATTACAAAATCAAAATCAAAATCAGGCAAGTGCATTCCCTTTGCTTAGTCAGTACAAAATGGAATGTCTATTAATTCAACATCTTAATAGCACTAAAGTGACAGGTCACGTGTCAGACAATATTCTTATTATCTGTTGCATGGTATTTTTTTAATAAAATAAACAATAATATGATTAGAATCCAAAATTTTATATATATTATTTTAATTGTATACCTTTGATATGACATTTATGTTAATAACGTTTATGTTAATAAAGACTAAAATAAAAAATAAAAAATATTTTTAAAAAAATTCTCTTCAATGTGATTTTTCTTCCCTCTTCCATTCTCACTCTTGCTCATTGATCTTGAGATTACAACAATTTATACATCACGTAAATACACCGACGACCATGACCCAACAAATGGCAGAGCGTAGCTTGAACTGTTGACCATATTTACTTAAAAGAACTGTTAGGTAGTCCATTCATATTTTTAATTAATTTTTATATGAAATATATTTAAATTTTTAATTTACGAAAAATAACTAATAATATTGGACTATGTACTATATAACACTATAATCATCCTGAACTTTTTAGGAACTTGTCACTTATCGGGCTATACTCAAGATTTCCCGGATCTAAAACAATTTCTCAGATGCCATGCCACACCATATTAAGCAAATATAATATACTCAGAGGACCTGTCTTATTTGATGCATCCAATCCATGTTCAGCATTCGGGGTTCCAGTGATCCAAAACCTGAAAAACAGAATTTGAAGTCACAAAGAGGAAGGAAAAGTTACTCTTGCACACACAAAAATATCTTCCCCTGTTATCTAAGGGACCATATCATATACATAATTTCATTATTTTTCTTTTCCACCACTTTCTACTATCTTTGCTGCTTGAATCCGTTAGAATTGTTATCCTTTTTCTGTCTTCATGAACTCATTGCAGAAAAACAAAGACTCCAAGCAAATATCCATGTAGAAAGAAAAACCATGAACTGGAAATGGAATGATACCTGAAGGATTCTTCTCCAGTTTGCTTTATAGCACCTGTGGCATCGCGTAGAGTACATGGCTCAACATTTCAGACATGGGCTTACACTCTTCACGTTATGCACCAAATCTGGCTCATCCCAAGTAACCTGTAGTCACACCAAGATCAATTAAGGTTGATCATAAGCTTGTGCACAAGATTAAACTCGTCTGAAGTATGGTTTGAAAACAATCAAGTGCGTCTCCCAAATTAAAAAATTGGCATTACAAACTTTAGGATAGGAATATTTGCATAGTAATTGCAAAGATAATTCTTACCATTTTGGATTTAGACTTTAATTATCTCTAAAAACTAGTTTAAAAAGTAAATATGGTGGTTCTTAATTTTTTTTTGTCATCAAATTATAAGTGAAAAGACTTCATTTAAGAAATTAAAATCCAATACTATTTAAACTAATATAATATAGTTATTTTTGTTTATATATTTTATTTTAATCATAACATAAAATATCTAATAATAATCATAAAATTCATGAATTAAGAGCTGCAAATGGATTATTGTAGAACTTACAACCACCTCACCCAAAAGAAAAAGAATTCTTCTAGTGTATGTGGGACTTAAAAGAAAGAATGGGAAAAGTGTATGGTCCTAAAACTAACAGGGTGAGTAAGTGAAGTTTGGGCGACTAGCAACATCAAGAGGATTCAAGAAAGTAGACATTGAATCGGATTTCAAAAGTGCCATTGTGCTTATTAAAACCAACACCATTCTTTCCAGAGCTGGTTGAGTCAATTTTATCATTAGTCTCGCAACTGGAATCATCACATGGGAGATCAAAAGAGCATCTGTCAAATGGGAAGGAATAATATATTTTATTGAGAGGGTTAGTGAGACATATATAACTAACGTGTAAGAAGTTGAAACCAAGTGTAATGGGTTGGTTTACAAAATCAGTTAAATATTGATAAAAACATCTAAAAAATATAACCATCTTTATTCACCTTTATTATTAAAAGATAGATATATATGATAGAAAAATTAGACTTAATTGCAATTTTATTTCTTTAAGTAATGTTAGATAGATGTAGATGATAGAAAAATTATATTTAATTGTAATTTTATTTCTTTAAGGAATGTTATTTTGCAATTTTAGTTTCTCGGATTCTAATATCATAAATCTTATTTCTTTGGGTAATGTTATTGTGCAATCATGGAAAAGTGCCCAACCCGCTTTCGAAATGGGTGCACGATGTGGGCCTGATAAAATACCATATTCTGTAAAATGTAGCCTCTCACCGTCCAAAACATAACAAAAGGAATCAAAACCCTTGTTCCGAATTGTGATAATCACGCATCTACCAAAAACCAACAAATTAATGTGAACACGAAATGGAATGACCCGATCTATCGTTAATTAATATAAATTAAAACAGGTGATAAATCTAATTAAAATACGATATCAATTAATGTGATTAAAACAGAAATTATTCCAAGTTATAAAACAGCCCACATGCTATGGTTAATTAATATAAATTAAAACAGATAATAATACTAATTAAAATGCAATATCAATGTGATTAGAACCTAAATTATTCCAAGCATATACTTCTTTACTCTGTATACCAATTAAAAAATTACATTTATTATAATTTTAAAATAATTATTATCAAAAGTGAACAAATTTATATATCATGTCTCGTGATTGAATGACCGCAGGAACAGATGTACGTAGAAGGGGTAGGAGCCCTTGATCCCCTAATTTTTAATTTTTTTTTAATATATATAGTTATTATTTTTTTAAGGAGATTTATTGTAAAATAAAATATTTAAATATTATTTATTTCTTTTTTGACAAAATGTTTTATTTTATTTTTATAATTTTTATTGTAAACATAATTAATGACATTTTTTAAGAAAATATTCTATATTTTTTTAGACAAACATTCTATATTTTTATAGTTTTTTATTGTAGAGATAATTTTTATTTTATTTTTGTTAATGTTAAATGTCTTCAAATAAATATTCGCAATTTATTACGAAAATAGTTGTATTTGGTTCTGTTTTAGTCAAAATATTTGAGTATAATTAATTTTCTCTTTTAATATTATTTTTATTTTATTATTTATTAGTGTAGTTTTAAAGACTTTTACATCTTCAACTTTAAGATATACCAACAAATATTTTTCTTATATTTTCTTTAATTTTCTTATCTTAGTCAAATAATATAATATTTTTATTCTCTTATTTTTTTTTATAATTAATTTCCTCTTCAATAATTTAGTTACTATTGTCATAGAAAGATAATATAATGAGTAATATTTTATTCTAATTTAATAAATTTTCAATAACAAGTTAATAGAATTTTTTCATAAAAATTATGGTTAATACATATACCAATTTTAATTATAAATTCATAAAAATTCTTTATAACATGTGAAACTAAACATTTGATAATTGTAATATTTAATCTTTTAAAATATACTTACTTTGTTTTTTATATAAATATATTTTTTAATATATTCTTTGACTATTTTAAAAATATAAATATTTTATATAAAATTTAATATTTATATTTTTATGAATAAAATTTAATTTTTATTCTGCTCCGAATTCAAAATCTGGCTCCATACTTTGTATATATTTTATTTTCTCATATTATTTTGTGTTTGGACAGAAATCTGATGATGCTATAGATAAATGAAGGAAAACTTTGTCAAAAAGCTAAATTGAAGCGAACATTCTATTGCTCTCTGTTCTGCTTCATGGTTCGTTTTGGAAATCTTTTTATAAACGTGATGCTAGCTAGAAGCCTCGGAAAATTTTGTGACTTAACGCATGCACAATTTTGTGAGCTCTCTAATCCATAAAACATCGAAGGCACATGAATAATTATATTAAAATAATTAAAAGTTACTTAAAAGTTAAGTTAAAATTACTGAGTCCAAAAGCTAGAGACCACAGTGTGTAAGTCTGGATACAGCTACAGCAGTATACCATCCTCCATGTGATTTCATGATCCGGTAGGATATCCCATTTGATTAGTGCTTGATTTTTTTCATTTACCAATTTCCTTACTTTTAATACTTCTTTGGATTGTACTTATATTTTCCATTCTGCTTGTAAAAAATTGTGGAATCTACTAGCAAGAGAAAGTTGCAGCAATAACTTTCTTTAATTGTGACATATAAAAGATTGAGTATATCATATCATGGTTTAATTTCAGCTTATAAGCCACCTTTCTCACTCTTTCCTCTACACTAAAAGGTCTATAGAATTTTTTGGCTTAATTTTTTATTTGGACGATTACCAAAGATTTAAACTTATAGGATTGGGTCTTCAAGTATACCATCTCTCCCGCTATCATTTTCATATCCCTCTTTTTCCTATCGGCTTGTATATTTTTATGGAATTTTGAGTTCTAAACAAATTTATCTTCAATTCTTTCAATATAGTATCTTTCTTTAAGGAGTTGATTTTCTTCTTGGATTGTAGTTCCTTCTTACTGATATTTAATCACATTTGGAGGTTCTCACCCATACAAAACATGAAATGAACTCATGTCCATGGATGTATTATATGAGGAATTGAACTAAAATTATGTCCATGCCAACCATTTCATCCATTTCTTGAGATAACCATTAATAAAACACCTCAAATAGGATCCAACAATTTGATTAGTTACCTATGTTTGTCCATCAGTTTGTGGGTGATAAGCTATACTAAATCTTAACTTAATTCTAGTCATGTTGAATAATTCTTTCCAAAAGTTGCTCATGAAGACACGATCTTTATATGAAATTATGGATATAGGAAATCCATGGAGGCATACCATCTCAGAGATGAATGTTTCAACTACATCCTTAGCAAAATACGGATGATGTAGGGATATGAAGTGAGCATATTTAGTGAGCCGATCCACTACTACCATTATATTGTCCTTCCCTTTAGATGTTGGTAACACTCCAAGGAGATCTATTGAGACTTATTCCCAAACTTATACAGGAATAAGAAGGGGTTGCAAGAGACCAATTGGTTTCAAGGTATTTGTTTTGTTGACACACCCCACATGCTTGCACAAACTTTTCAATGTCCTTCCTCATATGTTTCCAGTAAAACACAACAACTACCCTTTTATAAATTCTTATAATTCCCAAATGGCATCTCCAAGGAGATGAGTGAAACTCTATCAATATAGTGGAAATTCTTGCAGATTAGGTAGAAAGGACTAATATGTTCTTGTACCATAAACACCCCTTAGAAAATGAGAAAAAAAGGGTGTAATTGAGAATTAATAGTCAGCTTTTGCATCATAGTCCTTAAATAAGGACCCTCAAAAGTTTCTGCTACGATCATGCTCAAGTTTTCATTGATAATCAAGGATATTGTTTGCACTGCCATTACTCGAGAAAGAGCATTTACTACTCGATTTTCTTTTCCTCGTTTATAATGAATCTCAAAATCATTAACCAACAATTTGGAAACCCATTTTTGTTGGTCCCCATCCAAAACACATTGCTCAAATAAATACTTTAAACTCTTCTTGTGAATCCTTATAATAAAATGGTTTCCCAATAAATATTGCCTCCACTTTTGCACAACAAACACAATTGTCATGAGCCCCCTTTCATATACTGATTTTTGTCTTGCTCTTTCAAATAAAGCTTGGCTTATAAAAGCTAAGGGTTTGCCTAGTTGCATTAACACAACCCCTATTCTCACTCATAAAGTATCTATCCCCACTTCAGAAAGCAATTAAAAATTTGGCATGCTTAAGAAGGGCAGCTGAGTCATCATTTCCTTGAGTTCTTAGAAAGCTTTCATTGACTCCCCTCTCCCATTGAAAACTATTTTTCTTTAACAATTAAGAGGTCTAGCAAAGATGCCATAATTTTTTACAAACTTCCTATAATACCCTATTAATCCCAAAAATCCCTTCAACCCCTTTATATCTTTAGGAAGTGGCTAGTCTACCATAGCCTTCACCTTGTTAGGGTCAACTCTAATCCCTTATGCATAAATTATAAGCTCAAGGTACTCCAATTTCTTTGTTCCAAAACTGTATTTCTTAAAATTGACTTTCAATGAATTTCTTCTTAACACTTCTACGATTGTTCGTAGTTGCTCCAAATGATCTTGTTTGTTGGTACTATAAATGAATATATCATTAAAAAATACTGAGACAAATTTTCTTAGATAAGACCTAAAGATGTCATTCATAAGTGTTTGAAAAATCGAGGAAATATTGGTCAACCCAAAGGACATGACTAAATACTCATAATGCCCTTCATGAATTTGAAATGTCTTTTAAATATCATGTCCTTCATTTTTATATTTCAAATCTAGCTTAGAAAATATGATTGTCTCTCATAATTCATCTAACAATATATATAAATAATGTGTGTGTAATTTTTCACATCAAATTGTTAGACACTAGTTATATTATTAACATTTTTAAATTTAAAATATTTGTAAGCAAAGGCTTCCTATTTTAAAAATTAATAATATATAATATTTTATTTTTATTGAATTAATAATACATTAAAAAGAAAAATAAAAAACACAATTTTAATTAAAAATTATGCTTAAAATTATGTTAATGTATGTAATAAATATAAATTATTAAAACATATTATTATTTTTTACACTACAACCTCACTTTACACGAGTTAGCGTTGCAAGCGACTAGTTATACATACTTTTTGCATCATTTATTCTTTCTCGTTTTGTCCTACTTTAACATAGATGCTTGTGAGCAAGTTTTGTTGTCGTGTACTTATGTTCGTGAAGTAATTTAATTTTGTGTGCTTGAAAAAATTGATTTTGATTAATATTAATTTTAAAGTAATATGATATAATTTATATTTAGTTGTTTTATTCTAAAAACAAATCCATAACAGAATTTAGTATAAATTTTTAATTCTGTACAAAATTTACTTATAATTATTTCAAGTTACAACTAATTTTAAATTTTCGAATATAAACTCAAATAAATAAACATTTATCCAAAATTACGTTAATTAATATCCGTAACTACTCATTGAAACAAACACATGTACGTTGTTAATGCCACGAAGAAAGAGAATCCATGTAACTGATTTTCACCGAAAATAGCATAATAGCACAAAACGGGGATATGAAGTTAGGGGTATGGAAAAACTTCCCAACCCACGTTAATTAGAAATGGGTACATGGTGTGGGTCTGGGAAAGACCATGATCTACGTCGCAATCATCCTCCATGATTCAATTCAAGCTTAACTGTAACTAGCCTAACACCTATTCAATGAGTCACCATCCAAAAAATAATAGAAGGAATCAAAACCCTCGTTCCGAATTGTGATCATCACGCATCAACCACCAAAACCAACAAAATATTAAAAAACAGAAATAATAAAATAAACTTTTTGGCTTAAAGGAAGCAAGGAAGAATTTCATTTCACTAGTTCACAGCCATACGAAGGGCTTTACATACTTTATAATTTCAATCTCAATACATCATCATAACTAACTAATAAAGAATTTTGCACAGGCTTCAATTATCCATGTATACATAAAGCTCATAAAATTAAATTCACGAGACTCACACAATACAGAGTGTATATATAATTGTATATGATATATGCTTTAAATTAATTTCCCCAATAATGTTGATGAAGCATTTGGGTGAAAGCCAGAGAAATAGAGTTGAGTTGGAAATAGACGAGATTCTCTTTTGTTAAAAGAGACGTTTCACCTTTCTTATCCTTGAACTGATCCTCACATGTAACGGTGTTATCCAAGACAGCGCTTAATTTTACAATAGCTGTGAACAAATCCATGGACTTGAAAGCAGACACAGCATCATCTAAATCTGAAAGGGAATCCGAGTAAAGTTCAAAGCAATCTCGTAGGCAAGCCTTCGTGTATGGATCAAAACTTTTGTTCTTCAAGAGCTTCGAAACGATGGAAACTAGGTTGGTTCCGTTGGATTTGTTTATCTGAATTGACACGATCACGAGATCTTCGAGGTTGGTGGGTGGTGGGTGCAACTTGGGGGAGGCATCTTCAAGGTATGCAACACAAACATCATAGCTCAAATTTGGGTCACTCTTCGATGCCTCCATGCAAGATTGATGAATAATATTGGACCCATTTGAGTATTCAAGGAGAAAGACAAAGAAAATCACTAGGTATGAAGCGAATTTCATTCTTGTCTCTCTCTCTCTTTTTTTTTTTTTTCTTATCAATCTAATAAGTCTGTGAGAAATGGGATTTAATTTAGACCTTATAATGTGATCGACACATTATATATATTTTATTGAGTTTGGTGTTTCGGCAGGATTCTGATGCTACACGTACGTTGATTAATGAAGGGAAACTTTGTCAAAGCTAAATTGAAGCTAACATTCTGTTGCTTGGTTTGCATTTCTGTTCCTATTTGGTTCTTTTTTATAATCTTTCTATTAATTACGTCATACCTAGCTATTTGTCACTGGAAATTTTGTCACGTACGTAACGCATGCACAATTTTGTGAGCTCTTATCCATAAAACATCCAAGCCACATGCATATCATATTAAAATAACTAAAAGTTGTGTAAAAGTTAAAATTAAGATAAATGAGTTACTCTTTGCACCCGTCGTTGTTTTTAGCAAAAAAATAGGATAATATTTAGTACGATGATTGATGACAATATATACTCCTTGCACTGTAGTGTGACGAGGTCGATTCAAGTCTGTTAAAGTGAAGAGATATTAAAAGTAAATAAGTGAGAGTTTATCTAGCATTTGATTAATTTAAAGTTGATTTTATATTTATAAAATGTTTTAATTTAAATCAATAGTAATTAGTCTTTACTTTTTCATTTTTCATATTTGTTCACTTTAGAAGAGTTATTCTGTGATGGGATACGTGTAATATTTAGCGTTATTAAATTTCTCATGTAATTTTGGATTATAGTTAGATAAGTTTTTTTAATTATAAGAATTCAACAAAGTAGAAGGAAAAATAAACTCTTTAATTTTTTATCAACACCATAATATAACACGTGCTTTAGTACTAAAAAAGAAATCAGTTATAGTGTTTTTAATTTTAAAATTGAAATAATTTAAATTTATTGTTTTAAAATTAACTATGTTCTTTTATAATTTAAAACATTATATATACTTATTTGATTCTACTTAAATTAATTAAGTACAATTTTTGTATAATTTTAATTTTGAATTAATATTTTATTTTATTTTATATCTTTTAACTTATCTACATTAAAAAAAATTGTAAATAGATGACACGTTATTTTTAATATATTTGTTATTATTAGATGAATATCGAGGAGTCTCATTAAATAAAAATATATAAATTAAGTTATTTAATGGGATTTTCAAAAATAAATCTAATAATAAGCAATACATTATTAAGAGTTTGTTAAAACTATTATATTATTGACATTTTTAAATTTAAAATGTTTGTAAGAAAATGCTTCCTAGTTTAAAAAATAATACTATATAATATTTTATTTTTATTGAGTAATAATACATTATGAAGAAAAATAAAAACTGTAATTTTTAATTAAAAAATTACGATTAAGAATATGTTAATATATGTAATAAATAAGACTTATATTACTATATTTTTTTTTATTTTACATCTTTACTTTTCACGAGTTAGATACATATTGAATTTGTTGATGATGGCTGTGTTCCTCAAAAGCCGAAACGCGAAGATGCTTTAAACCTTCAACGGTTTATTCTTTCCCGTTTTGTCCTACTTAGATGTAGATACGTGAAAGTTTTCTTGTTTGGACTTACGTCCACGAATGTATTTTAGATAGACGCTAGCATGGGAGACTCATACGTGGAAAAGAATTTGGAATTATTAGATTTGTTTAATTTTAAATTAATTTTATTTTTCTTCTTATTTCTCCTTGTTTAAACAGCAACTTCTCAGCTAAATATAGAGCTGTGGAGAATAGCGTGTTATTGTAGGAGGCGATTTCTACAGCAGTGTTTTGTTTTTTTCTTCCTTTTGTCTTTTTTTCTTTCTATCCAACGTGCATTGCTGCAGAAAGCGGTATTTTCAGTATCCAAATCGGGTATCCCGTGGAGATTTTCCTTTGCGTGCCTTTCTCGCTTAAGTCAGCTCAGGCATTAGGTGATTATCCTTCTTAACCCAGAGATCATGTATCACCTCTTACTCCCATTTAATGTTCTTGTACAAAGTCGACTACTTCGAAGGAAGTTGTCCAAACCCAGTAACTCACGTAGCCACACACCAAATTAGATCGGCAGAATCCAGCAGTAACAATTCAAACCATCGCACAATGATTTGGAGGATATTGAGAATGGATAAAAGATTTCATATTATGGATATGAAGGATTACAAACTTATATACAGTTGTTGTAAAACAAAAAATAGAAAAGGGCAACCAACCATTACAACCGAATAACGAACTACCTCTTAACACCCCAAGGTGGAGAATATATGTTTATTATTCCCAGCTTGCAAATGAAAGTAGAAAAGGCAGATAGAGATAAAGCTTTGGCGAAGACAACTGCCACTTGATTTTTAATATGCACAATTTAATAATGTGAGACTGAACTAGTTCCCCGTATAAAATGATAGTTGATGTTCATATGCTTTGAATGTTGGTGATGGGCAGGATTTGAAGCAAGATTAATAGCAGATTGATTGTCACAAAAAAACCATTGATGCAGCAGCGAGGACTTCAAAGTGAACCAAGAGACGTTGTAACCAGACTAGCTCACTTCATAATGAACCAATATCCCTTCGCTGGATTTGGCAATCTCCAAACCCAAAAAATATTTCAAGGAGCCGAGTTTCTTTAACTTGAAGAGATTGAAGGCGACTTTGTATCTGAATAACACACTTAGAATCTGGACCAGCCAATATAATGTCATCAACATAAAAAGAAGCACAGTCAAGGAGGCACCAGTGCCATAAGTGAACAAGGAATAATCATTTTTGGATTGAAAAAAACCATGATTCAGCAAGGTGGAAGAGAATTTGTAAAACCACTGCCGTGAGGCCTGCCCAAGCCCATAATTGGATTTATTCAATTTGCAAACGAAGTCCTTGTTAACTGTATGATAACCTTGTGATAACTCAATGTAAGAAAATATCTCTCTTAAAATGTAAGAAGATACATTTATATACATAAAAGTCTATACTTGATATACACTGAATTATTTATGGGTTAATGATATTGATTAATAATATTTTTTTAACGAATCAACCATGTATTTTTAAGTTAAATTTGCAATGATAACTAATAGTTATCTAATTAGACATGGCAAAATAAAAATTCACACCTACAAGTATTTGTCTTGCTCTACTTCGACTTTAACAGAAAAAAATTAATAATCATATTCAGAATTGGATATTTTGTAATATATGCAAATAGTACAAAAGAGTAACGGATTTAAGAATGTTGATTCTCACCCTTTCCCAACCCCACCCCATAATAAAATCATAACAATACCTAACTTCTAAATTAAGCTTATATATTTATACTAAAGATTTAAATACACAGAAAACTAAAAATTTAAATATATTTTTAGTCCTTATAAAATGAGTTTTAATTTTAATCCTTGTAAAATAAATTATTTGATTTTATCCCTCAAAAATATAATCATTATTTGTGATATTTATTGTCACCCGATATTTAACTACTTATGCGTTTTACTAAACACGACACCCATTAGTGATATCATGTGAGTATGTGACATATCTAAATTATTTTTAAAATTATTAAAAAGGAATGTTATTTATCTATCTTAAAATAAATGTTATTTATCTATCTTAAAATGAATATTAGGAACTTACAATAGTGATTTTTAGATTTTGAAAGGATGAAAATCATGAAAATATATTTTATAGGGACAAAAATCAAAATTCATTGATTTTATAATGACTAAAAACAATTATTTCAAATTTAAGAATATAGATCAAAATTAAAATTCATTCATCTTATAATGACTAAAAATATATAAGAAAATAAATAATGTACTAACAATGTAAAATAATTTTACACAGTTATTTAATTATAAAACATGAATATATTTATTAACTTTTATAATAATTACCGTAAAATCCCCCTATCAGTATTTGTTGCAAGGTGTTAATTGTGAAATTAGTTTACATCATAAGAGATCATTAAACTCAAAATATATTTAATTCTTATCCTAAAAATTCTTTTTTTTAACTGTTTTTTAATTCTTACGTGTTATTTGATTTAAAATATGATTAATATATGATTTAATCATATAAAAAGAATGAAATTAGAGGGAGAAGTGGGGCTAGAGATGATGTTATTCCACAAATTTTCTCCAATTACAACAGAGACAAGATTAGGTATCAAATTCCACTCATGATAAAAATAGAATAGAAGTAAGCTTGTGGGAAGGTTTGGGAGGCGCGGGATTAGAGGACGAAACTCGAAACCCATCCCATTCATATAAAAAAAAAAAAAAACCAATTTTCTAGAACCAGATGAAAAAAATCATATTTCTATTGTTGCATTTTATAAAATGTAAAAATAAAATGAAAAGAACCCATTATTTTTGTGGCTTTTTCTCCACGCAAACACATAAGACTAGATTAAAGGTGATCTTGTCATTTGTCAAGGGTGGTGCCAACTATAGTTACTTATTGCTTCACGCATTTACGCTTAACAAATTAAGCGAAGCATTTCATAGGCGCAGGCAGTACGATGTTGATAGGATCTAAAACTAGAAGTGCCTTTTTCAAAAGAGCTATCATCTTATTATAGATTAGGGTTCACGTAATTGGTCATCCGTCAGAAATGTGATTTTTCATGTCTGAAGATTGTTGTAACTTTTGCATCATTTAACAATTAGATGTGCTAGAAGCACTCAAAAATTCTGCCAAGGTTACTATCTCTCACGGATAGGTGCTAGCCTGAATCACCTAAGATACAAACTACATGTGAATATGAAATCCCAATATATTATAGGAAATATTTGACAGAGCTAGCCTTATTGTCATACTACCGAAAACTGTGTGGCTTGAAACAAGTAATTGAATATCAGTATGATTAACTCTATCAATATAGCCCCGTACCATTGCTTTTGCTTTGAGATTTTGACAATTTTCCTTCAATCTTTCTGCAGTTTTCTCAGCTACACGATTTGAGTGATGGCATAGACAGACACAAGTACAATTAGAGGCATGTGATGCGATACTAGACCCACAACAAGCTTCATTAACTCTTCTTACTCACCTGTAAATGCCCATCAATTAACTCGATCACTTTTGAAAGCCTCATTTTGGGATTAACTAAATCCAACATAAATAGTTGTTCTTCAAAACTTATCTCAGCCAACTTGTGAGCAGAACTGTCGCCCAAAACTACTTTTGTCCTTCCACCAGATTTTTCGTTTCTGTAAACAAGCACAGAAATGTAAGCTACTATAATATAAATAGAATACAGGAAACATGACATTTCCAAAATCTTATAAATAATAGTTTATAACTATAACACAGCACTCCATCTCAAAGCCCAAAATATTTTAAGCAAACATGGACTACAATGATATTATGCAACCAACTTAGATGAATATATATGGTTTTTAAAACTCAACGCTGCTCAAATAGCATTTCCATGTTTTTCGGTCACTGACTCACTGTTAGAGAAAGTGTTGAAGGTACAGCATTACCAGCTACAGAACAGAAATAAGCTCCACGGAGGTTGCTTTAAATTGGCAAGATAACATTTTCAAATCTGGGTCTTGCTCCACATGTTCGCTTTAAATTAGAAAAATAGAAGCAACTCAACATCTTCAAAAATAATGAATTAAATCTTATCAGCTCCATTTGTTCTTGTTCCTTCAAATCATCAGTGCTCTAAAATTCCTAGTCCCTTATTTAACATAATGCTAATGTGGCAAAGTTGTTAAAATGAAAACAAGGAGATAGGAGATACTCCTTCCTTGTTGAAGAGTATACAATTAAAACATTAATGTCTGCTATCATTATCTGATCTTTAACATCTTCACTAAGACAACGACAGCATCATATGAATATTAAAAAACGTCCTAGATCACCATATCAACCTCATTGCGTTCTTAGACATAAAGATTTGAGATTGTGTCCTAATTACTAATATTTTTTATGCTTAAATTATCTATGCATTTGTAGCAAGAAAACAAAAATTGTGATATATGACATTTACATCAAGTGGAAGACATAGGTCTTTACATATTAATGTAATTTTTTTCTACACTAAATATCAAATCTTTGGTGGAGTAACTCACTATTGGGCATATAAATATAACATATTATCATTATTATCCAACTTCTGTTGTTTAAATTGTTACTGAGAAAACAACAAGGATATAAAAATAAAAATATAAATTTCCCATACGAAAAAGCTAATGCCAAAGAAAAATGAGGGATTTACAGGCTAGACATTTCTAAGACATCTTTGCAGTGTGGTACATTCCTCTTGTGCTTAGTTCCTGCCTTTCCTGCACACTAAATTTGCACAAACCTCCAAGAATAATTATGTATGTGATCCTCCTACTTGATTTCCCCACTCCCCTTAATAAATGTATTGATCAAGCAGCTACTTGTGGAACCAAATGTCTATTAAAATCAACCTTGATTTGTAGATTTTATTTTGCAAAATCTATCGGATAAGGGCCCATTGTTTACGAAAATATTTTCTGTTTTCATTTCCTGTTTTCTCTAATAATTACATGAATTGCTTTGGAATATGAAGAAACTCAGAACTAAACCCATATTACTTTGAAACTCTTGGAATAAAATGTTGCATGGCTATTTGGAGTTTTTCCCCTGGTGTATATCCACGAAGCTCAATTCTAAATTCTATAGCCACAAAAAATACCTTTGATGATCAAATGTAAAATTCAAACAGCTAGCTAACTTTAAGGATCAACTTTAGAATTAATCAGTTTGTTTTTATTTTGTTATTAAGAAACATTATAGTGAGAGGAAAGATATAAAGTCAGAAATAAGGAGGATAAAATATCCTCCTCAACTTGGGACTATAGAAAATAAAAACAAAAAATAAACAACAAAAATGAACAAGTTATGGTAAAGTAATGGATATATCAAGGTGCACAAAACATTAATGAAATTCCCTTACTAGTTAAATTAGGAGTGACTCCTTAGCAATCATCTAAGAGGCAGATGGCGAAATCTACATAAAAATATATTGCTATCTAGATCAAGATCAAAATAATAAACATGTTTATACTAGAAAAAATAAACAAAAAAAGAAACTCACATGTGAGCTGACAACTAGATAGTAGAAGTGGAGAAAAATGTTTCCCCCATCCGTAAGTAGCTGTTGTATTGAATAATTTATTAAGGCTTGTGATGTGCAGAAAAGAAAAATATAACACTGAAATAATTCTTTATTAGAAAGGATATTGTTATATACCATCAAATCCAAACGGAGGGGGGCATTGGGGAGGGGAATCAGAACCAAATTGAGATTAGACATCTTGAAGAGTGTAGTATACTTATACTGAATTTTTTGTTTTGCTCAGTATCAAGATTCAAGAACCTCTAGCAATGCCAAAGCTGGATCTCCCTGGACATTAGAACCTGTCTTGCCAACTTCATCAAGCAACATAACATAATTGTAAAGAACTACTCTTGAATGTGAAAACTGAAAAGCATCTATCAGTCTAAAGACCAGAAGGGAGGGGGGAGAAAGGAAAGAACTAATAAATTCTATTTTGTTTGGTCTAATGTTAATTCTTTCCTTAGCAGACTTTATGTATGTATTACAACATGTAGAGAGAGAAGAAAAAAACCAATTAATATACTAGCTTAAAATTCTTTGTATGAAGCATTATGTTAATATGTGAGATGATGTCTTGTCCATCTGTATTGATGCATTCATAGTAAATAATGATTAAAATTATCTAATATTCATATAAGCACTCATAATTAGCAAATATGGAGAGTGTTTTTCATTACAAAACATAAATGAAGCCTTACATCATCTCATAACCTTCATAGTCTCTTTGGAGTATTCTAAATTACAACAAAAATAAACCTCACATTCTTTGATCATAAAATGAACTCAAACACGAATCACTAATCAAAACTACTTCTTACCCTTCATATCAACATTATACACCTTCAACTTAGTGGTCTTTCTCTCCTTGTTAAAAAAACATTGTTTGGAGAAATAAAAATTACAAGATAGGAAGATCTAAAATCCTTCTAGAAACAAAGCAACAGATGAACCTAAAGGAATAGAAAAAAGGCTCTAAAATCCCTTTGCATATCTAATTCTGATTCCTTAAACTCGTTGATGAAAATGGTGACATCCCTCATGTTCTATTGAAACAAAAGCTATGTTAGATAACATTGTTTTTGTTTCTTTATCTTTCTTTCTTATTGTTACCGCAAGTCTAAAATTTACTTATTTTAAATGAGAATTCAAATTATCTAATTGAACACCCTAGTCCTATGCACCAAATCCTCAATAAATGTATTTTTCATTATGCAGAACAAGCCCTATCATTTTCCCAATATAAAAATTACTGGACCTTCTTTTATCTTCTCCTTCCTATTTTAATTAAGCATTTTCTACACTGTGGTTGCAGTACGAGCATTTGGAATCTTAGATTCAATCTCCATGCCTCATAAGACTGATTCATCTCTAGTCTCATCCACTAGGACAAAACCAAATAGAAAAGGCAAACAAGAATGTGAAAGTGTTCCTTGTATAAAAAAAAACTAAAACTATCAATAAGTCAAACGGCAAAAAAACAAACAAGAATATGAAAGCATTCCATGCATAAAAATTAGTAGAATTATCAATAAATTCTCACATGTATTTGCAAATGTCGGACAAATTAAACATTATTACGGATAATGTTAAAAAAATTTAAGGGTAGTTTAACCTTCAATCCATCTATAAGCTACCCTGGCATGCTTCCAACATACACTAAAGCAAAGGTTACCACCGCATTAAAAGCAAAGTCATCACATTAATTAAGAGGGACCCCGCGGAGAGTACTGTGACATTTATTAGATCCTGAGAAGAGCCACCGCATTAATGGTGGAAGATCTCCTTGGAAGATCACGGAGATAGAAGCTAGCTTATAAAATGCCTTGAACTTAAAGGAAGAGAGGTGGAAGAAAATTTTGGAGAAAGAGAACTAGAGAAAAAAGTGTGAAGCATTAAGAAGAAGAAGAGAGTAAGATCCACCTACTCTAGTAGTACAGCAAGAAAACACCTGGATACCAGATGAAACTCTAGAAATTTCTAAGTGTTAATATCTGTTTGGTAATGTCCGGTCCTAACCACTAGATAAGCATTACACTCAAGAAAAATAATTTAAGAATCCACACCTCAACTTGTAGTCCGATTTCGGATCGACCGTGCCTCAAACCGTACCCAGTATCCGGGATCGGATGAGAGTCGACACTCCTTGGCCGACTCTGAAAAGTCGATTCCCCACCTTTGTCCACTTTATCTTCGCTAACTTCTAGTCGGCACACTTCACCTTCTCGATCCGTTCTTAGCCTTTCCCATATAACTTTTTAAGCCTTGGTCAGAACTACGTAAACTTTGACTTCTCCATTGTATTGGGAGATACGTAGGAGCAAGATATGACTCTTGTCAAGTTCATAAAACCCCAAAAACATCACTCATTTTCCTTTGTAAATACTCGTTATTCCATGAAAGGTGAAAACTATAATATAAGAATCATTTCCTACTTCATGTATTTAGTTAGGGTAACTGTCGTCCCTATGCATAACCGACTCCCGAACCCAAATTCTGATTCCTAGGACTAGCCTTATTCAACCATAGATTTCCTGGTGTTTACCTTAAAAATATCGGTGACGACTCTAGTCTCCATGTTCCATTCCCCGAAAGGAATGTGGACTCCAAACCTCTAATATCCGCTGACCCCATTGCAGCCTAGGTTGCGACAATTTGTAACAAATTAAACACTAGATATTGACAGGGATAGTAACAAGGTATATGAAAACCTCGTGAATAAGGCACATGAGATGAGGATCAATATGAGAAAAGTCCTTTAAGAACAAGAACTTCAAGCACGGTCCAACTACAAAGAAAAAGGAAAAGGTCCCTGGAAAGGGCATAAATCCAACACTAACTAGAATCACTAAGATCAAGAATTTGGTAAGACTAGTATATCCTCTAAAAGAAGGAGGAAAGACCAAGCATAGAAGCAAAGTTGCAGTTTCAAAAACAACAAGGAGTGGAAGTTTGACAAGAAGAAAATGAGATGTCATAATTGCCAGAAACTTGGTCATTATGCAAAAGAATGTTCAACAAGAGAGGGTGCCAAGAACAAGCCCAAGATTCATGCAAATCTATCACAAGATGAGGGGTCAAATTTAGATTTTGAAACTTTGATTCTGGCTGTTCCACTCATATGATAGGAGCCTCACAGTAGAAGGCACTGGCAAAGTGGTTTTCAGAAACACAGATGGAAAAGAAACAATCGTCTATGTGCCTGGTATAAAGACAAACCTGCTGAGTTTAAGCCAACTACTACAAAAAGGTGTTGTCATTAAAATGGCGAACAACTGCCTTACAGTGCTTAACCAAAAGTAGAACCCTATTTTACAAGCACAACTATCTTAGAACAGGACCTTTCAAGTTGGAATGCACTGTTTGCAGCACCAATGTCTTACAACCCTAGAGAATAAGAAGGAATGGTTGTGGCACCTCAGGTTTTGTCACCTAAATTTAAGGACCTCCACCTACTTGCAAATCACAAAATGGTTAAAGGATTGCCTCAGGTTGTAGTCCCTGAGACAGTATGCAAAGTCTGCACTGGATGCAAAGAGATCAGTAGAAACAATAGTAAAATTATTCCTACCACTGCAACTGAGAAGCTACAGGTCATACATTCTGATGTATGTAGCCCTATACAGATAGAAACTCCAGGAGAGGTATTTCATTTCCTTCATTGATGATTTGACTAAGAAAATCTGAGTATATCTACTTAAAGAAAAACATTAAGTCTTGGATGCCTTTAAAAGATTCAAATGCTTAGTTGATAAGCATAATGGGAAAATGATTAAAGTAGTTAGAATAGATGGTGGGTGTGAGTATGTGTCAACTGAATTCAAGGAATTCTGTGAGGGGTTAATTTGTGAAAATACACCCTATCACGGTGGTACAGATGAGAGGAGGAACAAAACTTTCCTGAACTGCATGCTGAAAAGCAAAAACCTACCAAGTTTCTTATGGGGAGAAGCAGTGTCAACTACTGCATATATATTGAACAGATCTCCTACTAAGATTGAAAGTTATAACACCAGAAGAAGCATGGACAAGAGCCAAACCAAGTGTTAGTCATCTGAGGATATTTGGGTCAGTTTGTTCCAAACATATCTCTGGTCAGCCAACACACATTCTGGTTGGCTATCACTTAACTAAAGCCTACAAGTTGTATGAACTAGAAAGTTGTAAAGTATCTACCAACTGAGATGCAGTTCGCCCTTCCCAACCATTGTTGTAGCCTCTACAAACTGAACTTCTCTGCCAAAAGCAGTCCAAACTAGCCCAACAGAGACCCAGGGGTAGCCACACGTTCTGCAGCTTCTCTACCATCAAATCTTGGGGGCTGCATTAAATGATATCAACTAATTAGCTATTATTCCTACAAGAGTATATCATCAAATTAATTTTCCTTTAAGATTTTCTTATGAAAAAATTTTCATGATAACGGCATTACCAAGCCAATTCATTCACATGTAATATATCAAATAAATATTGTAAACACACATTATAACATAGTATTGCATATCAATTACCCCCAAGCACTTTTTCAAGCATAGCTTCATCAACAACCAATGGAGAGGCAATCCTGAACGTGTTTGAGATGTCCCAACTGTTGACACCAATTGCTATCACTTCCATTTCAAATTCAGTTCCTTCAACAAGTCTGTTTTCCACAAGTGGTGTAGCAAGTCCCTGCCTCCCTTTGTTTAATGGAACTACTTGTTCTTGCTCTCGAACTCTTACTGCAACAGCTCGAGCCAAGGCAGCTAGATTCCTCTCCAAATTTTGCACACCAGCTTCCCTAGTATATCTCTGAATGACAAGCTTCACCATTTCCTACATAAAAATAGTTCTTAATTAGATTCTATACAAAATTTCTTTCTAAAGAACACAAACAGTATAGAAAGTATTTCAGTGAGTCTATTATGCTTCATATGTTTTCATTAGTTTTATAGCATCCTTTTAGAAAAATGGACATGTAGAAGGAAAGAATGCAATCACAAGGATTAGTAAAGAAAGACTTTTGATGTTCAATCAATAAAAATGTAAGATCCAACCAAAACATAGAAACCACTAATTTTCCAAGATTGTGAAGACTGAGAAAAAAGATTTACAATTATAGATAATTATAAAATCAATTGCTCACTCATACATTTATCTATACCATTACCATGTAAAATTAATAATACATCATATCTCCCCTTTATTCCTTTTCTTTTGCACTTCCCCTTAGTGAAAAGCAACTTTGCATGTTTCCGAAACTATTTACATATCAAAAAAATTCAATACCTCTGGAATATGAAGAAACTCAGAACTCAATCCAAGCTGATCTAAAACTCTTGGAATCAAATGCTGCACGACTATGTGGAGCTTTTCCTCAGGTGTATATCCAGGAAGCTCAATTACTTCCATTCTATCAAGAAGTGGTGAAGGAATGGGTTGCAACCTATTTGCTGTAGCCACAAACACTTCCTTGGATAGATCAAATGGGACATTCAAATAGCTAGCTAATATTAAGGAATAACAACAGAATTAATCTCTCTTTTTGTTTTTACAATAGAAGATAAAATATTAGTGAGAAAGGGGGGAAGCAAAAATGAACATTTCTGGTAAAGTAATGGATATATATCAGGGTATACATTAACACAATTCACTTACTAAAAAAAGTCAACTAAAATTAAGATTAACTTATCCTTAACAATCAAATCATCTAAGAGACTGATAGAGAAATATTCACAAAAATAAATTGTTAGTTAGCCAGATCAAGATCAAAATAAGAATCTTTCTTATACTAGGAAAAACTCAAATGTGAGCTGACAATTAGATAGTAAAAATGCAAAGGAACATAGAGAAATGCTAGCAACACACTCTTTATTATTGACTAAAATTTTTTAGAAATCTTGAAAATTTTTGGGCTCCACTTCTCATTTAATGAACTCCACTTATGATTTTGTAGTTTCTAATAATTTTTTACCAATTGTAAAGAGTGCTGGTAGAAAGAGTATGGCACAGGGTGTTGCGAGCATTCCTCAAAGAACAGGTGTCCAACACCAGGAAATCGGTATTGCATTATTCATTATTTCAACTGAAGAGTGGGTGTGTAAAAGAGAAAAAAATTCTTTATTAGAAAGGATATCTATCTAGTATCTACATATATCATCACATCCAACAAGGGAGAAGAGCAAATTGAGGGAACACATCTTGAACTGTAAAAGATACTGATCATTCAAAGATTTCTTTTGTTCGGGATCAAGAACCTCTAGCAATGCTGAAGTTGGATCTCCACGAATATCAGAACCTGTCTTATCAACTTCATCAAGCAACATGACAGGATTGCAAACAGCTACTCTCTATAAGAGAAATGTGAAAAGCACCTATCAGTCTAAGATTCAATGAGGGAAAAACACAGCAACAACTACACTATATATTCAATTTTGTTTGGTCCAATCTTAACGCTTGCCCTTGCTGACTTCAAGTATGTGTTACAGTGTGTAGAGGAAGAAAAAAACCAGTATACTAGCTTTAAAATACTTCTTATGGAGCATTATGTTAATATGTGAGATAATGTCTCTACACCTATATCTGTGCATCCATAAAATATGATAATTAACATTTTCTAATTCTCGTACAAGCACACAATGCACAAATATGGATGGAATATTTTTTACATTATAAAGCAAGAAAGAAACCTTACATCATAGTATGATCATAAAAGAATAAAGAACACTATCCCATGAATTCACTAATCAAAACTATCTAATAACCTCTGTATTCTCTCTGGAGTATTCTAAATTGAACAACAAAAAGAAACCTAACATCACATAATCATAGAAGAACAAACGAATTCAGCCACATGAATTCCCTAATCAGTAATCACAACTACTTGTCAACCTCTGTATTATCACTTTAATCCTTCAACTTCAGTGGCATTTCTCTCCTTTATGAAAAAAATTATTAGGAGAAATGAAAATAATATGATAGTCCAGGAGGATCCAAAATCCTCCCAGAAACAAAGAAGCACAGAAACCAAAAAAGAATAGTTTAAAGAAAGAAAAACAAAAAAAGGGCTCTCCAGTCCATTTGCGTATCTGATTAAGATTTTTGAAAACCATCTATGAAAACAATGTCCCTCATGCTCTCCTCTATTGAAACAAAAGCCATGTTAAATAACATTGCTTTTGTTTCTTAATCTTTCTTTCCTATTGTTACTGCATGTCTAAAACTTCATATTTCAAATGAAAATGCATTGAAAGAAGTGAGAATTATCTGATCTAATACTCCAGTCATATGCACCAAATCCTCATAAATGTATTTTTCATTGTGTACACCAGGCCCCTCCAATGTCCCAATTTACTGAATTTCCTTTTATCTCCTCCCTTTCTATTCTAACTGAATCAGCATTTTCTGTACTACAGTTTTGTATAAGCATTTTGGAATCACCGGTTTAGTCTCTATGCATCCTAATAATGACTTAGTTCTAATCTCGTTAACCATTCACTAGAACAAAACCAAATGGCACAAGCAAACAATAAAATGAAAGCATTCCATGTATCAAAATCTAAAACTTTCAATAACCTCTGATGTATTTGCAAATGTCATACAAATTACAAGCTATTCCAAGCAATGTTCAAAATTTTCAATGCAGTTGAACCTTTAATCCGGCTATAAGCCGCCCAGGCATGCTTCCAACTACGTTTTCCCGTGTACTCTAATATCAGCCTCATCCTTGACTCCGCCAAGGGATATGTGCACAAATTTTCTTGCCAAAGCAGCAGCAATAGAAGATGCCAATGATGTTTTCCCAACATCTGGTGGTCCAACAAAGCACAAGACATGATAGAAGTGTTGATGGTAAAAACATTACCAGCTCCAAAACAGAAATAAGCTTCATGGCAGTTGCTTTAAATTGGCGAGACAACATTATGAAATCTTGGTCTTAACAAAATTTTTAAACTGAAAATAACAACAAAAGTCTTATCCACTAGGTGAGATTGGCTACATAGATCACACCATGCCATTGGATTCTATTAAAAGCCAAATCCTTGAGGGATATTATTTACCATGAGATCCCTCTTAACAACTTACACCAATGTCCTTCTCAATCTCTCTCTCCCCCTTTAACAAGACTAACATACAATTTTTCCTCCTCACTAGTGCTTCTAATGGTCTTCTTACAGAGAAAACTACTTCAGGACCTTTTAAACTCACACGCCACGTCCTCGTTAGAAAGTATACAATTAAAAGTTAAAACATTGAATGTTGCTGTCATTTTCTGATCTTTAACATCATATGAATCCTAAAACATATCTCAAATCATCATATTTAACTTATTTCATTCTCAGACATAATCACAAGTTTGGGAGTGTCCTAATTATTGACAGTTCACTAATCTATGCATTCATATCCAGAAAACAAAAACTGCAATATATAGCATTTACATCAAGTGGAACGCATAGGTCTCGAAATAATAATTTAATTGTTTATACACTATAAAATATCAAATCTTTGGTGGAGCATATCACTATCAGGTATACAACTCTTACATAGTATTATCCATTAGCCAACTGCTATCTTAATTTGTTACCAAATACCAAAATCTTTGGTGGAGCATATCACTATTATTAATTTCTTTCTTATTGTTACTGCACGTCTAAAATTTACTCATTTCAAATGAGAATTCAAATTATCTAATCTAACACTTCAGCCCTATGCACCAAATCCTCAATAAATATATTTTTCATTATGCAGAACAAGCCCTATCATTTTCCCAATATAAAAATTACTGAATAAGCATTTTTTGCACTGCGGTTGCAGTACCAGCATTTGGAATCTTAGATTCAGTCCCCATGCCTCATAATACTGACTCATCTCTAGTCTCATCCACTAGAACAAAACCAAATAGAAAAGGCAAACAAGAATATGAAAACATTCCTTGTATCAAAAAACCTAAAACTATCAATAAAATGGCAAAAAGCAAACAAGAATATGAAAGCATTCCATGCATAAAAATTAGTAGAATTATCAATAAGTTCTCACATGTATTTGCAAATGTCATACAAATTAAACATTATTACGAGTAATGTTAAAATAAATTTAAGTGTAGTTTAACCTTCAATCCATCTATAAGCTGCCCTGGCATGCTTCCAACATACATTGTCCTCCTATGTCCTCTAATATCAACCTCATCTTGTCTCCCAAGGCATATGCACACAAATTTTTAGACTAATATCAACCTCATCTTGTCTCCCAAGGCATATGCACACAAATTTTTAGACAAGGGGGAAGTAATAGAAGATGCCAATGATGTTTCTCCAGCACTTGGTTGTCCAACAAAACTCTCCACAAGACCCCTTGCATCATGTTTAGTCTGTAATGTATACATGAGCATAAATTAGTAACACATTAGACACTAGATACTGACAGGGATAGTAACAAGGTATGTGGAAACCTCATGAACATCCATGTATGTAATTATTTGTTCTTGACTATCACTAAACCATTTCAATCATTGCCATTGTCCCTTCAGTGCATCTCTCAAGTCCATTAATATCTCTTCACTGGCCTTCTCAAAGGAAGATCAGCAAGAAGCTCTAGGTAACTCCTGAACTATTATTCTTAGGTTGCTAAGCTTGCATTGTTATTAGCCTCCTGAGATAGAATTACAGTAAAATGAACTAATTTTCTCTATGAGGTTGCAAAAGCACTTGGGAAATGGAAATATCAGAACTTCTTTACGTTTTATCAAACATCTATAGCTAGTAATTCTGTCGCCAAGACCAATCATCTCCATATTTATGTTTCCAACCAAAAGTAACTCAACTCTTTTTGTACATTTTCCCCCATATTTTGTGGCATTTATGCAGTTTGCATCTTCCTTCCAAGAGAAGCCAGGTCATCATTGTTTCAGGAATAAATTTCAGCATTGATCTTCTAGAAAATTCGAGTAATTTGTCATATTCAATCAATATTAAAATATAAACTTTAGAAAAACCAAGCATGATCCATTATTCTATTTAATTCAAGAATGCATTACAATTCCATTTAAAGCCATCATAGACTCGAGCACAATTGCATTCAAAAGTCACCAAGGCACAATGTATTTCATCCCAATTTTACAATATGAATTTAAGATCATCAAGTATCATGCTTTATATTCAGGGAGTAATTGTATTTAGCATCATCAAAGACTAAGGCACAGTGAATTCCATCCCATTTTTACTATACGAATGGCTTTAAGAGTCATCCATCAAGGCACATGCTTAGATTCATGTATGCATTCTTATCATACTTATATTATAGCCATCAAAAGAACAATTGTGTTTAACGTCATCAAAGACCAAGAACAGTTGCATTTGGTCCCAATTCATTAAAGAACTACAATCAAATTCATGTATACATTTTGAGTCACCAATGCACCAATTTTACAATATGAACTTCATCAAGGGTCAGCCATCAAGGCACATGCTTAGATTCATGTTTGCATCCATATTATAATTACATTTAGGGTCCATGATGCCTATGCTTGGATTCATAATGCACAACGTATTTGGCGTCATCCATCAAGGCACATGCTTAGATTCATGTATGCATTCTTATCATACTTATATTATGGCCATCACAAGAACAATTTTGTTAAACGTCATCAAAGACCAAGAACAGTTGCATTTTGTCCCAAGTCATCAAAGAACTACAATCAAATTCATGTATGCATTTAGAGTCACCAATGCCCCAATTTTACAATATGAATTGCATCAACGGTCAGCCATCAAGGCACATGCTTAGATTCATGTTTACATCCATATTGTAATTACATTTAGCGTCCATGATGGCCTATGCTTGGATTCATAATGCACAATGTATTTGGCGTCATGAAGACTCGTGATTCAGCATAATAAATCAAAAACTACACTTAACAACATGAAAGGTTGAACATCCCAACAGGACTTAAAAATAAATTATGAAATAAAGAATTGATCTTGCAATCTAATTCAATCTAAGGTCATCAAAGCTTAAATAGACCTTCAAAAGTATGAATAAAAAAATTATATTGTAGTGCAATTATGCTAGGGTAACCGAGGGTCATTCTGAAGACATAAACAATTCAAGATTATAGAATAAGGAATTCCTATTGAATTCAATGTTTATCGAATTTAAATTGGGGTCGCTGAGGCTTCAAGGGACTATCTTGCTTCAAAATTATGAATAATAAATTCATATTATAGTGTCATTAAGCAAGGGTCACCAAGGGTCATTACAAATCCAAGCATTTTTACTATACAAATGGCTTTAAGGGTCATCCATCAAGGCACATGCTTAGATTCATGTATGCATTCTTATCATACTTATATTATAGCCATCAAAAGAACAATTGTGTTTAACGTCATCAAAGACCAAGAACAGTTGCATTTGTTCCCAATTCATTAAAGAACTACAATCAAATTCATGTATACATTTTGAGTCACCAATGCACCAATTTTACAATATGAACTTCATCAAGGGTCAGCCATCAAGGCACATGCTTAGATTCATGTTTACATCCATATTATAATTACATTTAGGGTCCATGATGCCTATGCTTGGATTCATAATGCACAACGTATTTGGCGTCATCCATCAAGGCACATGCTTAGATTCATGTATGCATTCTTATCATACTTATATTATGGCCATCACAAGAACAATTTTGTTAAACGTCATCAAAGACCAAGAACAGTTGCATTTTGTCCCAAGTCATCAAAGAACTACAATCAAATTCATGTATGCATTTAGAGTCACCAATGCCCCAATTTTACAATATGAATTGCATCAACGGTCAGCCATCAAGGCACATGCTTAGATTCATGTTTACATCCATATTGTAATTACATTTAGCGTCCATGATGGCCTATGATTGGATTCATAATGCACAATGTATTTGGCGTCATGAAGACTCGTGATTCAGCATAATAAATCAAAAACTACACTTAACAACATGAAAGGTTGAACATCCCAACAGGACTTAAAAATAAATTATGAAATAAAGAATTGATCTTGCAATCTAATTCAATCTAAGGTCATCAAAGCTTAAATAGACCTTCAAAAGTATGAATAAAAAAATTATATTGTAGTGCAATTATGCTAGGGTAACCGAGGGTCATTCTGAAGACATAAACAATTCAAGATTATAGAATAAGGAATTCCTATTGAATTCAATGTTTATCGAATTTAAATTGGGGTCGCTGAGGCTTCAAGGGACTATCTTGCTTCAAAATTATGAATAATAAATTCATATTATAGTGTCATTAAGCAAGGGTCACCAAGGGTCATTACAAATCCAAGCATTTTTACTATACAAATGGCTTTAAGGGTCATCCATCAAGGCACATGCTTAGATTCATGTATGCATTCTTATCATACTTATATTATGGCCATCAACAGAACAATTGTGTTTGACGTCATCAAAGACCAAGAATAGTTGCATTTTGTCCCAATTCATCAAAGAACTACAATCAAATTCATGTATGCATTTAGAGTCACCAATGCCCTAATTTTACAATATGAACTGCATCAAGGGTCGGCCATCAAGGCACATGCTTAGATTCATGTTTGCATCCATATTGTAATTACATTTAGGGTCCATGATGGCCTATGTTTGGATTCATAATGCACAATGTATTTGGCGTCATCCATCAAGACACATGCTTAGATTCATGTATGCATTCTTATCATACTTATATTATGGCCATCAAAAGAACAATTTTGTTAAACGTCATCAAAGACTAAGAACAGTTGCATTTTGTCCCAATTCATCAAAGAACTACAATCAAATTCATGTATGCATTTAGAGTCACCAATGCCCTAATTTTACAATATGAACTGCATCAAGGGTCGGCCATCAAGGCACATGCTTAGATTCATGTTTGCATCCATATTGTAATTACATTTAAGGTCCATGATGGCCTATGTTTGGATTCATAATGCACAATGTATTTGGCGTCATCCATCAAGGCACATGCTTAGATTCATGTATGCATTCTTATCATACTTATATTATGGCCATCAAAAGAACAACTATGTTTAACGTCATCAAAGACCAAGAACAGTTGCATTTTGTCCCAATTCATCAAAGAACCACAATCAAATTCATGTATGCAATTAAAGTCACCAATGCCCCAATTTTACAACATGAACTGCATCAAGGGTCAGCTATCGAGGCACATGCTTAGATTCATGTTTGCATTCATTTTGTAATTACATTTAGGGTCCATGATGGCCTGTGCTTGGATTCATAATGCACAATGTATTTGGAATCATGAAGACTCGTGATTCAACATAATGAATCAAAAACTACACTTAACAACATAAAGGGTTGAACATCAAATCAGGACTTAAAAATAAATTATGAAATAAAGAATTGATCTTGCAATCTAATTCAATCTAGGATCATCAAGGCTTAAATAGACCTTCAAAAGTATGAATAAAAAAATTATTCTGTAGTGCAATTACGCTAGGGTAACCGAGGGTCATTCTGAAGACATAAACAATTCAAGATTGTAGAATAAGGAATTCCTATTGAATTAAATGTTAATCGAATTAAATGTTATCGAATTCAATTTGGGGTCGCTGAGGCTTCAAGGGACTATCTTGCTTCAAAATTATGAATAATAAATTCATATTGTAGTGTCATTAAGCCAGGGTCATCGATGGTCATTACAAATCCAAGCATTTTTACTATACAAATGACTTTAAGGGTCATCCATCAAGGCACATGCTTAGATTCATGTATGCATTCTTATCATACTTATATTATGGCCATCGAAAGAATAATTTTGTTAAACGTCATCAAAGACCAAGAATAGTTGCATTTTGTCCCAATTCATCAAAGAACTACAATCAAATTCATGTATGCATTTAGAATCACCAATGCCCCAATTTTACAATATGAATTGCATCAAGGGTCAGCCATCAAGGCACATGTTTAGATTCATGTTTGCATCCATATTGTAATTACATTTAGGGTCCATGGTGGCCTATGCTTGGATTCATAATGCACAATGTATTTGGCGTCATCCATCAAGGCACATGCTTAGATTCATGTATGCATTCTTATCATACTTATATTATGGCCATCAAAAGAACAATTTTGTTAAACGTCATCAAAGACCAAGAACAGTTGCATTTTGTCCCAATTCATCAAAGAACTACAATCAAATTCATGTATGCAATTAGAGTCACCAATGCCCCAATTTTACAATATGAACTACATCAAGGGTCAGTCATCAAGACACATGCTTAGATTCATGTTTGCATCCATTTTGTAATTACATTTAGGGTCCATGGTGGCCTATGCTTGGATTCATAATGCACAATGTATTTGGCGTCATCCATCAAGGCACATGCTTAGATTCATGTATGCATTCTTATCATACTTATATTATGGCCATCAAAAGGGCAATTTTGTTAAACGTCATCAAAGACCAAGAACAGTTGCATTTTGTCCCAATTCATCAAAGAACTACAATCAAATTCATGTATGCAATTAGAGTCACCAATTCCCCAATTTTATAATATGAACTGCATCAAGGGTTAGCCATCAAGGCACATGCTTAGATTCATGTTTGCATTCATTTTGTAATTACATTTAGGGTCCATGATGGCTTATACTTGGATGCAGAATGCACAATGTATTTGATGTCATGAAGACTCATGATTCAACATAATGAATCAAAAACTACACTTAACAACATGAAGGGTTGAACATCCCATTAGGACTTAAAAATAAATTATGAAATAAAGAATTGATCTTGCAATCTAATTCAATCGAAGGTCATCAAGGCTTCAATAGACCTTCAAAAGTAAGAATAAAAAAATTATATTGTAGTGCAATTACGCTAGGGTAACCGAGGGTCATTCTGAAGACATAAACAATTAAAGATTATAGAATAAGTAATTCCTATTGAATTCAATGTTAATCGAATTCAATATTTGGGGTCACTGAGGCTTCAAGGGATAACTTGCTTCAAAATTATGAATAGTAAATTCTTATTGTAGTGTCATTAAGCAAGGGTCACTGAAGGTCATTACAAATCCAAGCATTTTTACTATACAAATGGCTTTAAGGGTCATCCATCAAGGCACATGCTTAGATTCATGTATGCATTCTTATCATACTTATATTATGGCCATCAACAGAACAATTGTGTTTGACGTCATCAGAGACCTAGAATAGTTGTATTTTGTCTCAATTCATCAAAGAACTACAATCAAATTCTTGTATTCATTTAGAGTCATCAATGGCCCAATTTTACAATATGATCTGCAACAAGGGTCAGCCATCAAGGCACATGTTTAGATTCATGTTTGCATCCATATTGTAATTACATTTAGGATCCATGATGACCTATGCTTGGATTCATAATGTAATGTATTTGGCGTCATGAAGACTCGTGATTCAACATAATGAATCAAAAACTACACTTAACATCATAAAGAAATCAAGATTATGGAATAAGAAATTTATCATGAATTCAATGTTAATGATATTGAATTTATGGACATCGAGGCTTCAAGGTAGCATCCCACTTAAAAATTATGAATAATAAATTGATATTGAAGTGCCATTAGGCTAGGATCACCCATCATTCTCAATTCATGAAGGATTAAAATTATAGAATAAAAAAATTATTAAGAAATCAATATTTATCGAATTCAATTGAGGATTGAGGATCACCGAGGCTCCAAGAACAATCCCGCGTCAAATTTATGAATAAAAAATTAATAATTAATTGCCATTAGACTAGGTTCACCGAGGGCCATTCTGAATTCATAAAGAATTCAAGATTGTGGAATTGAATTCATCTTAAATTACGGGTCATCAAAGTTTCCGTTGTTCATAACATTCTTGAATAAATCAAGAATGACAATATGGGACAAAGGGTGCAATCGCCACAAAAGTAAAAAACACAAAGTGTATGCTTATCGAAGGCACCATTTACCTCAAATAAACAAAAGAAATGAGAGAGAGAGAGAATTCAGAGCAGCAACACAATTACTGTTAAGTGTATGAGGTCCAACCAAGAATCGGACGTTGAATCTTGTTCTGAGGAGAAAGCATTGAACGAATCCAACCACGGACCCAACGTTCAACACCCAAAGCTTCTGTGTTGCGGGATTCATGTTTGCATCCATATTGTAATTATGTTTAGGGTCCATGATGGCCTATGCTTGGATTCATAATGCACAATGTATTTGGCGTCATGAAGACTCGTGATTCAACATAATGAATCAAAAACTACACTTAACAACATGAATGGTTGAACATCCCATTTGGACTTAAAAATAAATTATGAAATAAAAAATTGATTTTGCAATCTAATTCAATCAAGGGTCATTAGGGCTTCAATAGACCATCCCACCTCAAAAGTATGAGTAAAAAAAATTATATTGTAGTGCAATTAGGCTAGGGTAAGTGAGGGTCATTCTGAATACATAAACAATTCAAGATTATAGAATAAGGAATTCCTATTGAGTTCAATGTTAATCGAATTCAATTTGGGGTCACTGAGGCTTCAAGGGACTATCCTGCTTCAAAATTATGAATAATAAATTGATATTGTAGTGTCATTAAGCTAAGGTAACCGAGGGTCATTACCAATTTATGAAAAATTCAAGATTATAGAATAAAGAATTTATCTTGAATTCAATATTTATCTAATCCAATTTAAGGTCACTAATTCTTTAAGGGACCATTTCTTGGATCACCAAGAGTTATTCTGAATTCATAAAGATTTCAAGATTATAGAATATTCATCTTGAATTCAATGTTAATCAAATTTAATTTAGGGTCAAGGCTCAGGGACTATCCCACTTCAAAATTATGAATACAAAATTCATATTATAGTGTCATTAGGCTAAGGTCACCATACCATGTCAAAATTATGAATAAAAATTCATATTATAATTGCCATTAGGCTAGGCCGAAGCATGAAACATGTCAACAGTCATAGAGACCATTTGTGAGGGTGTTTTGCCATTTGTGAAAGAATTGGGGCCTTTGGGCATTGAGAGGTACAAACCCTCGAAGTTTACTTTCTATAATTCTAATCCAATTCCTATCATTTTAGCTAATAGAGAAGCTTATTTTTTGTCTTCTCCTATAAATGTTAATAGAGAAGTTTATCTAAATGGAGGTACACTCAAATAGTTTACATTCTATCACAACAGGAAAATTCAAGAAAACTTTAGCAGTCCCAACTCACAAGCACTGACCTCGAGTCATGTGTTACCATGGAAAGGACAAATCTAAGAGATTCACGCAATATTCAGGAATAAAGAGAAAGGTCGCCCTTAATCTTACAACTGAGTGCCATTTATTTCACATTGACCCTGCAACAAGTCATCCGACTTAATAGGTTCAGTCCTACTACATCTACATACTCTTCTTTCTATCTCCCAGAATTATATGAGTTCTATGGCGAAGCATCATTAGATAATCCATTTTACTCAATGAATTCACATTTAAATGCGAGTATATATACAAATTCAATAATAAAAAAAGTCATTACCTCTTCAGCTCAATCCTTACACCTTACTTACGCTCCATCAATTCCCCCTACCTATTTGTTGTGGTTGCAGAAACTCTCACTCCTTAGCATGCTTGTGATCTTCAAACTATACATTGCTAACAAATAAAAAACATGGAATATACAACAAATAGAACATGCTACATGTAGAACAAATTCTATATGGAATATAGCTGCAAATAGAACATACGAACAACATTCTGCCTTTTAAAATAAAAAAGTCATTAAAATTAAGTCAAAATCCTATCTAACTTACCAATTAGATGGGGGCTTTCCACCTGTAGAATGCGATATAACCAAACGATGTTTAGAAAAACAAAACACAAAATTTACAAAATGATGAACATTAATATTTACCTAACATTAATATTTACCTAACATTAATATTTACCTAACACTCTTGCAAAAATGTGTTGTTAGAGCATTTACCTCGTGTAGCCAAATGTTTATAAAAATCAATCTTAGATTTTTATTTTGCAAAAATCTGTCATATAAGGAAGGGTCAATTTGGTTAAAAAAACTATCCAACTTCTGTTTCTTAATTTATTAACAAGAAAACTACAAGAATATAAAAATATAGATTTCCAATACAAACAAACTGATACCAAAGAAAAAGATGAAGGATTACCAGTCAGACATTTTTAAGATATCTTTGCAGTGTGGTACATTGCTCTTGTGCTTAGTTCCTGCATTCCTTGACACTGATCTTGCACAAACCATCAAGAATAACTATTTGTGCGACCCTCCTACATGAGTTCTGCACTCCTCTTGATAAATGTATAGTTTGAGCATTTACCTCGTACAGCCAAATTTCTACCAAAATCAACCTTGATTTGTAGATTTTTATTTTCCAAAATCGGCCAGATAAATACAGGCCAATTTTGTTTAAGAAACTATCCAACTTCTATTGCTTAATTTGTTGTCAAGAAATCTACAACGATATCAAAATATAGATTTTCCATACAAAAAAGCTTATGCAAAAGAAAAAGATGAAGGATTACCAGTCAAACACTTTTAAGATATCTTTGTAGTGTGGTCCACTCCTCCTATGCTTAGTTCCTCCCTTTCTGGACACAAAATCTCCACTAACCTTCAAGAATAACTATGTACGTGACCATCTTACTTGAGTTCTGCATTACACTTGAAAAATGTATTGTTAGAATATTTACCTCGTGTAGCCAAATGTCTATCAAAATCAACCTTGGCTTGTAGATTTTTATTTTGCAAGAATCTGTCAGATAAGGAAGGATCAATTTGGTTAAGAAAACTATCCAATTTCTATTTCTTAATTTATGAACAAGAAAACCACAAGAGTATAAAAATATAGATATACCATACAAGCAAGCTGAAACCAAAGAAAAAGATGAAGGGTTACCGGTCAGACATTTTTAAGATATCTTTGCAGTGTCGTACGTTCCTCATATGCTTAGTTTCTGCCTTCCTTGACACTAAACCTGCACAAACCATCAAGAATAACTATGTGTGCGACTTTAGTTCTGCACTTCTCTTGATAAATGTACTGTTTGAGCATTTACCTCGTACAGCCAAATGTCTCCCAAAATCAACTTTAATTTGTAGATTTTTATTTTCCAAAAATCTGTTTGTTTAATAAACTATCCAACTTTTATTGCTTAATTTTTATCAAGAAAACTACAACGGTATCAAAATATAGATTTTCCATACAAAAAAACTTATGCAAAAGAAAAAGATGAAGGATTACCAATCAGACACTTCTAAGATATCTTTGTAATGTGATACATTCCTCTTATGCTTAGTTCTTGCCTTCCTGGACATAAAATCTGCACAAACCTTCAAGAATAACTATGTATGTGACTCTCTTACTTGAGTTCTGTGTAACACTTGAAAAATGTATTGTTAGAGCATTTACCTCATGTAGCCAAATGTATATCAAAATCAACCTTGACTTGTAGATATTTATTTTGCAAAAATCTGTTAGATAAGGAACGGTCAATTTGGTTAAAAAAACTATCCAACTTCTGTTTCTTGATTTATTAACAAGAAAACTACAAGAGTATAAAAATATAGATTTCCGAAACAAACAAATTGTTACCAAAGAAAAAGATGAAGGATTACCGGTTAGACATTTTTAAGATATCTTTGCAGTGTGGTACGTTCCTCTTGTGCTTAGTTCCTGCCTTCCTTGATACTAAACCTGCACAAACCATAAAATATTACTATGTGCGCGACACTCCTACATGTGTTTTGCACTCCTCTTGATAAATGTATTGTTTGATCAAAATCAACCTTGATGTTGCAAAAATATGTCTGAGAAGTAAGGTCCATTTTGGTTTTAGAAACTATCTCCTGTTTTAATTTCCTATTTTCTCGAATAATTACACGAATTCTACCTTATTTTCACCTTGTTTCGTGTTTTTAATTATTTCTCGAAGAAATAGTGAAAACACCAAAATGTTGGTTATGGGATTTCCCATACAAATCTTACAAAATAGTGATATTTTTGTAAATTTTTGTAGAAAAAGAAAACATTTTTTTAAGTTTAATCACTTTATAGAGTTAAAAAATTATTAGGCTTTTGTAATTATGAAAATCTAGAAATGAACAAAATAAAATTATGTCAGAAGAAAATCTTTGATTGATACAACTTAATATAGATTGAAGATGGAACGATGAACTGTTAGAATACACAATAATTTTATCAAGAACTAGATTCGAGATTCATAAAGTGACACAAAGTGTACTCCCTTGAGGTATACCTAGTATGTCAATCAACAACATCATTCTGATTTTTCCTATCATGCTTATGATAATCCGTTCAACCACCTTCAACTTTGAGCTTTGGTCTGGAGAATCAATTCCTACACATACAAGGAATGGGAATAGTAATGAATATTGGAGAACTACATTTTATTTTTCAAAACTGGAAACATAAAATCTAGTCTATCACCGGTTCCTTTCTTTTAAATATGAATTTTATTTATTTGCTTGACGACATTCATCAACATGGCACCCAAAATAATTTCATTTCCAATCTATGAGCATATCTTTCATGTTAGCAGATCTAATTTTATATAAACACAATCACTGCCTCTGGAATCTAAAGAAACTCAGAACTCAACCCATGTTACTCTGAAACTCTTGGAATAAAATGCCGCATGGCTTTTTGAGTTTTCCCCCTGGTATATATCCACAAAGCGCAATTACTTTCATCCTATCAAGAGGTGGAGGAATAGGTTGTAACCTATTTGCTATAGCCAAAAAAAAAAAAAAAACATTGCAACGATCAAATGGAAAATTCAAACATTTAAATAAAAAAAAAATTATTTTGAAACTCTGCCTTACTAAAAAATAAAAAGGATTAAAAGACATTAAGAAGGAACTACGTTAAAGAGAGAGGAAGCTGTGTGTTGTTTTGGAGAAATTAATGATCTGTGCACAATATTAAAAAAATTCATATATGGTGACAGGTAAATAATTTACACAAGAGTGAGCTGAAGTTGATGTTGTATGGAAAGCACTTGAAAGATAGAGTTGCTCACCCATGCCATTCATTTGCAACTAAGAAACATGGAGGAAAGCTCTAATATCAATTGATAAGAGCATTAGAAGAACAACACCATAAAAACTGAACTTCTCTGCCAAAAGCAGTCCAAACTAGCCCAACAGAGACCCCAGGGGTAGCCACACGTTCTGCAGCTTCTCTACCATCAAATCTTGGGGGCTGCATTAAATGATATCAACTAATTAGCTATTATTCCTACAAGAGTCTATCATCAAATTAATTTTCCTTTAAGATTTTCTTATGAAAAAAAATTCATGATAACGGCATTACCAAGCCAATTCATTCACATGTAATATATCAAAGAAATATTGTAAACACACACTATAACATAGTATTGCATATCAATTACCCCCAAGCACTTTTTCAAGCATAGCTTCATCAACAACCAATGGAGAGGCAATCCTGAACGTGTTTGAGATGTCCCAACTGTTGACACCAATTGGTATCACTTCCATTTCAAATTCAGCTCCTTCAGCGAGTCTGTATTCCACAAGTGGTGTAGCAGGTTCCTGCATCCCTTTGTTTAATGGAACTACTTGTTCTTGCTCTCGAACTCTTACTGCAGCAGCTCGAGCCAAGGCAGCTGGATTCCTCTCCAAATTTTGCACACCAGCTTCCCTAGTATATCTCTGAATGACAAGCTTCACCATTACCTACATAAAAATAGTTCTTAATTATATTCTATACAAAATTTCTTTCTAAAGAACACAAACAGTATGGAAAGTATTTCAGTGAGACTATTATGCTTCATATGTTTTCATTAGTTTTATAGCATCCTTTTAGAACAATGGACATGTAGAAAGAATGCAATCACAAGGATTAGTAAAGAAAGACTTTCGATGTTCAATCAATAAAATGTAAGACCCAACCAAAACATAGAAACCACTAATTTTCCAAGATTGTGAAGACTGAGAAAAAAGATTTATAGTTATAGATAATTATAAAATCAATTGCTCACTCATACATTTATCTATACCATTACCATGTAAAATTAATAATACATCATACGTCCCCTTTATTCCTTTTGTTTTGCACTTCCCGTGAATGAAAAGCAACTTTGCATGTTTCCGAAACTATTTTCATATCAAAAAACATTCAATACCTCTGGAATCTGAAGAAACTCAGAACTCAATCCAAGCTGATCTAAAACTCTTGGCATCAAATGCTGCACGACTATGTGGAGCTTTTCCTTAGGTGTATATCCAGGAAGCTCAATTACTTCCATTCTATCAAGAAGTGGTGGAGGAATGGGTTGCCACCTATTTGTTGTAGCCACAAACACTACCTTGGATAGATCAAATGGGACATTCAAATAGCTAGCTAATATTAAGGAACAACAACAGAATTAATCTCTCTTTTTGTTTTTACAATAGAAGATAAAATATTAGTGAGAAAGGGGGGAAGCAAAAATGAACGTTTCTGGTAAAGTAATGGATATATATCAGGGTATACATTTACACAATTAACTTATCCTTAACAATCAAATCATCTAAGAGACTGATAGTGAAATATTTACAAAAATAAATTGTTTGTTAGCCAGATCAAGATCAAAATAAGAATCTTTCTTATACTAGGAAAAACTCAAATGTGACCTGACAATCAGATAGTAAAAATGCAAAACAACATGGAGAAATGCTAGCAACACACTCTTTATTATTGACTAAAATCTTTTAGAAATCATGAAAATTTATGGGCTCCACTTCTCATTTAATGAACTCCTCTTATGATTTTGTAGTTTTTAATAATTTTTTTACCAATTGTAAAGAGTGTGGTAGAAAGAGTATGACACAGGGTGTTGTGAGCATTCCTAAAACAACAGGTGTCCAACACCAGGAAATAGGTATTGCATTACTCATTATTTCAACTGAAGAGTGGGGTGTGTAAAAGAGAAAAAAATTCTTCATTAGAAAGGATATCTATCTAGTATCTACGTATATCATCACATCCAACAAGGGAGAAGAGCAAATTGAGGGAACACATGTTGAAGTGTAAAAGATACTGATCATTCAAAGATTTATTTTGTTCGGGATCAAGAACCTCCAGCAATGCTGAAGCTGGATCTCCACGAATATCAGAACCTGTCTTGTCAACTTCATCAAGCAATATGACAGGATTGCAAACAGCTACTCTCTATAAGAGATATGTGAAAAGCACCTATCAGTCTAAGATTCAATGAGGGAAAAACACAGCAATAACTACATTATATATTCAATTTTGTTTGGTCCAATCTTAATGCTTGCCCTTGCTGACTTCAAGTATGTGTTACAGTGTGTAGAGGAAGAAAAAAACCAGTATACTAGCTTTACAATACTTCTTATGCAGCATTATGTTAATATCTGAGATAATGTCTTCTACGTCTATATCTGTGCATCCATAAAATATGATAATTAACATTTTCTAATTCTCATACAAGCACACAATTCACAAATATGGATGGAATATTTTTTACATTATAAAGCAAGAAAGAAACCTTACATCATAATATGATCATAAAAGAATAAAAAACACTATCCCATGAATTCACTAATAAAAACTATCTAATAACATCTGTATTCTCTCTGGAGTATTCTAAATTGAACAACAAAAAAAGAACCTAACATCACATAATCATAGAAGAATAAACGAATTCAGCCACATGAATTCCCTAATCAGTAATCACAACTACATGTCAACCTCTGTATTATCACTTTAATCCTTCAACTTCAGTGGCCTTTCTTTCCTTTATGAAAATAATTATTAGGAGAAATGAAAATAATATGATAGTCCAGGAGGATCCAAAATCCTCCCAGAAACAAAGAAGCACAGAAACCAAAAAAGAATAGTTTAAAGAAAGAAAAACAAAAAAAGGGCTCTCCAGTCCATTTGCGTATCTGATTCAGATTTTTGAAAACCATCTATGAGAACAGTGTCCCTCGTGCTCTCCTCTATTGAAACAAAAGCCATGTTAAATAACATTGCTTTTATTTCTTAATCTTTCTTTCCTATTGTTACTGCATGTCTAAAACTTAGTATTTCAAATGAAAATGCATTGAAAGAAGTAAGAATTATCTGATCTAACACTCCAGTCATATGCAGCAAATCCTCATAAATGTATTTTTCATTGGGTACACCAGGCCCCTACAATGTCCCAATTTACTGAATTTCCTTTTATCTCCTCCCTTTCTAATCTAACTGAATCAGCATTTTCTGTACTACAATTTTGTATAAACATTTTGGAATCTCAGGTTTAGTCTCTACGCATCCTAATAATGACTCAGTTCTAGTCTCATTCACTATTCACTAGGACAAAACCAAATGGCACAAAGCAAACAATAAAATGAAAACATTCCATGTATCAAAATCTAAAACTTTCAATGACCTCCCACATGTATTTGCAAATGTCATACAAAGTACAAGCTATTCCAAGCAATATTCAAAATTTTCAATGCAGTTGAACCTTTAATCCAGCTATAAGCCGCCCAGGCATGCTTCCAACTATGTTCTCCCGTGTACTCTAATATCAGCCTCATCCTTGACTCCGCCAAGGGATATGCGCACAAATTTGCTTCCCAAAGCAGCAACAATAGAAGATGCCAACGATGTTTTCCCAACACCTGGTGGTCCAACAAAGCACAACACAGGACCACTTGTTTCTAGTTTAAGCTGTAATATATACATGCACTTAAATTAGTAATACATTAAGTTTTGCAAAGTACTAGAAAGGCATAGTAACAGGTGTTTGACAACCTTGCGAACTGCCAGGTATTCAATTATCCGTTGCTTAACCTTCACTAAACCATAGTGATCACTGTCCAGTCGCTTCTGTGCAGCTCTTAAGTCCACTTCAATCTCTTCACTGGTCTTCTGCCTGGGTAGATCAGCAAGAAGCTCTAGGTAAACCGATGAACTGTTATACCCTGGTTGCTCAGGCTGCATTTTTTTAAGCCTCCTAAGACAGAAATTATGGTAAAATGAACTGATTGTCTCTCCGAGGCTATAAAACCACTTGAATAATTATAATAATATTTTCTTTTTCATTTTACAGAACTTTTATAGCAAGTAATTTTCTCACAAAGATCAATCAACAGTTCATCACCATATCTAATTATGTGTCCATTGAAAAGTACCTCAACTCTCTGTGTGCATGTTTCCATACACTCTGTGGTATTCCTGCACTTTGCATCTTTCTTTCGAGGGGAGCCAGATCATCATCATCATCATTATCACCATGTTCCTCTTTTATAGCCCTCATCTAAAATATAATTCCATAAAACAGACAACAAGAACATTTCAATTAGATTAACACAAATAAACAAAGCAGAAAAATGCTCCTCTGCAGCAAAGCCAGCCAAGATTTTCTTAATCCTTGACAATACAGATTTTTATTTACCTATATATCATATATTACTGCCATTAAGGAGAGAAGAAACATTCTCTGCTAATGCATACTCTGCACACGGACTTCCTAGTTACCATAATAGTCTGAAAAAACTATTGGCTTGAAACATGTAATTGAATTTTAGTGAGGTATAACTCTTTTCTCAATATAACACCAATATTCGTGCATCTGTATTTGACAAACATATCACAAAGAGGTGCAAGAAAGCTAACCTGCTGGAGCAAAAGAAATTCTTTTTGAGATTTTGACAATTGTCCTTCAACCTTTTGTGTAATTTTCTCAGCTACACGTATTGACTGTTGGCATAGATAGAAACAAGGCAAGTAGAATTAGAGATGATATGATACCAGAACCATATCAAGCAACAGTAACTCTATCACTCACCTGTAAATGCCTGTCAACTAACTCAGTTGCTTTTGAAAGCCTCGCTTCGGGGTCATCTGAATCCAGCATAGACAATTGTTCTTCAAAACTTATCTCAAAACTAGCAACAAATATATCAGCCAACTTGTGAACTGGAACATTGTCCAAAAGGACCTTTGTCCTTCCACCAGTTTTTTGTTTCTGTACACAAGCAAGGAAATGTAAGCTACTAATACAAATATAATGCAGAAAGGATGACATTCCCAAAATCTTAAAAATAATAGTTTATAACTATAAAACAAAGGTTTATATCAATATTTTATGCAAACATGGACTATAATGATATTATTCACCAAATCTTAAAAGAATACTAGGTTTTTTAAAGCTCAATTCTAAAATAGAATTTCCGTGTTTTTCATTCCATGATAGAAGTGTTGATGGTAAAAACATTACCAGCTCCAAAACAGAAATAAGCTTCATGGCAGTTGTTTAAATTGGCAAGATAACATTATGAAATCTTGGTCTTTAAAATGTGGCAAAATTTTTAAACTGAATATAGCAACAAAAGTCTTATCCACTAGGTGAGATTGGCTATATAGATCACACCACGCCATTGGATTCTATTAAAAGCCAAATCCTTGAGGGATATTATTCACCATGAGATCCCTCTTAACAACTTACACCAATGTTCTTCTCGGTCTCTCTCTCCCCCTTTAACAAGACTAACATACAATTTTTCCTCCTCACTAGTGCTTCACATGGTCTTCTTATGGAAAAAACTACTTCAGGACCTTTTAAACTCACATGCCCCGTCCTTGTTAGAAAATATACAATTAAAATTAAAACATTGAATGTTGCTGTCATTTTCTGATCTTTAACATCATATGAATCTTAAAACATATCTCAAATCATCATATTTAACTTATTCCGTTCTCAGACATTATCACAAGTTTGGGGTGTCCTAACTATTGACAATTCACTAATCTATACATTCAAAGCCAGAAACCAAAAATTGCAATATATAGCATTCACATCAAGTGGAACGCATTAATTGTTTATACACTATAAAATATCAAATCTTTGGTGGAGCATATCACTATCTCGTATACAACTCTTACATAGTGTTATCCATTAGCCAACTGCTATCTTAATTTGTTACCAAATACCAAAATCTTTGCTGGAGCATATCACTATTATTAATTTCTTTCTTATTGTTACCGCACGTCTAAAATTTACTCATTTCAAATGAGAATTCAAATTATCTAATCTAACGCTTCAGTCCTATGCACCAAATCCTCAATAAATATATTTTTCATTATGCAGAACAAGCCCTATCATTTTCCCAACATAAAAATTACTTAATAAGCCTTTTTTGCACTGTGGTTGCAGTACCAGCATTTCGAATCTTAGATTCAGTCTCCATGCCTCATAATTCTGATTCATCTCTAGTCTCATCTACTAGAACAAAACCAAATAGAAAAGGCAAACAAGAATATGAAAACATTCCTTGTATCAAAAAACCTAAAACTATCAATAAAATGGCAAAAAGCAAACAAGAATATGAAAGCATTCCATGCATAAAAATTAGTAAAATTATCAATAAGTTCTCACATGTATTTGCAAATGTCATACAAATTAAACATTATTACGAGTAATGCTTAAAAAAATTTAAGTGTAGTTTAACCTTCAATCCATCTATACGCTGCCCTGGCATGCTTCCAACATACACTGTCCTCCTTTGTCCTCTAGTATCAGCCTCATCCTGTCTCCCAAGGAATATGCACACAAATTTTCAGACAAGGGGGAAGCAAGAGAAGATGCCAATGATGTTTTCCCAGCACTTGGTTGTCCAACAAAACTCTCCAATAGACCCCTTGCATCAAGTGTAGTAATTTGTCATATTCAATCAATATTAAAATATAAACTTTAGAAAAACCAAGCATAATCCATTATTCCATTTAATTCAAGAATGCATTCCAATTGCATTTAAAGCCATCAGACTTAAGCATAGTAGCATTCAAAAGTCACCAAGGTACAATGTATTTTATCCCAATTTTACAATATGAATTTAAGATCATCAAGTATCTTGCTTTAGATTCATGTAGTAATTCTATTTAGCATCATCAAAGACTCAGTCACAGTGAATTCCATCTCATTTTTACTATATGAATGGATTTAAGGGTCATCCATCAAGGCACATGCTTAGATTCATGTATGCATTCTTATCATACTTATATTATGGTCATTAAAAGAACAATTGTGTTTAACGTCATCAAAGACCAAGAACTGTTGCATTTTGTTCCAATTCATCATAAAACTACAATCAAATTCATATATGCATTTAGAGTCACCAATGCCCCAATTTTACAATATGAACTGCAACAAGGGTCAGCCATCAAGGCACATGCTTAGATTCATGTTTGCATCCATATTGTAATTACATTTAAGGTCCATGATGGCCTATGCTTGGATTCATAATGCACAATGTATTTGGCGTCATCCATCAAGGCACATGCTTAGATTCATGTATGCATTCTTATCATACTTATATTATGGCCATCAAAAGAACAACTATGTTTAACGTCATCAAAGACCAAGAACAGTTGCATTTTGTCCCAATTCATCAAAGAACTACAATCAAATTCATGTATGCATATAGAGTCACCAATGCCCCAATTTTACAATATGAACTGCAACAAGGGTCAGCCATCAAGGCACATACTTAGATTCATTTTTGCATCCATATTGTAATTACATTTAGGGTCCATGATGGCCTATGCTTGGATTCATAATGCACAATGTATTTGGCGTCATCCATCGAGGCACATGCTTAGATTCATGTGTGCATTCTTATCATACTTATATTATAGCCATCAAAAGAACAATTGTGTTTAACGTCATCAAAGACCAAGAACAGTTGCATTTTGTCCCAATTCATCAAAGAACTACAATCAAATTCATGTATGCATGTAGAGTCACCAATGCCCCAATTTTACAATATGAACTGCAACAAGGGTCAGCCATCAAGGCACATGCTTAGATTCATTTTTGCATCCATATTGTAATTACATTTAGGGTCCATGATGGCCTATGCTTGGATTCATAATGCACAATGTATTTGGCGTCATCCATCGAGGCACATGCTTAGATTCATGTGTGCATTCTTATCATACTTATATTATGGCCATCAAAAGAACAATTGTGTTTAACGTCATCAAAGACCAAGAACAGTTGCATTTTGTCCCAATTCATCAAAGAACTACAATCAAATTCATGTATGCATTTAGAGTCACCAATGCCCCAATTTTACAATATGAACTGCAACAAGGGTCAGCCATCAAGGCACATGCTTAGATTCATTTTTGCATCCATATTGTAATTACATTTAGGGTCCATGATGGCCTATGCTTGGATTCATAATGCACAATGTATTTGGCGTCATGATGACTCGTGATTCAATATAATGAATCAAAAACTACATTTAACAACATGAAGGGTTGAACATCCCATCAAGACTTAAAAATAAATTATGAAATAAAGAATTGATCTTGCAATCTAATTCAATCTAGGGTCATCAAGGTTTCAATACATCATTCCACTTGAAAAGTATGAATAAAAAAATTATATTGTAGTCCAATTAAGCTAGGGTCATTCTGAATACATAAACAATTCAAGATCATAGAATAAGGAATTCCTCTTGTATTCAAGATTATATAAGCCATAGTTCTATGGGGAAGCATCATTAGATAATCCATTTTACTCAATGAATTCACATTTGAATGCGAGTATATATATATATATATATATAGGAATCAAAAAAGCCATTACCTCTTCAGCTCAATCCTTATTCCTTACTTACACTCCATCAATTCCACCTACCTGTTTGTTGTGGTTGCAGAAACTCTCGCTCCTTAGCATGCTTGTGATCTTCAAACTATGCATCACTAATGAATAAAAAAGCATGGAATATCATACAAATCAGATTCTATTAGGAGTAATGTTAAAAAAATTACGTGTAGTTTAACCTTTAATCCATCTATAAGCAATCCTGGCCATGCTTCCAACATATGCTCTCCTATGTCCTCTAATATCAGCATCATTGTGATTCCACCAAGGGATATGCACATAAATTTTTGGCCAAGGCAGAAGCAATAGAAGATGCCAATGATGTTTTCCCAACAGCTGATGGTCCAACAAAGCACAACACAAGACCCCTTGCAACTAGTTTAAGCTGTAATGCATGCATAAATTAGTAACACATTAAATATCCGAAACAATAGATACTAACAAGCATAGTAAACACGGTATTTGGCAACTTTGTGAACATCCATGAACGTAATTATGTTCTTGACTTTCAATAAACCATAGAATTCATTGCCCTTGTTGCTTTAGTGCATCTCTCAAGTCCAGTTATACCTCTTCACTGTGCTTCTCCCAAGGAACAACAGCACGAAACTGCAATTAACACCATAAAGGGTCGAACATTCACTGAGGAATTAAAATTATGAAATAAAGAATTGAACTTGCAATCTAATTCAATTTAAGGTAACCGAAACTTCAATGGACCATCCCACTTCAAAATTATGAATACAAAATTAATATTATTGTGTCATTAGGCTAGGGTCACTGATAATCATTCTAAATTCACAAAGAAATCAACATTATGGAATAAGAAATTCATCTTGAATTCAATATTAATGAAATTAAATTTAGGGACATTGAGGCTTCAAGGTACCATCCCACTTCAAAATTATGAATAATAAATTGATATTGTAGTGCCATTAGGCTAGGATCACCCATCATTCTGAACTCATGAAGAATTAAAGATTATAGAATAAAAAAATTATCAAGAATTCAATATTTATCAAATTCAATTTAGGATTTAGGATCACCGAGGCTCCAAGAACCATCCCTCGTCAAAATTATAAATCAAAAATTAATACTTAACTACCATTAGACTAGGTTCACCGAGTGCCATTCTGAATTCATAAAGAATACAAGATTATGGAATTGAATCCATCTTAAATTATGGGTCATCAAAGTTTCCACTATTCATAACATTCTTGAATAAATCAAGAATGACAATATGCGACAAAGGGTGCAATCACCACAAAAGTAGAAAACACAAAGCGTTTGCTTATCAAAGGCACAATTTACCTCAAATAAACAAAAGAAATGAGAGATAGAGAATTCAGAGCAGTAGCAACTGTTAAGTGTATGAGGTCCAATCAAGAATCGGACGTTGAATCTTGTTCTCAGGCGAAAGCAATGAATGAATCCAACCACGGACCCAATGTTCGACACCCAAAGCTTTTGTATCGTGGGATTGATCTGTCTTTCTTGGCTCTCCCTTGAATTCTAATTTCTAATTTCTAAGTGCTACTGGGAGCTTTTATAAAAGACACTCATTTTATATTTTTGGGTTGCCTATATTCTTAAAAATATGGGCTACACTCCAGGCCCAACAATAAAGTATGTCAACTGTCATCGAGTCTATATTAATTGTTACATTTTTCCAAAATTAATGTCATCTAATATTTTTTACAGAAATTTTTAAATAATTTAGCGTATAGCATAACTATAAATATTTATTTTATATAATTAAAACTGTGCAACCATGCTGTAAAAAATGAAAGCAGAATTACCTCCAAAGTGGCTAGCACTGACGATGGTACTTCAACCAAGTCCTTCAAGTTCCTTTCCGACAGGATAACTCTCTTAATACCATAACGATGTGCAGCTAATATCTGTGAAATATTGAAAATAGTAACTTCATATCACCTTTTAAGTCTTAATCTCTGAGTGTAGGAAATATGTTTATTTAGATCTGATCATTACATTTAAAGCCACGCACAAATGACAAACTAATTCTACAAAAGCATTAATTCCATTTGTAATGGAAAACTGGGTTCGTATAATTCTGTTTGGTGATTGATTAATTTCTTTTTGGTAAAATATACATAGGCCTTCCCTTCATATTATCCAATAGGCATCCCATCCTCTCTAAGCTATGAAGTGCACAACGCCTTAAAGCACAATTGATGCCCATTTTTCTGTATGTCTATCCCAAACAATTCACACAGATGCATACCTGTCAACTCTTTCTTGAAAGGAAAGAATGCTGAACATACACTGTAAATAGAGCATAGAAACATCCAGTGGATAATTAATATATCTGCTAGTTTATTCCAACTTCTAACAACAACAATTAAGATTTTATCTCGCTAAGTGAAATTGGTTACGTCTATGGACCCTGTGTAGCCAATGGCAGGAGGCAAAAAAATCCTTAGTTTTATGGTGGATGGTGTGGCGGATTGGAAAAAGAAAGGCAGACATGTTCGAAAATAAAATTGTAAAATTTAACCACCAAACTTACAGAAGTAAATAAAAAGATTGAATGGTTTGCATCAAGAACAAGAAACGTAAAATTTTCAAGCAAATTAACCCATGACAGGTTCTTTACTTTTATTTCTTATTTTTCTTGTTAGACTTTCATCTTTACTATATTTCATGTCCATTTTATTAGTATGTTACTTAATTTAAGCCTAAGCTCTGAACTCATTCTATTAAAGTCAATAGTCCTGTGTCAGAAAGTTGACAAAGGTCAAAAAGTATAAGAATTTTACCTTATCCTTGACACCACCAACAGGTAGAACAAGACCCCTGAATGTCATCTCTCCGGTCATAACCGTGTCCAATCTCACCCTTTGCTGACTGAAAAGTGATACCAATGCTGTGACCAAAGTCACACCTGCTGAGGGCCCATCTTTAGGAACACCACTTGCCGGAAAATGTATATGTACATCACGGCCCTCCAAAAGATTAAATCCCTCCGTAGCAGCCAGCATAAGATCAGTTGCCCTTGTCCTTACCTACAAAATCAATCCTTTATAGTCAAAAAAGCTAGTAATGATTCTTGATTTAAACTATGTGTTCAGCACATATAACAGTCAGATGAGAAGAGTTCCAAACAGACAAACATGAGAGCCAATGTGTATTGGAAAGCATTTCGTGCGGTCTTGAATCTAAATGACCAGATTAAGGCCAAAAGATAAAAGAAATGTCACTTGTGCACACTGCAAGATACAATTAAAGGAATTTATTTTATTTTGTCACACACAAACTCTCGTAATTGGTTGTTTTTAAAAGTTTAGACCTATTGAAACAAAAGCCATGTTAAATAACATTGCTTTTGTTTCTTAATCTTTCTTTCCTATTGTTACTGCATGTCTAAAACTTCATATTTCAAATGAAAATGCATTGAAAGAAGTGAGAATTATCTGATCTAATACTCCAGACATATGCACCAAATCCTCATAAATGTATTTTTCATTATGCACACCAGGCCCCTCCAATGTCCCAATTTACTGAATTTCCTTTTATCTCCTGCCTTTCTATTCTAACTGAATCAGCATTTTCTGTACTACAATTTTGTATAAACATTTTGGAATCACAGGTTTAGTCTCTATGCATCCTAATAATGACTCAGTTCTAATTTCATTAACCATTCACTTGGACAAAACCAAATGGCACAAGCAAACAATAAAATGAAAGTATTCCATGTGTCAAAATCTAAAACTTTAAATAACCTCTCACACGTATTTGCAAATGTCATACAAATTAGAAGCTATTCCAAGCAATGTTCAAAATTTCCAATGCAGTTGAACCTTTAATCTGGCTATAAGCTGCCAGGCATGCTTCCAACTATGTTCTCCCATGTACTCTAATACCAGCCTCATCCTTGACTCTGCCAAGGGATATGCGCACAAATTTTCTTCCCAAAGCAGCAGCAATAGAAGATGCCAATGATGTTTTCCCAACACCCGGTGGTCCAACGAAGCACAACACAGGACCCATTGCATCTAGTTTAAGATGTAATATATACATGCACTTAAATTAGTAACACATTAAATTTTGCAAACACTAGATAGGCAGAATAACAGGTGTATGACAACCTTGCGAACTGCCAGGTATTCAATTATCCTTTGCCCAACCTTTACTAAACCATAGTGATCACTGTTCAGCCGCTTCTGTGCAGCTCTCAAGTCCAGTTCAATCTCTTCACTGGTCCTCTGCCAGGGCAGATCAGCAAGAAGATCTAGGTAAACCTGTGAACTCTTATACCCTGGTTGCTGAAGCTGAATTTTGTTAAGACTCCTGAGACAGAAATTATGGTAAAATGAACTGATTGTCTCTTCGAGGTTATAAAACCACTTGAATAATTATAATAACGTTTTATTTTTAATTTTACAGAACTTTTATAGCAAGTAATTTTCTCACAAAGATCAATCATCAGTTCAACACCATATCTAATTAAGTATCCATTGAAAATTACCTCAACTCTCTGTGTGCATGTTTCCATACACTCTGTGGCATTCCTGCACTTTGCATCTTTCTTTCGAGGGTAGCCAAATCATCCTCATCATCATTATCACCAATATCCGTGCATATGTATTTGACAAACATATCACAAAGAGGTGCAAGAAATCTAACCTGCTGGAGCAAAAGAAATTCTGTTTGAGATTTTGACAATTGTCATTCAACCTTTTGTGTAATTTTCTCAGCTACATGTATTGACTGTTGGCATAGACAGACACAAGGCATGTAGAATTAGAGATGATATGATACCAGAACCATATCAAGCAACAGTAACTCTATCACTCACCTGTAAATGCCTGTCAACAAACTCCGTTGCTTTTGAAACCCTCACTTTGGGGTCAACTGAATCCAGCATAGACAATTGTTCTTCAAAACTTATCTCAAAACTAGCAACAAATATATCAGCCAACTTGTGAACTGGAACGTTGTCCAAAAGGACTTTTGTCCTTCCACCAGTTTTTTGTTTCTGTACACAAGCAAGGAAATGTAAGCTACTAATACAAATATAATGCAGAAAGGATGACATTCCCAAAATCTTAAAAATAATAGTTTATAACTATAAAACAAAGGTTCATATCAATATTTTATGCAAACATGGACTATAATGATATTATTCACCCAATCTTAAAAGAATACTAGGTTTTTTAAAGCTCAATTCTAAAATAGAATTTCCGTGTTTTTCATTCCATGATAGAAGTGTTGTTGGTAAAAACATTACCAGCTCCAAAACAAAAATAAGCTTCATGGCAATTGCTTTAAATTGGCGAGACAACATTATGAAATGTTGGTCTTTAAAATGTGGCAAAATTTTTAAACTGAAAATAACAACAAAAGTCTTATCCATTAGGTGAGATTGGCTATATAGATCACATCATGCCATTGGATTCTATTAAAAGCCAAATCCTTGAGATCCAATCAAGAATTGAACATTGAGTCTTGTTCTATGGAAAAAGCATTGAAAGAATGCAACCACAGACCCAACGTACGACACCAAAAGCTTTTGTGTTGAGCGATCGATCTCTTCAATATTTATCAAATTAAATTTAGGATTTAGGATCACCAAGGCTCCAAGAACCATCCCGCATCAAAATTATGAATAAAAAATTAATATTTAATTGCCATTAGACTAGGTTAACTGAGTGCGGTTCTGAATTCAAAAAGAATTCAAGATTATTGAATTGAATCCATCTTAAATTAAGGGTCATCGAAGTTTCCGTTGTTCATAACATTCTTGAATAAATCAAGGATGACAATATGCGACAAAGAGAGCAATCGCCACAAAAGTAAAAAACACAAAGTGTATGGTTATCGAAAGCACCATTTACCTCAAATAAAAAAAAGAAATGAGAAAGAGAGAATTCAAAGCAGCAACACAACTACTGTTAAGTGTATGAGGTCCAATCAAGAATCAGACGTTGAATCTTGTTCTCAGGCGAAAGCATTGAACGAATCCAACCACGTTCAAAACTTTCCGCTGTTCATAACATTCTTGAATAAATCAAGAATGACAATATGGGACAAAGGGTGCAATCGCCACAAAAGTAAAAAACACAAAGTGTTTGCTTATCAAAGACACCATTTACCTCAAATAAACAAAAGAAATGAGAGAGGGTGAATTCAGAGCAGCAAAACGACTGTTAAGTGTATGAGGTTCAATCAAGAATAGGACGTTGAATCTTGTTCTCTAGCGAAAGCATTGAACGAATCCAACCACGGACCCAATGTTCGACACCCAAAGCTTTTGTGTTGTGGGATAGATCTATCTTTCTTGGCTCTCCCTTGAATTCTAATTTCTAATTTCTAACTGCTACTGTGTGTTTTTATAAAAAACACTCATTTAAGATTTTGGGTTGCTTATATTTTTAAAAATATGGGCTTCACTCTAGGCCCAACAATAAAATATGTCAAGTGTCCTCGAGTCTATATTAATTGTTACATTTTTTCAAAATTAATGTCATCTAATTTTTTTTTACTGAATTTTTAAATATTTTAGCGTATAAATATTTATTTTATATAATTAAAACTGTGCAACCATGCTGTAAAACATGAAAGCAGAATTACCTCCAAATTGGCTAGCACTGACGATGGTACTTCAACCAAGTCCTTCAAGTTCCTTTCCGGCAGGATAACTCTCTTAATACCATAACGATGTGCAGCTAATATCTGTGAAATATTGAAAATAGTAACTTCATATCACCTTTTAAGTCTTAATCTGAGTGTAGGGAATATGTTTATTTAGATATGATCATTACATTGAAAGCCACGCACGAATGACAAACTAATTCTACAAAAGCATTAATTCCATTTGTAATGGAAAACTGGGTTCGTATAATTCTGTTTGGTGATTGATTAATTTCTTTTTGGTAAAATATAGGCCTTCCCTTCATATTATCCAATAGGCATCCCATCCACTCTAAGCTATGAAGTTCACAATGCCTTAAAGCACAATTGATGCCCATTTTTCTGTATGTCTATCCCAAACAATTCACACAGATGCATACCTGTCAACTCTTTCCTAAAAGGAAAGAATGCTGAACATACACTGTAAAAGAAACATCCAGTGGATAATTAATATATCTGCTAGGTTATTCTAACTTCTAACAACAACAACTAAGATTTTATCTCGCTAAGTGAAATTGGTTACGTTTATGGACCCTGTGTTGCCAATGGCAGGAGGCAAAAAAATCCTTAGTTTTATGGTGGATGGTGTGGCGGATTGGAAAAAGAAAGGCAGACATGTTCGAAAATAAAATTGTAAAATTTAACCACCAAACTTACAGAAGTAAATAAAAAGATTGAATGGTTTGCATCAAGAACAAGAAACGTAAAATTTTCAAGCAAATTAACCCATCACAGGTTCTTTACTTTTATTTCTTATTTTTCTTGTTAGACTTTCATCTTTACTATATTTCATGTCCATTCTATTAGTATGTTACTTAATTTAAGCCTAAGCTCTGAACTCATTCTATTAAAGTCAATAGTCCTGTGTCAGAAAGTTGACAAAGGTCAAAAAGTATAAGAATTTTACCTTATCCTTGACACCACCAATAGGTAGAACAAGACCCCTGAATGTCATCTCTCCGGTCATAGCCGTGTCCAATCTCACCCTTTGCTGATTGAAAAGTGATACCAATGCTGTGACCAAAGTCACACCTGCTGAGGGCCCATCTTTAGGTACATCACTTGCAGGAAAATGTATATGTACATCACGGCCCTCCAAAAGATTAAATGCCTCCGTAGCAGCCAGCCTAAGATCAGTTGCCCTTGCCCTTACCTACAAAATCAATCCTTTATAGTCAGAAAAGCAAGTAACGATTCTTGATTTAATCTATGTGTTCAGCACATATAACAGTCAGATGAGAAGAGTTCCAAACAGACAAACATGAGAGCCAATGTGTATTGGAAAGCATTTCGTGCGGCCTTGAATCTGAATGACCAGATTAAGGCTAAAAGATAAAAGAAATGTCACTTTTGCACACTGCAAGATACAATTAAAGGAATTTATTTTATTTTGTCACACACAAACACTCTTAATTGGTTGTTTTTAAAAGTTTAGACTTATTTCATCTTATTCTCAAAGGGAACTAATATGAACCATGAGAGAACTACATCACCAGAGAACTGCATCACCAAAGCTAGTCGTTGTAGTTGAAGAGCCTAAAATCTTATAAACCTCCAACTAGTATCTCATACTGCTAATGTAGAACACATCTCATACGGTACAATTGGATTCTAACATCCCACCACATTCCACAACCCTAATGCCCATGCAGATTGACCATGCACTAATCCTTTGACTACTCTCAAGTAAACACTACAATGTTAGCATCACCACCCATGCCATTCATTTGCAACTAAGAAACATGGTGGAAAGCTCTAATATCAATTGATAAGAACATTAGAAGAACAACACCATAAAAACTAACCGGTATAGTAGGAGAGCCCAAGACCTTATAAACACAACACCTTGTAATTGGATCCAAACAGGAGCAAGAGGTCTCAAGATACAATGCTTTTTAGCATACCACACCCCTAGATAATCTTATGCACAAAAGATGCTATAGGTTTTTGAAATACAGAATCCTTACACCCCTTATTCCTATGATTTAATAAAACATATTGAGATGCTAGTAGAATAAAACCAATCAAGATGAAACGAGAATTAAGCCACATAGATTTGACTGCTTACCCATGTTAATGCAATCTGAGCTGATTCTTTTATTACATCACCCAGTTGTCCAGTGAGATGCAGTTCGCCCTTCCCGCCCATTGCTGTAGCCTCTTCAAATTGAACTTCTCCACCAAAAGCAGTCCAAACTAGCCCAAAAAAACCCCAGGGTGACCACACATTCTGCAGCTTCTCTACCATCAAATCTTGGGGGCTGCATTAAATGATATCAACTAATTAGCTATTATTCCTACAAAAGTATATCATCAAATTAATTTTTCTTTAAGATTTGCTTATGAAAAAAATTTCATGGTAACGTCATTACCAAGCCAATTCATTCACGTGTAATATATCAAAGAAATATTGTAAACACGCATTATAACATAGTATTTCATATCAATTACCCCAAGCACTTTTTCAAGCATAGCTTCATCAACAACCAATGGGGAGGCAATCCTGAACGTGTTTGAGATGTCCGGACTATTGACAACAATTGGTATCACTTCCATTTCAACTTCAGTTCCTTCAGCGAGTCTGCTTTCCTCAAGTGGTGTAGCAAGTCCCTGCTTCTGTTTGTTTAATGGAACTATTGTTCTTGCTCTAGAACTCTTACTGCAGTAGCTCGAGCCAAGGCAGCTAGATTTTTCTCCAAATTTCGCAGACCAGCTTCCCCATTATATCTCTGAATGACAAGCTTAAACAATTCCTACATAAAAATAGTTCTTAATTACATTCTATACAAAATTGCTTTCTGAAAAACACAAACAGTGTAGGAAGTATTTCAGTGAGACTATTATGCTTCATGTGTTTTCATTAGTTCTATACCATCCTTTTAGAACAATGGACCTGTAGAAGGAACATTGCAATCACAAGGATCGGTAAAGATTGACTTTTCATGTTCAATCAATAAAATATAAGACCCAACCAAAACATATAAACCACTAATTTTTCAAGATTGTGAAGGCTGAGAAAAAAGATTTACAGTTATAGAAATCTATAAAATTAACTGCTCACTCATACATTTATCTATGCCATCACCATGTAAAATTAATAATACATAGTACCTCTGGAATTTGAAGAAACTCAGAACTCAATCCATGCTGATCTAAAACTCTTGGAATCAAATGCTGCACGACTATGTGGAGCTTTTTCTCAGGTGTATATCCAGGAAGCTTAAATACTTCCATTCTATCAAGAAGTGGTGAAGGAATGGGTTGCAACCTATTTGTTGTAGCCACAAACAATACCTTGGATAGATCAAATGGGACATTCAAATAGCTAGCTAATATTAAGGAACAACAACAAAATTAATCTCTCTTTTTGTTTTTACAATAGAAGATAAAATATTAGTGAGAAAGGGGGGAAGCAAAAATGAACATTTCTGGTAAAGTAATGGATATAAACCAGGGTATACATTAACACAATTCACTTACTAAAAAAAGTCAACTAAAATTAAGATTGACTTATCCTTAACAATCAAATTGTCTAAGAGACTGATAGTGAAATATTCACAAAAATAAATTGGTAGTTAGTCAGATCAAGATCAAAATAAGAATCTTTCTTATTCTAGGAAAAACTCAAATGTGAGCTGACAATCTTTCTTGTAGTGTCATTAAGCAAGGGTCACCGAGGGTCATTACAAATCCAAGCATTTTTACTATACAAATGGCTTTAAGGGTCATCCATCAAGGCACATGCTTAGATTCATGTATGCATTCTTATCATACTTATATTATGACCATCAAAAGAACAATTGTGTTTGACGTCATCAAAGACCAAGAACAGTTGCATTTTGTCCCAATTCAACAAAGAACTACAGTCAAATTCATGTATGCATTTAGAGTCACCAATGCCCCAATTTTACAATATGAACTGCATCAAGGGTCAGCCATCAAGGCACATGCTTAGATTCATGTTTGCATCCATATTGTAATTACATTTAGGGTCCTTGATGGCGTATGCTTGGATTCATAATGCACAATGTATTTGGCGTCATGAAGACTCGTGATTCAACATAATGAATCAAAACTACACTTAACAACATGAAGGGTTGAGCATCCCATTAGGACGTCAAAATAAATTATGACATAAAGAAGTGATCTTGCAATCTAATTCAATAAAGGCTTATCAAGGCTTCAATAGGACATCCTACTTCAAAAGTATGACTAAAAAAATTATATTGTAGTGCAATTACGCTAGGATAACGGAGGGTCATTCTGAAAACATAAACAATTCAAGATAATAGAATAAGGAATTTCTATTAAATTTAATGTTAATCGAACTCAATGAGTTTAGTGAGGCTTCAAGGGACTATCCTGCTTCAAAATTATGAATAATAAATTCATATTGTAGTGTCATTAAGCTAGCGTAACAGAGGGTCATTACCAATTCATGAAAAATTCAAGATTATAGAATATTCATCCTAAATTCAATGTTAATCAAATTTAATTTAGGGTCAAGATTCAAGGACCATCCCACTTCAAAATTATGATACATAATTCATATTGTGCATGTCAAAATTATGAATAAAAATTCATATTATAATTGCCATTAGGCTAGGGTCACCATACCTCGTGTAGCCAAATGTCTATCAAAATCAACCTTGACTTGTAGATTTTTATTTTGCAAAAATAGGTCAAATAAGGAAGGGTCAATTTGGTGAAAAAAACTATCCAAATTCTATTTCTTAATTTATTAACAAGAAAACTACAATAGTATAAAATAATAGATTTCCCATACAAACAAGCTGATACCAAAGAAAAAGATGAAGGATTACCAGTCAGATATTTTTAAGATAGCTTTGCAGTGTGGTACGTTGCTCTTGTGCTTAGTTCCTGCGTTCCTTGACACTAAACCTGCACAAACCATCAAGAATAACTATTTGTGCGACCCTCCTACATGAGTTCTGCACTCCTCTTGATAAATGTATAGTTTGAGCATTTACCTCGAACAGCCAAATGTCTACCAAAATCAACCTTGATTTGTAGATTTTTATTTTCCAAAATCTGTCAGATAAATACAGGCCAATTTTGTTTAAGAAACTATCCAACTTCTATTGCTTAATTTGTTGTCAAGAAATCTACAACGATATCAAAATATAGATTTTCCATACAAAAAAGCTTATGCAAAAGAGAAAGATGAAGGATTACCGGTCACACACTTTTAAGATATCTTTGTAGTGTGGTCCACTCCTCCTGTGCTCAATTCCTGCCTTTCTGGACACAAAATCTCCACAAACCTTCAAGAATAACTATGTTCCTGACACCCTTACTTGAGTTCTGCATTCCACTTGAAAAATGTATTGTTAGAACATTTACCTCATGTAGCCAAATGTCTATCAAAATCAACCTTGGCTTGTAGATTTTTATTTTGCAAGAATCTGTCAGATAAGGAAGGATCAATTTGGTTAAGAAAACTATCCAACTTCTGTTTATTAATATATGAACAAGAAAACCACAAGAGTATAAAAACATAGATATCCCATACAAGCAAGCTGAAACCAAAGAAAAAGATGAAGGGTTACCAGTCAGACATTTTTAAGATATCTTTGCAGTGTGGTACGTTCCTCATATGTTTAGTTTCTGCCTTCCTTGACACTAAACCTGCACAAACCAACAAGAATAACTATGTGTGCGACATTAGTTCTGCACTTCTCTTGATAAATGTACTGTTTGAACATTTACCTCGTACAACCAAAGGTCTCCCAAAATCAACCTTGATTTGTAGATTTTTATTTTGCAAAAATCTGTCAGACAAATACAGGCTAATTTTATTTAAGAAACTATCCAACTTTTGTTGCTTAATTTTTATCAAGAAAACTACAACGGTATCAAAATATAGATTTTCCACACAAAAAAGCTTATGCAAAAGAAAAAGATGAAGGATTACCAATCAGACACTTCTAAGATATCTTTGTAATGTGGTACATTCCTCTTATGCTTAGTTCTTGCCTTCCTGGACATAAAATCTGCACAAACCTTCAAGAATAACTATGTATGTGACCCTCTTCCTTGAGTTCTGCATAACACTTGAAAAATGTATTGTTAGAGCATTTAACTCGTGTAGCCAAATGTATATCAAAATCAACCTTGACTTGTAGATTTTTATTTTGCAAAAATCTGTCAGATAAGAAAGGGTCAATTTGTTTAAAAAAACTATCCAAATTCTATTTCTTAATTGATTAACAAGAAAACTACAATAGTATAAAATTATAGATTTCCCATACAAACAAGCTGATACCAAAGAAAAAATGAAGGATTACCAGTCAGAAATTTTTAAGATGTCTTTGCAGTTTGGTACGTTGCTCTTGTGCTTAGTTCCTGCGTTCCTTGACACTAAACCTGCACAAACCATAAAGAATAACTATTGTGCGACCCTCCTACATGAGTTCTGCACTCCTCTTGATAAATGTATAGTTTGAGCATTTACCTCGTACAGCCAAATGTCTCCCAAAATCAACCTTGATTTGTAGATTCTTATTTTGCAAAAATCTGTCAAACAAATACACGCTAATTTTGTTTAAGAAACTATCCAACTTTTATTGCTTAATTTTTATCAAGAAAACTACAACGGTATCAAAATATAGATTTTCCATACAAAAAAGCTTATGCAAAAGAAAAAGATGAAGGATTACCAATCAGACACTTCTAAGATATCTTTGTAACGTGGTACATTCCTCTTATGCTTAGTTCTTGCCTTCCTGGACATAAAATCTGCACAAACCTTCAAGAATAACTATATATGTGACCCTCTTACTTGAGTTCTGCATAACACTTGAAAAATGTATTGTTAGAGCATTTACCTCGTGTAGCCAAATGTATATCAAAATCAACCTTGACTTGTAGATATTTATTTTGCAAAAATCTGTCAGATAAGGAAGGGTCAATGTGGTTAAAAAAACTATCCAAATTCTATTTCTTAATTGATTAACAAGAAAACTACGATAGTATAAAATTATAGATTTCCCATACAAACAAGCTAATACCAAAGAAAAAGATGAAGGATTACTAGTCACAAATTTTTAAGATATCTTTGCAGTGTGGTACGTTCCTCATATGCTTAGTTTCTGCCTTCCTTGACACTAAACCTGCACAAACCATGAACAATAACTATGTGTGCGACTTTAGTTCTGCACTTCTCTTGATAAATGTACTGTTTGAGCATTTATCTCGTACAGCCAAATGTCTCCCAAAATCAACCTTGATCTGTAGATTTTCATTTTGCAAAAATCTGTCACACAAATACAAGCTAATTTTGTTTAAGAAACTTTCCAACTTTTGTTGCTTAATTTTTATCAAGAAAACTACAACGGTATCAAAATATAGATTTTCCATACAAAAAAGCTTATTCAAAATAAAAAGATGAAGGATTACCAATCAGACACTTCTAAGATATCTTTGTAACGTGGTACATTCCTCTTATGCTTAGTTCTTGCCTTCCTGGACATAAAATCTGCACAAACCTTCAAGCATAACTATGTATGTGACCCTCTTACTTGAGTTTTGCATAACATTTGAAAAATGTATTGTTAGAGCATTTACCTCGTGTAGCCAAATGTATATCAAAATCAACCTTGACTTGTAGATATTTATTTTGCAAAAATCTGTCAGATAAGGAAGGGTGAATTTGGTTAAAAAAACTATCCAACTTCTGTTTCTTGATTTATTAACAAGAAAACTACAAGAGTATAAAAATATAGATTTCCGAAACAAACAAATTGTTACCAAAGAAAAAGATGAAGGATTACCGGTTAGACATTTTTAAGATATCTTTGCAGTGTGGTACGTTCCTCTTGTGCTTAGTTCCTGCCTTCCTTGATACTAAACCTGCACAAACCATAAAAAATTACTATGTGCGCGACACTCCTACATGTGTTTTGCACTCCTCTTGATAAATGTATTGTTTGATCAAAATCAACTTTGATGTTGCAAAAATATGTCTGAGAAGTAAGGTCCATTTTGGTTTTAGAAACTATCTCCTGTTTTAATTTCCTGTTTTCTCGAATAATTACACGAATTCTACCTTATTTTCACCTTGTTTCGTGTTTTTAATTATTTCTCGAAGAAATAGTGAAAACACCAAAATGTTGGTTATGGAATTTCCCATACAAATCTTACAAAATAGTGATATTTTTGTAAATTTTTGTAGAAAAAGAAAACATTTTTTTAAGTTTAATCACTTTATAGAGTTAAAAAATTATTAGGCTTTTGTAATTATGAAAATCTGGAAATGAACAAAATAAAATTATGTCAGAAGAAAATTTTTGATTGATACAACTTAATATAGATTGAAGATGGAACGATGAACTATTAGAATACACAATAATTTTATCAAGAACTAGATTCGAGATTCATAAAGTGACACAAAGTGTACTCCCTTGAGGTATACCTAGTATGTCAATCAACAACATCATTCTGATTTTTCCTATCATGCTTATGATAATCCGTTCAACCACCTTCAACTTTGAGCTTTGGTATGGAGAATCAATTCCTACACATACAAGGAATGGGAATAGTAATGAATATTGGAGAACTACATTTTATTTTTCAAAACTGGAAACATAAAATCTAGTCTATCACCAGTTCCTTTTTTTTAAATATGAATTTTATTTATTTGCTTGACGACATTCATCAACATGCCACCCAAAATAATTTCATTTCCAATCTATGAGCATATCTTTTCATGTTAGCAGATCTACTTTTATATAAACACACTCACTGCCTCTGGAATCTAAAGAAACTCAGAACTCAACCCATGTTACTCTGAAACTCTTGGAATAAAATGCCGCATGGCTTTTTGAGTTTTCCCCTGGTATATATCCACAAAGCGCAATTACTTTCATCCTATCAAGAGGTGGAGGAATAGGTTGTAACCTATTTGCTATAGCCAAAAAAAAAACATTGCAACGATCAAATGGAAAATTCAAACATCTAAATAAAAAAAAAAAATTATTTTGAAACTCTGCCTTACTAAAAAATAAAAAGGATTAAAAGACATTAAGAAGGAACCACGTTAAAGAGAGAGGAAGCTGTGTGTTGTTTTGGAGAAATTAATGATCTGTGCACAATATTAAAAAAATTCATATATGGTGACAGGTAAATAATTTACACAAGAGTGAGCTGAAGTTGATGTTGTATGGAGAGCACTTGAAAGATAGAGTTGCTCACCCATGCCATTCATTTGCAACTAAGAAACATGGAGGAAAGCTCTAATATCAATTGATAAGAGCATTAGAAGAACAACACCATAAAAACTGACCGGTATAGTAGGAGAGCCCAAGAGGTCTCAAGATACAATGCTTAGTAGCATACCACACCCCAAGATAATCTTATGCACACAAGATACTATAGATTTTTGAAATACAGAATCCTTACACCCCTTATTCCAATGGTCTAAAAAAACATTTTGAGATGCTAGTAGGATAAAACAAGTCAAGATAAAACGAGAATTAAGCCACTTAGATTTGATTGCTTACCCATGTTAGTGCAATCTGAGCTTATTCTTTCATTACATCACCCACTTGTCCAGTGAGATGCAGTTCGCCCTTCCCCAACATTGTTCTAGCCTCTACAAACTGAACTTCTCTGCCAAAAGCAGTCCAAACTAGCCCAACAGAGACCCCAAGGGTAGCAACACGTTCTGCAGCTTCTCTACCATCAAATCTTGGGGGCTGCGTTAAATGATATCAACTAATTAGCTATTATTCCTACAAGAGTCTATCATCAAATTAATTTTCCTTTAAGATTTTCTTATGAAAAAAATTTCATGATAACGGCATTACCAAGCCAATTCATTCACATGTAATATATCAAAGAAATATTGTAAACACACACTATAACATAGTATTGCATATCAATTACCCCCAAGCACTTTTTCAAGCATAGCTTCATCAACAACCAATGGAGAGGCAATCCTGAACGTGTTTGAGATGTCCCAACTGTTGACACCAATTGGTATCACTTCCATTTCAAATTCAGCTCCTTCAGCGAGTCTGTATTCCACAAGTGGTGTAGCAGGTTCCTGCATCCCTTTGTTTAATGGAACTACTTGTTCTTGCTCTCGAACTCTTACTGCAGCAGCTCGAGCCAAGGCAGCTAGATTCCTCTCCAAATTTTGCACACCAGCTTCCCTAGTATATCTCTGAATGACAAGCTTCACCATTACCTACATAAAAATAGTTCTTAATTATATTCTATACAAAGTTTCTTTCTAAAGAACACAAACAGTATGGAAAGTATTTCAGTGAGACTATTATGCTTCATATGTTTTCATTAGTTTTATAGCATCCTTTTAGAACAATGGACATGTAGAAGGAAAGAATGCAATCACAAGGATTAGTAAAGAAAGACTTTCGATGTTCAATCAATAAAATGTAAGACCCAACCAAAACATAGAAACCACTAATTTTCCAAGATTGTGAAGACTGAGAAAAAAGATTTATAGTTATAGATAATTATAAAATCAATTGCTCACTCATACATTTATCTATACCATTACCATGTAAAATTAATAATACATCATACGTCCCCTTTATTCCTTTTGTTTTGCACTTCCCGTGAATGAAAAGCAACTTTGCATGTTTCCGAAACTATTTTCATATCAAAAAACATTCAATACCTCTGGAATCTGAAGAAACTCAGAACTCAATCCAAGCTGATCTAAAACTCTTGGCATCAAATGCTGCACGACTATGTGGAGCTTTTCCTTAGGTGTATATCCAGGAAGCTCAATTACTTCCATTCTATCAAGAAGTGGTGGAGGAATGGGTTGCCACCTATTTGTTGTAGCCACAAACACTACCTTGGATAGATGAAATGGGACATTCAAATAGCTAGCTAATATTAAGGAACAACAACAAAATTAATCTCTCTTTTTGTTTTTACAACAGAAGATAAAATATTAGTGAGAAAGGGGAAGCAAAAATGAACATTTCTGGTAAAGTAATGGATATATATCAGGGTATACATTCACACAATTCCCTTACTAAAAAACGTCAACTAAAATTAAGATTAACTTATCCTTAACAATCAAATCATCTAAGAGACTGATAGTGAAATATTCACAAAAATAAATTGTTAGTTAGCCAGATCAAGATCAAAATAAGAGTCTTTCTTATACTAGGAAAAACTCAAATGTGACCTGACAATCAGATAGTAAAAATGCAAAAGAACATGGAGAAATGCTAGCAACACACTCTTTATTATTGACTAAAATTTTTTAGAAATCATGAAAATTTATGGGCTCCACTTCTCATTTAATGAACTCCTCTTATGATTTTGTAGTTTTTAATAATTTTTTACCAATTGAAAAGAGTGTGGTAGAAAGAGTATGACACAGGGTGTTGTGAGCATTCCTCAAAGAACAGGTGTCCAACACCAGGAAATAGGTATTGCATTATTCATTATTTCAACTGAAATGTGGGGTGTGTAAAAGAGAAAAAAATTCTTCATTAGAAAGGATATCTATCTAGTATCTACATATATCATCACATCCAACAAGGGAGAAGAGCAAATTGAGGGAACACATGTTGAAGTGTAAAAGATACTCATCATTCAAAGATTTATTTTGTTCGGGATCAAGAACCTCCAGCAATGCTGAAGTTGGATCTCCACGAATATCAGAACATGTCTTGTCAACTTCATCAAGCAATATGACAGGATTGCAAACAGCTACTCTCTATAAGAGAAATGTGAAAAGCACCTATCAGTCTAAGATTCAATGAGGGAAAAACACAGCAATAACTACACTATATATTCAATTTTGTTTGGTCCAATCTTAATGCTTGCCCTTCAAGTATGTGTTAGTGTGTAGAGGAAGAAAAAAACCAGTATACTAGCTTTACAATACTTCTTATGGACCATAATGTATATATGTGAGATAATGTCTTCTACATCTATATCTGTGCATCCATAAAATATGATAATTAACATTTTCTAATTCTCGTACAAGCACACAATTTACAAATATCGATTGAATATTTTTTACATTATAAAGCAAGAAAGAAACCTTACATCATAATATGATCATAAAAGAATAAAGAACACTATCCCATGAATTCAGCCACATGAATTCCCTAATCAGTAATCACAACGACATGTCAACCTCTGTATTATCACTTTAATCCTTCAACTTCAGTGGCCTTTCTTTCCTTTATGAAAAAAATTATTAGGAGAAATGAAAATAATATGATAGTCCAGGAGGATCCAAAATCCTCCCAGAAACAAAGCACAGAAACCAAAAAAGAATAGTTTAAAGAAAGAAAAACAAAAAAAGGGCTCTCCAGTCCATTTGCGTATCTGATTCAGATTTTTGAAAACCATCTATGAAAACAGTGTCCCTCATGCTCTCCTCTATTGAAACAAAAGCCATGTTAAATAACATTGCTTTTATTTCTTAATCTTTCTTTCCTATTGTTACTGCATGTCTAAAACTTAGTATTTCAAATGAAAATGCATTGAAAGAAGTAAGAATTATCTGATCTAACACTTCAGTCATATGCAGCAAATCCTCATAAATGTATTTTTCATTGTGTACACCAGGCCCCTACAATGTCCCAATTTACTGAATTTCCTTTTATCTCCTCCTTTTCTAATCTAACTGAATCAGCATTTTCTGTACTACAATTTTGTATAAACATTTTGGAATCTCAGGTTTAGTCTCTATGCATCCTAATAATGACTCAGTTCTAGTCTCATTCACTATTCACTATGACAAAACCAAATGGCACAAAGCAAACAATAAAATGAAAACATTCCATGTATCAAAATCTAAAACTTTCAATGACCTCCCACATGTATTTGCAAATGTCATACAAAGTACAAGCTATTCCAAGCAATGTTCAAAATTTTCAATGCAGTTGAACCTTTAATCCGGCTATAAGCCGCCCAGGCAAGCTTCCAACTATGTTCTCCGGTGTACTCTAATATCAGCCTCATCTTTGAGTCCGCCAAGGGATATGCGCACAAATTTGCTTCACAAATTTGCTTAACCTTAACTAAACCATAGTGATCACTCTCCAGTCACTTCTGTGCAGCTCTGAAGTCCACTTCAATCTCTTCACTGGTCTTCTGCCAGGGTAGATCAGCAAGAAGCTCTAGGTAAACCCATGAACTGTTATACCCTGGTTGCTCAGGCTGCATTTTTTTAAGCCTCCTGAGACAGAAATTATGGTAAAATGAACTGATTGTCTCTCCGAGGCTATAAAATCACTTGAATAATTATAATAACATTTACTTTTTCATTTTACAGAACTTTTATAGCAAGTAATTTTCTCATAAAGATCAATCAACAGTTCATCACCATATCTAATTATGTGTCGATTGAAAAGTACCTCAACTCTCTGTGTGCATGTTTCCATACACTCTGTGGTATTCCTGCACTTTGCATCTTTCTTTCGAGGGGAGCCAGATTATCCTCATCATCATCATGACCAAGTTCCTCTTTTGTAGCCCTCATCTAAAATATAATTCCATAAAACAGACAATAAGAACATTTCAATTAGATTAACACAAATAAACAAAGCAGAAAAATGCTCCTCTGCAGCAAAGCCAGCCAAGATTTTCTTAATCCTTGACAATACAGATTGTTATTTACCTATATATCATATATTACTGCCATTAAGGAGAGAAGAAACATTCTCTGCTAATGCATACTCTGCACACAGACTTCCTAGTTACCATAATAGTCTGAAAAAACTATTGGCTTGAAACATGTAATTGAATTTTAGTGAGGTATAACTCTTTTCTCAATATAACACCAATATTCGTGCATCTGTATTTGACAAACATATCACAAAGAGGTGCAAGAAAGCTAACCTTCTGGAGCAAAAGAAATTCTTTTTGAGATTTTGACAATTGTCCTTCAACCTTTTGTGTAATTTTCTCAGCTACACGTATTGACAGTTGGCATAGACAGAAACAAGGCAAGTAGAATTAGAGATGATATGATACCAGAACCATATCAAGCAACAGTAACTCTATCACTCACCTGTAAATGCCTGTCAACTAACTCAGTTGCTTTTGAAAGCCTCGCTTTGGGGTCAACTGAATCCAGCATAGACAATTGTTCTTCAAAACTTATCTCAAAACTAACAACAAATATATCAGCCAACTTGTGAACTCGAACGTTGTCCAAAAGGACTTTTGTCCTTCCACCAGTTTTTTGTTTCTGTACACAAGCAAGGAAATGTAAGCTACTAATACAAATATAATGCAGAAAGGATGACATTCCCAAAATCTTAAAAATAATAGTTTATAACTATAAAACAAAGGTTCATATCAATATTTTATGAAAAAATGGACTAGAATGATATTATTCACCAAATCTTAAAAGAATACTAGGTTTTTTAAAGCTCAATTCTAAAATAGAATTTCCGTGTTTTTCATTCCATGATAGAAGTGTTGATGGTAAAAACATTACCAGCTCCAAAACAGAAATAAGCTTCATGGCAGTTGCTTTAAATTGGCAAGACAACATTATGAAATCTTGGTCTTTATAATGTGGCAAAATTTTTAAACTGAATATAGCAACAAAAGTCTTATCCACTAGATGAGATTGGCTATACAGATCACACCACGCCATTGGATTCTATTAAAAGCCAAATCCTTGAGGGATATTATTCACCATGAGATCCCTCTTAACAACTTACACCAATGTTCTTCTCGGTCTCTCTCTCCCCCTTTAACAAGACTAACATACAATTTTTCCTCCTCACTAGTGCTTCACATGGTCTTCTTATGGAAAAAACTACTTCAGGACCTTTTAAACTCACATGCCCCGTCCTTGTTAGAAAATATACAATTAAAATTAAAACATTGAATGTTGCTGTCATTTTCTGATCTTTAACATCATATGAATCTTAAAACATATCTCAAATCATCATATTTAACTTATTCCGTTCTCAGACATTATCACAAGTTTGGGGTGTCCTAACTATTGACAATTCACTAATCTATGCATTCAAAGCCAGAAAACAAAAATTGCAATATATAGCATTCACATCAAGTGGAACGCATTAATTGTTTATACACTATAAAATATCAAATCTTTGGTGGAGCATATCACTATCTCGTATACAACTCTTACATAGTGTTATCCATTAGCCAACTGCTATCTTAATTTGTTACCAAATACCAAAATCTTTGCTGGAGCATATCACTATTATTAATTTCTTTCTTATTGTTACCGCACGTCTAAAATTTACTCATTTCAAATGAGAATTCAAATTATCTAATCTAACGCTTCAGTCCTATGCACCAAATCCTCAATAAATATATTTTTCATTATGCAGAACAAGCCCTATCATTTTCCCAACATAAAAATTACTGAATAAGCATTTTTTGCACTGTGGTTGCAGTACCAGCATTTAGAATCTTAGATTCAGTCTCCATGCCTCATAATTCTGATTCATCTCTAGTCTCATCTACTAGAACAAAACCAAATAGAAAAGGCAAACAAGAATATGAAAACATTCCTTGTATCAAAAAACCTAAAACTATCAATAAAATGGCAAAAAGCAAACAAGAATATGAAAGCATTCCATGCATAAAAATTAGTAAAATTATCAATAAGTTCTCACTTGTATTTGCAAATGTCATACAAATTAAACATTATTACGAGTAATGTTAAAAAAAATTTAAGTGTAGTTTAACCTTCAATCCATCTATACGCTGCCATGGCATGCTTCCAACATACACTGTCCTCCTTTGTCCTCTAGTATCAGCCTCATCCTGTCTCCCAAGGAATATGCACACAAATTTTCAGACAAGGGGGAAGCAATAGAAGATGCCAATGATGTTTTCCCAGCACTTGGTTGTCCAACAAAACTCTCCAATAGACCCCTTGCATCAAGTGTAGTAATTTGTCATATTCAATCAATATTAAAATATAAACTTTAGAAAAACCAAGCATAATCCATTATTCCATTTAATTCAAGAATGCATTCCAATTGCATTTAAAGCCATCAGACTTAACACAGTAGCATTCAAAAGTCACCAAGGTACAATGTATTTTATCTCAATTTTACAATATGAATTTAAGATCATCAAGTATCTTGCTTTAGGTTCATCGAGTAATTCTATTTAGCATCATCAAAGACTCAGGCACAGTGAATTCCATCTCATTTTTACTATATGAATGGATTTAAGGGTCATCCATCGAGACACATGCTTAGATTCATGTATGTATTCTTATCATACTTATATTATGGTCATTAAAAGAACAATTGTGTTTAACGTCATCAAAGACCAAGAACGGTTGCATTTTGTCCCAATTCATCAAAAAACTACAATCAAATTTATGTATGCATTTAGAGTCACCAATGCCCCAATTTTACAATATGAGCTGCAACAAGGGTCAGCCATCAAGGCACATGCTTAGATTCATTTTTGCATTCATATTGTAATTACATTTACGGTCCATGATGGCCTATGCTTGGATTCATAATGCATAATGTATTTGGCGTCATCCATCAAGGCACATGCTTAGATTCATGTATGCATTCTTATCATACTTATATTATGGCCATCAAAAGAACAACTGTGTTTAACGTCATCAAAGACCAAGAACAGTTGCATTTTGTCCCTATTCATCAAAGAACTACAATCAAATTCATGTATGCATTTAGAGTTACCAATGCCCCAATTTTACAATATGAACTGCAACAAGGGTCAGCCATCAAGGCACATGCTTAGATTCATTTTTGCATTCATATTGTAATTACATTTACGGTCCATGATGACCTATGCTTGGATTCATAATGCACAATGTATTTGGCGTCATCCATCAAGGCACATGCTTAGATTCATGTGTGCATTTTTATCATACTTATATTATGGCCATCAAAAGAACAATTGTGTTTAACGTCATCAAAGACCAGGAATAGTTGCATTTTATCCCAATTCATCAAAGAACTACAATCAAATTCATGTATGCATTTAGAGTCACCAATGCCCCAATTTTACAATATGAACTGCAACAAGGGTCAGCCATCAAGGGACATGCTTAGATTCATTTTTGCATCCATATTGTAATTACATTTAGGGTCCATGATGGCCTATGCTTGGATTCATAATGCACAATGTATTTGGCGTCATGATGACTCGTGATTCAACATAATGAATCAAAAACTACACTTAACAACATGAAGGGTTGAACATCCCATCAAGACTTAAAAATAAATTATGAAATAAAGAATTGATCTTGCAATCTAATTCAATCTAGGGTCATCAAGGTTTCAATACACCATTCCACTTGAAAAGTATGAATAAAAAAATTATATTGTAGTCCAATTAAGCTAGGGTCATCGAGGGTCATTCTGAATACATAAACAATTCAAGATCATAGAATAAGGAATTCCTCTTGTATTCAAGATTATATAAGCCATAGTTCTATGGGGAAGCATCATTAGATAATCCATTTTACTCAATGAATTCACATTTGAATGCGAGTATATATATATATATATATACAGGAATCAAAAAAGCCATTACCTCTTCAGCTCAATCCTTATTCCTTACTTACACTCCACCAATTCCACCTACCTGTTTGTTGTGGTTGCAGAAACTCTCGCTCCTTAGCATGCTTGTGATCTTCAAACTATGCATCACTAATGAATAAAAAAGCAAGGAATATCATACAAATCAGATTCTATTAGGAGTAATGTTAAAAAAATTACTTGTAGTTTAACCTTTAATCCATCTATAAGCAATCCTGGCCATGCTTCCAACATATGCTCTCCTATGTCCTCTAATATAAGCATCATTGTGATTCCACCAAGGGATATGCACATAAATTTTTGGCCAAGGCAGAAGCAATGGAAGATACCAATGATGTTTTCCCAACACCTGGTGGTCCAATGAAGCACAACACAGGACCCATTGCATCTAGTTTAAGATGTAATATATACATGCACTTAAATTAGTAACACATTAAATTTTGCAAACACTAGAAAGGCAGAATAACAGGTGTATGACAACCTTGCGAACTGCCAGGTATTCAATTATCCATTGCCCAACCTTCACTAAACCATAGTGATCACTGTTCAGCCGCTTCTGTGCAGCTCTCAAGTCCAGTTCAATCTCTTCACTGGTCCTTTGCCAGGGCAGATCAGCAAGAAGCGCTAGGTAAACCTGTGAACTCTTATACCCTGGTTGCTGGAGCTGAATTTGTTAAGACTCCTGAGACAGAAATTATGGTAAAATGAACTGATTGTCTCTTCGAGGCTATAAAACCACTTGAATAATTATAATAACGTTTTATTTTTAATTTTACAGAACTTTTATAGCAAGTAATTTTCTCACAAAGATCAATCATCAGTTCAACACCATATCTAATTAAGTATCCATTGAAAATTACCTCAACTCTCTCCGTGCATGTTTCCATACACTCTGTGGCATTCCTGCACTTTGCATCTTTCTTTCGAGGGTAGCCAAATCATCCTCATCATCATTATCACCAAGTTCCTCTTTGATAGCCCTCATCCGAAATATAATTACATAAAACAGACATTAAGAACATTTGAATTAGATTAACACAAATAAAAAAAGCAGAAAAATGCTCCTCTGCAGCAAAGCCAGCCAAGATTTTCTTATTACTTGACAATATAGATTGTTACTTACCTAAATATCATATATTACTGGCATTAAGGAAAGAAGAAACATTCTCTGCAAATGCATACTCTGCACACAGACTTCCTAGTTATCATAATAGTCTAAAAAAACTATCATTTTCTGAACTTTAGCATTATATGAATCTTAAAACATATCTCAAATCATCATATTTAACTTATTACATTCTTAGACAAAATCACAAGTTTGGGAGTGTCGTAACTATTGACAGTTCATTAATCTATGCATTCGTAGCCAGAAAGCAAAAACTGCAATATATAGCATTTACATCAAGTGGAACGCATAGGTATCAAAAAAATAATTTAATTGTTTATACACTATAAAATATCAAATCTTTGGTGGAGCGTATCACTATCAGGTATACAACTCTTACAGAGTATTATCCATTAGCCAAAGGCTGAAATCGCCACAAAAGTAAAAAACACAAAGCATTTGCTTATCGAAGACACCATTTACCTCCAATAAACAAAAGAAATGAGAGAGAGAGAGAATTTAGAGCAGCAACACGACTGTTAAGTGTATGAGGTCCAATCAAGAATCGGACATTGAATCTTGTTCTCTGGCGAAAGCAATGAACGAATCCAACCACGGACCCAACATTCGACACCCAAAGCTTCTGTGTTGCGCGATCGATCTCTTCAATATTTATCAAATTCAATTTAGGATTTAGGATCACCGAGGCTCCAAGAACCATCCCGCGTCAAAATTATGAATAAAAAATTAATAATTAACTACCATTAGACTAGGTTCACCGAGTGTCATTCTGAATTCATAAAGAATTCAAGATTATGGAATTGAATCCATCTTAAATTAAGGGTCATCGAAGTTTCCGTTGTTCATAACATTCTTGAATAAATCAAGGATGACAATATGAGACAAAGAGTGCAATCACCACAAAAGTAAAAAACACAAAGTATTTGCTTATCAAAGGCACCATTTACCTCAAATAAACAAAAGAAATGAGAGAGAGAATTTAGAGCAGCAACACGACTGTTAAGTGTATGAGGTCCATTCAAGAATCGGACGTTGAATCTTGTTCTCTGGCGAAAGCATTGGTCGAATCCAACCATGGACCAAAAGTTCAACACCCAAAGCTTTTGTATTGCGATCTGTCTTTCTTGGCTCTTCCTTGAATTCTAATTTCTAATTTCTAAGTGCTACTTTGAGTTTTTATAAAAAGACACTCATTTTAGATTTTGAGTTCCTTATATTCTTAAAAATATGGGCTACACTCCATGCCCAACAATAAATTATGTCAACTGTCCTCGAGTCTATATTAATTGTTACATTCATAGTAGTTAATCCCAAATAGCGGAGTGGAGCAGTTGGGATAATGGGATAGCCGCTATTCTAATATTATATATATATATATTAAAAAATTATTAATATATTTATATTATATATATAAGTTCAAAAACATAAACATTACTCAAAATTCATAAACTAACAAATATCCTTAATAATAAAAATTCATAAAACGATTCAAATTCAAATAGTACAAAGTAAAAATGCAGAATTGCAGAAAAAACAGAAAACAAAAACTGAAAAAATGCAAAATACAGAATTGCAGAAAAAAACAGAAAACAAAAACTGAAAAATGCAAAAAACAGAATTGCAGAAAAAAAAAAACAGAAAACAAAAATTGAAGAAATGGAAAAATCAGAATTGTAGAAAAAAAAATAAAAAACAAAAACTGAAGAAATGCAAAAAACAGAATTGCAGAATTGCAGAAAAAAACAAAAAACAAAAATTGAAGGAATGCAAAAAAACAGAGCAAAAAAAAACAGCAAAAAAAACTTAAGAAATGCAAAAATTATTTCAAAGTCGCCGGATAAGGTTGCTAGAGTATGTCGCCGAAGGTGACAGTGAAGAAAAATAACACAAGGAAGGAGGAGGAGAATCAGACGAAAGATGATAAACAAGGAAGAAGAAATGTAAGGTTTTTTAACTTTTAAAACCCTAAATCGCAAAAAGTCAAAAATACCCTCACTAACGTTTTAAACAGGAGGGCTTTGTCTTTTCCCCTTCCGGAACACAGGGAAGACGAAATAGCGGCCACTCCGCCGCGATTTCGCACTGTCGCGACCGCGACAGCAAACTGCGCCGCTACGCCAGCTCCGTCGCGACCCACCACCGCTCCGCCTAGCGGCCACTCCGCTATTGACTACCATGGTTACATTTTTCAAAAATTAATGTCACCTAATTTTTTTTACTGAAATCTTTAAATATTTTAGCGTATAGCATAAATATAAATATTTATTTTATATAATTAAAACTGTGCAACCATGCTGTAAAACATGAAAGCATAATTACCTCCAAATTGGCTAGCACTGACGATGGTACTTCAACCAAGTCCTTCAAGTTCCTTTCCGGTAGGATAACTCTCTTAATACCATAACGATGTGCAGCTAATATCTGTGAAATATTGAAAATAGTAACTTCATATCACCTTTTAAGTCTTAATCTCTGAGTGTTGGGAATATGTTTATTTAGATATGATCATTACATTTAAATCCACGCACAAATGACAAACTAATTCTGCAAAAGCATTAATTCCATTTGTAATGGCAAACTGGGTTCGTATAATTCTATTTGGTGATTGATTAATTTCTTTTGGTAAAATATACATAGGCCTTCCTTCATATCATCCAATAGGCATCCCATCCCTCTCTAAGCTATGAAGTTCACAACGCCTTAAAGCACAATTGATACCCATTTTTCTGTATGTCTATCCCAAACAATTCACACAGATGCATACATGTCAACTCTTTCCTGAAAGGAAAGAATGCTGAACATACACCGTAAACCGAGCATAGAAACATCCAGTGGATAATTAATATATCTGCTAGGTTATTCTAACTTCTAACAACAACAACTAAGATTTTATCTCGCTAAGTGACACAAAAGCCATGTAAGTATTCCATGATAGAAGTGTTGTTGGTAAAAACATTACCAGCTCCAAAACAGAAATAAGCTTCATTGCAGTTGCTTTAAATTGGCGAGACAACTGTATGAAATGTTGGTCATTAAAATGTGGCAAAATTTTTATACTGAAAATAACAACAAAAGTCTTATCCACTAGGTGAGATTGGCTACAAGATCACACCACGCCATTGGATTCTATTAAAACCAAATCCTTGAGGGATATTATTCACCATGAGATCCTTCTTAACAACTTACACCAATGTCCTTCTCGATCTCTCTCTCCCCCTTTAACAAGACTAACATACAATTTTTCCTCCTCACTAGTGCTTCACATGGTCTTCTTACATAGAAAACTACTTTAGAACTTTTTAAACTCACATGCCACGTCCTTATTAGAAAGTATACAATTAAAAGTTAAAACATTGAATGTTGCTGTCATTTTCTAAACTGTAGCATTATATGAATCTTAAAACATATCTCAAATCATCATATTTAACTTATTACATTCTCAGACATAATCACAAGTTTGGGAGTGTCCTAACTATTGACAGTTCACTAATCTATGCATTCATAGCTACAAAACAAAAACTGCAATATATAGCATTTACATCAAGTGGAACGCATAGGTCTCAAAATAATAATTTAATTGTTTATACACTATAAAATATCAAATCTTTGGTGGAGCATATCGCTATTAGGTATACAACTCTTATAGAGTATTATCCATTAGCCACAGGATGAAATCGCCACAAAAGTAAAAAACACAAAGCATTTTCTTATCGAAGAAACCATTTACCTCAAATAAACAAAAGAAATGAGAGAGAGAGAGAATTCAGAGCAGCAACACGACTATCGTTAAGTGTATGAGGTCCAATCAAGAGTTAGACGTTGAATCTTGTTCTCTGACGTAAGCATTGAACGAATTCAACCACGGACCCAACGTTCGACACCCAAAGCTTTTGTGTTGCGCGATTCGTCTCTTCAATATTTATCAAATTCAATTTAGGATTTAGGATCATCGAGGCACCAAGAACTATCCGGCGTCAAAATTACGAATAAAAAATTAATATTTAACTAACATTAGACTAGGTTCACCGAGTGTCATTCTGAATTCATAAAGAATTCAAGATTATGGAATTGAATCCATCTTAAATTAAGGGTCATCGAAGTTTCCGCTGTTCACAATATTCTTCAATAAATCAAGAATGATAATATGCGACAAAGGGTGCAATCGCCACAAAAGTAAAAACACAAATCATATGCTTATCGAAGGCACCATTTACCTCAGACAAACAAAAGAAATGAGAGAGAAAATTCAGAGCAGCAACACAACTACTGTTAAGTGTATAAGGTCCAATCAAAAATTGAATATTGAGTCTTATTCAATGGAAAAAGCATTGAACGAATGCAACCACGGACCAAACGTACGACACCAAAAGCTTTTGTGTTGAGGGATCGATCTCTTCAATATTTATCAAATTAAATTTAGGATTTAGGGTCACCAAGTCTCCAAGAACCATCCCGCGTCAAAATTATGAATAAAAAATTAATATTTAATTGCCATTAGTCTAGGTTCACCGAGTGCCGTTCTGAATTCATAAAGAATTCAAGATTATGGAATTGAATCCATCTTAAATTAAGGGTCATCGAAGTTTCCGTTGTTCATAACATTCTTGAATAAATCAAGGATGATAATATGCGACAAAGGGTGCAATCGTCATAAAAGTAAAAAACAAAAAGTGTATGGTTATCGAAGGCACCATTTACCTCAAATAAAAAAAAGAAATGAGAAAGAGAGAATTCAGAGCAGCGACACAACTAAGTGTATGAGGTCCAATCAAGAATTAGATGTTGAATCTTGTTCTCTGGCGAAAGCATTGAACGAATTCAACCACGGACCCAACGTTCGACACCCAAAGCTTCTGTGTTGCGCGATCCATCTCTTCAATATTTATCATATTCAATTTAGGATTTAGGATCATCGAGTTGCCAAGAACCATCCCGCATCAAAATTACGAATAAAAAATTAATATTTAACTGCCATTAGACTAGGTTCAACGAGTGTCATTCTGAATTCATAAAGAATTCAAGATTATGGAATTGAATCCATCTTAAATTAAGGGTCATCGAAGTTTTCGCTGTTCACAACATTCTTTAATCAATCAAGAATGACAATATGCGACAAAGGTTGCAATCGCCACAAAAGTAAAAAACACAAAGCGTATGGTTATCGAAGGCACCATTTACCTCAAATAAACAAAAGAAATGAGAGAGAGAAAATTCAGAGCAAGAATTGGACGTTGAATCTTGTTTTATGGCAAAAGCATTGAACGAATCCAACTACGGACCAAACGTATGATACCCAAAGCTTCTGTATTGCGCGATCGATCTCTTCAATATTTATCAAATTCAATTCAGGATTTAGGATCACCAAGGCTCCAAGAATCATCCCGCGGTCAAAATTATGAATAAAAATTAATATTTAATTGCCATTAGCCTAGGTTCACCGAGTGTCGTTCTGAATTCATAAAGAATTCAAGATTATGGAATTAAATCCATCTTAAATTAACGGTCATCGAAGTTTCCGCTGTTCATAACATTCTTGAATAAATCAAGGATGACACTATGCGACAAAGGGTGCAATCGCTACCCAAGTAAAAAACACAAAGCGTATGCTTATGGAAGGCACCATTTACCTTAAATAAACAAAAGAAATGAGACAGAGAGAATTCAAAGCAGCAACACAACTACTATTAAGTGTATGAGGTCAAATCAAGAATTAGACGTTCAATCTTTTTCTCGGGCGAAAGCATTGAACAAATCCAACCACGGACCCAACTTTCGACACTCAATGCTTCTGGGTTGTGCGATCAATTTCTTCAATATTTATCGAATTCAATTTAGGATTTAGGATCACCAAGCCTCCAAGAATCATCCCACGTCAAAATTATAAATAAAAAATTAATACTTAACTACCATGACACTAGGTTCACCAAGTGCCATTCTGAATTCATAGAGAATTCAAGATTATGGAATTGAATACATCTTAAATTATGGGTCATGGATGTTTCCGCTGTTCATAACATTCTTGAATAAATCAAGAATGACAATATGCGAAAAAGGGTGCAATCGCCACAAAAGTAAGAAACACAAAGCATATGATTATCGAAGGCACCTCAAATAAACAAAAGAAATGAGAGAGAGAATTTAGAGCAGCAACACAACTGTTAAGTGTATGAGGTCCAATCAAGAATCGGACACTGAATCTTGTTCTCTAACGAAAGCATTGAACCAATCCAACCACGGACCCAATGTTCGACACCCAAAGCTTTTGTGTTGTGGGATCGATCTGTCATTCTTGGCTCTCGCTTGAATTCTAATTTCTAATTTCTAATTTCTAATTTCAAAGTGCTTTTGTGAGTTTTTATAAAAAGACACTCATTTTAGATTTTGGGTTGTTTATATTCATAAAAATATGGGCTACACTCCAGGCCCAACAATAAAGTATGTCAAGTGTCCTCAAATCTATATTAATTATTATATTTTTCCAAAATTAATGTCATCTAATTTTTTTTACTGAAATTTTTAAATATTTTAGCGTATAGCATAAATATAAATATTTATTTTATATAATTAAAACTGTGCAACCATGCTGTAAAACATGAAAGCAGAATTACCTCCAAATTGGCTAGCACAGACGATGGTACTTCAACCAAGTCCTTCAAGTTCCTTTCCGGTAGGATAACTCTCTTAATACCATAACGATGTGCAGCTAATATCTGTGAAATATTGAAAATAGTAACTTCATATCACTTTTAAGTCTTAATATCTGAGTGTAGGGAATATGTTTATTTAGATATGATTATTACATTTAAATCCACGCACAAATGACAAACTAATTCTGCAAAAGCATTAATTCCATTTGTAATGGCAAACTGGGTTCGTATAATTCTGTTTGGTGATTGATTAATTTCTTTTGGTAAAATATACATAGGCCTTCCCTTCATATTATCCAATAGGCATCCCATCCTCTCTAAGCTATGAAGTTCACAACGCCTTAAAGCACAATTGATGCCCATTTTTCTGTATGTCTATCCCAAACAATTCACACAGATGCATACCTGTCAACTCTTTCCTGAAAGGAAAGAATGCTGAACATACACAGTAAGCAGAGCATAGAAACATCTAGTGGAAAATTAATAATTCTGCTAGGTTATTTTAACTACTAACAACAACAACTAAGATTTTATCTCGCTAAGTGAAATTGGTTACGTTTATGGAACCTGTGTTGCCAATAGCAGGAGGCAAAAAAATCCTTAGTTTTATGGTGGATGGTGTGGCGGAATGGAAAAAGAAAGGCAGACATGTTCGAAAAAAAAAATTGTAAAATTTAACCAACAAACTTACAGAAGTAAATAAAGGGATTGAATGGTTTGCATCAAGAACAAGAAACGTAAAATTTTCAAGCAAATTAACCCATCACAGGTTCTTTATTTTTATTTCTTATTTTTCTTGTTAGACTTTCATCTTTACTATATTTAATGTCCGTATTATTAGTATGTTACTTAATTTAAGCCTAAGCTCTGAATTCATTATATTAAAGTCAATAGTCCCGTCTCAGAAATTTACAAAGGTCAAAAATATATAAGAATTTTACCTTCTCCTTGACACCACCAACAGGTAGAACAAGACCCCTCAATGTCATCTCTCCGGTCATAGCCGTGTCCAATCTCACCCTTTGCTGCCTGAAAAGTGATACCAATGCTGTGACCAAAGTCACACCTGCTGAGGGCTCATCTTTAGGAACAGCACTCGCAGGAAAATGTATATGTACATCACGGCCCTCCAACAGATTAAATCCCTCGGTAGCAGCCAGCCTAAGATCAGTTGCCCTTGCCCTTACCTACAAAATCAATCCTTTATAGTCAAAAAAGCAAGTAATGATTCTTGATTTAAACTATGTGTTCAGCACATATAACAGTCAGATGAGAAGAGTTCCAAACAGACAAACATGAGAGCCAATGTGTATTGGAAAGCATTTCGTGCGACCTTGAATTTAAATGACCAGATTAAGGCTAAAAGATAAAAGAAATGTCACTTGTGCACACTGCAAGATACAATTAAAGGAATTTATTTTATTTTGTCACACACAAACACTCTTAATTAGTTGTTTTTAAAAGTTTAGACCTATTCCATCTTATTCTCAAAGGGAACTAATAGGAACCCCAAGAGAATCACATCACCAAAAAACTGCATCACAAAAGCTAGTTGTAGTTGAAAAGCCTAAAACCTTACAACCTCCCACTAGAATCTCATACTGCTAATGTAGAACACATCTCATACGGTACAACTGGATCCCAACATCCCACCACGTTCCACAGCCCTAACGCCCATGCAGACTAACCATGCACTAACCCTTTGACTACTCTCAAGCAAACACTACAATGTTAGCATCACCACCCATGCCATTCATTTACAACTAAGAAACATGGTGGAAAGCTCTAACATTAATTGATAAGAACATTAGAAGAACAACATCATAAAATCTAACCGGTTTAGTAAGAGAGTCTAAGACCTTATAAACACGACACCTTGTAATTGGATCCAAATTGGAGCAAGAGGTCTCAAGATACAATGCTTATTAGCATACCACACCCCTAGATAATCTTATGCACACAAGATCCTATAGATTTTTGAAATACAGAATCCTTACACCCCTTATTCCTATGGTCTAATAAAACATGTTGAGATTCTGGTAGGATAAAACAAGTCAAGATGAAACTACAATTAAGCCACTTAGATTTGATTGCTTACTCATGTTAGTGCAATCTGAGCTGATTCTTTTATTACATCACCCACTTGTCCAGTGAGCTCGCCCTTCCCCAACATTGTTGTAGCCTCTACAAACTGAACTTCTCTGCCAAAAGTAGTCCAAACTAGCCCAACAGAGGCCCCGGGGATAGCCACACGTTCTGCTGCTTCTCTACCATCAAATCTTGGGAGCTGCATTAAATGATATCAACTAATTAGCTATTATTCCTACAAGGGTATACCATCAAATTAATTTTCCTTTAAGATTTGCTTATGAAAAAAATTTCATGATAACGTCATTACCTATGAAAAAAGAAACCTAACATCACATAATCATAGAAGAACAAACGAATTCACCCACATGAATTTCCTAATCAGTAATCACAACTACTTGTCAACCTCTGTATTATCACTTTAATCCTTCAACTTCAGTGGCCTTTCTCTCTTTATGAAAAAAAATTATTAGGAGAAATGAAAATAACATGATAGTCCAGGAGGATCCAAAATCCTCCCAGAAACAAAGAAGCACAGAAACCAAAAAAGAATAGTTAAAAGAAAGAAAAACAAAAAAAAAAGGGTGCTCCAGTCCATTTGCTATCTGATTCAGATTTTTGAAAACCATCTATCAAAACAATGTCCCTCATGCTGTCCTCTATTGACACAAAAGCCATGTTAAATAACATTGCTTTTGTTTCTTAATCTTTCTTTCCTATTGTTACTGCATGTCTAAAACTTCATATTTCAAATGAAAATGCATTGAAAGAAGTGAGAATTATCTGATCTAATACTCCAGACATATGCACCAAATCCTCATAAATGTATTTTTCATTATGCACACCAGGCCCCTCCAATGTCCCAATTTACTGAATTTCCTTTTATCTCCTGCCTTTCTATTCTAACTGAATCAGCATTTTCTGTACTACAATTTTGTATAAACATTTTGGAATCTCAGGTTTAGTCTCTATGCATCCTAATAATGACTCAGTTCTAATCTCATTAACCATTCACTTGGACAAAACCAAATGGCACAAGCAAACAATAAAATGAAAACATTCCATGTATCAAAATCTAAAACTTTCAATAACCTCTCACATGTATTTGCAAATGTCATACAAATTAGAAGCTATTCCAAGCAATGTTCAAAATTTCCAATGCAGTTGAACCTTTAATCCAGCTATAAGCCGCCAGGCATGCTTCCAACTATGTTCTCCCATGTACTCTAATATCAGTCTCATCCTTGACTCCGCCAAGGGATATGCGCACAAATTTTCTTCCCAAAGCAGCAGCAATAGAAGATGCCAAATACCTGGTGGTCCAACAAAGCATAACACAGGACCCATTACATCTAGTTTAAGCTGTAATATATACATGCACTTAAATTAGTAACACATTGCAAAGTACTAGAAAGGCATAGTAACAGGTGTTTGACAACCTTGCAAATTGCCAAGTATTCAATTATCCGTTGCTTAACCTTCACTAAACCATAGTGATCACTATCCAGTCGCTTCTGTGCAGCTCTTAAGTCCAGTTCAATCTCTTCACTGGCCTTCTGCCAGGGTAGATCAGGAAGAAGCTCTACGTAAACCCGTGAACTGTTATACCCTGGTTGCTGAGGCTGCATTTTTTAAGCCTCCTGAGACAGAAATTATGGTAAAATGAATTTATTGTCTCTCTAAGGCTATAAAATCACTTGAATAATTATAATAACATTTTCTTTTTCATTTTACAGAACTTTTATAGCAAGTAATTTTCTCATATAGATCAATCAACAGTTCATCACCATATCTAATTATGTGTCCATTGAAAGGTACCTCAACTGTCTGTGTGCATGTTTCCATACACTCTGTGGCATTCCTGCACTTGCATCTTTCTTTCGAGGGCAGCCAAATCATCCTCATCATCATCATTATCACCAAGTTCCTCTTTTATAGCCCTCATCTGAAATATAATTTACATAAAACAGACAATAAGAACATTTCAATTAGATTAACACAAATAAACAAAGCAGAAAAATGCTCCTCTGCAGCAAAGCCAGCCAAGATTTTCTTAATCCTTGACAAATATAGATTGTTATTTACCTACATATCATATATTACTGCCATTAAGGAAAGAAGAAACATTCTCTGCTAATGCATACTCTGCACACAGACTTCCTAGTTGTCATAATAGTCTGAAAAAACTATTGGCTTGAAACATGTAATTGAATGTTAGTGAGGTATAACTCTTTTCTCAATATAACACCAATACCCGTGCATTTGTATTTGGCAAACATATCACAAAGAGGTGCAAGAAAGCAAACCTGCTGGCACAAAAGAAATTCCTTTTGAGATTTTGACAATTGTCCTTCAACCTTTTGTGTAATTTTCTCAGCTACACGTATTGACTGTTGGCATAGACAGACACAAGAAAAGTAGAATTAGACATGATGATACCAGAACCATATCAAGCATTAGTAACTCTATCACTCACCTGTAAATGCCTATCAGCTAACTCAGTTGCTTTTGAAAGCCTCACTTTGGGGTCAACTGAATCCAGCATAGACAATTGTTCTTCAAAACTTATCTCAAAACTAGCAACAAATATTTCAGCCAACTTGTGAACTGGAACGTTGTCCAAAAGGACTTTTGTCCTTCCACCAGTTTTTTGTTTCTATACACAAGCAAGGAAATGTAAGCTACTAATACAAATATAATGCAGAAAGGATGACATTCCCAAAATCTTAAAAATAATAGTTTATAACTATAAAACAAAGGTTCATATCAATATTTTATGCAAACATGGACTATGATGATATTATTCATACAATCTTAAAAGAATACTATGTTTTTTAAATCTCAATGCTCAAATAGCATTTCCGAGTTTTTCATTCAATGATAGTAGAAGTGTTGAAAGTAAAAACTTTACCAGCTCCAAAATAGAAATAAGCTCCATGGAAGTTGCTTTAAATTGACGAGACAACATTATGAAATATGGGTCTTGCTCCACTTGTTCCAGCTCTAAATTAGAAAAATGGAAGCAACTCAGCATCTTCAAACATAATGAATTAAACCTTATCATTATCAGGAAACTACTATAAAATTTCTTTCTTATTGTTACTGCACGTCTAAAATTTACTCATTTCAAATGAGAATTCAAATTATCTAATCTAACACTTCAGTCCTATGCACCAAATCCTCAATAAATATATTTTCCATTATGCAGAACAAGCCCTATCATTTTCCCAATATAAAAATTACTGAATAAGCATTTTTTGCACTGTGGTTGCAATACGAGCATTTGGAATCTTAGATTCAGTCTCCATGCCTCATAATACTAACTCATCTCTAGTCTCATCCACTAGAATAAAACCAAATAGAAAAGGCAAACAAGAATATGAAAGCATTCCTTGTATCAAAAAACCTAAAACTATCAATAAAATGGCAAAAAGCAAACAAGAATATGAAAGCATTCCATGCATAAAAATTAGTAGAATTATCAATAAGTTCTCACATGTATTTACAAATGTCATACAAATTAATCATTATTACGAGTAATGTTAAAAAAAATTTAAGTGTACTTTAACCTTCAATCCATCTATAAGCTGCCCTGGCATGCTTCCATCATACACTGTCCTCCTACGTCCTCTAATATCAACCTCATCTTGTCTCCCAAGGCATATGCACACAAATTTTCAGACAAGGGGGAAGCAATAGAAGATGTCAATGATGTTTTCCCAGCACTTGGTTGTCCAACAAAACTCTCCACAAGACCCCTTGCATCAAGTATAGTCTGTAATGTATACATGAGCATAAATTAGTAACACATTAAACACTAGATATTGACAGGGATAGTAACAAGGTATGTGGAAACCTCATGAACATCCATGTATGTAACTATTTGTTCTTGACTATCACAAAACCACTGCAATCATTGCCCTTGTCGCTTCAGTGCATCTCTCAAGTCCATTAATATCTCTTCACTGGCCTTCTCCAAGGAAGATCAGCTAGAAGCTCTAGGTAACTCACGAACTATTATTCTTAGGTTGCTAAGCCCGCATTGTTATTAGCCTCCTGATATAGAATTACAGTGAAATGAACTAATTATCTCTATGAGGTTGTAAAAGCACTTGGGAAATGGAAATATCAGAACTTCTTTATGTTTTATCAAACATCTATAGATAGTAATTCTGTCACCAAGATCAATCATCTCCATATTTATGTTTCCAACCAAAAGTACCTCAACTCTTTTTGTACATTTTTCCCCATATTTTGTGGTATTTCTGCAGTTTGCATCTTCCTTCCAAGAGCAACCAGGTCAACAATGTTTCAGGAATAAATTTCAGCATTGCTCTTCTAGGAAATTCTAGAAATTTGTTATATTCAATCAATATTAAAATATAAACTTTAGAAAAACCAAGCATGATCCATTATTCCATTTCATTCAAGAATGCATTGCAATTGCATTTAAAGCCATCATAGTTGAGCACAGTTGCATTCAATAGTCACCAAGGTACAATGTATTTCATCCCAATTTTACAATATGAATTTAAAATCATCAAGTATCATGCTTTAGATTCATGGAGTAATTGTATTTAGCATCATCAAAGACTCAGGCACAGTGAATTCCATCTCATTTTTACTATATGAATGGATTTAAGGGTCATCCATCAAGGTACATGCTTAGATTCATGTATGCATTCTTATCATACTTATATTATGGCCATCAAAAGAACAATTGTGTTTAACGTCATCAAAGACCAAGAACAATTGTATTTTCTCCCAACTCATCAAAAAATTACAATCAAATTCATGTATGCATTTAGAGTCACCAATGCTCCAATTTTACAATATGAATTGCATCAAGGGTTAGCCATCAAGGCACATGCTTAGATTCATGTTTGTATCCATATTGTAATTACATTTAGGGTCCATGATGGCCTATGCTTGGGATTCATAATGCAATGTATTTGGCGTCATGAAGACTTGTGATTCAACATAATGAATCAAAAACTACACTTAACAACATGAAGGGTTGAACATCCCATTAGGACTTAAAAATAAATTATGAAATAAAGAATTGATCTTGCAATCTAATTCAATCTAGGGTTATCAAGGTTTCAATAGACCATCCCACTTCAAAAGTATGAATAAAATAATTATATTGTAGTGCAATTAAGCTAGGGTCACCAAGGGTCATTCTGAATACATAAACAATTCAAGATTATAGAATAAGGAATTCCTCTTGAATTCAATGTTAATCGAGTTCAATTTGGGGTCACTGATGCTTCAAGGGACTATCCTGCTTCAAAATTATAAATAATAAAGTCATATTGTAGTGTCATTAAGCTAGGGTCACCGAGGGTCATTACGAATTTATGAAGAATTCAAGATTATAGAATAAAGAATTTATCTTGAATTCAATATTTATCTAATCCAATTTAAGGTCACCAAGGCTTCAAGGGACCATTCCTTGGATCACCAAGAGTCATTCTAAATTCATAAAGAGTTCAAGATTATAGAATATCCATCTTGAATTCAATGTTAATCAAATTCAATTTAGGGTCAAGGTTCAGGGACCATCCCAGTTCAAAATTTTGAATACATAATTCATATTGTAGTGCCATTAGGCTAAGGTAACCATCCCACGTCAAAATTATGAATAAAAATTCATATTATAATTGCCATTAGGCTAGGCCGAAGCATGAAACATGTCAATGGTCATAGAGACCATTTGTGAGGGTGTTTTGCCATTTGTGAAAGAATTTGGACCTTTGGGCATTGGGAGGTACAAACCCTCAAAGTTTACTTTCTGTAATTCTAACCCAATTCCTATCATTTCTATAACTGCCGTTCATAACATTCTTGAATAAATCAAGAATGAAAATATGTGACAAAGGGTGCAATAGCCACAAAAGTAAAAAACGCAAAGCAATTGCTTATCAAAGGCATCATTTACCTCAAATAAACAAATGAAATGAGAAAGATAATTCAGAGCAGCAACACAACTATTGTTAAGTGTACGAGGTCCAATCAAGAATCGGACATTGAATCTTGTTCTTTGGCAAAAACATTGAATCTTGTTTTATGGCAAAAGCATTGAACGAATCCAACCACGGACCCAACGTTCGACACCTAAAACTTTTGTGTTGCGCAATCGATCTCTTCAATATTTATTGAATTCAATTTAGGATTTAGGATCATCGAGGCTCCAAGAACCATCCCGTGTCAAAATTATGAATAAAAAATTAATATTTAACTGCCATTAGACTAAATTTACCGAGGGTCATCCTGAATTCATAAAGAATTCAAAATTATGAAATTGAATCCATCTTAAATTAAGGGTTATCGAAGTTTCCGCTGTTCATAACATTCTTGAATAAATCAAGAATGACAATATGCGACAAAGAGTGCACTCGCCACAAAAGTAAAAAACACAAAGTGTATAAGTGTATAAGGACCCAACATTTGACACTCAAAGTTTCTGTGTTGCGTGATTGATCTCTCTTTCTTGGCTCTCCCTTGAATTCTAATTTCTAAGTGCTACTGTGAGTTTTTATAAAGAGACACTCATTCTAAATTTTGGGTTGCTTATATTCTTAAAAATATGGGCTATCAAGCCAACAATAAAGTATCTTAACTGTCATCGAGTCTATATTAATTATCACATTTTTTCAAAATTAATGTCATCTAATTTTTTTTATTGAAATTTTTAAATATTTTAGCGTATAGTATAAATATAAATATTTATTTCATATAATTAAAATTTATAGTAAATAAATATTTTAATATATAAATTTTATTATAATTAAAATTTATAATAAATAAATATTTTAAACATATAGATAAATTATATTTTAAATTTATGATAAATAACTTATATTATACTACAAAGTTATTTTAACTATTAATAATTTATTTTGATAACATTGAAATTCATTTTTGAAATAAAGATGATAAATTAAGAGATAAAAAATTTTTAAAATATTTTCTTTGAAGAAAAAAACTTAAAAACACTCTTGTTGAAAAATAACTCCTATAACTAAACATATTTTTATTTAAAAAATTCAAATAAATAAAAATATTTTTCCTTTAATTTAAATTAAAAAGAACTAAAAATATTTAATTTTTTAAATTTTAACTTATAGATAGATATATGTTTTATTTTTAATGTTCCGATTTTTGGTGAGTCCATTATCAATTACAAGTCTCAAGCGATGAGTCATTATTTAACTTATTTTTATTTAATTTTACTTGTTAAAAATATTATTTCAAAATTATATTAATAACATAATAATTAATAATTAATATTTATATATAATTATTAATTTAATTTCTTAATCCAATATTATCCTACTCTACATCAAAATTATGTATCTATGTTTAATTTGAAATATATTAATAAGTTGAATTTAATTTCTTAATCCAATATTATCATACTCTACATCAAAATTATGTATCTATCTTTAATTTGAAATATATTAATAAGTTGATGAAGCTTAAAACAAATGTCTTCGACCCTTTAAATCCCTAATTAAATCCTCCTGCTTTACTTTTAACAAGATTTCACCTAACATAAAAATATATATTTCAAATAAAACAAAAAGCTAAAAAAATAAGCCCAAGTGTTGTATGAATAAGAATAACTATGAGATTAATATATTTTGGACAACTACCTGCAAGTGATTGATTTGAATATTACTGAACTCAGATATCTTATATAGATTATTAAAAGTTCAAATCCTGACTTGTACTTGAATAAAAAAAACAACTCACCTAAGTATCAACAAATTCCCAAAAAATCTCTATCACCAACCCAAATACTCCGTTGTAATCATATGTAGCAAAAAACAAAATTATTTCGAAACTCTGCCTTACTAAAAAATAAAAAGGATTAAAAGACATAAAGAAGGAACCACATTAAAGAGAGAGAGGAAGCTATGTGTTGTTTTGGAGAAATTAATGATCTGTTATTAAAAAAATACTTATATGGTGACTGATAAATAATTTACACAAGAGTGAGCCAAAGATGATGTTGTATGAAGAGCACTTGAAAGATGCAATTGCTCACCTTTCACAATAGCTGATCTCAAGCTAAAGCATTTACACTAAAATTGTGGTGGAGTGGATTCCCAATGATAAATGGAGATGTCAGCTTCTTGAGTTTTGCTCAACTACGACGAGTTGAATAGGTCAAAGAACTCGGACCCCAACCCCAATATCACAATGACAATAATAGATCAGGATGGGACCGTATGTTGAATTGATATACAAGCCATTAATGATTAAAACACAAAGGTGGACTAACACGTGCCGTGCTGCAACTCAAAAATGCTGCTATAACTTCGAGTGTTGCCTCCAAGGACACCCTCCATCAAAAGCATGCTCTAACACATCTTCCATTCGTTTAGCAAGCAGGATCTGATAAGGAAGTTAAAAAAGTAAAGTGTGATTTTGTGCTTTTCAGTGATGATAAAGGGATATTAAGGACCTGATTCAGCACAGCATAAAAATGTACAAAATGAAAATAGGCGGATACATGGCCTACGGAGGATTTGAAAATATATTAGTTAAAAGTGAATTAGAAATAGATATCAAATTCTTGTCTAGATCAGTAGGAAACATGCTCAGCTCACAAGTGTAAAACTGTGCAACCATGCTGCAAAACATGAAAGCAGAATTACCTCCAAATTGGCTAGCACAGACGATGGTACTTCAACCAAGTCCTTCAAGTTCCTTTCCGGCAGGATAACTCTCTTAATACCATAACGATGTGCAGCTAATATCTGTGAAATATTGAAAATAGTAACTTCATATCACCTTTTAAGTCTTAATCTTTGAGTGTAGGGAATATGTTTATTTAGATATGATTATTACATTTAAATCCACGCACAAATGACAAACTAATTCTGCAAAAACATTAATTCCATTTGTAATGGCAAACTGGGTTCGTATAATTCTATTTGGTGATTGATTAATTTCTTTTGGTAAAATATACATAGGCCTTCCCTTCATATTATCCAATAGGCATCCCATCCTCTCTAAGCTATGAAGTTCACAACGCCTTAAAGCACAATTGATGCCCATTTTTCTGTATGTCTATCCCAAACAATTCAAACAGGTGCATCTGTCAACTCTTTCCCGAAAGGAAAGAATGCTGAACATACACCGTAAACAGAGCATAGAAACATCCAGTGGATAATTAATAATTCTGCTAGGTTATTCTAACTTCTAACAACAACAGCTAAGATTTTATCTCGCTAAGTGAAATTGGTTACGTTTATGGATCCTGTGTTGCCAATAGCAGGAGGCAAAAAAATCCTTAGTTTTATGGTGGATGGTGTGGCGGAATGGAAAAAGAAAGGCAGACATGTTCTATTGTAAAATTTAACCAACAAACTTACAGAAGTAAATAAAAAGATTGAATGGTTTGCATCAAGAACAAGAAACGTAAAATTTTCAAGCAAATTAACCCATCACAGGTTCTTTACTTTTATTTCTTATTTTTCTTGTTAGACTTTCATCTTTACTATATTTCATGTCCATATTATTAGTATGTTACTTAATTTAAGCCTAAGCTCTGACTTCATTCTATTCAAGTCAATAGTCCTGTCTCAGAAAGTTGACAAAGGTCAAAAAGATATAAGAATTTTACTTTATCCTTGACACCACCAACAGGTAGAACAAGACCCCTCAATGTCATCTCTCCTGTCATAGCCGTGTCCGATCTCACCCTTTGCTGACTGAAAAGTGATACCAATGCCGTGACCAAAGTCACACCTGCTGAAGGCCCATCTTTAGGTACAGCACCTGCAGGAAAATGTATATGTACATCACGGCCCTCCAAAAGATTAAATCCCTCCGTAGCAGCCAGCCTAAGATCAGTTGCCCTTGCCCTTACCTACAAAATCAATCCTTTATAGTCAAAAAAACAAGTAATGATTCTTGATTTAATCTGTCTTCAGCATATATAACAGTCACATGAGAAGAGTTCCAAACAGACAAACATGAGAGTCAATGTGTATTGGAAAGCATTTCATGCGACCTTGAATCTAAATGACCAAATTAAGGCTAAAAGATAAAAGAAATGTCACTTGTGCACACTGCAACATAAATTTATTTTATTTTGCCACACACAAATACTCTTAATTGGTTGTTTTTAAAAGTTTAGACCTAATCCATCTTATTCTCAAAGGGAACTAATAAGAACCACGAGAGAACCACATCACCAAAAAACTGCATCACAAAAGCTAGTCGTTGTAGTTGAAAAGCCTAAAACCTTATAAACCTCCCACTAGAATCTCATACTGCCAATGTAGAACACATCTCATACGATACAACTGGATCCTAACATCCCACCACGTTCCACAGCCCTAACGCCCATACAGACTGACCATGCACTAACCCTTTGACTACTCTCAAGCAAACACTACAATGTTAGCATCACCACCCATGCCATTCATTTGCAACTAAGAAACATGGTGGAAAGCTCTAATATCAATTGATAAGAACATTAGAAGAACAACACCATAAAAACTAACCGGTTTAGTAAGAGAGTCCAAGACCTTATAAACATGACACCTTGTAATTGGATCCAAACAGGAGCAAGAGGTCTCAAGATACAATGCTTATTAGCATTCCAAACCCCTAGATAATCTTATGCACACAAGATCCTATAGATTTTTGAAATACAGAATCCTTACACCCCTTATTCCTATGCTCAAATAAAACATGTTGAGATGCTAGTAGAATAAAACCGATCAAGATGAAACGAGAATTAAGCCACTTAGATTTGATTGCTCACCCATGTTAATGCAATCTGAGCTGATTCTTTTATTACATCACCCAGTTGTCCAGTGAGATGCAGTTCACCCTTCCCAACCATTGCTGTAGCCTCTACAAATTGAACTTCTCCGCCAAAAGCAGTCCAAACTAACCCAACAGAGACCCCAGGGGTAGCCACACGTTCTGCAGCTTCTCTACCATCAAATCTTGGGGGCTGCATTAAATGATATCAACTAATTAGCTATTATTCCTACAAGAGTATAACATCAAATTAATTTTCCTTTAAGATTTGCTTATGAAAAAATTTCATGATAACGACATTACCAAGCAGATTCATTCACATGTAATATATCAAAGAAATATTGTAAAGACGCATTATAACATAGTATTGCATATCAATTACCCCAAGCACTTTTTCAAGCATAGCTTCATCAACAACCAATGGAGAGGCAATCCTGAACGTGTTTGAGATGTCCGAACTATTGACACCAATTGGTATCACTTCCATTTCAATTTCAGTTCCTTCAGCGAGTCTGTTTTCCACAAGTGGTGTAGTAAGTCCCTGCATCCCTTTGTTTAATGGGACTACTTGTTCTTGCTCTAGAACTCTTACTGCTGCAGCTCGAGCCAAGGCAGCTAGATTCCTCTCCAAATTTCGCACACCAGCTTCCCTAGTATATCTCTGAATGACAAGCTTCACCATTTCCTACATAAAAATAGTTTATAATTACATTCTATACAAAATTGCTTTCTAAAGAACACAAACAGTGTAGAAAGTATTTCAGTGAGACTATTATGCTTCATATGTTTTCATTAGTTTTATAGCATCCTTTTAGAACAATGGGCATGTAGAAGGAAAGAATGCAATCACAAGGATTGGTAAAGAATGACTGTTGATGTTCAATCAATAAAATATAAGACCCAACCAAAACATACAAACCACTAATTTTTCAAGATTGTGAAGACTCAGAAAAAAGATTTACAGTTATAAAAAACTATAAAATTAACTGCTCACTCATACATTTATCTATACCATTACCATGTAAAATTAATAATACATAGTATGTCCCCTTTATTCCTTTTCTTTTGCACTTCCCCTGAAAAAACATTCAATACCTCTGGAATCTGAAGAAACTCGGAACTCAATCCATGCTGATCTAAAACTCTTGGAATCAAATGCTGCACGGCTATGTGGAGCTTTTCCTCAGGTGTATATCCAGGAAGCTCAATTACTTCCATTCTATCAAGAAGTGGTGGAGGAATGGGTTGCAACCTATTTGCTGTTGCCACAAAAACTACCTTGGATAGATCAAATGGGACATTCAAATAGCTAGCTAATATTAAGGAACAACAGAATTAATCTCTGTTTTTGTTTTTACAATAGAAGATAATATATTAGTGAGAACTGAGAAGAGAGAATTGATGTCAGTAATAAGGATCAGATATCCTCCTCAGCAATGAACATTAGAAGGGGGAAGCAAAAATGAACATTTCTGGTAAACTAATGGATATATATCAGGGTATACCTTAACACAATTCCCTTACTAAAAAAGGACAACTTAAATTAAGAGTAAATTATCCTTAACAATCAAATCATCTAAGAGTCAGACAGTGAAATCTTCACAAAAGTCAATTGTTAGTTAGTCAGATCAAGATCAAAATAAGAATCTTTCTTATACTAGGAAAATTTCAAATGTGACCTGACAATCAGATAGTAAAAATGCAAAAGAACATGGAGAAATGCAAGTAACACACTCTTTTATTATTCGCTAAAACTTATTAGAAATCAAGAAAATTTGTGGGCTCCACTTCTCCTTTATTGAACTCCTCTAGTGATTTTGTAGTTTCTAATAAATTTTTACCAATTGTAAAGAGTGTGGTAGAAAAAGTATGACACAGGGTGTTGCGAGCACTCCTCAAAGATCAAGCGTCGAACACAGAAAATGGCTATTGCATGGGGTGTGTAAAAAGAGACAAATTCTTCATCAGAAATGATATTATCTAGTATCTACATATATCATCACATCCAATAGGGGAGAAGATAAAATTGAGGGAACACATCTTGAAGTGTAAAGGATACTGATCATTGAATGATTTATTTTGTTCAGGATCAAGAACCTCTAGCAATGCTGAAGCTGGATCTCCACGAATATCAGAACCTGTCTTGTCAACTTCATCAAGCAACATGACAGGATTGCAAACAGCTACTCTCTACAAGAGAAATGTGGAAAGCATCTATCAGTCTACATTCAATGAGGGAAAAACACAGCAATTACTACATTATATATATTCAATTTTGTTTGGTCCAATCTTCATGTTTGCCCCTGCTGACTTCAAGTATGTGTTACAGTGTGCAGAGGAAGAAAAAAATCAGGATACTAGCTTTAAAATACTTTTTATGGAGCATTATGTTGATATGTGAGATAATGTCTTCTACATCTATATATGTGCATCCATAAAAAATGATAATTAAAATTATCTAATTTTCGTACAAGCACACAATTCACAAATATGGATGGAATATTTTTTACATTGTAAAGCAAGAAAAAAATCTTACATCATAATTTGATCATAAAAGAATAAAGAACACAATCCCATAAATTGACTAATCAAAACTATTTATTAACCTCGATATTCTCTCTGGAGTATTCTAAATTGAACAACAAAAAGAAACCTAACATCACATGATCATAGAAGAACAAACGAACTCAGCCACATGATTTCCCTAATCAGTAATCACAACTACTTGTCAACCTCTGTATTATCACTTTAATCCTTCAACTTCAGTGGCCTTTATATACTTTATGAAAAAATTTATTAGGAGAAATGAAAATAACATGACAATCCAGGAGGATCCAAAATCCTCCCAGAAACAAAGAAGCACATGAACCAAAAAAGAATAGTTTAAAGAAAGGGAAAAGAAAAAAAAAAAAAAAAAGATCAAGAAGGCTCTCCAGTCCATTTGCATATCTGATTTGGATTTCTGAAAATCATCTATGAAAACAATGTCCCTCATGTTATCCTCTGTTAAATAGCATTGTTTTTGTTTCTTAATCTTTCTTTCCTATTGTTAATGCATGTCTAAAACTTCATATTTCAAATGAAAATGCATTGAAAGAAGTGAGAATTATCTGATCTAATACTCCAGTCATATGCACCAAATCCTCATAAATGTATTTTTCATGTGTACACCAGGCCCCTCCAATGCCCCAATTTACAGAATTTCCTTTTATCTCCTCCCTTTCCATTCTAACTGAATCAGCATTTTCTGTACTACAGTTTTGGATAAGCATTTTGGAATCTCAGGTTTAGTCTCTATGCATCCTAATAATGACTCAGTTCTAGTCTCATTCACTATTCACTAGGACAAAACCAAATGGCACAAAGCAAACAATAAAATGAAAACATTCCATGTATCAAAATCTAAAACTTTCAATAACCTCTCACATGTATTTGCAAATGTCATATAAATTAGAAGCTATTCCAAGTAAGGTTCAAAATTTTCAATGCAGTTGAACCTTTAATCCATCTATAAGCCGCCCAGGCATGCTTCCAACATATGTTCTCCGGTGTCCTCTAATATCAGCCTCATCCTTGACTCCGCCAAGGGATATGCGCACAAATTTTCTTCCCAAAGCAGCAGCAATAGAAGATGCCAATGATGTTTTCCCAACACCTGGTGGTCCAACAAAGCACAACACAGGACCCCTTGCATCTGGTTTAAGCTGTAATATATACATGCACTGAAATTACTAACACATTAAATTTTGCAAAGTACTAGAAAGGCATAGTAACAGGTGTTTGACAACCTTGCGAACTGCCAGGTATTCAATTATCCGTTGCTTAACCTTCACTAAACCATAGTGATCACTGTCCAGTCGCTTCTGTGCAGCTCTTAAGTCCAATTCAATCTCTTCACTGGCCTTCTGCCAGGGTAGATCAGCGAGAAGCTCTAGGTAAACCCGTGAACTGTTATACCCTGGTTGCTGAGGCTGCATTTTTTTAAGCCTCCTGAGACAGAAATTATGGTAAAATGAACTTATTGTCTCTCTGAGGCTATAAAATCACTTGAATAATTATAATAACATTTTCTTTTTCATTTTACAGAACTTTTATAGCAAGTAATTTTCTCACAAAGATCAATCAACAGTTCATAACCATATCTAATTATGTGTCCATTGAAAGGTACCTCAACTCTCTGTGTGCATGTTTCCATACACTCTGTGGCATTCCTGCACTTTGCATCTTTCTTTCGAGGGCAGCCAAATCATCCTCATCATCATCATTATCACCAAGTTCCTCTTTTATAGCCCTCATCTGAAATATAATTTACATAAAACAGACAATAAGAACATTTCAATTAGATTAACACAAATAAACAAAGCAGAAAAATGCACTTCTGCAGCAAAGCCAGCCAAGATTTTTTTAATCCTTGACAAATATAGATTGTTATTTACCTACATATCATATATTACTGCCATTAAGGAAAGAAGAAGCATTCTCTGCTAATGCATACTCTGCACACAGACTTCCTAGTTGTCATAATAGTCTGAAAAAACTATTGGCTTGAAACATGTAATTGAATTTTAGTGAGGTATAACTCTTTTCTCAATATAACACCAATACCCGTGCATTTGTATTTGGTAAACATATCACAAAGAGGTGCAAGAAAGCAAACCTGCTGGCGCAAAAGAAATTCCTTTTGAGATTTTGACAATTGTCCTTCAACCTTTTGTGTAATTTTCTCAGCTACACGAATTGACTGTTGGCATAGACAGACACAAGACAAGTAGAATTAGAAATGATACGATACCAGAACCATATCAAGCATCAGTAACTCTATCACTCACCTGTAAATGCCTATCAACTAACTCCGTTGCTTTTGAAAGCCTCACTTTGGGGTCAACTGAATCCAGCATAGACAATTGTTCTTCAAAACTTATCTCAAAACTAGCAACAAATATATCAGCCAACTTGTGAACTGGAACGTTGTCCAAAAGGACTTTTGTCCTTCCACCAGTTTTTTGTTTCTGTACACAAGCAAGGAAATGTAAGCTACTAATACAAATATAATGCAGAAAGGATGACATTCCCAAAATCTTAAAAATAATAGTTTATAACTATAAAACAAAGGTTCATATCAATATTTTATGCAAACATGGACTATGATGATATTATTCATACAATCTTAAAAGAATACTAGGTTTTTTAAAGCTCAATGCTCAAATAGCATTTCCGTGTTTTTCATTCAATGATAGTAGAAGTGTTGAAAGTAAAAACTTTACCAGCTCCAAAACAGAAATAAGCTCCATGGCAGTTGCTTTAAATTGGCGAGACAACATTATGAAATCTGGGTCTTGCTCCACTTGTTCCAGCTCTAAATTAGAAAAATGGAAGCAACTCAGCATCTTCAAACATAATGAATTAAATCTTATCAGTTATTGAATCATCAGGAAACTACTATAAAATTCCTTTTTCCTTTTTAACCATAACACTAAAATGTGGCAAAGTTGTTAAACTGAAAATAACAACAAAAGTCTTATCCACTAGGTTAGATTGGCTATATAGATCACACCACGCCATTGGATTCTATTAAAATCCAAATCCTTGATAAATATTATTCACCATTAGATCCCTCTTAACAACTTACACCGATGTCCTTCTCGGTCTCTCTCCCCCTTTCACAAGACTAGCATACAATTTTTCCTCCTCACTAGTGCTTCACATGGTCTTCTTACATGAAATAACTACTTCAAGACCTTTTAAACTCACATGCGCCTTCCTCGTCAACAATTAAAAGTTAAAACATTGAATGTTGCTGTCATTTTCTGATCTTTAACATCATATGAATCTTAAAACATATCTCAAATCATCATATTTAATTTATTACATTCTCAGGCATAATCACAAGTTTGGGGGTGTCCTAATTACTGACAGTTCACTAATCTATGCATTCATAGCCAGAAAACAAAAACTGCAATATATAGCATTTACATCAAGTGGAATGCATAGGTCTCCAAATAATAATTTAATTGTTTATACACTATAAAATATCAAATCTTTGGTGGAGCATATCACTATCAGGTATACAACTCTTACATATTATCATTATTATCCCTTAGCCAACTGATATCTTAATTTGTTACCAAATTCCAAGAAAACCAAAAGTGTATAAAAATATATATTTCCTATACAAAAGCTAATGCCAAAGAAAAAGATTAACGACTTACCAGTCTTAGTCATTTCAAGGGAAGTTATCCTTGCAGTATGGTATATTCCTCTTGTGCTCAATTCCTGGACACTAAATCTGCATAAGCCTTCAAGAACAACTGTGTATGTGACCCTCCCACTTGGTTTCTCCACTCCCCTTGATAAATGTAATGGCCGGGCAGCTACCCCCCTGGAACCGAAGGTCTATTAAGATCAATCTTAATTTGCAGGTTTTATTTTGCAAAATTTGACCAGATATGCAAGAGCTAGTTTGGGTTAAGAAAACATTTTCTGTTTCTATTTCTTGTTTTCTCTAATAATTACACAAATTCTACTTAGTTTTTAATTTGTTTCTTGTTTTTAATGATTTATATAGTTAATGGTGAAAACACCAAAATGTTGGTTACACAATTTCCCATAGAAATCGAAAATAACTAATAAGAAATGAAGTGAAAATAAAGTGATATTTTTATAATTATTAGTGAAAATAGAAAACATTTTTTCAATCTATGCAGGCTATAAGTTGTTCACTTTATAGAATTAGAAAATTACTACACTTTCATAAATATGAAAGTGTGAAGGTAGAAATATAAAAGAAGTCATCAATTCAGCCAGAAAAGAAAAAGACAACAGACTACACATCAGAAGAAAATCTTTGCCTGATACAACTTCATACAGATTGGAGATGGACTGCTGAACTGTTAGAATGTATAACATTATTATCAAATAACTTAATCTGAGATTCTCAAAATGACACAAAAGGTATTCACTTGAACCATACATGTTATGCCAATGAACAACATCATTCTGCTTTTTTGTATCAAGCTTATGAGAATCCGAACCAACTTGAACTTTTGAGCTTTGGTTTGCAGAATCAGTTGCTGCACATACAAGGAAACGGCAGAATAAAAATTTAATATTGGCAAACCAGATTATTTTCTCAAGGTGGAAACAAAATAATCCAGTTTATCACCTTCAGATATAGTGGGACCCATTGGCTTAATTTCAGCAGCATCACGCACTGGCAGGATGCCAATCAACCCCTTCTCTTCTCGCTGCCAAAGTTCTTGTTCCACTAACTTCACACTTCATTAACCAAGAAAATAGTCACACGTAATGCTTAAAGACATGCAGAAATAAAAAATGCTCATTTTTTTTTATACATGTCAATGCACCTTTTGAGTAAACACTACAGTAGCCCAAAAAAAAGTTATAAATCAACTAGTAAATACTAAATAATCAAAGTAATCCTTAGAAATATAATATCAATGTCAGTAACACACTCTTCACTGTTTAAATGAAATTGACTTAAATATGAAGTGGACCCATAACTTTGAGAAGACGGTAATAACGTGTTAAAGAGGGACCCATAACTTTGAGAGCACCAAAACATATCAAGCCAATAATAACGCGTTAAAGAGTTGAAAACAGTGTCTTAGAAAATATCTTGCGAATAGTAATATTTCTCTGATCCTGCAAATGGAAATTACTTCAACAAAATACACATATAGTTGGTAAAATTAAAGTTTGGTGTTTAATTTGACTAAAAAATTAGGCATTCAGATACCCTTACGTAAACTTCCATCATTTACGAACTAAGCTAGATATCTGTATAACTCACAGAGACTGCAATTTAACTATTTAGGGTAAATTAACCGGCAAACACGAAAGGAAATCAATAGAGACAGCTGCAGTTGATTGTATTAAAAAATTCCACCGCAGATCAAACGAAAGAAAGAGTTGAAAGAAGAATTCGAGGTCGGAAAGTTGATGTGTTGGACGAATTAAAGAGAAATTTGAAGAGGAAGCAAAGAAGGAGGAAAAAGAGAGGTACCTGGTAGGGGAAGTGCAGCGGATTCTGATGATGGCGCCGGGTAAGAGGACTTTGTTCCTGAAAGGGAGAATCGCCAAGCGACTCGGCAGCTCCACCGATTCGGCCATGGTTGCAACTCGGTGGGAAACGCCTTGATTGATTTCTTAACGAATAAGGGTAGAAAGACGACACCAACGATGAGAAATTAATATAGAATCCAATTCGGAACAGACAAATGAGCGGAACTAACTGCCACTGTTTTCTTCCCACTTTTGATTTTTTCCTTTTTCCTTTAACATGTACTGTATATTAGTTGTATCAGTTTATACACATATTCAATCACGTTTCAATATTTTCATATTTCATTCTATTTCTTAATAATATAATTTGTATTTTAGTCTTAACCTTATATGAGATAAATATTTACCAACAAGATCAGGTAGATGGCTATATTTTTTTAATTTTGTTAAAAAAAAAAGAAAAAATTGATTTCGATCATATTTGTGCATTTAAATTATTGGACGGGGATATTCTAGGTAAAAATCAAAAAATATTTGATAAATATTTATCTTTATATTATTATAATTATGATTTATAATAAATAATTAAAATTTCAGTATAATATTTTTTAAATTAAATGGATAAATAGATTAAAAATTAAGTATATAAATAAATGAAGATAAATTAAAAATTACTGGAATACGTCTAGTGACAATGAAAATTTTAAAAATATGCACAAAATTTTATTGTCACGATTATATTTTTTTTACTTTATAGGAAAAAGAGAGAGGAGGAGAAAGATATTTTAGTTAATTATAAAAACATGTAAAATATACCGTTTAAAAAAATTAAAAACATTTAATTAAAAGACTAAAAACAGCCTAAGTTCTACTTTTCAAATTAAAGAATGTATAGTATAAAAGGAGATAATATAAAGAATTTTTATTAAACATCTATTTAAAAATGTCTTACATCACATTATAGATAAATTAAATTCATAAATAATTATTATAAAATTCAACAATTTACCGGAATAATAATTGATAATTGGATTTATAGTATAAAAATTTTATTATATATTTTTCTGTGGAGAAAAACTTTAGTATATTTTAATTAAATTTATAGAATAACATAACAAGATAATGACAGCTTTAATATTATTGTTCGTAATAAAGTTTATATTATTATGCTTTAACATGGTAAAAAGTATATTTTTAAGTGGATGAGGTAATTAAACTTTTGTTAATAATTTGTAAACACATTTTTGATAATATTAAAAAATTATTTTACCATCATATACACCGATAGTAATAATAAGAGTTTAATGATCGTACGGTAAATATATTATTCGTTTTGTTTAATAATAATTTTTATCATTGTTTTTATTTATCTTTTTATTATATTACTCTTTTAAATTTATTATTATATTATTCTTTAAATTTATTATGCATTTATTTTCTATATTCTTCTAATCTCTCTTTATTATTTATATATTATATAGGTAACTTTGTAAGTGGTCCCATGGGGTACTGCTCCTCATGCAGGCTGCGCCCATTGCATTTGTATTTTTCTCATGAAAGTTCACACATTTTTCTCATTTGATGTGATTGTCTATAACTTGCACCGTCACTTATACTTTGGTCATAGCTTTGCAAGAGTTTGCTCCTCTCTGTGGGTCTCTCTTTTACCTAAAATTGTTAGTATCAAAGAGGAGTCACATCAAAACTGTTCTAAAATTAATTATAATTTATTAATTATTATTTTGTTTTATTATAATCATTGAAATATAAAACTATTTATTAAAATTTTATAATTTTAACATTTCATTATCAACATATAATGTAGTTATTCATTTAATTTGATTTGTAAGTTTTTTATACTTAATTTAACATGTAATACAGTCTATTTTAAATAAATTTTAGGTTAAAATATACTTTTCTTCTTTTTATAATTCGTTTTAGTTTTAAAGATTTGTTTTAGCTTTTATATTTGCAACATTATCTAAAAGGATACTTTTCATCGTCAAAAATATAATAAACGTTAATAAAATCTAACTTGGTCGTTAGTTCTCTCTTTTAATATTTGATATGGCAAAGTAGATAATTTTATTATTAGACTTTATCGTTGGATGTTAAGTATTATTTTCAAAATAAAATATAGTCTTTCTCCCAATTTTAAAATTAGTGTTCTTCCACTTTCAATTCCAACAATGGATTCTCATTTCTCTATTTATAAGTGTAGGTCAAAATCGTTCAAAGTCGTGGATTCTCTAAGTTCATCCACGAGTGGAGCAAAATGTACGAAAAAAATAAATTCGTAAGACTCTAATGTACCTTCAATAAATACGGAATGAATAAATCTATGTTTTATCTTCCTCCTTAATCACCCAATTTCTCTCTAATAGGGTCAAAAGAAATCATCTACTTCTTTCATACTCTTTTCCAATTGACGTTTCATTTTTTCCCCTCACCTCTTCACCTCCCAATTTCTTAGTTTTCATGCAAGTGACCAAATAGATTTAGTCATTCAATATATAATTTTGAGACTTTTGAAACAATGTCATTTCCTTAGTCCTTCCACGTATGATGTATTCACGGAGTTTGAGGTTATACCAATATTTTCGATTACTACATTTTGCATAATGTTGCAAATATAAGGCATCAAAATAAATCTTTTAAACGTTAAAGAATTAGAATAAATTTTAAAAATAAGATAAGGTATAAAAATACATATTTTAGCCAAATTTTTTAAGTGATTTTTATTTTGAAAAATGTTTCAACGAATAGTTGTTGCGTCTGAGAAAATATTTATACAATTTGTGTATAGGTTATGGAAGTAAAAATTTATATTTGATTAAAAAAATATTATTATGTTTCAAATAAAAATAATTTAACATTTTAATTTTTTTTAACTAGAAGATATTTAAACTTATTTTTCATTCATTAGCTTGCCATGTGAGAATGTCTTTAAATTATATTGATTTTATTTTTAAATATCAAACAAACATTATTCTCTTTTAATGTATTTAATTATTGGTGATATTTAAAATATGATTTAATTTAAATATATTAATAATATAAAATGGTCATTAGATAAGTTTATTTTACATGACAAATTAATTAAGAAATATTTGATCTTTTATCTTATTAAGAAAAAAATATTTTGGTTCTTTATATTTTAAAAAATTCATTTTAATCATTTAATACTTAAATTTAAGTTATCTTATCAATCTAAAACAATTTTTTAGTTTTTGAAAAACAATTTTGAATTCATTTTTGTACTGATTCAATATATAAAATTTGTTCTATTACATTCTTCTATATAAAAATTTGGAATTCATCTTATGTATACAAAAAGTGATCATAACACATAGTAACAAAAAAAAGTGTAAAAAATAAGTTTCACATGTGATCAGAAGACTAAAAATCTTATATCAAATTTTTTTTTAATTTTTTTGTGATATTCACTTTTCATGTGTTTTACGTTGTGATATTTTTTTTGTGAATATTAGATACATTCTATAATTTTTATTTATATAAATTTAATAAAGTAAATTTAATGTCTTAAATCAATTAAAAAAGAATTTAAAATAATATCAAAAAATTGGAAACAATCATTATTACAAAGAAACAACATTCAGCTCAATTTTAAGAGTAAATGAATCAAATTAATTTTTTTTTAAAAATAACGAATCAATTTTCATAATAAGATAAAAAAACTAAAATTATAATTTAACCTTATAATAATTATTTTCTAAATTATATCTAGCGGGAATTTTAATTAATTAACAATATATTTATTTTATATTTGCAATAATAAAAATATCAATTTAATTGAATTATAATGAATTATCATGTGATTGCAAATTATTAATGTTTATAATAATAGATTTAAAAACAACATTTAAAATATTGTTTACTTGATTTATAATGTAAAAAAAGCATACAGATAAAGTATTAAAATTAAATTCATAATAAATATATAGTTAAAATTTAATTTTCTTATAATTTCACATAGTTGATTTTCACAATATAATATTTACACGTGAATTTAAAGAGGAATTTTAGTTTATATTCCGTTCAAAATCAAATATTATTTTATAATATTTCGTTTGCCATTAATTTTCCACGACAAAGCTTCAATGATAGTATACCATGTTTGGAGCCTACCTCACCTCATGTCGTCATCAGTGACATCGTCACTCAACAGAGACAAAAGATAATAACGAAACCAACAAAATTTTTTGGTCAACTTAAACTTGTGAATATCCTTATACGTCACGTCACATCTATCTATCTTTATATATATTTATTTGGGTGAAAATATATTTTTAAGCTCTTTATTTTAGCATGAAACTTTATTTTTGTTTTTTATTTTTTAAAATATTTATTTTGTTCATTTGATTTTTAATTTTAAATTAATGTAATTCTTTTAAAATAATGATTAATTTTTATTTTTTAAATACGATTTAAATATTTTTTATTAATTTAAAATATAAAATTTATCTCATTAAATTATAAAATTCAATTAATTTCCATACAAAATAGGTCCTAAACATGAAAAAATTGACTAGAGAAGAAGTTTCACGTGAAATTAAAAGACGGAAAAGTATACTATTAAATTTTTGTTTAGTTGTTCATAAAATTTAATTTTTAATATAATTTTTATTATGTTTACGATTTTTATACAAATATTAACTATATTTTATAATTTTTATATAAATAAATATAATGAGATAAATTTTATGTTTTGAATTAATTAAAAAAAATTAAAATCGATAAATTATAAGTGTTTAAAAACATTACGTTAGTTCAAATTTAAGAATAAAAAATAAAAATAAAAATTTTAAAAGATAAAAGACTATCACACTAAATAAATAAATAAGAAATTATAATATAATCTTTAAATTATTTCCTATATTTGGAATTAATCGGAACAAACTTTCTATTAGTTATTGCAGTTACAGCATCATTGTCATCTGCTCATTTTATACAAATTACAAAATATAAAGTGATTTTCAACTTATCTTTGATTAGTTGTGTTATTGAATTTTTTGTTATCCTTACATATTATATTGATTTTTAATTTGATACGTAGATGATTTTTTTTAATAATTCACTCTTTGTTTCCTGCAATCGTGATAAGTTAAATGGAAAAAAAAAATTAATGTTGTTATCTAAAAAGTGAAAGCATAAATCACAAACAACTAAATAAAAAAAATTCTACGCTTATATTAAAAATAAAAAATTCATAAATTAAAATTAATTTATATATAAATTAAAAATAAGTTAATATGATTTTTAAAAATTAACTTACACATAAATTAATTTTAATTTATAAAAACTTATCATATATATATATATATATATATATTATTTTCCTATAAATATATCTAATCATGCCCTAAAAAAGTTTGATAATGATATCCTATATATATGGTTGATAGTTTTTGTCTCTTAGCTTGAGAATAAGCTCTTATTATATAGTCGATGGAAGCAAATTTGGGTGGCAATAGCCACTATCTTCATGTATTACACATTTACTCGGCATTTTCTAGCTCATCACCATGCTCAACTATTTTAATGTGCAGTACACTTTGTAATAGTCCAGTAGCTTTCCCGTCACATCTTCAATCTATATTATAAAAAATAATTAAATATACACTGTAATTCAATTACAAAATACAATTTTTTACATACGATAAATTTAAAGACGTGTCCAACTCAAATTCTCTAGTAGGTATGTATAATGGAATAGGGATCATGGTGAAGGCATCAAAAGTAGACTGGATTGGTGGTGGGGTAGCCTAGGAAGATGTCTAGATACATGCAGGGACAAATGTTCCTTGTAAACTAAATTTTTTTTATAGTTTCATCTGGATCAATTATTTTGTTTTTAAACTTTTTAATTTAATGTAATTTAATATAACTTTAATATTATTTTTAAGTTGACGAGTAATAAAGATACAATGTAGAATATAATAACCACTTGAGTTATGCTACCCTTGAAAATGACATGATCATAAACAATAGAATAACAACAAACCACACATGATAATGATGATATATATCTACAATTAAATCATTCATCCACTTACATGGTCAAAAGCATTGATCTAGGTAGGAAAGTTATAACCAAAAAAGTAATATAAGTCTATTAAAGATATTTTTTTATAAAATAAGAAAATATAATTACGACAAGAAAATTAAAACTCAAGATATCGTACATACTACCAAAATCTTTCACAACTAAGACAAGCTAGCCTAGTAGTTCAAGTAATATTAAAGATTTTGTTTGATTTAATTTTAATAACATATACTAAAAAATAATTAAGCTAAATAAAAATTAATTAAACTAAATCAAAATAAAAATGTGATCATTTTTATTATCAATTTAATTGATTTTAATGTTTTTTTAATTAATTTGATAGTTTAAAATCATTTAATTTAGTTTTGAACACTCTTGCATCTAGCAAACCATACAAAAAAAAATATAACGTTAATTGCATATTTTATTTTTTTACATTTACGATTTTGTGAATTTTGTCATTGTATTTTTTTTTTTTACACATTTTATCTCATGTTTTGGGAATGGTATTTATGATGAATAGAATGTGTTCATGTTGTTACATGATGATATGTTGAGTGGTTATTGAAATGGTATATGTGATTTTAAGTGTTTTCATTAAAAAATCATGCTAAGATATGAAACTATTACATCTTCTCCCTGAGCAAGTAGCTACTCACCACATGAGGCTAAAAAATCTAGAAATTGATGAGTGCTCGTTGAGCGAGACCCATCTCTCATTAAGCCCTTCAAAATAACACTTAAAAAATCTGGAAAATGATCCCACTAGTTGAGCAAGGATCATAATCCTATAAATCTCTATGAATGCTCATTAGGTGACAAATACCTTTCACCAAGCAAACCACGATCTTTAACTTAGAATTTAGAAATTTGAAAAAATGATGAATATTCATCAAGCAAGCCAAGCACTCACTGGGTAAGGGTCATAGAAAACCTAGAAACTTATAATTTTGCTAGGCGAGTCACATATTCACTAAGTGAGTCATACACTCATTAAGCTACTAGTAAACCTTTTGAAGTATTTAGTTTTTCCACCCTAACTCGCTAGGCGAGACTCATGTCTCAATGAGCGACTAAAACAAAAATAGAGAATAAAACTTGTTATGACTTCATTTGCTAAGCGAGTATAGGTCATTGAACAAATGCTAGAGTAGGACTCTGTATAGTCTCTTTTGCTGAGTGAAGGAAACTCTTTGTTGGGCAACTAAATTGAGTGTAGAAAAATGAGTTCTCTATAGTTTGATTTGTTGGGCGACCTAAGTGGTTCATTGAGCGAGTACGACAATCCTGAGAGTTTTCACCTCTGTGGGTGGACTTGTTGAGCGAGAATAACTGCTCATTGAGTGAAAATACGAGTAGTAAGGGAAGACCATGAATGATTTGTTGGGTGAACCTAAGGGACTCTCTAGACAAAAGTGAAAACACGTACACATGTTGGGACCCTTGAGAAAAGATGCTACATTCATCTAAATCATTCCTTTGGATATTAGTTAACTAAATTCCTTTTTAACCAATATTAAGAAAATCATAAGGATGAAATGCACCTCAAAATGGAATTCTCAAGTGGAACCTTAAAGACCTATATCTCATCAAACTTAAGAAAATTGTCATTTGTCACAACAACAAATGATGGTTGGTAATGTTGGATTCAAGGATTCTTTTGAAAGAAATGTGTAATATTGGTTGTAGATACTATTAAATGCTTGATGTGGCACATTAAGTTATGTGGATTGGCAGTTGTATATTGTGTTGCAAGTAGGTACGAAAGTTTTAATGGTTGTTTGGATTGAACCTCAAAGTCTAGTGTTTGATAAGAGGTGAATAATTCAACCTAGGGAATAGGGAAACAGGTCGTTACAAACCTTGAGTCGTGGTGAGCCACTACCCACGTAGACCTATTTCAACAATCCATTTATCTCATTTGTAGATTAGGTTTTGGCATTTCCCCAATGGTTTTTGGCATGTGTTGTGTTGTGATGACTTGGTAGTCAATTATACTATGTTAAGAGAAAGTATCAAATTGATCACTTAAAAAATTAGAAGTCTCCATGGAGTAGGACCATTTTGGTTTGAGATGTTTAAGCATCTATTGACTTGTGTGATAAAGTTGTAATGTGTATGAGTAGTTCTTTTGTACTTTTTATGAAATTGTTAGATTATATATGACTTTTTCTTTCGTAAGGTTACCCTTATGTTTTCATGTATATATCACTATGATGACATGGAATGAAGTGTTTGCTAAGAGTAAATGTTAAGATCATTGATGAGCTAGAACATTGCGAACATGCCATGAACTCGAGCCTATCTGGGCATATTCACTCTTTGCTTCCTAGAGACCATTGTGGGCTTGGGATAAGCTTAAATGGTTGACTCAAAACTTCAGTGCATCCAATACTGAGGGGAAATGACTATAGAGTATGTGTCATCAGTCACTCCATGGGTTTCGTTCACCTTTTACACCTTTCTTGATCTATGGTTGCCGATCTAGGTGATATGGAGTTGACTTATGCACCTTACTAAGGATCAACTATCTAGTATCAACCTCGCCATCATCCTTCTTGTCTAGGACCCAAACCTCGTCATCGCCAAATCATTCCTAAAGATGCTCATTAAGAGCGAATATCTCATCTCATTCATCCTTAGTAGTTTTATTGTACTAGTTATAAATACCATAATGTATGAGATATTCATATATGATGTTATTCATTATCTGAAACTGTATGTATCATACTATTCGATTGTAAGAAATTATTCACATTTTTATAAATAAGCTAATCAAGAGTTTCTTTAAGAAATGAACCTTTGTGTTTTATATTATATATTTGTTTTTTTTTTCATTTTAAGAAAAATGGATTTTATATTATATGTTTATTTTTTTCCATTTTAAGGAAAATGGGTTGCTACAAAACCTAATATTAATCTGTGTTAACAAGATAAGACATTTTGCTTAACATATGGTTCCTTAATTTGATGGATCATAATATAACTAAAAATATTAAAAAATAATGTGTTTAAACTATAATTTTCATTCTATATTGAATCTTTGATTCTAAAGTTATTTAAAGTTACGCGTATCATTAAATTATAATAATAATATTGCTTGATCAAAGATAATGATGTGTGCTAAGTGAAAAAAGATGTTAACGCTTTAAGTATGAGAAATGAAATGGAGGAACATGGCATGAATATTTTTTTTTATGGTTACATGTTTATTGGGTACATTTGAATCAAATTGACATGACTAATTTTCTCATCTACAGTAAATATTAAATAAGAATTAAATAATTGTGAAGGAAAATATAAAAAAGATTGGAATAGTTTTTAAAAACTTAAAACTAAAACTAATTTTTTTATTTCTCAAAGACAAATTTTGTTTTCAAATTTAAATTAAAAAAAAACAGAAAATTTACCACCACTCCAGTAGCTAAGATATTATCTCAACATAATATTTTAAAAAAATAAGTAGAATGATTGGAAGACACAAGAATTAATGTATGCATAATTAATGTTTGTACCTTGGGGATCAATGTTAATTATTAATAATCATAAACACGTGTATATAACAAGTTATATATATTTGTTTGAACACTGTTGATTGAATTGAAAAACAAACTTCTTTTTATTGTCATTATATATATATAGTTACTATTGACAATAACTTTTTTCACAAATTAAATTTTATTAATTTAACCACTGAATATTTTAATACTAATTCAATTACCGTGAACACCAAATTTTAAACAAATTAAACATACGTAATTTACTTATATTTGTTTAAATTTATATTATATATTATACTAAATTAATTTAATGAAGAATCAAATGATTTTTTTATAAAAAAATATAGACTTAATATATTTAATAAGAATTTTAATTTAATGGTTAGATTAATAAAATTTAATTTGTTCAAAGAGATATTGCAAAAAACATTTTAAAAAAAATTATTCTTAGAGTAATTTAATCCCTTTTTTCTATAGATGGATGAATAGATAAATATTGTAAAACAATTTCTATTTATTTTGAAAATTTTATTTACAAAAGTATTTTAACAAAGAAAAAGAAAGTCAAATTCATTTGTTAGGTTTTTTTCTTCCCCAATTATAATAAATAAAAATTAGATTTAATATAATATGAATATAATATTGCAATTAGAACATCTACGAGTATATCCTATAATGGAGTCTCGAAAATAAGCAATTTTTTTGGGCCTTTATATTTTTTTAGGTTCATTTGGATTATTATTGGTTGCAATTTTCAATTATCTTGATATGAATTTTTTCTTTTTGTCGGAAAATTTGTATATAATTTAAAGAAAACATATATTATCTTACACTTAATAGTAATTAAATATAGTCAACTCAAAGAATTAAATTCTCACAAAAATTATGTTGTTGGCACTAAGATTGAATCATTTAAGTAAGGTCTCGAGTTTTAGTATTATGGATAGAAAAAATATGATTAAGAAGGGAGATTCCATTAAAGCTTGTCAACTAGGTTCCCTAATAGAGATTAGTCATCCACAAAGTTTGAAAATGTCAATAAGGGGAGGCAAGCACGAAAAACAATCTCCCATTACCCGCCTTGCTGAATAATAAGCAGAAACCAACAAATTTTTAATATTTGCAAATATTTGTAGATATTTATCAAAAAATAATTTTTTTTAAAAAAAATAATTTATTATGATAGTTTTAAAAAAATAATTTAAAGGTAAAAACTAAAATTATTTAAATATTCTACACAATTATTCTAATAAAGATACTTCAATTTAGAAACTAAATTTAAATGTTAAAATACTTTAATCTCATAAATTCATACAAAAGTTAATTAAAATAAATCAATTCCATGAGTTGAAACAAAAGCTAATAAAATATAGTAATTCAATGTCAAAAGTCTAAACAAAATTACTTAAAGAATATGATTTAAGTAATTTTATTATCACGAGTATTTAGGAAGTACTTGTAGGGTGATTACATTGATACTAGTCCCTGTTTATTAATGGATATAGATATATTTATTTAAATTATTTGTCAGTACGCATTTAAGTGTCCATCTTTTATCAATTACAATTTTATTTGCAAATATTTATGGGTATGAATATTTTTGTCATTCCTATATGTATCAAAAGCACCTATGAAACGCTCCTATCAGACACAGTATGAGTCTGATGGACGTAGTTGACAAACTCAATATGAGTTAGATAAACTTGGTATAAAAACAAAGTGGAACAATTAAAATGATATGATGAGAGAAATTCACAATTATAAACCAAAAACCTCGCACTAAAAAAGAGAGCAAATATTGATATGATATATTTCACTTATAAACTCAATATTTGCACACATACGAAGTGTTACAAGTAGGGTTTAAATGCAAAGACAAGAAGCCCAAAGAAAAAAGAAATTTTGACTAAGCTAACAAGTAACTATAATTAGCCTGGTGCAATTTTTTTTTTTTGCCTAAACTTAAGCAACTTTTAACCAACCTTACAAGCAAAGTAGAAAAATTGCAAAGACTAAAATATTTAACATGACAATTGAAAAATCTCAATTTAAACACTTCTCCTTGAGATTTCTTTTCATTAATCTCATATTTATTCTCAACTATCAATGTCACATCTTCAATGAATCAGCTTCTAGTAGACAAGCATTTAAGGAGATAATATCCCCTATCTTAATAGAAATTATTGACGATACAGGTAACACACAAAAAATGGAGGTTGAATTATGTGTGTGTATGATTTTTGAAAGTTTTTTACAAATACGAAGGATTTAAAACACAATTTTGGATACTCGTCCAAATGAACCATCCAAAGTGATCGTCCAAAGAGGTGCAGAATGTAAAGAATGTATGGTATGAGAGAAGATGCACATAGTTTATACTAGTTCACTCTTTCAATAGAGTTACGTCCAATCCCTTCAATACAAAGGAATTTTACTAAGTTTACCTAACTTACAAATAAGTATTCTCTATCTCTCCAAGTATTACAGTCCTTGTAATCTACCTAATTACAAGAAAATCAAGTATTCTTTACCTCGTCCGGTATTACAACCCTTGTAATCTACTTGATTACAAGAAAATCAAGTATTCTTTGTCACTTGGCCTCTTCAAGTTATTACACCAACTAAATGAGTTTTTACAACAAACTATACTTACACAGAGAGAGTATTACAATACAATTTGCAGAGACTTAGCTTTATCAAGCAAAGTAAGTTTTACAAATAAAGAATGAGAGTGTCGTTCAAAGCGACTTTTGAGCATGAGAGAATATAGAGTATATCACTTTATCTTTCTTGTTCACGTAATTGTGCTTCTCATTTTTTTCGTTCAACATCTTTCAAGCTTCATCAATCTTCTTTTTATAGCACATAAAAATTTGAATGTTGCTTGTGCATGAGGAATGGTTGAGTCAACATTAAATGTCGCAATTCTGATTTTTGTTGAGCTTCTACAAGGGCTCCTCTTTTTTTTTAAGACAAAGAAGATTATGTCAAAGAATGATTGTTCTTTTCAAAATTTTAACATGTTATCTTTTGTTGACTAGAGATTAATCTTTTATTGGTTCCTTTCTTATGAGAGTCATGATCTGATCTTCAGACTTGACTTGCAGTAAACAAAACTTCATGCAACCATTTGTCAATTGAAACTACCATGTTCTTAGAATAATGTATTTGGTATATATTTGAACGTCGAATCATAATTTTAAGTTGTATATATGAGAGAAAGAAGTCACATTATATGTTAGATAACTTAAACAATTCTTTTTTAGAGATACTTTTTGAATGGAACAGTGCAGTCATTATATTTTGAACGATATCTTCTTTGAACGACAAGTTTCTCTATGAACATCGAGTTCGCTTATGAATAGTAAACTCGTTTATGAACGTTGAACTCTTTTATGGATGTTTGACTACGTCCATGGACGACGAGTCTCTTTATGGATGTTGATTATGCCTTTGGATGTTGAGTTCGTTTACAAATGTTGACTAAGTCTTTGAACGTTGAGTCTATTTATGAACATTGACTACATCTTTGAACGTCGAATCTCTTTATGGACATTGACTATGTTTTTGGACATCGAGTCTCTTTATGGATGTTAAATAGTCCTTTGGGTGGTGAATCTTGCTATGGACACTGAATACGTCCTTTGTATGGTAAGTCTCGCTATGGACGCTAAATATGTTCTTTGAATGGTGATTCTTTATACGAACACTGAGTATGTCCTTTGGACTATGAGATTTCTTTTGGACAATGAGTATGTTTATGGACGGTGAGCTGCTTATGAATGCAATTAATGAAGTTCTATTATATCAATTTCTTTTAAACAAATGCATTTCAATCATTATGTCCAATAACTTGAGTTTTTTCTGAAATTTAGATAATATTGGTTAAACATAATATATTATCCATTTTCATAATATTTATTATCATCAAAACACTTGAGGCATTTTGGACGCATAGATTTATGTTTGAATAATTATATCACTTGAAACAAGAATATTTGCATTCTCCTTAATCCATTTTCAATCTCGATGGACCTTAGCTTTAGCCACCAAGCGAGCTTTGACAGCTACAATGACATCACTAACCTTGCTCTTCTCCTCCTCCTCAAGTTTGTTGTGTCCAAAGATGATCAACTTCTCTTGAACAACTTTTGTTGTGAGCTAATTTGAATCACACTTCAAAATCTAAAATACTTTCTTAAGTGAAATATTTTTCAAATCCTCATCTACCTTTAAAACATCATGTGTGACCATTTTCTTCCACTCTAATGGAAAACTCAATTTTCTCATTAATGAACATTAGCTCATGCCTGGAAGGGTCAAATATGGTGTAACTCAAATATCTATAACATAAGGAATAAATAATTTTCTAGCATTTGGCTCACACTTAAAAACTTTGACTTATCTCATGCACATATGAAACATCATAAATATATTTTTTACTTGAGGGAGTTTCAGCAACTCATTTCTCTTTAACATCAAGAATTGCTCCATTACCAATAGTGACTTTGGAGAAGTATGATTGATTCAATTACTTGAAAATGCTAGAATTATGGGTTATATGATTTGTGCACCCATTGTCTATTAACTGTACCTCTTTGTTATTGCTTTTTGAATAGCCCGTAGTAGTAGCAAATAAATACTCTCAATTTTGTTCTTTAAATTTAGCCACTTGAGTTTGTTGTTCCTATTGATTTGCTTTATTTTTTCAAACCTTTTCCACATGAAACTGGTTGCAAGCCCTACATTTGATGTTTGGCTTGAATGAACAAAATATTTTGGTATGGTTATTCTTCTTGCAATGGGAAAAGGTGGAAACTTATTTTTCCAACCTCCTCCTTTATTGCTTTCTTCCTTTTCTCCACCAAATTGCTTCTTTCCAAAATCATAATAGCTTTGGGTTTTGCCTTTTATATGTGCCACAAGAGCAACTTCAATATTTTCTTCTATTCTCAAGGATCTCCTATGTTTTATAGCTTGCAAAGCATTGATGAACTCTACAAGTGTTATTTAAAACAAAAATTCTTATTTTCTTATAGAGAAGAGATTTTAGATTCAAACCTCTCTAAAAGACATACCAATTTTTTTCCACAACACTTTGATCACTAAGCTCTTCACAAAGAAATTTGATTTGTGTGACAACCTTTGAAAGTTTGTTTGAAAACTCTTTGTTAGTTTCACTTTCTTTCATTTTTAGTGCTTTTAACTCTCTCCTCAAGTTCAGCACTTGCATTCTTTTTATTCTTTCACTCCCTTGAAACTTGTCCTTCAACTTAGGTTACTTTCATTTTCCACTATATCCCACAAACTCTGATAGCTAAGATAAGTTCCAATTTTAATAGCCCAAAGATGGTAGTTTTCTCCTACAAAAATAAGGGGTGAAGGTAAAGAATTATTCAAAGTCATTTTTGTGTTTAAAGGTTTTGTGTGAGGTTTTTTACTAGTTTTCTCTCTCACTCTATCTGTCTATCTATCTATCTATGTAGGTTTTCTCTTTCTCACAACCTCTTATTTTCTCATCCTCACAAACCCTTAAAGATCAATAAAGTTCTTGTTACCATGTTAAAAAAAAACACTAAAAAACAAGATAAGACATACTTAATAAATAGATTATTAGATGAACATAACATACACATATCATATACATGTATCAGACAAATGTAACAAACAAATGTATCAAATGCACCTATTAGATGCAAAAGGAGTCTCATAAATGTAATTGACAAACTTAATGAGTTAAACAAACTCAACATAAAAACAAAGCAAAATGATTAAAATGATACTAAAAGAGAAAGTCACAATTATAAACCGAAAAACTCACACTCAACAAAATGAGAAAATACTGAAATAATAATTTCAATAATAATTTCACTTATATACTCAATTTTTACGCACATAAAAAATGTTAAATAGAAATACTAAAAAGCCCCTCGTGAGGTAAAGCAAAAAAAAATTATGAGAAAGCTAATAAATAAGTATAATTAACTTGGTACAAGGTGTTTTTTCTAAACTTAAGTAACATATAATCAACCTTATAAGCAAAACAGAAAAGATACAAAGATTAAAATATTTTAATATGACAACTAAAACATCTCAATTTCGAAGGCAGTCTTACGCTATCATCAAGGACAGAACTTCCGACAACCAATTTTAGTGTGTTCAGGCGAAATTTGAGAATTATGTTAAGCATTGATAGGGAAAAACTTCTCTTATACATGGTACGTGAAGTGGTGCTTTGTTGGGGTGCGATCTCTTGGGCAGCACTGCAAGTGAGAGTTGGAATGTGTTGCTGGTGTGAGTAATGGTGATGCCGATGGTGCTTAAATGGTGGCCAGTGTTGGACCCAAACCAGACATAGAAATCGAACTCGAAGCCCATTGGCATCGAAGAGGGTGTGCTTTTATAGGAGAATGTAACAAAGTGTATTGGGCCAGACCGCTGTAGAAAAAACTACTAGAAGGGTTCAGCAGTTCCTGTCCATGTCTTCTATGAGGGGATTATTCTTTAATTTCTTAAAGTTCATGGATTATCCGTATATCGTTATACAAATTCAGGTAATTTAAAACATGCACAAATATATGTGTACAGTAATGAGTAATCATTCACAGTTGACCTAAACAAATCTTGATTGAACTCTTTCACTTCTTGGAAAAAGAATAATTTTGAAATAGGTCAAAATTGGTTTAGTGATTTTTCTACTGGTTCGTTTCACATAAGAAATTGAAATCGTAATATAGAATCATAATTCCAATTCTAGTTAGGTTAAAATTAAAATTGATTTCTAATCATAATTCATATGTTCAGGTTGTATAAATAATTTAAGTGTAAAATTATAATTATATGTTAAATATTAGTGCCATTTTTTATACCTCTAGGAATATAAGTAAAATTATCTGAGTAAATTTACTCAACAAGTGATAGTAATGAGAATAAAGTGATAGTAACGAGAATAAAGGAAAATGTTTGTAACAATATTAGTGTCATTTTTTATACCTCTAAGAATATAAGTAAAATTATCTGACTAAATTAATTTAATCAAATGATAGTAATGACAATAAAGGAAAATGTTTGTAACAATATTAGTGCAATATATACTATAAAAAAATTAATTTTTATTGGAGATTTATTTGTAGAGGTTACATCAGAAATGCTATCACTAGAAATTTATTTGTGGAGATATAAAAAATCGTCACAAAATATTCATTTGAAAAAAATAAAAAAAAAATCGTCACAAAATATTCATTTGAAAAAAAATAAAAAGCAGTGAACCTCATCGATTAACCACATAACACAATCACACTATAGTTTCCTCGTCTTCTCACCTTTCTCTCTCTTTCTCTTCTCATTTCACTTTCTTGGGATCATTTAGAAACTCCTCTTTTTTTCCTTCTGAATTCATTTTATTTTATTTTATTTTTATTTTCTTTCTATTGTTTTAGATTGACTTTGTCTACATGTCTGGAACGAAATCCACTCTCTGTTCATAGTTAGATTTTCGATTCAAGCGATTTCGTAGACATTCCACTTCAAAACTACTCTCATAATAGTGCTACCGAAGAATTTTGTTTTTTATTTTTTCAGGAAATTAAGTTATTATCATAAGAAAATTGAATTGATTTTTTACTTTAACTAATTGTCTTTGTTGTTGTCTTTTTCGTGACTTAATTATTGTGTTGAAATTTTGTCCAATTTTACTTCCTTCTCTCTCTTTCTCTTATTTTTTTTTTGGGTTTATGTTATTATGACTCAAAGTTTGGATCGTAAACGATTTTCAGCAGGTTTGGATCGTAACGAATATAAACTTAAAACTGAATCAGCTCAAATTGCCTCTTTGCAGGATTGCTGGCAAGGGGTTGCCCAAGAGGAAGCAAGACGTCTTTGACACAATTTTGTTGGAAGGGGTAGTGGATTTGTAGTTGTTGAGATTCCGTTTACTCCCCCTGCAAAGCGCGTGTCTTGGAACTTTCACTGGAGGAAGCTCGTCAACTTGGTTGTCTTTTTCACCTTCTTCCATTTTTTTTATATTACCTAATTTATACATGGCAAGCATTTCTTCTTCAATAGAGGATTTTCTTCCTTTTTAGTCATCTGTCTATTCTTACTTTCTTAGTAGTTTTCTCTTTGTTTCTCTGGTGTAATTGTTGCTCATAATAAGGTATAAGTGATTTAGTTATCCTGGATCTATTATGTATATCTATTTTACTCAAGGAGTCGTCTATATTTTGACTACTCATAGAAGAGAAGAACAAAGGATTGAACAGAGGATTAAATAAGCTACCCTATTATTATTACACTGCAAGTTACAGAAAAAATAGAAGAAATCATGAACCATAATGATGCAAAGCACTTCTCCTATCTTGTCATAAATTTTTGCTTAATACTTTTTGGTATGTCCATAATGGGTTGTTGAAGACAGCAGACCGGGTTTTTGATGCGGAATATGAGGCTTTTAGGGAGCTAGAGGCGGAAAATCCAACTTATATGCTGATATTTACTGGGCATTCTCTAGGGGCTGGGGTGGTGGCGCTAATGCTGGCAGTTCATAATCAAGACAAATTGGGGATGCAGAGAAACAAGATAAAGATGCTTTGCAATAGCTTATCCTCTCGGTGCATGTCTCTCAACTTGGCTGTAAGATATGCAGATGTGATCAATTCTGTTGTACTCCAAGTTGGATAATCTCCTTTTGCTATGATTTAGTACTATGCTTCAACTTGACTGATTTACTTTTCATAGTTGTGTTTAAAAGGATGAGATTGTTTGTCAAACTTTATCAAGATATGCACAGAATCTGCAGTTTCATTTAGGTTCTGAAACCTCTGGATTCTTATTTGAACATGATATGTGCTGACATAACTGTTGGATACATAACCCTGTGTTTTGGAAAAAGAGAACTTGATAACACAACACACAAACATCGTAATTGCATCAGTTCGATGTCATCATATCATATGTATCCTGTAGTCTATTTAAGTGAAAGTGCAAGAATAATTGCACCGGGTTTCATTTTTGAAAATAACCTGGTTTTAAATTATATTAACTTGTCAACACTAGAATGCAGTTAAACTTTGCATGTAACTTATATCTGTCTTCATTATTTCTTTCTAGAATTGTAATTTATGATGGGGATCTGATATTTAATGAGTGGATTATTGTAAACTACACAGAAATGTCATGGCCTTTTCAAATGTTCAATCTTGAAGAAAATTGTTGGACTATGGACTAGGCATAAAAGTGGTGAATTAATTTTTATGACTAAATTGCAATGAATTTTCTCCTTTTCTAGATTAGTCTGCAATATGTATAATTACTAGGACAACTTACACATTTAATGAGAATCTTCTTCATTCCATTCATGCAAGCTAATATACCCAGAATTTAACCAAAGTCTATATGGACTGTTTACCTTCAACTAAATGTTTTTTTTCCCCTATACATGCTCCCCCGTTAGTTATTTGCTTTCCATGTATGTATATCTCTTTAACCAACAAGGTCACAAATTTCCCTAATAAAACATGATCCAAAAATTGTATATTATAATGTGTATGAACTATCTAATGTGGTACAATTCTTGCATTTTGCAGTATAGAGACACCGTGCACCAGTTTATCAAGGGTACAGATGGCTTTGCTGGAGCATTTGCTGAATGCCTTCGTGGAAGTCCTAATTTATATCAGGTTTATCTGCTGTCTCATGTAGCACTACAATAGTAGTTTCTTTTGTACATAAATTCCCACATCTACTATTATTATTGCTATCATTATTGTTGTCACAATCATTAATGTTTGTCACAATCATTAATGTTTGAATGGGTCCTGTCGTTGATTTCAACTTTATACGGTAAACATACTGTTTGCTGTCTTTGAATTTGCTCGATACATATTTTATTCTCACTCAGGAGATTAGTATTTATTTCAGCTAAAATTTGAAGCTTTACGTCTTTTGCTGCTATCTTCTTTTCTTCTACTTTGTTCTTTCTTGTAGTGGAGATTACATTACTCTATATCTTTGGCACAAGGAGGAGGAAGAAAACCATGGAATAGTATTAACTTTGTATGTGCTCATGATGGGTTCACTCTAGCTGATTTGGTGACCTATAACAACAAGCAAAATTTGTCAAATGGAGAAGACAATAATGATGGATAAAATCATAATAATAGCTGGAACTGTGGACAGGTAGATGTTTAGAAACCTGCTTCAGAGTTGCATTTAAAGTGGTTTTCCTTTTACTTTTCTACGGAGTGGTGGTATTTCATCTCAAGATTATGAATATCATTAATATTACAATGTTCATGGCAATATCTAATTCAACGGTTATGAATTGGACATACTAGATTTATGTAGATGGTAATACGTAGGTCAAAATTGTTCACAAGAAATAAATAAAAAGAATTTATTGAGCTAAGAGAAATTTTCTTTTATTGTAAGCTACAGATTTCATACTAACTGACACAAACTTGTCCAGGGTGCTCCCTTCGTTATAAAACTTCACTAGAATCCTTCTCCAATTGTTTTTCATGATTCTTCTTTCCTCTTAATGTTTTCAAACTTCTGATCCATCATCATGTTTTCAATATGATTTTGGGTGTGTGAGTTTGTTATTATGAAAAGTATAATGTGGCTACTGTCTGCTTGAAAGAAAATTACTTTTACATTGTGCACTGGGCTCTAGTCCAACATATTTGCATTCACCTCTTTTACTGCCTGATATCTTGTCATGTATATTATATTCTGTAGAGCCTTGACTGTGGTTATCAGTTTTCTTCTATTTTCTCTTATGTGTATATGTGTATGCAGATTATGCATTTCTGGGCTCGCTCTTTGTGGGAGCCATAGAGCACTTTCTGAATCCTTAAAATAGTTTTCACTCGAAGTATTAGAATCTTTATGTAAAGTTGAGTTAACATGACCTTTGTATTAAATGTTAATTCCATTTCTGTAACTAATGTAGGAGGGGGAGTTTGTTAGTAGCACGGTGAAGAAATTGAGGAAACGACAAATGCCAAAATTTTTTCTTTCTCTCATGGTTTCCCAGGTAAGGCCAATTAACAGTATAGTTATAGTTCTTTTCCAAAAATTTTTGGACTGTAAGTACTTCTTTATGTGGCAGATTAGTTAATAATAAGTTTTGCCTTGCACATATCTATATGGTGTGAAATTATATACAAAGACTTGTTAAGGGTACAACAGAGAATTGTTTGCTACTTTAATAATTGGGGAGTGTGGTCATTAGTTGGATTTTGAAGTTGTGTTGGAGGCTATTCGATATTTTTTTTTTTTTGGGTTTAATGCTGCTTTGTATTTTGGGATAACAAATTATATTCAGTTGTAATATTTTGTCTTAACTTGCTGGAACTGAGCATTAAACCTTGATATTTTCAGGTCACAATTATATTGGATCTAAGCACCTGCTTCTGGGTGAGAACCTGGTGTTGGGAAGACAGCAATTGTTGAAGGTCCTACTAAGTAGATTGCAAATGGTGATGTACCTGAAACCATAAAGAGAAAAAAGGTTAGTAGAAAGGGATTTCAAATCTCTTTTTTGACTAACATGTTCAACTTGGTGGATTTGTGTAGAGTATATCTAAAACTGTCATTTTTTTTATATTTGTGAACTTTTATTAAATGTTGACAAAAATGAGTGGTAAGACACCAAGTTAGAGAACCAAAATTAAGGTAAATAAAAATATATATAAAATTCCTGCAAGAAGCCTTAACTATTGAGTTGTAGAATGAACATTTTGCTAGGCAAATATATAGTATTTTCCATTGATTAGTTGTTTCTATTTTTCTAGTGTTAGCTTGTGATAGGCAAAGTAGTTGTTATTGTTTTGACTATAAAAATACGAAACTTCATTGATGGCTTTTAACTGCCACTAAATATTAAATGGAAAAATGAATTTTATGGCGGTTTTTAACTGTCAAAATATGTTAAGTGTAAAAGAATCGGACTGCACTTATTGGGCGTTTAAAACCCCCAATAAATATTTTTATTTTCTAGTTTTAACCGCCACAAATAATATTTTTTTTTTGTAAGTATAATAACTGTGATGATACTAGTAAGAGTAATAATCATTATTGTGAAGAGAGGTAAGATAAAGGGTGATAGTAGTGGTACAATCATCAAAGAAAAAAATGGTGATAATAATAATGATTATATATAATATTGGCAACTATAATATATAATGATGATAGTAAGACAAGGGTGATGATAGTGGGACAAGGGATGGAGAAGATAATAATGAAAATAAAAGTGGTGATGTGAGTGAAGATTAGTAACAAAGAAGAGCATAATATTCCAATTTTTTATTATAAATAATAATTACAATAGTGATTATTTTTTTATTAAATTTAATTATATTATAAAATATTCATGAAAATTAAGATGAATAATTTGAAGCTTAGGAAATTATGAGCAGATTATGATAAAACTTATCATAAAATATACAGAATAATTAAATATTTAATATGATACATAGTTGTCAGTAGTAATTTGATATAATTTGTAATATATATATATATATATATATATATATATATATATATATATATATATATATATATATATATATATATATATATATATATATATATATATATGACCTTTTGTGATTAATGCGTGCTTGGTTTAGTTTGATTAATTTTCGCACAAGCATTTTATAAGCTTTTTTTAAGGGTTATAACCTGCTTTGAAATCAATATTTGAAACATAATGAGATACAATTAGAATATTATGAGATACTATTAGAATATTAATTACACTTAAATGTCATGCTTATGACTTTATCTATTATTATCTCTTAAGAAAAATTAAAAAATTAAAACTCATTTTTCTCTCCTAATGTAATTCTTAATTTACTATATCTTTTCACTCTTGTCCTAATTTAACTCTCTTTTTCTCGGTCTTCAAAGTTGTTTAATTCAAAAAAAAAAATCTCATTTCTTTCACCACACTTAAACGTCAGTGTAACATAAAATAAGTCTCTTAAAATTTTTTATTTCACTCAGATCAAACTCACAAACCCCACATTTCATTTACCAGACGCACAAAATGTTTTCCTTGGAATTCTACCCTTTAGACTTCTCTCTTCACACTTCTTATCTCTCCATATAAAATATCTAATGTTCTCATTTTTGGAGTTGGATTGTAAAGGTAACAATTTTCTTTTCTTTTTTTCTTGGAAGATGATGATTCCCTTTCTTTTCCTTTTTCTCTCCAAGTTATCATTTTTACTAGGTTACAACCTAGTGGATTGTGTGAAAAAAAAAAAAAAACACGTTTAACAAGCAAGAAGAAAGACCATTTTGATATAGGGAAGAACCTTCAACAATGGTGATAAGGTATAGAAATGACTTTATGATAATTAGCACAAAATTTCTTCTTTTCAAGCATGAATTTGATTTCTATGTTGAAGGCTTCCACTTTTCTATCTATTTGTGGTTTAGATGCGTAGAAGCGAAGTTTGAGGAATTGTATTTTCTCCTCTTGGATTCACCAATTTTTATAGAAATTTTTCCCATAATTGGTGATTGATGAATCCTGCATTGAACAACAATAAAGATAAAAAGTAGTGGGTAGGGTTGAATGCACATGTACTGGAAAAGATTCACTTCTTTTATATAATTAGAAAAACAATAAAATAAAAAGGAGGTTTTGAGTAGGAAACTGAATTAAAAGAAAACCATAGTAAAATAATAAACAAAGCAATGAAAAGATTAAAATTAAACTATGATAAAAATTCTACTCAAGGTATAATATCTAAGTTTTCTATGATGATTATCAATTCAAATTAAGATGTATTTTTTTTGGTACATAAATTGGTTAAGAATGAGTACAGGGAATTTATTTGAGTTAAAGATATTTAAATTCAAATTATCAATGTTTATCAATTTTGGTTTAATTTTTAAAAAAAATAATTGACCAAACTAGGCCAACAACGTTTGGGGGCATCAAATCACCTAATAAAATAATAAAAAATGAAAAAAAAAAAAATCACGATAAAATAAAATAAAAACTAATGAATAATAAAAAATCAAAATTATAAAATTGCATAACATAAAAATTATAAAATTACACAACATAAATTTATAGAATTGTAAAATTATGTAGCATAAAAAACATATTTTTTTAAATAGTATATATATTTGAGTTTGCTTGAATTCTACGTACTCAAATTTATATACAAACAGATTTCATCCAGTTTATAATTTTTAAATCCAAATTGATTCAATGATATGAATCAACTCAATTTTTTCTTTGATTTGATTAAAGTTGATCAGTACATCACATTGACTCGTACTTGTATTCACCCATGAAATTAGTTATAATTATTGAGAAGCTTCAACTAATAAGAGCATAAATTTGATTTATTTGACCTAATTATTAAAATTAACAAATAATTATGAATTTATAACTCTAATTAATTTTACACAATTTTATAAATTGAACGATTGTTTATCTTACACAATTAGTAAAATAGTGTTTGGTGTGAAGAATAATAAAAATATAAATACATAAAAAAAAAAAAAAGGGATAGAAAATATTTACAATCTATAATCTTTGAAGAACCACAGCTTGAAGAGTTTAGCTTTGTATGAAAGTCATAAGAGCACCGAAAGTCCAAAACAAGGAGAAGAAAGAGATGATAGAAAACCATAAACATAATGAAGGCTAGAGTGACAAAAAGTCTCCTAAGAATTTCTAAAGTCTAGTTATATGTAGGAAGTGGACCTAAAACATAGTAATACTAAAAAAGGATCATAAAGAAGGTCTAAAATACAAAATAAAATTAAAATATTTTTAAAAAAGCCCAAAGACAAAATAAAAACATAAAATTGACATCCTAAACTACTCCCTTAGTGCTCTACTATTGTTGCCTACTTCGTAGAAAGATGAACTTATCTTTAACTTCTTATTTTATTTTTTTCTCAAAGTCTCTATTAGCCTTCATCTTTTTTTAAGGTTGAACTTTTTCCTCTCTACATAGAAAATGAATAAGAAATAATAATATAAATAAAAAAATAAAAAAAAATGTAATTTTCTAAAAATACATACATAAATATCCTAAAAATATGCATAAATTATAACTAAAATGTGATGCGCGAGGATTTGGGATTCGATAGTAAAAACTTTTCCCCCGTATTACATATTGAAGGTCACAATTATGTCTTTAATGGATTCTTCTGTTGATGAGAATCATGAAACAAAAAAAGAAAGATGGATAGGAGAAGTATGTTATCTTCTTCACATGGTTAGACATTCCATGTCCGCAACGTGGCAAATTTTCAAGACCGGATCTCTTCCAAAATTTTCAAGCCACTGTAAAAGAAACGTTCTTTGTCAATAATACACTATACAAGAAATATTTTTTTGCCTTCAAAGATAAACCTAAATCAAGTAAACTTATCCTTGTATTATTGTGCATTTGGGTGTCACGTCCTAATTTATAACATCTTTCTTAAAAAAAAGTAAAACTTAAAATTAAAGACCAACATGAACGGAGCCTAAGTTATTATCATATATATGAGTAGTCTCCTCTACATTCTATTAACATTCATGTAATTGGCCCATTGACAAAAGAGATGGCGAGAGTTATATAAAAAGATCTATTGTAATATATTCTGTATTTAAAATCTTATATTACATTTACAATTATTTCTTACATATAAAACTTGTCATCTAGTTTATCGTGATTGGCATGGTGGAAAAAATATTTTGGACAAAACAATCAAAGCTAAAAGATATTATTGGTTATGGATTTAGGACCAATTTTGTTTAAGATTTTTTTATAAATAATTACTAAATTATTGTTTTATTTTCTGTTTTAAAATGTATACACAAGATTATCAATATAATGCTTTCTGGTTTTTCAATATTTACTGTACATATGTTTTAAAAATATAAAATAAAATAAAAATAATATAATAATTTCGTAATTGTTTATGAAAAAAATCACAAGACTAAACAAACCCTTAATATCGCAAAAGCCTAAAGTATATTTTAGAAGATAAAACATAATTATAACAGTTTGTTACAATTAAAATCTTAAGAATTTCATAATTTATTATATACGTACATATATTTTATCACAAGTTTAATTAATAATTATAGTTATATTTTATCTTCTAACTTCTCTAACTCTCACTTTTATAAAAGAAAATCCCTTATCATATCTCAGCTAGGCCTGAGCTGTGAGGGGGCAAAGCCTTAGTGGCCCAAACCAAATTTGACCATAGATTCCCCATCTTTATGGACCCTATCTTTTTTCCTCCATGTTGACTTTGTAAGAAAAGAAAAGTATAAAAAATATGCTCCACGTTAAATTTGTAATAAAAGAAAAGGTATAAAAAGAAATTGTAAGAAAAGAAGAGATCACCTATTCACCTAGGTTTATATTTGATGTTCAATAATTAATTAACTTCACATTTATTTAAATACTTTTCATTTATTTTACTGTTTAATTTAAATATTTTAAGAATTTGTGTAAAATACAGGTAAATGTATGTTTAGTTTCATAAACATATGGTTGAGTCAATAAAAATATTTTTTTATTTACCTAAATAAAGAGTATTTTTTAAGTATTTAAAAAATGAATTTCTATCTAACAAATCTAATTTATAAATTGAATTTAAATTTATAATAAATAAATACTTTGAATATATGAATTATATTATAATTATAATTTATAATAAATAATTAATTTTTAACATATAAATTATATTTTGAATTTATGATAAACCATTTATATTACAAGATTATTTTAAACTATTAAAATATATAAGATTTGAAACAACAAACTCTCCCCCCGGTTTTATTATTATTGAACAAATTTTGTTCATAGGCTCCTTGGGTTGGCTTTTATAGAAGTTCTTTATATTATTTCTTCACACAAAAGTCATTTCCTTTTAAGTACTTTTATAAGAGTGTTTTTCTTCTAACTTATTTGTTCTATTAGGTACGTGACTTCATTTAATTGGACCTCTCAATGAAAGTCTTTCTTTTTTCTTAAAGGAAAGTGTGGGCACCAAATCTAATACAATACAGTGTTGCTTTTCTACCTCTTTATAAATTACTTTCATCCCACCTTTTTCTAAATTGTTCTCTTTATACATCATTTTAGTTTTAGTTATAAAATATTTTTTTATTCAAAATAGACTACGTAAATATTTTTTCTATTTTGATTAATAATATTAGCATTCTACTATTAAGTGTTAACATATAATCTCACCTGATGTGACCTTTTGTAAGCTATATTAGCACTTAATACAACCAAACATCAGATATCAAAATGAAGAAAATATCATAATATAAAGACAATTTTGATTATAAAGAGTAAAATAAATAATATTATAGAAACAAAAATATGATTAGCCTAAATTATTTTATCTAGAATTTACTTGACACAATGCACCTAAAATAATAATATAAAATTCATTCACACACTCTTTTCATAATAATAATTCTAAATTTTCTAACTTAAATATTAAAAAACATTTTTTATATTTCCAAAATATTAAATATATTTATTTTTATTTAATAATTCATTTATATTTTCTTATGTGAATAGATATAGCATTACTCTTTTCGCAAACTATTATTATACAACTTAAGAAATTATAAAACAGACCCATGTTTAATTCAAAAATTATCCGGTATTCATTTTTATCGTTTATTATAACCGGCGGAAACACAACCACTTCATTTCAGAAAAGGAAAAAAAGAGGATATGTTAAAAAATATAGTTAAAATTAAAAAATATATATATAATTAAAATATAAGAAATGAAGTAAGAAAAAAAATTAAAAAAAAATATACGAGCGATTAAAACGTAGTTACTTAGTAAAAATAAAGGATAATTTATTCTACTAAACGTGTATATCAATTCAAAATTATCCTATTTATTTATTGTTATAAATTTATTTTAAAATGTCACTGTAAGCCTTTTAATTACGTGCTATTACTATTATCTAAAGTAATCTCCATCATTCATTTCTTTTATTTATAAATCTTAATCAACGACTCGATTATTCGTTAGACTTTATGTCCACAACATCGCAGTGGGCATACATTTTTCTTCATTCTAATTCTACTCGTGACCTGTTAACTTCAAAAGAACATTTTACCAAAATTCAATGTAAAAAGAAGAAATTAAGAAAAGTTTTCGAAGTACGTAGAAGGGAAAAGAGTCAAATAATTGACTATAAATAGTACAACTTTTTTAAGATTCAATGGACAGAAGTTTTTGGTCAATGAAGACATCGTAGCTTCTAATGCCGACAGATAATTACCTCCCAAATGGTAAGTGTAGATGTTTCGAGAGGAGAAAGATAAGAACCTAAAAAGGAAAGAAAGAAACTTGCACACCAAAATATAAAAAATAATAAACTTTGAAAAAATAAAATAGACTTTATTGCTTAATTACAATTAACTCTATAATTTTATGATCATTAAACTCAATTTTTTTAACCTATATATTTGAAAAGATAAAATTCTCAAGAATTACGAGATCTTTTAAAATATTTTTTTAAAAAAACAGTGATTTTGAAAGATGAAAATTCTTCATCCCCTCTATAACATTCTTAAATAAAATAAAAACTCAATTACATCCTTCACTGTCTTTTATTCTTCCTTATTCAGATATACCTTAACCCTTCTCAAAAATATATTGGTCAAAAACTAAATTCATCCGAATAAGTAGGATTGATTACAAGGGAATTATTTTCTGTAAACAATTTTTTTTCTATTTTGGAAAGAAAGCGTTTGCCGATTTGAGAAAAACGACATTCACTAGCGCTTACATAGTACATAATATATACAATGTCCTTTTTGCCACTTCGTACAAATGATTAAATAACAAAAGAATAAGAAAGGTTGAAGGTTTTAAAGAACACACACCGGTGGCTTAATTTTTACCTTTTTTTAATTTCCCCCTTTTTTTTCTTACATTTTTCGCTTGAGAAAAAAAATGTAGGTCCTTACTTTTCTCAAGTTGAGTTTGTACAGAATCACAGAAGCCCCATGGGCCACGGCCCACCACATGTATAGTCAATGCAGACGAGGCCAAGTTATCAAGAAAGATGGTAGACACACCTAAAGTCAATTAAAGTCCTGACATTCGAATCACTAAAAAAAAAGTGATGTTTTTCTATATACAAATTTTATAATATTTTCTATAACATTGTATTTTCCTTTATCCTTCTTTTATCGCATCAATTACTTTATCTTACACTCTTTCTCTTTTCTTTTTCTCTTTCTCTCTGTTATATAATTCCTTTTTACAAAATTTATGTACAAATAGCTTTTCAACAACCAAAAGAAGGTAAAGTCATACAAAAAAAGAAAGGTAAGTCTTGTAGTCTTGTTATATTTGCTTCTAGCATAGTAAGCAATTTCTTAAATAATTATTGTATATTATCTTCTTTTTTCTGGTCTTGGAATGCAATTTGAACCGGATAAAACCATAACAGGTGACAAAAAATTTAGTACTGAATTTTATTCATTTACCTATTTATTATCATTTTATAAAAAAATTAATGTGTTTTCAAATTAATTATTTTTATAATATATTTTTTCCAAACTAATTATTCTTATTTGTCAGATTTAACATGGAAATATAAACGAATATTTGGTTTTTAAAGGTACTGCGCATCATTTTGTATCTTAGGACAGAATCCAGAAAAAAATTGAAAACAAGGTGAAATGAATTATAATCAAATAATAAAATTATATCAATATAACTTATATTAACTATTATACTATTAAATAATTTTATTTTAAAATTTATAGTTGAATTAAAAGTTTTGTTTAGGTAAATCATATTTATAAAATTTCATTTTAATCTAAAGTTATTTGATTTTTCCTTCATATACATTATAAGTTGACTTAATATATACTTTTTAAAAATATATACAAATATGAATCGTTTAACTTTTTTAGTGTTGTTATTTTTTTTAAGCTTAACCCAATCAATCAAAGCAATATATAGTTATATTTAACTATTGGATCCATAAAATTACATTTTATATAAAATTATTTAAGGTGTAATAATTAGTGTAAGTTACATCAATATAATTTGATCTTTTATATATGTGTGATGAGTTAAACAGTTAGTTATGTGAAAATATGAGAACAAATAATAACAATTATTTGATCATGATTAAAATAATAAATCACCAACATTAAAACTCAATTATAAATACTTCTTAAGATATCATCAATTAATATTGTTGCTTAGTGTCACAATTATCATTGTCACTCTTGTCATATAATTGTCCTTCATTGTTGCCCCCACCATTATCATTGTCAATGTCACCTCCTCCCTTTCCCCTTACACACCATTTGATAATGATGGTGGGAGTAGTCACTCTCATCATACATTTGTTTTCCATTGTTGTCCTACCATTATTACTACCAATATCGCCTCCTCCCTCTCCCCCCTCCCCCACACCATTTGACATTGATGGGGAGTAACAACATCGACAACATGATGGCAACAACGACTATATTGGTGGTTTCATAAAAAGTATTTATAATTGGATTATAGTCTCAAGAATATGATATTTTTATCTCTATCCAATTGGTGTATGTTATTGTTTGTTCTCGTTTTCTCAAGTAATCAAATGTTCTTATTAGAGTTGTGTGTGTGTATTTATATATATTGACACAATGTGTTAAAATAAGTCAAATTATATTTTCAATAACTTTTTTTAGAATATAAATGTAATCAATCCTACCGTTGAATATGATATTCGTGTTAATAAAATCAAATATACAAAATTTCTTACAATTCTAAAATTATTTGATAATTCATCACATCACTTTATTTTAATGTATAATACAATATACAAAATATATGTAAACATTCATTATTAAAAAATATATATATAAAAGTCTAATGATACAAATTTTGATATACACAATAATGAAGATAATATCACATAATTCAATGGATTTATAACACAATTTTTTGCAAGGGTGAGCTAGCTCAGTTTGCTACCTTTACTTATGAGAGAAAAACAATTTTAATATTTTATTTAAAATAAAAAAAGTTGTCTTGCATATTCAACTCCCTAATAGCTAGTCATAATAAAATAATAAGGAGAGACAAAAAGTAATATAAGTATTTATAATGTTTCATCTCATAACTTGATATTACATCTACTTCTTCATAACTGCTAAAATTTTCAGGATAACATAAATTTAAAGAAATCATATTCCACACTATTGCAATATTGTTTTCTTCATGCTTAAAACAAGTATCTTTTTGCTTTCTTCTTCGAGAACAATCCTCAAGTATATTTTTAACAAGTATCTACAAGATCAATCTCAAGTATTCTTTAAATTTTAATAAGCTATGCAATCTCAACAACCTTCAAAAAGTTTGCAAGAAAATCGGAGTCATAGACCATTGTATTATAATCTCAATGATAATAAATGACAATCTAATACTCACATTATTACAGAGTTACAAATAATGTTTGTTTTGAATGATTGCAAATGAGAAAATTCTATTTAGTACGAAAGTTTTAAGAAGAAAAAGATATGAATTCATGGTTCAGTCTTCTTATTGGTCAAAATAATAATAAAATAAACAATTAAATAATTTAAAAATTAAAACAAAAACGTAATAGTTGTTCATGCAATTTGTTCATGCTAAATATTTCATACCATTAGGCTTTTCTCATTGTAAATAAGTAAGACATACTAAACATAGCTGCAAGGTCCTTTTACAAATGAACTTGAATATAGTGGAGTATATTAAATATTATTATCGTTCTAACATAAATATTATGATAAAACATTTGACTTAACTTTTGTACTTTATTTACATAATATGTGGAAGTTAATTTTCAATTTTGTGTTTTTGGTACACTTATTTTTTCTAAAATGTTATCTTGTCACTTTGTTTAACATTGTCTTTTTAGGTAAAAGAGTTTATAAACATCCTCTTTTTGTTTCTTTTGACAAAGATAAAAAATTGGGCTTATGATATACACCATGTAACTTATATAAGTTTAAAATTCTTTAATTTCTTCACAATCTTCTTATCACACAAAGTGTATACAAACAAAACAAGTTGTATTACATTGAGTTGCTTCTACATAAGATAAACTGCTAAGAAGATTTATAGTACAAAGAGAACATTAAACTTTAACACAAAATAATTAGTTTATGTCTTGTTTGCTGTCATTAAAATCGAGGGTTGAATATTCTTAAACCTAACAATCTCTCTATTTATTATGATAACAAACAGTCATAAGATGTAAGACACTAAGTTCCATATATGTAAAATAGGTTTGAAAAATTAGACAAAATACAAATAACACTTTCATGAAAAGTTCAAACAAGTTTCAAACAAATCATAGAGGTTTTATTCAAAACATAAGTCTTAATATCAATCAAATGAAGCCTAAAGATTTATCTTTTAAAATATAGCAATAGATTTTTCAAAAAAAAAAAAGAAATATAAGAAGTTTGTATCAAAGCTAAAACAAATAATACAACTTCATCTTAGGTAAATATAAAAGCTTAACTAAAATATAACTTCATAATAAAATTATTTAACAAAACTTTCTATTTAAGAAAATATCATAACTTTTAGCACAAAATATCAAAGTTATTTATATAAAAAGATTTGTACTATAAATAAAAATATTTCCAAGCATATTATATCATGCAAAGATTATCAAAGAATTGATCGTATCAAAGCTAATTGAATATTGTTGGAACTTTAGATTTTTCAAGATTGGATTAGAGTCAAGAGACACAAAATATAGTTTATTATATAAAAAAATTAAAGAAAAGTTTGTATCGAGTATTTTTGAAAGACGAAAGTTGGTAAACACTCCCTTTTTGTTTGTTCTGACTAAGATGAAAACTCAAGCATATGGTAATAGCAAAAAAAAATGCATTCAATTTCCATCATTATTATGATATTACATATTCCAATTCAATTGCATACCATAAAAAAATGAATTCGGGATTTGTTCTGCTCAATGAGATAAGGATCTAATCTAATAATCCGAAACAATATAGAATTTTAACACTTAACCTTTTCTATTGTTCAAAAAAGAATTTGAATTTGCAAAGAAGGGAGATATTTTTAACTATTTTTTTGGAGAATACGACTAGAGTGTGTAAGTAATAAGGCTTGTATTTATTAAACATGTATAGATCTAATTCCAGCTATAGTTAGCTATCTATATATATAGATATGTCATGTAGATAATTTTGAAATTATGAGTTCTTCATAGTCTTCTTATAAATGAAACTTTCAAACTTTATTTACATTGAATTGCTTCTACATAAGATGAACTTTTAAGACTAAGTAGTAAAAAGAAAGCACTATATTCTATCCCAAAATAATCAATCTTATGTTTTATTTTTTAACATTAAAATTGAGAGTTGGATTGTCTTAGATCTAACAAGAAATGATAAATAAGGTTTCTTACATTTCTTAAACAACATTACTCTTTTTAAGGTGAATGGAATGTGTTTTGATGTTTTATTTGATCCATGTGATGGTCTTGAAGTATAGGTGAATCATAACATTTATTTAAATAATGAGATTGTGCTAGACTTTGAGCACCAACTATGTTAAACTTGCTCAGTCCATGTTCATGAAGATTCACTCAGGAGAATAAATTAACAAACTATGTAAAAGGAAATATTTTTCATATGTTTGTCTTTTAAAATAATGTATACTTTTAAAAAAAATATTAGCTATATAAATTTGCTATGATAAAATACTTTGTTCAACAAAATTACTCTTATTAAAAATTATAATATAATTATAAATTTATTTAAGTATTTAAATAAGGTGACAATATATGAAAATGCATATCAGTACAAAATCATTGATACTTTTTTTATTTTTCTAAAATAACATTTATTTTACCACCTAATACATTAATAAACCAATATGAGATTATTTCAATTTATCCAATCATTTTTAGTTCAAACTCTAAATATGTATTAAATAGTTATAAGAAGAGTCTTGTCGGTTATGATAATTCTACTCTATTAGAATAAAAGTGTCTCGTACAGGAAATTCTATATTTTCATACAAAAATTATCAATTATTTTAAAACGAATTAAAGCACTAAAAAAACATATGCAAAAAAATAGTGACTTACCCAAGTTCAGAGCATTTGACATATATGGACATAAATATAAGACGTATAAGCAAGTGTATTGTCCATTCACAACAGAATTATGGGAATTCATAATTGACATGTCTCCGTCGATCTTTATAAAAAAAATAAAAAAAAAATAAAAATAAAAACTCCTTTTGCATTTTAAACACTCACCGGAAGGGAATTGTTATTCGAGCAACTTCCCTATCTGAAGCCTAGCATGATTTTCAAGTTGTTAAATACTTGGATTGCAGGAAAGGTTGTAAACAAAAGTGCATGACCAATTACAGAACGAGAAGAATGTATTTATTAGGATTATGTTCTTAACTAATTGATTACGGTCTTAACTAATCGGTTATGGTTACTTGCCATGGCATGCTGCAAGAAGAATAAAGTTGGTAAATGGTCGTAATCAGACTCTCTAAACGGACAACCTTCCGGACCCTTTCTTGTAAGAAAACAAAATAATCAATAATGCCCATTACTTTCTTTCATTTATTCCGAAAAAATAATCCGCACACTAATTATTATATTATTATTTAATTATTTAATTACAAATTAATTTATATAATAGAAAAAATAAGTTAAAATAATTTTATTCATTCATATAATCACCACACTTTTCCAATATTTACAATTCTATTCCATTTTTTCTTTATTTTTTTATCATATATATTATCTTTATAACTCTCTTCTTTCTGCCCATATAACATAAAAAAAAGTGAGATTATTAATTTATCATTACTGATCAGAGAAAAAAAAGAGACCTAGTGCTTGGGAAATCAAAGACGACCCGGTAAAGCGGCCAAGCCTCATCACTTTTTACCCAATCAACAAAAATATTAAATCCCAGAAAAGGACAAAGAACACCAGAGAAAGGCCAAAAGAGAAAATTTCCATTGTATTCAGTTTCCTTTTTGAAAAACTGATACTATTTGGCACAACCACTATAACTCAACGAGGGAGGGTGATATACAAAAAAAAAAAAAAAAAACACCAAAACCTTGATTCCCCCAAAAAAAAGCAAACCAAAAATTTGAGTCATTTGGTAGAGAGGATCTCCCACTGTAAGCAAACACACTTTTGAACACGTATACCATTTACAGCTACATTCACAAAACTCCCCTGGACCTATCCCTTCTCTCTTGACCCTTGTTCATGGAAACAAAGAAAAAGTAAGGTAAAACTTGCAACTTCCCTTTGTTACTTTCCTTTTCGGTCACAGTTTTTTTTTTTAAAAGTATTTTTTTTCCTTCTCTCTGGAGGAACCCTATGTACCCTTGAACTACCAAGCACCAACCTAAGCCGCAGCAACTGCCCCGGTACGGAAGGAGTAATCTTGGGCCTTGTTTGGCGACGTGGACTTTCTTTGCTCCTTGCTCCTCAAAGCCTTCATCGATGAAGAAAGGTTTCTATTCTTCTCTTTGGCTTCGTCTATCTCTATTTGCTCTTGCCTGCACTCTTCGCTACAAAACGGCGTGTCCCCTCTGCAGCAATTCAAATTTAAAACCACTAATCAGATCTAGTTCGTAACCAATCGCCCAAAAACATTGCAAGTCGTCAACCGAAAGTCAAAAAAAGGAAAAACAATATTTAAAAAAAATGATTTTTGCAAAAAGGGTTGTTGTGGGTGGCTGACCTATACATGAAGATGTCTCTATTGTCTCCAAGTGGTTTTTTGCAGAGAGAACAGGCTGCGAGGAAGTGGGGGTGTTGATCTTCAAATCTGGCATCGTAGTATCTCGCGGATCTTGGCGAGGAAACAGAAAGGTTCCTTAAACTAGTTCTGTTGTAGGAGGTGGCGTAACCCATGGTCATGGACCTTGACACAAAATTGTTGGCACGATGACAAGCATCCATGTTTTTTAAGGAGGCCAAGCCGTGGTCTTGTTCCAAGTAACAAGGTCTTGCGCTGGTAGACTCGGAGGAGTGCATGAGTTTAATTAAGGTTTTGAGATGTTACTTAGTGGTTTAGTTTGTTTAGGGAAGGGAGGGAGAGGGAGTGAGTGTAGATGAAAGTGGTAAGAGATGGTTTTATAGAGAGGATAGGAGGAAGAGATGGTTTGGTAACTGGTACATGAAAGACTGAACAGAGAGAGATAAATAAATAAACAGCGGCAGGTTTGGTTCAAGGAATCCGTGAGAGTGAATCTATTGGCTGAAACTACCTGCATCAAGACCGTTCAAAATATTGTGATTTTTTTTAGGAATTCCATGATTGGGGGGATAGGCACTTGCCACCCAGGTTGGTGGAAATTACACATATGACATTGTGTTTAATGGGTGAAAGTAAGGTGACAATACGGTTCGACCCATCTCGATTCATCCGTCTTTTATGGACTGATTGATAGGTCAAAGCAACTCCATTAGTTTAGTAATAGTTTAGTCTGTCTTTGGCACAGAATGCCTCAATATTCTTAACATATTGGTAATTAATACCAAAATACTATAAAAAAAAATTAAATACCAAAATTTGAGTGTTTATGCAAGTATTTCATTCCTGATCAATTTTCAATTTTAATAAATACAAGAAAATAAAATTAATAACATTATGAGGCATGATGATCAGCAAACAGATTGTGTAGTGAATGGACAAGTGAAAAGATAAAATGAAAACAGTAAAAGAGTGAGTTGAAGCGGAGTTGGTACTATTAAGAATGAGTGGCATTTTTGTGGTTGAAGGAAAATAGGAGGGGGATTTTGTGTAGAATGAAAAGATCTTCCCCAGTGGGAAGTGTTAGGTGTTATTTGGACCAAAGTACCCATGTATCTGCCTAGCGTCAAAATAGTTGTGGGAGGGGTAAGAAAAGTGCGGGCCCAGACTCGTGCAATGCGCGTAAACGTAACAGACACACCGCCCGCCCTGGTCCAACTGTACTTTCTCCGAGCAAATTCATGGGTCATCCCTCTCACGAGACGTTTATAAGTGAAGAGCATCAAAAAGTTCAATCATTTTTTACAAACCGTGTTATCTTGGTGAACTGCATTGTTTAATTCAATTACTTCTACGGTTTGTGTAATTCGCATTCATTGTATTGGGGTCCCATTAACCCTTGTTTTAAAAGTGTGTGCAGATCAATTAAAAAATCAAACATTTTACAATAACTTTAATATTTTTTCTGTTACACACACAATATTGATATTATTTGTTAGTTGTTTATACAAATTTTATTGCTACAAAATTGGTGTACGTGTAACTTGATTACATAATTTTCTTAAGATAAGTAGTAATTAATTGAATTTAAATCTTTTAAAGGTGAATATGTATATATAAAACGAAAAATAAAAGTATATTTAATGTTAATTTAAAATTATGAATTAACAATGAAGGTCACTTTAAAGATTTTCTTTAATGATCACTTTAAAGAATCAGACCTTAACTAACCTATTTATATTTCGTTAAGGATTACAAAGCCATAAAATTCAAGGAATACTTATTATACTTTTCTACTCATAAAAGTCATAAATCTTGTTTTATTGTCCAGTTTAATGCGGGTTGTGAATACCAATAATTTTGTATAGGAAAAATCTACTTACAATCGTCGATTTAAAAATTACGATAAAAGAAAATATATATTTAATAATTTTTAATTTATAGTTATCCTCTAAATGAACGAGCTAAATCCAATAGCTTTAGTTTTATAAATAAAACATATTTAGAATAAAGCTATAAATCCTCCTATTATCTTATAAACAGGGACGTAGCTTTGTTAGGATAAAGGGGGCATGCCTTCCTTCTCCCAAACTTTCTAGAAAAAAATATTATAAATATATATATTAAAAAATATTTATATTTTGAGATAATACTAACACAAATTTCTATAATATATTCAAATACTTGATAAAGTTGTTTAATCTTTGATTATTAATATTTTCAAATCATTAAAGGAATATAATTTGTTTTACAAACAAAGTTATTTATTTGTCAATTATTAATATATTTAAGTCTTTAAAAGAGTATAGAGAATTTCAATTTACAAGTATTTAGTCGTTGGTAGAGTATAAAGAAAAGTAATATTTATTCTTTTTTATTACTAACATTTTTATTTCACTTTAAGTTTTTATTTTTGAAAACATCAACCATTATAGTTGATTTAATATCACTTTTATACCTTAACTAACTAATTAATTAATTAATTGGCTTTCCATAGTATAAAACTATATTTTTGCATTTTTAAGTCCACTTTTCGTATGATTTGTATAAGAAAGTTTATATAATATGACTTGAATCTGTGAATTTTCTTGTGTGTAGATTTTTATTTGAGTTTTTATGAAGATTAAAATTTGATACTTTCTCTACGTATTTTACTATAATTTTTTTGTGTTTATTTCCTTAATTTATTGAAAATTTCATAAAAAATTATATTGTTATTTTTCATATTATTGTACAAATTTTGTTTTGTATAAAAAAAATAATGTTTCTTGTAATGCTTTTTATAATAAAATTTACAGATAATTTTTTTATTCAGACAAAAATATAAAAGTCAGAAACATGAGAAATAAAGTAGAAAAATATTTTAATATTATAAAAGATAATTAATTAAAATAATAATTAATATTTGATTAATATAATTAAATAATTAAAATAAAAATATTATTTAATATTTGATTAATATCATTAAATATTTAAAACCATCCCTAATACCTACATTTAATTGATAAAAAAATACATGATACTTCTAATTATACAACAAAATAGGTTATTTATTATATAATTATTCAATTATAAACTACCATAAAGTTATTAAATTTTACAATAATTATTTAAAAGTCATATTAATAATAATTTTTAATTCGATAATAATATAAAATTATTTTATATTATTAGTGCATGACTATTAAACTTTAATTATATTGTTGTTTCACGTATTTTTTTCAACTGATAAAGTTATACAAAATTAAAATAAAAATAAATACATTTAATATCGTAAAATTATAAAATGAATATGATACTCAACATACAAATAAAAATAGGAGAGTTAATAGAAAGATGTTGTGAGAAAATTTAGAAAAAATTTATATGTAATAAAATGGGTCAAATTCAACTGTTCAACACAGGATATAAATTAAATTAGAATGAGTTCTTGAAATTTAGGCCTTGAAAAAATCAAGTCAACTTGACTTTACTCTATATAAGACATTTTAAACTTATTTATGTTTATTGAAAATGTTGGTTAATTTAATTAATAGTAATAAATTTGTTAATAATTTATATTATTTTTTAAAATTATTAAAACTTATCCTTTTACTTTTTGTTTAATTATCTTTTACCTAATTAGTTAATATATTTCTCTAAACCTAATGTGTGAGAGAATAAATTTAATTTATTACTACAAAAGTTATAATATTTATTTTTTTATTAATTACTAAGGTTATAAAATAATAAAAAATATTTTGATTAAAAAGTAATTAATATAAAAAATAATTTAAAAAAATCTTATGAAAATAGACAAAAGAATTTCTCAAAAAAATCTTATAGTATTTTTAACCTTTTAACTTAAGTACTCAATGCACATGAATATGATATAAATTTTGAAAACATGATTACCCTACTGTTTCAATAAATTAAGACGTGAGGTGGGTAATGATGACAAATTGTGATGCTCCAACTTATTTCAAAACTAATAAATTTTTAAAATAAATTTTATAAACAATCTGATATTAAGAGTTTGGTTATCCTCGTTATATTAATATAAATGAGCGAATCCGAGGTGGTATTTTTTAAGACAATTTTAAATTTGAGTTTTGTAAATAAAAAATAATAATCAGAGAAGCAAACTTTATTAAAGATGACTAATCAAATATTTAATAAAAATAAGTTATCAATAAAAATAATAAATATTTTATCTTATTAATTATAAGAAAACAAATATTATGAGTTTAGTTGTTTGCAACCAAAATCATTTTTTAGTCATGAAATTCCATACTTAACAGTTTTTTCATTCTAAAATTTGAATTTCTAATATTGTAATGAAATTTCATTTAAAATTACAAATTGTTACTTATATTACAAAAAACCACCATTGAATATAGTATAACAATGGTTTGGTTTTAATTTTAGATTTAAAAATTAATTTTATAATAATTACAATTAATTTTAAGAGAATTAAAAACTTTTAACTTCATCATTTAATATGATTCCTTTTAGGTAAGAATTTTATAAAATTTTAAAAATATTCTTACATGTATCCATAAAAAATGTAGTTATATTTATACTTTAAATGTTTATTTATTTATATTTGAAAAAATAATTCTTTTAAATTATTACTCTCAAACACAAATTAATTTTTAAAATTAAATTCATCAAAATTTAAACTAAACATACTCAAAATAAATGCTAAAATGCTAAATTCTTAGAAGAAAGACCGTAAGATCTGCCATACACGAATAGCAGAAGCTTTAAAATTTAATTTTTAATTGATTTTTTTATATATATAAATTCTGCAGCATAGTTACGAGATGTTATTTTTTATACCAATATATTTGATTTCCACGAAACAAAAATGGTATATGGTTTCTAAATTTGTGTGTTAAATGGTATTTGGTATATTTGATTTCCATGAAACCAAAAATGGTAATTGTGGTATAAAAAAATGGTATTCGTTTTATCCCACTAAGGAAAAGGATTCCGGAGACCAAAACGGTCAATTTCCTATTTTTCTTCCCTTGTATTACTGTAATACTCATCTTAAAATTTTTGTTTGCAATAATTGGTTAAGATTTGAATAAATCTTGTAATAAAATTAACACTTAGAAAAACAAAAAAGAAGCTGTTAAGAATGAAGATAACATTTTAAAACAGCATAACTTTAAAAAATAATTTTTAATAAATTTAAATAATATATACACCTTCATCTAATCGGAGAATTTTATATATAATAATTTTTATAATAATTATTTTAAAAATTATACTAAAAATAATTTTTAATTAGTTAATAATATATTTTTTTATAAAAATGACGTGTATTAAATTCATAATATTATATACATATATTTTATCTTCCACCCAAGATTTAAACTTGATATAATAAGTAATCTCAGATACAAATATTTAATATCAAATAAAAATTTACTTAAAACTCCTGTGTAAGTGGTAGTAAACACTAAAACCAACTAATGACTGAAACTAGCATGGAGTATTAACGGTTGAGGGTGTGTGGTAAAGCACGCGCCTTGGATGCAAGTGAGAAGGCATAAATAAGAGTATTCTTATCCCACTCGACCAAAACCTGCGGTTTCGCTTTTCCCCTAAACCTTGCTTCTCACTCCAGGGCTTTGATTTGACGTCATAAATTCCTTTTACTTTTTCCTATACTAGATTCTTTTGTCGTTTTCGTCCACGTGGGCCCAGTCTCCCAATACCATCGACGCTTTGGGACCCTTGCCCATCATGTTTGTTGATGATGATGCATGGCGTGGCTTGTTCCATGGTTTTATTATGGACTTTTCGGGAATCCTGTATATTTTAAATTATTAATAAAGTAAATAATTTATTACACACGCAAAGGACAAATTAGAGAGAGAGCACTTTTCCCAAAGACTAGTGTAGTATTGCCCGTATACACAGCCCACTCTGCCCGAGCCAGCTGTTCCCATTGTCTCAAAGCTCTACACGTGTGTTTAAGGTACGTGCCATCACCCAACACATGTAAACACTTCTATTTTACTGCCACGTGCCACGACTTTTGCTCTCCAGTCTCCGCTACACATTTCTAAAATCTGACGTCATCTGCCTCAAATTCAGAAATTTTCTGTTACTTCTTTACTACTCCTATTATTTGTCTTTTAAAATCATGTACAAGTAAGTATATATTTTATAAAATTGTTATAAAGAGTTCAGATTTAATTATTAAAATTCAAGAGTTACTATTATTTTATGTTTTATTTTTATAAATATATTTATTAAAAATAAAAAGTTAAAATAATTATAAATCTACTTAAATATTTATAAAATTTATTAATAATAAATGTATTATTAAAATAAATATTTTAAATGATAAATATTTTTAAAAACTAAATATTAAAAATGATATATAATATAAGATGAAAGAACTAAGAAGTTTATTTTTTTTTATCAACGTTCATGTCAACTTTAACACAAAATTTAAATAAAATATTATATTTCTTTCATTTTGTTATGTCATTTACAATTATAACATACAAATTAATATTTAATTTATATCCATTGTAAGTGTAATTTTTTTATACAGATATATAATAAAAATTCACGATATAATCACAATATTATATTTTTTAATATGATATAATAGTAGGACAACTTCTTATTAAATCCCTTTGTAAAAGAAATTTAAATTGATAATGCATATAAATTAAATTCTATAAATTAAGAAAAGTAAATGATCTTCCCATTATATAATTTTTATAATAATTTAATGTATCATTTATCTCTCTTACTTATTATATTTTGTATTAGTTTTTATATTATATAATGTTTACTGACTCATATAATATTTAACGTTTAAAATAATAAAAAACAATTATTTTAAATATATAATTATTCGTTTTCTACCCTATATGTTTGATTGGTCATTAAAATTTTCAAATAAAATATTTTTCATTTGATGCTTTGCTTGCAGTTGGAACTTGGAATACAGATTCTAAGCATAATCGTATATAAATTGAAAACTGAAATAATGAATACCTTGAAAGACACAGATGAATAGAAGTAAGCCTGTTTGTTTTAGCATATGATCAACGATAATATATATAATTTTCTATGAGAAATTATTAGATGATACATTATTACAATGATTTTTAAAATTTTTGTGTGACATGTAATAGAATATTTTTTTATAAATTAAAAAAATTAAATATGTATTATGTATATATTCTCTAAAACTATTGACAAGTAGTGATTTACTGTCTAATGTAGAGAAAGAAACTTTCTGAAAAACGATCATATATGCTGTAAATAAAGAATGAAAAACGATCAAATATGCTGTAAATAAAGAATGAAAAACTCCTGGACTCTCCAAGTAATAAAGCCAAATGGGGATGTAATACCTACATGATTATCTTATTTAATAGGTCAAATATTCAATTTTTAATTTTGGATATAAAAAAATTATGTTACTAAAATTACTCATGATTTTGTGAGTTTGCAATTTTGATATAAAATCATTTTTTACGGTACATACTTCCCATCTATTTAATGAATAAAAAAAATTAGAAAATATATCATGAGTTAGGTATATTTAAGTATTTTAGGGTATATTTTTTTTTAGTATTTTAAAATTTTAACCTCGTTATTTGGTGACTTAGAGCTATATCAAGAGAAAAAGACACAATAAATTAATATTAACTATTTAATTTTATATGAATAATCAACATTAAATTTTAGTTAAGAGTAAGGGATCCCAAATCTGTTCACCTAAGTAAAAGGGTCCATATTCGGTCCAGTAAGCAAGAAAATGTTAAGATTAGTACACCTCGTATAAGTGGACCTCACAAACCCAGCCAGGGCAGCAAAAATGACCAGATTCAGCCAAGTCAACAAAGAGAGATAAAATCTCGTACATCCCAAGTGAGTGGAGACCCTCGGATTCAGCCAAATTAACCAGGGACCCTTGGATCCAGCCAGGTCAGCGAGAGGAGACAAGGATCCATATACAGCTAAGCAAAAAGGGGACAATAATCTCACGCACTCCAAGAGCGTGGATCCCCTGATTTGGCCACATCAACACTAGGGGGCAAAAATCTGCACAAATAAACTATCCTTAAAGTGGCTATTGGGAACGTGCCACTATCTGACACAGAGTTCAAAGCACATAACTTAGAGATGCGTGATATTAGCAAGGAAAAAGACGTGAATAATCAGAGGGCTGGGGTCAATCCACGTGGCTGGATTTGACTCACCAATGACCTCAGGCATAGTTTATAAAAAGCGTTACAATGAAGAACTCCAGGTCGAAGAATTTTAGAGTCGAAAAATTTGGAGGTGAAAGTAAACATTGGAGAGCAAAAGATCAATAGTGGAAGAGTGGAAAAGTTGGAGTGAGAGATTGAAAGAGAGATCAACAAAAGTTTACTAGAAGAGAGAAGTTGTAAGTTCGTATGTGAGTGAAAGCTGAGAGAAAGGAGGCCTTACGGGACGTTGGATTGCTACTATTGAAGAGGAGGAATGAAACTAAGACCTCTAGATACCAGGTAAGTCCTCCAAGTTTTGAAACAATACACATTCATAAGATGAAGTAGATAGTTCATGCCATAGGCTTGTCATTTGCATCACTATACTATTGTCATCATTAGTATTGATTAAAGTAGCCAAGGTAGTCAATATGTAGTCACCACCTGCATGGACCGAGTCGATCTTGGTCCTCCTCCTCTTTGCATCTAAAGTATAGAAAGTGTACATCCCTATATGAAGTTTCGGACTGGTCCCGGCTCTACATAGTCGAAGGCTGTGTCCTTACCGATTCGGTTGGTCATATTGGTCTTAGCATCCAGTCCTATCCAACACCGAGTCGATCTCGATCCTCTACTAGTATTTGTCACCAAAAATATGTTATTAGTTCTCCACATTCCAGTTATGTCTTCGATGCCTAATGGATAGTCCATTTCTTTTAAAGTCATTTGAGTCTTGAACGCCTAATTGATAGTTCAACCTTTCTTCATGGACGCCTAATGGATAGTTCATTTCTTTTGAAGTCATTTGAGTGTTGGATGCCTAATGGATAGTCCATTTTTTTTAATTCTTTTGAGTGATGAACGCCTAATGGATAGTTCAACCTTTCCCTAAAGGACGCTAAATGGAAAGTTCATCCCTAAAATGTCACCCAACACTTGGATGCCTAAAGGATAGTTCACCCCTCGTACACCTTAACATGTCCAGAACTGCATAAACTTTGATTTCTCCAACAAAAAGAAGATACGTAGGAGAAAAAGGCCTACTCTTGTCAAGTTGATCATCCCAAAAATCCAAATATATATGTATTTTGTTTGTAAATGTATTTTCTATTTTTTTTTTGGCAAATTATCAACATAGTGTGAGGATCTTTTAGTTCATGTAGCCAATTTGGGTAACAATCATGTAATAGATGTGTGGAGGTACCATGTGATTTTTGTGCGTAACCGACTCCTTATCCAGTCTCTAATTTGCAACCTGCCTTATCCATTCCCGATTTTTGGTGTTTTCATTAAAATGCCGGTAGCGACTCCTATCAGAGCCGAATTAGTCTTGATAGTACTTCTGGATAGGCCAAGTAGGTTCCAACTAAGTATAGCCGGATCCTCCTCCATGATGGATTTGACCTTCAATTTTAGGAAAAGAATTTTTTTTAAATCTCACGATTTTTTCGAGTCGCGATTTAAGTCGCGACCAACATTAAGTTCTAATTAAATTAATTTTATCTATTTATATAAAATTCAATAGTTAAGACTGGTTTCTCGTCGGATACACTTACTTGGTGACTAAGCTTTATTCTTTGTATGGCCCAATTAGTTGCACATGAACAGCAATAAACGATAAGCTATGCTATTGCTTGTATAATACATTAATCAAATATTGCTAAATTTTAATTAAAAACGAATATATTCCACTTAAGATTCTAGACAAACTTTAGAAAAAGTAACGTAAGGACAAAGAGAAGCTAGCAAAGAAAATTAGAACTAGAAAAATCTTAAAAGAATAGGAACCTGATGACAAGTATTGAAAGAAACAATTAAAGAAATAAGTACTGAAAGAAAAACAACGAGCTCACGACAATTGAAAGAGATAGATGATTTAACAAAACTAAAATATTTTTACACACTCAATATAATTTTGTGGTGTTATTAGATAACAGTTGGGCTTTGATGGTGATATCTTGACGAATTTTGGGAAAGATAGATAAATTAGATTATCTTTGTCGATATAAAAGAATTTGAGTGATCTCAGGATCTCTCAACAACATATGTTGGGGTGAAGAATGCAATTGGTGGGAGTTCAAAAAGACACGTGGCAGTAGATAATGATAAAGGGAAAATCGTGCAAGGGTATGTTACAAAGAGCAAGAGAGTATTTGTCACTATGCCTCAGGAACTGATAGAGGTATTTGTCTTAGAACTAAAAGAGAGGAGTGATTGATTGTTTTTACTAAATTTTCCCTCTGCTGCAGTGATGCTTTTTACTGGGTTCGCTTTACAAAACCATTGCAAGATTTTCAAGGCACAACCAATTACTTCCATCGGTTTATTAAAGCTATGCTTTTGTCGTTGGCCCTCTTATAATATATTACAAAAACAGAATTTTCAATCGTCTCTAGTAATTCTAATAACATTTACTTTTCTACAACACGCTTTAATCATAATCCTTGTATTGATTATTTCTGATTTTTCGAACTATTTATTGTTGAAAAGGTGGGATAGTAACTTATTTTTTTAACACATTACTATTCGTTAAAATTGGCTATAAAATTATGATTGAAATTTGTTAAATATAAAAGAAAATCAATAAAACTTTATAATTTTTGATAAATTTTAACAAATAATAAATAGGGTGTCACTATCTTTGACATTCATGCCCAACGGGTGGTTCTTGATTGTGAATGGGGTGGTGTTCGTGTTAAGAAGAGGTTTATGGTGGATTTGATGGTGAATGGTGTGTGGGTTTGGTTTGACCACGATGTTCGTGGTTATGACGGGGAGGATGGTGGCTAGGAATGCTTTAATGTGTGGGGAAAGTTGATTCACGTTAGAGGCAATGGTGACGGTTAAAAACATATTATGGAGATGGACTTCCCCTTGATGTCGAGGACGATGAAGTCTGGTTAATTACAATGTCAATAGGTCCCAACAATGGAGGTTGCGGAATAAAAATAGTGGTAGAATGATATTGTTGATGGATGCAAAATTCGAATCTGACTTGGTTGGTTGGTTAGTCGTGAATGCATCGATAAGTTGAAAGGGAACTTTGGATGGTTGTTGCAATATACTTGCATTACATTCACCTATTAATTTCTTTCTTTTTCTTTTTCAATGATTGTTAAGGTTATTCGTTTATCACTAGGTGTTTATTTTCCAATTTATTTAGAAACAAAATGTTAGTAGTTACTATATAATAAGAATGGAAAGCACACACTTCTGAGTCGAATGTAGCAACCATAATCAACAACACATAATTTTAAATGAGGAATTTTAAAAAAATTACCAATGAGATAGTTGAGTTAGAGAACAGAATGCGAATTATGGGGGTGAGAGGAGACCAGAGAAGTGCCATATTTAGGCGGGTGGGTGCTCATGCTGATGATGAAAAATGAAGAGTCTCTTGGAAGAACAACCATGGAGAGTCCATATCCTAATCTCTTTGTTAACCAAATGGCTGGCAATACTCAAGAGGGAGGTGTATTGAGTTCTTTTAAAATTTTTGCAAATTTTTTTTTTATCAAGCACATGGAGATATAATTATTGGATACAACATCAACAATTGCTAGAATAGTTCAATTAATGGTGAAAACTAAATATCTGATCCTCAAATTTAATAAAAATAGAAAAATAGTATATATGATATGTAAAATTACTAATAAAGATAAATTGTATAAATATAAAAAGATAAGTGTTAGAGATAAGTGTACCGTAATTTTATCTTAATTTAATTACCAATCGCTTGTTATTTACATCTAATCCTCAAGCTAAATTTGAGATTTTCTTCACTAATTTTATTTTATAATTATTACAATAAAACAATTATTACAGCCAGTGTTGTCTTGAAACCCATGGCCCTAGGGACACCTCATCCTATATATTTTCTAAAGGGATATCACACCCTTGTTAGAAAAAGATGAATAAAAAACCTAGAATCACTCTTAAACTAAGATAGGTACAACTTGAACATTATTATTTTATAGTTGATTAGAAACACTCAAAATAAGATTTAAAGAAATTATATATGCTTCACATGAAAAGAAAAATAAATGAATGAGTGATTGGGAAAAACAAGACATACCCTTTATTATTTATATCTTATAATATAAATAAACAAAGTTTTCATATTACTATGGTAAAAAATAACAAAGATATGAACCTTAATTTATTTGACCATAGTCTCCAGAAAATGGTGATTATAAAATCAAATGTGTACATTGTGAAATGTGAGAGTAGGCCAGATTGTATTTCTAGAAAATATTGATTCTAATGATAGAAAATCGAAGGAAATAAGAAACGCATAAGAAGGAAGATTGAATTGTATATATGATTTTTAAATACTTTTAAAAAAAATGTAAGACATATATAACTTCCAAAATACATCCAAAAAGAATTGTCCAAATGATGCAAAAACCTAAAAAAATGAGATAAAGAAAAGAAAAATAATAAAGAGATAAAAAAAAAAAATAACACAAAGATTTATCTTGGTTTACTCTTCCACAAGAGGCATGCCTAATTCCTTCAATATGAAATATCAAACAAAACTTTATAATCAAGTACTTTCAAAACATTTTCAAGTCATACAATACTTGTAATCATCGTGATTACAAACAACTCAAGTATTCTTTGACACTTATCCTCTTTAAGCTATCTAAAAAACAAAGAGAGTTTTACAAAGATATAACTCATTAGGTGAACATACAACAATTCAAAGTAGAGCTTAAACTTTGCTTACCAAAGCAAATATAGTATAAGAGCATAGCTATATTCACTTAGGAAAACTTTTATAAAAGTTTTTCAAAACATCGTCCAAAGGCATGGTCACTCACTTTTCTTTTTTAGACTTTGATTCTCGTATAAGTGTTTTTCTTGTTGTTGTGTGTATTGTCCTTCTTTTTCAAGAATGATATATAAGCATAAGGAAGATAATTATTGTTATGTATGAAGAGAGATAAGTATATGTGCATTAAATGCTAAAGATGGTCATTTCGCATAGTTGTAACATAGTTTTTGTCTTCTTTTGAGGATAAAGAAAAGTATAATAGAAAAATTGTTTTTCTTTTTCCTTAAACGTGCTTAATTTGACTAATATACAAAGATACGTTATGCTTGTTTCTTTCTATGTAGAAGCTTAATCAAAACACTTCTTTATTCCTTTAGAACTTGATGAGGAAATCTTTTTTCTTTGAAAAATAGAACACAATAAGAACAAAGCATACAAAGAGAAATGAACGTTTGAAAAGGTTCTTTCAAAATGTACGAAATTCTAATTGATAGAAAATATCATATATATAAGTTAAAAAAAAAAATTGGCGAGATAATATCAACGTTTAAAAACGAAATGTTTTTTTCAGGTGTTTTAAACGAAGTCCTTCTATTGGATGGCGAGGTTATTTGGATGATATTAAGTAAACTTATTCAAAACAAATCCTTGTATGAACATATACTCTTTCTTTTATGTAGTGTTGACTTGTTATATTTATAAAACAACTAATTACTAACATAAAATATTAGTCAACACTATTTAATCATAAGATTTGTTATCATAAAAATATATGAATTTTTTGGGATATATATTAAAAATACTCCACCAAAAATATGTCCATAATAAAAGGTAAAAAACTCACATTGGAGATTATGAAATGTGAAAATTTGATAAACAAATATAGAAAGTTTAATACGATGGTCATGAAATAAAATGTAAAATGTCTTTATAGAAAAACATTAAAAATAAAGAGTAATGAGCATGAAAAATATAATAAAATAATCATTAAAAGTAAAATTTTGCTAGGCACACAAAAAGTAAAGAATCTTGGTAAACATGCATAAAAAGTTTTTTAAAAAAACTTAATAGGCATAAATAAATAAAAAAAGTGTTGAACAAGTTCCAAACATTAGCTGAAAAAGTATAAAATGTCAAATAAGTTTTGAACTTGACTAGAAAGATAAATGGTACGGAACAAGTAGTAAATTTAACAAGAAAAGTAAAATTTATTGGACAAATTTTAAATCTTGACAAAAAAAAAAAAAGTAAATAATGTTAAATAGGTTTAGAACAACATTTAGAGTTTAGTCATTTGTACTTTTCATTGCATTAGTACTTTCATAGTAGGAAGAACTAAAACAATACGATTGAATTACTGGTTAAGAATTTTATGAGAAATTAGTTTTGCAATTGTTATTTTAACACTAGAATACTTCACCTTGCTTTACTCAATTACTAAACAAGTGGAAAAATAACTTAAGTTCAAATGAATAAAATATAGAATGGAAAAACATATATAACAGAAAAATTTAATATAATATTGAGATGTGTCCAACTCTTGGACAATTTTAATATAAATATAAATAAATATTAAAATTCATAATTCAATCATGTTAAGTCATCCTGCGACAATATCACTACACAATTGCCAATACTAGACACAGCTAACCTCATCAATAGTTTTATAATATATAGGACCAAAACAAACATATATATAAAATAAAAAATAAAAATAATTATACAATTATTGAACAAGTGAAAAATATTTTAATTTGAATTGAATAAAAAATAGAATTTAAAAAAAGTATATAAAAGAAAATTTTAACATAATACGATGGTGTCCAACTCTTGGACAATTTTAATATAATTATAAATAAATATTAAAATTAATTTCATGAGATTACAAAGCATTGATATTTCTTTTAATGTTATTTGTCTACATTTAAAGTTAGAATTTGATTATATAATATTTTAATTAAATAACACAAATATTTAATATCTCGTCAACAGATTTATAACACATGGTACAAGAACAAAAATAAATAAAAAAAAATTATATATTATAATACATATGATATTAATATTCTAATATTTAAATAATAAAATTATTTTGTAAAGTCCAAACGAGCCTTGAAGTGACAATCTGCTTATAATAATGTGTACTTTTTTAAGTGCGTTTTTCTTAATTATTACTTTGTTACATGCTCGTAAAGAGAGAGAATAAAAGATCTCGTATTTTTAGGACAGCTAGTTGATATAATAATTGCTATCATTGTTTCCTTTTCGCCCGTGGATTCGAGTGTTAAAATCACTTGTTTTTTCTAAATCTATTAAAAGAAAAATCTAATGATTGTACTTAAGATAATGTTCGAGTAAGCAAACATAAAAATATATTTATTATCGTAATTTTCTTGTAACAAATTTAAATTAGTTACTTATTTGTTAAATAATTTAAAACATTCAATACAAATTATTAATTAAATACTCTTTTAACTAATAAAATATTAATTAACCAAATCTTAGAAGAAAAAAAAGTTCCACATTCAATTAAAACATAGCCCTTCTAAATTAGGCAACGATACTTTTTTCCTAATGATCGTAGATATAGTCTCAGTAATTATTTAGTAAAACATGTTTGTAATAGTAAAATGTCTGTTATATTATTACTCAATCACGTATTATATAACTAGTAAAAACATATAACAGTCGTTATGCAATTAATTCTTTAATAATGTAGTGATATATAATTGAGTTAATAGTATATACATATTCTGTATTTAATGAGATTTTTAATATTATGTTCTAAAGGAATTTTAATTACTGAGCTCAAATTTTTTTGCTAATTAAATCATCCTTCTAGATAAAATATTTATCCTAAAAATTGACTAAAATCAATGATAATAGTTCATCAATCCCAAATAAAAGAATCGATATCTAATAAAATTTAATCATTTAGTCACATTATATTAATCATTAATTTTTTTTATTTTTTTTTTAAAGTTGATGAATCCTATTTTTTCTGCGTCTCTCTTCCATTCTACTCTTCCATATCAAAATTTTAAAACTCCCTTCTCCCTCATTTTTTTGGTTCCGGTCATCCTCCTGTGTCTTGTTCTTCCCTTTCAACATTTTTATTAACAATTTTTTTGACCACTTTCTTTTCCTCATTCCCTTGTCTCAAAATTTTAATTTTTTACTTTACTTTTTGTTCACCCCATCTCAAAACTCAAACCTCCTATTTTTCTATTCACCCTCATCCACTCCACTTTCCCATCTCAAATCCTAATGCTCTATTTTTCCGGTTACTCTCCTTTGTCCTACTTCTTTTATCTCAAAATTCTAAATGGAATTTGTTTGCCTATTATTCTTTATCCTATTCTTCCACCTCAAAAATCTTAACTTTTTCTAGTCACCTTCCTCCACCTATTCCTTGATATCAAAACTCAACCCCTCATTTTTTTTTCTAGTCACCCTCCTCTACTTTCCTATTTCAAAATCTAATCCCTATTTTTTAGGTTTTAAGTTTTTAATTTAATTTAATTTAAATAATATAACTTGATGTAACAAAATAAAAAGTTTAAATAGTTGTCCATTTTATACTGAAATTAGATAACCATTGACTAAAAATATTTAAGTGCAACCTACATTATTTTCCAACCCAAATTTCATTTTGATAATCAATAACCAAAGAATGAAAAATTATCCTTTTCCATATTTTTAGAAACCTCAAAACACATTTATGCAACAAAAGATAAAAAAAAATCAGAAACACGCTTTAAGTTTAAGCAGAAACTACCCAAGCAAAAATTTAGCAATACTTGAATGCATGAGATAACTTACTATGAATAGGAATCAATCATCAATATTATTGATGTTTGACGTCTCTGCCGGAAACACATTAAAAAAGGAATAAGCGTGTACTTAAGTTATATTATTTTATCCATAAAGCAATTTCATAGCCAAAAATATCTTGGTAAAGATATTTTTAAACAGATAATTTAATCTTTATTCATTGTCGAGAATTTTCAATTTGATTTTTATAAGTAAATATTTATTAAATTAATTTTTATACATGTAAAAGTTGTCAGTTTAGTTTCCATTGTTATATATTGATTATTAACAATAACCAAGAACAAACTAATAATATTTACACGATTATAAACTAATTTAATAAATTTATATATATAATAATCAAATTGAAAATTTGTGATACATGAATTATATATTTAACTTTTAAATAAAAAATAATCAAATTCAAGCTATTTGCACTTGTATAACTATGTGACACCAAGTTGTCTATTATGATCCATGAGCAATTAGTGACCAAAAATATATTTACTTTTGACAAATATAATTTAATTGGTTCAACAGTTCAAGTTCAACACGCCTCCATATTCTTTGCTATATGCGCCCAACGATCCCCACCCACCTACACTTTTAATTACACCAATAACACATTATTCTAATTTTTGAAATTTCAAATTTTCAACAAAAAGAGTGCTGGGTCTCTTACTTTTACTTTTCTTCTTTAATCAACCACATTTCAGAAAGGAGAAGATTAATTATGTTTAAAATTATAAAATTTACAATACGAATCACCTATTCACCCATATTCTTGAACTTTTTCTTTTAGTTTTTAAGTAGAAAATTATCAAAAGCATTAATTAATAAAACATATGTTATTCATATATCATTTTTCTATCACACTTTCTATAACACTATTTTCTTTTTCTTTATTAGATAATCTATCATATTTCTTTCTTAGTTCTCTCCTCTTCCCATCTTTATATATATGTATATATATACAACTAAATATAATTTTTAATTAGTTACATGTTTCCTTCTCACCAGCATGTCACGCAATAAGAAACCACCCATGGGTTCACAACATGGTGGTTCTTGCTTTGGGTCCCATTTTTTTTTCTCTCTTTCTTTTTGGCTTTTGCTTGGCAACCTGTTCCTTGTTTAAACTTTTTAATATATTTTAACCTGATACTTCCTTCTTTTCCAGTACTATAAAATATAATATTACGAAAAAAAAAATTCCTTGCGTTTCTTCGAGGCTTGTAGCTCTATGACTAGGTAGTATCTAAGGTTTGCTTATTCCCCGAAATTAATCAACTCGGTGACTAATGATGCAATTTTGGCCTTTAAGATAAATGAAGATTCTGCACAGTTCATCATATCCTCAATTTTAAATCAGAGGAAGAAGATTCTGCGCAGCATCGTAAAGACACGTGTGGTCTGTGTGGAGAAATATGCAGGACACGTTTTAGATGGCATGTGATGTGAGGTGTATGAGAGAAATTATTAATCATATTAAGGACTTTAGATACATAAATAGATTCAATAAAACACTTTTCTATTAGCAACATAAAATATTACTAAAGAGTATGTATAAGAACTATTCTAATTCTTTATTATTAATCATATAAGTAAATCATAGGACATGGTTTAGCAAAAGTTAATAATTTATTTTAAATTTAAATAAAATTTATAAATAAATTATAATAATAGATTTATTTTTGTTAATAAATAATTTATTTAATTAAATAGAGACGAATTCAAGGGACGTTGTTTTTAAAGTTGTGAAAAAATTGTTGAAATTAACACACATAATCTTTATTGATATGATTTGTCAAAATTTAAAATAGAAAAATTAAATTTTAAAAATAATTTTGTATTAAAATTTATTTTATTAAAAAAATATAGCTTCCATTTGATATAATAAATAAAAATTTAAATTAAATTAAATTAAAATTAATAAATAATGTTTAAAAGTAATTCAAAATTATAAATAAAAGGAAAATTAAAAATATTCAATATGAAAGAAGTCACATAACTTAATAAGATAGTGAATAAATTCATATAAACATTTTCGTTCAAAATTGAGAATTTAAATCTATAATATAAGGATAATTTGTGAGATAAATATTTGATTTAATAAATTTTAGTGTAAAGTATTAAAATATATTATAAGAACATTAACTGAAGATTAATAAATTATTTCTATAAACTTAATTAGACACCTTCATTTTTTAATCTAAATGTATGTAAGGTTTCATTTATTTTTGCCAATTTTTTGAGAAAAATTAAAAAAGTATTTTCATTTTTAAAAACAATCATTACTAAATATGCATTAAATGGTTTTATAACTTTCATAAAAATAATTCATTTATAAATGGTTTTATTCCAAAATCCCTAACTTATTTCATATTTTACTTTAATCATGTCACTTTTTAATATTTTTTTAAATAGCTAATATATATTTTTGTTAGATGGTGTTGAATGGAACTAAATTGTTAGATGGTGAATTTGAGTTTTGTGGAAGGAAAAAAAACCTAATAAAGAGAAACCTTGTTAAAAATTTATAATTAGGTTATTTGGTAAAAATTAGTTAACAATAAAACAATAATTTTTTTATAAACCAGGTTATTATAATCAATAAATATTTTATCTCTATAATTTATAACCAAAAAAAGAATTGATAGATGGTGAAAAGTTACATAATTATTTAGTTAAATTTAAACCAAATTACAATTTATCTTTTATCTTTTTATAAAAAATTATTTTAATTTTTTAACTTTTAAATTTGAGTTAATGATATCCTTTTAAAAATCTATATTTTTTTATTTTAGGATACGATTTTAAATTATTTTTTGAGTGATCTAAGATATAAAATTTTTTCAATTAAATTTATTTACATGTAAACTATGAAACTTAATAAATAAGTTTCATAAACATCTAATAAATAATCTTATAAGAAGCCTTTCAGTTTTTGAATTATTTTTGAAGCTCATAATAAAAAGAAATTCAAAATTGAGTCTCAAAATAAAAACAATTATTTTTTCTAAAACGTTAATTTAAATTTAAAAATTAAATTATCAAAATAATATTTTTAAAAGATTAAATATAAAAACAAATTTTTACTATAAAATAAATTATCAAATTATAATTTAGCTTATTTGGATACAAAAGAATAAACTTGTTATGCGGAATTAGAAGAACTTAGACAACAATAGATGAGGTTCACGAAAAAAAAATTAAACTTATTTTTGTGAAATAACTTACAAGTACTGGAGATAAAGAATAAAAAAAAAACTGGAAACTTTTATTTATATTTCACAAAGGTTGTACATGGTTTAATGTAAGATGATAAATCATAAATAGTCATAAATTATAAGAAAATGTGGGCAACCACTATAAAATATTTGTTAGAACTTATACAGGTGTGAAGTCTAGGTTGTGTGAATAAAAATAATATTATTAATTTGTTTAAAATTATATTTAATAATTTATTTTTAAGTAATTATATAATAAAATATATAAAAGTAAAATAATAATAAATTGTCTCAAAATTATTAAGTTTTTATAATTAAGTAAAAGATAGATTTAAAAATAAAACAATTATTCTTTTATAAAATAATGTATTATTTTATAAATACACTGCTAAAGTAAACTTCAAATTTATTATAATTTTTTAGTTTTATTTACGTTTACCATAAACATGTATTAAATTTCTTTTTGGAGAATATTAAATATGTATATTTTAAAATTAGGTTGGGTGACTTATTTGACATTCTTATTTATACATTTTATCAACAGAAACAATATACTTTGAGTTAGGAAAATAATATATTTTTATAGGAAAAATTAGAAAATAAGTTCGTAATTTAGTTTTAAATTAATAATTATAACAATTACTTGAATTTAATTGTTTTTATCAAAAATACTATTTGGGTGAAAAAAATATATCAATTATCAATTAAATTTAGAAAAATAAAAGTTGATAATTATAAGAAATATATTATTTTTAAAAAAATAAATTCAATTGATTCTAAAATATTAAGAACCAAATCACTTGAGTGTATTTAAAGACAACATATAATAATATTTACACTTGTTAGCATTTCTTTAGCAAATTTATTATCGGGCCTCCATGAAGACTACAAAGGAAAAAAAAATATAAATTAGATTTAATATTAGAAAAATATATTAAAAACATATAAAATAAGACATAAACTCTTGATGAAACCAAAAATTAAAAAAATTAAAAATAAATAAATAAGAGACAAATTATTCACCCAAAATGTAAATAAAAATAACATGATAATAGAAAAAATAGAAAAAAAATTATACACCAGGATACTATGAATGAAAATATAAAAAATTTGATAAGAAATGTTTTGAAAAAAAATTGAAAAGGGAAATAATTGCAAGCTAAACTCGTGTATATATATATATTTAATACAAACCAAACTTAAATAATTACAATTGAAAAATATCTACCTTAATATTGAGAAATCCATCATCATTTGATACATATGAAATCTTACTTAAATCCTTAGCTTTTAGCTTAATTTTTAGTAATAATGACACAACATTTGATATAAAATAAGAGAAAGAAGTATAAAAAATAGAAAAAAGTAAAAACATAAAAAATAAAAAAAATCACAACAAAACTGTTAAATAACTATCATGCACCTGCCATGAATGTTCCCTTAAACTACAATCACCAACTTTAATCATCTTTAGGACTATAAAAACAATCTTGTGTACTACTTCCTAAAAAGATTTACTTGGCAATGACTTTGTCAAAAAATATAGTAGATTCTCACATAAATAAACATATTGAATATTTATATCACAATTTTTTTGAAGATATTGAAAAAAAAAAATCTACGAAACAAATGGTCAAATTCATTAATTGCTTCTAACAAAAGATCCTTGAATACTACTTTGGGTAGTCTTATATTGAAATTTGGAGTGGTAAGAGGTTAAGGCATAATGAACATCATTCTAATAAATTCTAAACCTAGGATTTAAGTTAAGATGTTGACTTCATAGTTGAAAGACTCATAAAGGTCAATTGCATTAGGTGTATCTAGAAAGGGGTCAATTACTAGTCATTTGAGAGTCCTTATTTGGGATTCAATAAAAGGTATCCAAACTCCTAGCGTTGCGACCATGTAGTCATAAATGTGCATGAAGGATCTTGATGTCTTGGACAATTTTACAAACTCATATGCTTGACTTAGGAACAAAAATTAATAAAAGATATCTAAAATTTCATGAGGTCATCACTTCATCTAGTTTTGAACAAAACAACATGAATAAATGTATAAACCCGAAGGTTGGTAGGAGAAAGATTTGTTTTCTTCTATTATATGTGAATGCTATTCTGTTTGCAACTAATGATAAATGATTGCTATATAAGGTTAAAATATTTTCTCGAAGAACTTTGATATGAAAAATATCGGAGAAACATCTTATGTCATTCACATCAAGATCCATAGATAAAGATCTTAATGCATTTTGGGTTAGTCTCAAGAGACCTATATTCTAGCTGTTGATCATTAGAAAATTGCAAAGAAATTGATGAGATATGTTCAAGGAAAAAAGAATTGCATGCTCATGTATAGATAAATTGATGATTTGAAGATAATTGCTACTTCAATTTAGATTACATTGTTGTGTTGATTCTTGAAAATTAATATTTAGTTATATCTTTATGCTAGATGGTGGGAATGTATCTTGGAGAAATACGAAATAGACCTTGATTGCTACTTCCACTATAGAAGCTGAGTTTGTCTCTTATTTTGAGGCTACCTCGCATGATATATGGTTGAAGAGTTTCATATTTGATATATGGTTGAAGAGTTTCATATTTGAACTTAGAGTTGTGGTCTCTATTTCTAAACTATTAAAGTTGTAATATGATAACTTTGTTGCATTGTTCATGACTAAGAATAATAAAAGTGGAAGTCAAAGTAAACACATTTGTATTAAATTTTACCCATAAGAGAACATGTTAAAGAAAAGAAAGTGGTCATTAAACACGTCAACATAGAGTTAATGATTTCATGATTTGACTTGGTTCCATTATGTGGTACAAATGAGACATGATTCCATGATGTGATTTTATTGTACAAACATTTATTATTTTCAATGAAACTCTTAATTAGTTTAATGTTTTCTCATATGGTTTTGTGCACATATTTGTTTAAGAAATATAATTGGAATCATAACTAGAATAAACCTATAGTTTATTCATTACGTTAAAGGTTAATTTTGAGATACTTAATATCTTGTGATACATGATAGATAATACTCATCACTAGAGAACCTATCGTCATGATTCATATATTTTGTATAATGTTTGAATGAACCATAATTTTATTGAAACATTGAGACATTTAGTTTGTACTCTCATGTCCTTTGAACTTTGTGATGGGAAGAGTTTTATAAAGTGAGTGTGCTCTTTATTTTGGATCACTAAATTTGCTTTTTTCTTTAGAAAACACATAGAGTTTGAGTGAGTGAAGATTTAGAAAACCAAAATCTAATAGGTCTAAGAGCAAATATATTTGTTTTGCAATTGTTAGAGACAAGTGTCTCATTATGATTATGTTTTTACCTTTTTTATTTGAATTTGTTTATTGGATTGATAGCATGTTTAGATTAATATTTTAGTTTTGTATTTTCTAGTTCCTTTGCTTGAATAATTGGGATCACACATAACAGGTATGAGCTCAAATACTTATATTACTATCACCTCAAACTTGTACTAACTTGTGTCAGAGTATTTGCAAATGCTACACCTTAATCACTTGGCACTGCCACACAACCCGATCATTACTTGCCTTGAAACCAATAATCACATGAAGAAACACCTAATATTAGTTATAATGTACTCCTCATGGTTCATTTTGAATCACCAAATAATTAGAGGTTTGAAGCTTCCTTATTTTCATGCTTTTGCATGAAAATATTAGTTTTCTTCCATGAATAAGAACATAAAATTCCTAATAAACAAATAAAAACAAAATAAAATAATTTTAGAAAGTATTTTACTCATTTTATCTTTTAAATTCAATTTATGTTTTCTAACATTTAAAAAATTCCTCTATTTAACTTCTTAATTGAGGTACATAATTTTTTTAAAGAAATATAAAAATAGTAACATGGTTGGAATCTAAAACTTTATACATACTATTCAAATTGTCCCACCATTAAATCAATTTTAGTAGTTCTAAGGTACATAAATTAATTTTAACTTTTTGATTATTTTATCTTTTCATTTCATTTCATTTTTGTCTTGTAAATATTTGTTGAAGTTAAATTATCTAAACATGTTTTATAGTAATGTTTGCCTTCATCTGTGACTATACTTCCTAACTTTGTCCTCTTTTACATACATCATTGCTTCTCCTCACATTTAGTTTAACTGAACAAAATAATTAGAAACGCTCATTTGATCTAATTGGCTTGGGATGAATTTAACAATTCAAAATCAAACAAAATAAATTACTTCTTTTTTATTTTAAATATGAACTAAATTAGTTATAATTATTTTAATTCTCGAATTTTTTTTTACCTAAACTAATCCAATGTCCCAATCAATTATTTCTACTTTTGTCTTTTATTTTTTTTTCTTTCATTTGTTGAGTTATTTTTGGACTCCTAACTATGTGGACAAAAACTCAATATTTTCAAGCCTGTTAGATTTCTCTTTATAAGAGAAGAAGGGGTTAGATTGAAGAGAACGAGAGACACATAGAAACAGAAATTGAGAGAGTGGATTTTCACAAGACAAAAGAAAGAAGAGAGAAAAAAGAAAGAGAAAAGAGTAGAGGTGTGAGAAATCGTGCTCACACAGTAACTCAATTTTGTGGGTTCTTTTCTTTCATCTTGTTCTTCATCTGCAAGTTTTGGTTACTTGCTTGTGCTGATTGGTTGTATGAACAAATATTGTTCTTGACCTGAACACTCTTGTATCCTTATTTCATTATAGTGAATTGATTTCTTTGGTCTAGACGACCCGTGATTTTTACTTCTCATGTTGAGGGGGTTTTTCCACGTTAAAAATATTGGTCTCTCTTGTGTGATTCTTCTCATTGTTACTATCATTCTTATTTGTGGTTACTCCTTAAAGATTCTTACAAGTTAGGGAAATTTTTATCTGTTGCGTTGTGTCACCACATTGGTGGTGCCTTATCGATTTTTCTAGTATCTTATTACCTTCTCATCATCAGAGTGACTTTTTCCCATCATCATTTTTATCTTATCTAATGTTAACATGTGTCTTAATTTGATCATGCTAATTATATAATAATAATTATTATATTTTGATTAAATAAATTAATTATATATAAAGAGTGATAAATATAGAAAAATTAAATATTAAATAAAATAAATGATTAGACACTAAAAAATAATTAATATTTTTATCTTACATTAATATAAAGTTAAATATTTATATAAAATATACTATAAGTAAAAGTAAAAACTTGAAAAATATAAATTTATTTATTTTATTTCAACTTCACAAATCAACTTGATTTTAATTAGATTGATTTAGTTTGGGTTCACAAAAAAATTATAAAATTTTAATTAAATCAACCCACTCACTTTAGATTTTTTCTAAACTTTTTTTTTTTAGTACCATTGGTACGTATTTTTAATCTCAATTTATAATGTATTTGATTATATGATTTTATTCACAATTTTCTATCCCAATTTTAGTGCAAATGCACTCAAAGTCACGAGCTAACAATAGTTAAGAATTTACATGCATCTTTTTTTCTTTTATTTGGTTTACTAGTTAAGCAATTATTTTTATAATTCCCTTTAATGTTTAGGTGCTCATTCAATTATTATATCTTATTTGGTTTACAAGTTGTAATATTATTATGAATTTCATCTTATACTTTAATATTTACATGTTATTTGAAAAATCCAAAATTAATCTAATCTAAAGAGATTTAATATGGATTGGACTGAAAAAAGAAAATCCAAACTAAATTGATAATCAAGCATCAAAACTAAAGAAATCGGATCAAAATATATTTTTTTCTTAAGTAAAATCATTATGTATGACAAAAACTTTTGTTTAAATATTTTACTTTAAACTATATTTCACATTATATAGTTTATTGATACAACATGTGTGGGTATAAACAAATTTAACTTGAATCAACTCAATAAAAAAAATCTTTTTAAAAAAATTCGAATCGAACAACTTTGTAAAAACAATTTAGCTAAACGAATTGTTTTCATAAAGTGGTTCAGTTATGTTTGATTAGGTTCTTTAAAAATACCAAACTATACATGAGTATGAATGAATAACTGAAGCAAATCGATTCAAATCGATCCATGTTTTGAAAAAATAAGAAATAAAAACTGAACAAAACCAATTTTAAAAAACTTTTTTTTTTAGAAAACCATTTTTTTCAGCGCCCTAAACAGTGATTTATTTATTTGCTATATATTCTATATGGTGCCATTTCATATTTCTTATTTTTATCATTAATTCTTTGATCAGGCTATTCCATAGTTCCTAAGAATAAAAATTTAAGTGATTGCATCACCGATCAAAACATAACAAAAAAAAAAAAAGAGGGGGATAGACAAAATTCTGATATAAATTGAGGAATTATAAAGATAAGAGAGATCTTTATACTTGGATACGTGTATCAAACAAGTGAGAAGCATGAAAGCTGTTATTGCAAATCCACGGCGACAACCACATTACAAGATTTTGTTAGTAATTATTTGATGAGTTCATATCATAGGTTATACATATATAATAATTCGTTAATCTATTGAGAGGAAACGTGATCCAAAAACATGGCTATAATATTAAGTCAATGAAGGGGAGGATTAAAGTTAAACTAGTACAAGTCGAGCACCGAAGAAAGAAAAAGCACAAAGCTTAATGAATCTATTTTTGTCTGGCTTTTGTTGTTCATATACACTTTGTAGTTTGTAGTATTAATTAATGGGATAACATACGGAATAAGAGAGTCTTAAACACACTAATCTCAAGGCACTTGGCTAACGACGATCAAATCTCAAGTTGAGTTCTTACTATTATATACATATAATTGGATTCCCAAATCTATTCCGAGCACACCAGCGAATCTTGATTAAAAAAGAAAACCCGTGATTTATTAGAAGAAAACCAGACACAATGAATAAATTAATTAAAGTTCAATGAACCTGCCTAATCTAATATATCTTTGATGAGAGTATGACATGCCTTAGACATATTCTGAGTTCATGTCTTTCAAAATATTATATGCCATAATACATCCGTAATTACGTCCAAGTCTTAATCCTATTCCCCTTTATCATTCAATTAAAAACTCAAGCAATAACTAATGATTTATTACATGAAAACTTTATAGTTAATTAAATTTTTATCACTTAAAAATTCACTACTTTTTTATTTAGTCCCTCATTTTTATGAGTTGTTCCTAAAATATTTTTTATTACTAAATTCTACCTTTTATTTATTTTTACTTTTTTACCCATTTAATCTCTCCAGATATTATGAGGTTTCCATGACTATATAAATTTATTATTTGACCTTTTTTTTTTAGACAATTCTATTTCAAGAACTGCTCAACATTAAATACAAACATTTTTTTCACATGACAATTCGAATTTTAGTTCACCATATTATAAGAGATTTGTCCATTTCGATGATCTTAATTTTTATTGGGTTATTTAAAGTGAGGAAAATATACTTTAAATGAATTACAATAATATTTATTTAATTAAAAATAATAATTAAATTTAAATTTCATTAGATTTATATTTAATTTTATTACACTTCTTAATCTTTTTATTTTCTAATCAACAATTAAGTGCTTATGCTGTATAGTCTGGACTATCATAAATTCGACTAGTTTCTCATTGTTTTGATCGTATTTAGTTAAAAAAAAGAAGGGGCCAGTGTTGGGTCAAAGCCCACAAGTTATTGTTTCTCCGTAAAGATACCCCCTTAATGAAATTGTTGTGTTAGGGAAGTATGAGAAGCCCACGATTAAAGCGATTGGGCTTCAAGAATCCGTTTTTGACCCATTCAACATTTGTGTGACAAAGAAGTATACTGATCAAGTGTATTTTGACTGGGCTGTATGAATGTCTTGTACCTGATTCACACCTGATATCATTAGTCCAAGGCATATTCTATTCCCAACCCCCTTTTTGCACTTCACACCCTTCCCCTTTTTTTCTTTTTGCATATTCTCAAAATACAACTCTGCCCTCTCACTTTTGTTAGGTCAGTAAATATTAAGTTCGAGCTTAAATCAATTTTAAAAACTTGCTACGAGAGTTAATTATATGTTATTACTTATATATATTATTTAGATATAATTTTTTTAAGTAAGATTTGAATTTTTTTTAATAACCTACACACTCATATTTTTGTATAATTTTTGAAAAAAAATGAACGGTGGAAAGAGAAAAAAAAAGTGTCAATAGCAACTCCCTTGGCCCAAAGGATGGTGATTTCTGGGCAATCCAAGTGTTTCTTTTGACCCAAAATTATCTAGAATCATGTTGTAGATACACTCTATTGGACCTCCAAAGTGAGAGGGAGTAGAATGTTTATGACCAACCAAAAATAAAAAAGAGGAAGACGCTGTTCCTATTTTTTTACTTAACGATCCACGCGTATTTATAACATAATAAATTAGAGTTACTTTTAATATTGAGTTAAATCTCTTTATATATTTTCACTCTTTCAGTTAAACTCGTAGATCATGTTAAAGATGTTCTCTGCCTGAAACTTCCATAGAAGGAGGGAGGAAAAACGAAAAGCTTTTGAAGAGGAAACGTTGCTTCCACTTTCATAGTTAGTGATACACCACTACATTTTTTTTATCAGTCACACCATTATATAATAAATTAGTAAACCTTTACTTATTGTACAAATGTTTGTAAGTGTAATTGAGATATAAGAGGTATAAATTAAATATATATATAATTAATTGAAATCATAAAAGATAGTTTTAATAATAATAATAAATATAAATTAAGTAAAATAAAAAATGGGTTTGAAAATTTTAATATATAAAACATTAAACATTAGTTTAATTGTTAAAAGATTATCTTAATAAAGATTGGAAAATATTCCATTGCGCTTAGTGCTAAAAGTATTGATTAAATGAATATAGAAATTGAAAATTTCTTTCAATTGAATAATTAATTGAAGAGAAAAAAAATTAACTTTTAAGTCGAGGACTATAAACATAATACACATTCATTTCAACATAGATAGAAGCGTCCACCCTCAAGAATGAGGATTTAAATTATCAACAAGGGTTGATTAAAGTCACTCCTATAGTGGGATAATTTATTTGTATATTTGCAATACCTTCCTCCTTTAAATATGTAGGTTTGTTCAATGAAAATCACATTTCATTCTTTTACTTTATTTTTGTCATATGTAATAATCCAATTTCACTGTTGGTTTTCTATTTCTTCTTCTTGTCTACTGCATCAGAGTATGCTATTTTAAAACTAATATAATAAAAAATGTAAGTATCATTTTTAATTTCTATTCTTTTAAGTCATAAAATTGAAGTTACAAATAATTACACACATTCTTTTAATATTGAAAAACATTTATAGATATAAAAGGCATATTAATTTGATACAATTTGATGATATTAGGAGGCACACGTTTCTGGGACAGTAGAAAGTTGTAGCATAGGAACATGAGAACATTAATAATAGATAGGATCTGAAAAATGTCAAATAATTAGGAGCAAGGAGCGTGTGTTATCTTTATCTAGGATGCCTCTATTCGAGCTTTCCTTTTCTGTAGTGGGTGTATGCCTTTGATCACTGGCTCACTGCTGTACCCGATCCACCACCCCTTCACACTGCACCTCTGACCCAAAAAATATCCACGTCTTGGCACTTCCCAAATGCCAAATGCTAATTAAAGAACAAACCAAAATGATATACAGCTAGCTACCCAGTAGCACCCACCTAGCACAAAATAAAGCAGCGGCGACAAAAACAAAACTGTACTATACAGCTTCTGCTATATGTAACTCCTATAATAACTGTTTACATTTATAGTTCCATTTTATCAACCATATATACCACTATTTCTAAAATCATTTTCCTAATTACCATCAAATTGGTTCAGTTAATAAACACCCAACTCCTGTTTTATAAATACGTGAGTTTTAGTTTTTTTGTTGATGCGATAACTTTATTAGCAAGTACTTTTATAAGTACTTAGCTTGTTTTGGAGAATATTTTTTGTCAAAAAAATGGTTTAATTACATTTTTATCAACTAAAGTTTTACCATGAATTTTGTTTTTAAAAAATTGTTTTGTAAATTTTACTCTCCAATTTATAGAAGAAAAAAACTATAGCAAAATTGTGTTAATTATAAAAGTTTTTCTGCGTTGGACAAAATTTGCAATATTTTGTAGATCGGGGACAAATTTGCGAAAAAAAATTTGGGTGCAAAGTTTGTGAAAGTGTGAAAGTTTGAAAAAAATAGAATTAGGGCAATAAAAAAATAATTTTCCTAATTAAATGTTGTTACTTTTATATTTGAATACGTATTAATATTTAAGAAGACGTGAAAATATTGGGTAGAGAGAAATTAGTATTATTCATTTGACAATTAAAATGTTTGGCAATGAGCGCGGGCGAACGTTTTCATGTATCATCAAGGGACAACGGCCCTTTGTAGTTTCTTCTTCGTTGGGGCTCTCAAGTCGCATATTTCCAAGTTTTGCAATTAATGATTTTGTTATTTGAATTCAATGGTGAAAGCAAACCATAAAAAGAAGAAAAGAAAGACCACAAAATGACACCCAATAAAACATTGGGACAGATTTAAATCTTTATTGCCATGCTATATTATTAAGGCTGGGGTGTGGCCCCTACTCATTACCATGATGCTTTGAGGAACCTGTTTGTTTGAATTTCACGTGTACTATTCCGAGTAATTGACCCTCACGAAAGAGAAGTAGTAGTGAAATCAGTTAGACCTAAAAATGCCATTAATGCCAACTTTTTATACACGACAGTGTCCTTTGGTACGCCCCCTATGCTATATACTCTTGCCGTTGAAACGAGGGCGCACCCACAGCTTGACCCTGACCCTGACCCTCATATGTGACTTGTTTGATTAGTATCACTTCCATTTCAGCCATAAATGCACCCTTCAAAAGTCTTCTTAATTCAGGGATCAAACCATATATACCACTAACTACCAATTACCCCAAAAGTATGCTTGAGGGTACGTTGTTTTGGTAGGAAGCACAGTACTAGTTCATGACTCGTGACCACAGTGGTGCGTGGCCCATCCAGTGTCAATTTCTTAGAAGAATAAAAAAGTTAACTAATGCACTAATATTTCATGGCATTGGCAATGGGCTTTAATTAATTTGTACTAATATATAATGCACATGTAATTATTTGCGTTACGGTGTCTCTAATGAAATAATTTTTGCTTGGGTTGTGGGTGCGGGGTATCTATCAATTTTAATATAGCAGTTGTGTACATTTGATATGAGTCACCCCACCATGACCGTGGCAACATCTTTCTACCTACACAACACAGCACTATAGTCTCTACTATGACAAGTGCCGGTGTTGCTTACCACTTTGGGTCGCATGCACAGTGAACATGGGCCCGAGTGTGATATGAATGAATTAATAAAGGGTGAAGTGGGCTTTATTTGTCGGTGGTGAATCCAAGAAAGTTTGTTGCAAATCGTCAGAGAAGGTATAGGTCATAACTCATAGGTGTGCCTCTGCTGGAGTGATGCAATTTGTACGCAACTTTTCATGTGGTTGTTGCCCGCAATGAACCACTTTGCTTTGTGGATCCATGGATACATGGATAATAATAATAATAATAATAATCTACACTCCATTCAACTTAACGCGTTTTTAATGCTTATATTCAAATGGAAACATAATTTTATGGTTTCTTCGAATCGCTCGGAATGTAGATCTATCCAAATTCGGTAAGAATAAATTGGATTAACCACTGCATACCAATATATTAGACCAAAAATAATTCTTGTTATATTTTTTACTAGCCAAGCAAAAACTATTGATATTGTTTTTGCTTAAAGAAGATATCATACGGCCTTTTTATCAATGTTGATATCGTACAAAGTAATGATGTTCTCTTTTTTCCCTAGGATTACAGATTAAAGGTAATTTTGTCGGACTTTAAAATTTCTATAACATAATAGGATTAACTCTATCAACGAGAACTTTATCTTTTTACAACCAATGATCTTAAAAGAAAATCAGTTTTATATATATATATATATATATATATATATATATATATTTAAACCAATCATATGTTTGTAGGGTTATTATGTTTGTTTTAATTAGTGTATAGACAACTAATCTCTGTATCAAACTCAATTTTACTTATACCAATATAATATTGATTTATCATACTATTTTAATATGTGTTGATAGAGTAAAAGTATTGATTTTTTTTTTATTTTACGATTATAGGTATCTTTTATAGAAGTTAATATTGTTCTAATTGAAAATATATAAACATAATAAGGTAAATATTATTATATGAATTTTCTTTCCATACACTAAGTTTGGGTCCAAGAAATTAAGTAAAGAGAAATATAACTATTGTGAATTTTTATATATACATGAGAATGATGAGAATAAGAAGAGTAAAATTTAGTATTATAACTGACTATACATACATAAATGATTAATATTTAAACATATAATAACTTAAAAGAATTGTTTGGATAAAAAAATTATATTTACTCATTATTAATCAAAATTAAATATTTAATGAAAAGAACTAATTTTTATAATTAACAATGGTTTGACGTGGTTTGTTTCATATTATCTACAATTAATTTTACACAGCCAATTAATTAGAAATTATGTTTTCTATAATTCTTACAACAATAATTATTAAAATTAATAAACTTATCATATATAATTTGTGATTAAATGATAATATAAAAATATTTTATATTGTTAGTGCATATCCTATTCTTTCTTTAAATTTTTAACACAATCACATTTTCATTAAATTAAGAATTTAAATAATTTAAATACTCTCACAATGTATTATTTTTTTACATTGTTATTTAATAAAATTTATTATATATAATAAGTTGATTAGCTTTTATAATAATATTTCTTAAATCATCTCAAAAATATTTTTTAATTAGTTTTGTTGGAAATTCGAGAGGCTAAGAAGAACTACATCAATGAGTCACGAATCAAGCCACATAAATGAATTGGACATCACATTAAAGGCAAAACTTTAAGGCATTATGTGATGAATCATTTTTATACATATATTGTTCAACTTGCTCATTTCTATCTAATGTGAGATTTTCTATTCACACATGTAATTCAATAACTCTCCCTCAAGTACGAGTCTCTTCTACATTATAACTCTCTTTCGAGTAGAACAATATTCTCCATATACTACATATATTAACTTAGGATGTTAAAGTCTTTGTAGGTATACCACAAAAGTTTGGCTTGCATGCGTTCATGAATATTTTGTTCACGATACTCTATATTGGAGAATTAGTGTTGAACAAAATTTTATTCTAATAAAAAGAATCGACAATAATGTTAACTTATTATTTAAAATTGTCTTAAAAATTTAATAAAACAATTATAGTTAATAATTAATGTTTTAGAATAATATACAATAATCATACATCTATGTTGTAACTTTTTATTTATTTATTTTTATAATAATCTATCTTCTGACACAATTCTATTTGAAATACAATTAGATACTAAATGTATACATATCTTTTAATGAAGATTTAAACATTGTTTCATCAAGTTATGAGATATCACCCTCATTGAATATTAATACAACAACCTAGCACATACGTCTAGCACAAAAATACTTTATTGATACTCCTTCTATTCCAAAATATTAGTCCTTCAAGATTATGATACATAGTATGAGTGTTGGTGGATCAGTTTAGATCAATTTTAAACTAAAAAAATAATTTAATTCAAAGATTAAAAAATATATGTAGTTTGATTCAATTAGAATGTTTTCTTAAAAGAATTCAATACAATCCAATAAAATGTGATTTGGATTGGATTGAATGATTCAATTTTTATTGACACATCTTTATTAACCATTTATTTTTCTATTATTAGATGTATTTAACTCTAAATATTGAACATTATTTTTAAAATAAGCAAACTATTTTTAACTCTAAGTATATTAAAAAAATTCTTTAAAAAATATGTATATTCAAAATAAAAGCTAAGGAAAATAAAGTATATATAATTATATTGTCTCCATTGAATATATGATAAATAAAATATATAATAAAAATATTGATAAAATAGTCTAAGAATAAAATAAAAATTGATTTTCTTGATTTTTTTTTATCGATTTGTGTTTTTTTAATTAATTAGATATGACAATCTCTTACACAGATTAAGTAATATTCAATTGATTTAAATTTAGAATAAAATATTTTCAATTATTTAACTACTAAGTATTCTACAAATCTTAATGTTTTTTTAACTACTCACCATGATAAATAGGAGTAAGAATTGATGTTAGTATAATGATATTAAAAAGTTCATATTTTAAAAACTATTCCACTGTCTACCCTTTTTTTTTATGACTGGTGTCTCTTTTAAATGCAAGTATTAATAGACATAGTTGATAAAGTAACTTAAATAAGTAAAAAGAACTAAAATTTTAGAATAAAAATAAAATAAAAAGACTATTATTTGAAAACGGGGGAGTATGTTTTTTTTTTATTATAAATTTAGATCATTACTTTTAAATGAAAGTATATTTAAGGATTATTTTGTTTTTCATTAAAATATATAACTTCTTTTGCATAAGATATCTCATTTTATTTATATATATATTTTTATTTCTCTCAAATAAATTTATTTATATTTAATTAATCTTAATTTAAAATTAAATTAAAATTTAAATATTGCCACACCATATCAAATTAAAACTATTTATTTTAATTTTGATATATGATATTAAATTAATGTTACCAGAGAGAAACCTCTTTTATTATATTTAACTTCCGTTAGTATACAAACAGTTAAAGTAATGAAAAATATATTTTTTTCTAAACTAACGAAATTGTTTCAGTAGATATAATAAATTGTTAGTTTAAACTGTAGACGCGTAATATCTAAATTAACAGTTAAATTTCTATAGAAATAGTTATATTAACGAAAGCTAATCTATTACTAAACTTTTATTATAAGACATTTTGTAGTGCATTTATATTTAAATATAATATACTAGATTTACATATAATTTTTTTATTAAGAATGTCATGATCATTTTAATGCGTATTTAAATAATTCAACATGAATTAAGGGTGTGAATCGGGAAGGATTTTTCCCAACCATAAAAAAAAAATAATATATATATATATATATATATATATATATATATATATATATATATATCATATTAAAAAAGATAAGTATTTATTTCGTAAAACGAGTAAATTTAGACTATATAATCATCCATAAAAAATTTAGATTGAATAAAAAAATCATATGATATTTTTAAATGGAAGGATTAGTATTATATCTTTTATATATGGTTGAATGATTTATACTTACTTTTTTTTTCCATCCCATATAAATACTATTCTTTTGTAGTGTATTTATATACATCAGTATACCAACTATTATATCTTCAATAACTTTATATAAAATACGAATTTTATTGATCTAACTATTGAATTATAATTTTATATTATTTTGATTATTTGTATCAAATTTTATTAAAACTGAACAACAATAAAAAGGTAATCAAATTATTTATATTTTAATATATTTTGAAATGTATATATTCAATTAATTTTGATCATGAATTAGGTATTAAATAATTTTAAATTTATGTAAAAATTTGTATATATAATCTATATAAAAGAAAAATTCAATGATTGGGTAAATAAATTTTATATAAAGTTATTGATTGCGTAATGTATAACATATATTGATGTAATTTGATTTCTTTCTATGTATTTTCTTCAATCTCGAATATAAGAAAAAAAAAATTACAGATGTCAATGTGAAATATAAATTAAGTTAATCGAATTTACCCAATATAAAAGTAATTAAAAAGGCTACATAAGTAAATATATAACCTATGAAAAAGTGTGTTAGTCCAACCAATCTTATTTGTAAAATGAAAAAGCCACCGAATTATCTTTCCGTCGAATCAAATTAGCTAAAGACGCATGCTAAAGTTTTAATCAATTCCTGCCAATATCTATACCAGGAAATTAAGAACATATTATTATTTAATGAAATTATTTTCAAAATATCATTAATTTATTGGAGATTATGTTTTCAACTATATCAAATTTGAATGAAATTAGTTGAAGGAATATATATATATATATATATATATATATAATCTAATTGTAAGAAGGCCCCTAAAATGCCACAACGCAATGCTTCCGTTTCATGTGAGACGTTGATAGTAGTATGTATACACAAATTTGTAATTAAATATAAAAGAAATAAATTTACATATAATTAATTTTATTTAAAATGTTAATATGATTATAATACATAAACGGTGTGTATGAATTAATTTTTATCATATAAGTATACATAAATTAAAAAAAAAATTCAAGTCTTCTTATGCTCCCAGATGGGAGGATAAATTTGAGCTAAAATATTAAAATACTATAATTTCCAAAGCATGAAAGTATTAAAAATTCTCAATAAATATATGAAAATAAATTGGAATCAATGTTAGAATTTGAATCCAAAATCGTTTAACTTGTTTATTTTTATTTTGATTAAATTCGTTGGATTTGAAACGCCTTTTAGTTCAAATGATGGTCAATCCCAATAAAGTCATAATATTAACAATGATGAAATTGAATTGTATTGATCACCTAGGTGCCGTATATTATGTAGACTATAGAACCTAATGAGATGCCATGGCTAACATAAATCAATGTCCGTTCCTCAAAAGAAGGTTACTACTACAACTACAAATGGTGTCGTGTTCTTATCATAAAATTGGGATGAAACAGTGACACAAGTAATCATAACAAGACGACGTTCAATACATCTGTCCTCAACCTCCACTGATGGTAAAGTTGCTAGTGTTGGAAAGAACATCCAAAGGAGGGAGTTTCTCTCTTTTGCCTTTTTATTTTTTACTTTTTTCTTAATTAAAATCATACATGCTTGTTCCCTAGCAAATCTATATTTATATATATATATATATATGTGAGTAACTTAATATATGGCTCATCCCACCAGTGACAATTCTACGTCAAAGAAAGCAATATTGAACCACCCCTTATCATTCATTACCTTTTTCTTTCTCTTGGAGTTTTTGTCCTTATCATTCTGGCTTACTTTCAATTTTAGCATGCGTTAATACTTATTTTTTACCACTTCGGTTTGGTCATATCCATGCATACAATTCTATCTCCTGCCAACAAATTGTTGCAAACGTCCTTATTATGACAAGTGCTGGCCTGCTGATTCATCAACATAATTATGAACCTCATTAAGTTTTATAATTAAATCTAATGGGTACTATACATAAGAATTCATGCATGTGACTTGGCTTGATAAATGTTCTTACTCTGAATATTCAATAATAGTTTATTTCATTTAATTAATTAGTTGGGCACATATGGAAAGGTTTTGATTGCTATATTATACGGAGTAATTTAATTAATTAATTAATTAATTCGATTCATGTATTAGTTCCTTTCTATGGCACGTTCGGGATAAGCTCGAGTGTGTCATTCATTCACCAACCCATAGGAAGAGTCTGACTCGGGAAATTAATAAAGCTTTTATTTCCTTAAGACGATTCAGATTTGAGATTTGAAAGCAATCATCAATTTCAAGAACACACAACTTTGCAAAAGTGAATGATGATCGTCCTTGAATGAAATTATAGCAATGTAGCGTGCCTTCCATCCATCCATCCATGACAGCTCAAACTTGTTTGATCTGCAAAACCCTTTTACCCATCACCACCAATTTACATGTTACTCTCACAGAAATCACAACCTCTTGTCCTTTTCCCCCTATTTTCTACCTTTCTTTTTCTGCCTCAAAATAAATTGGTTTTCTTTCTTCCCATGGAAAATGAGAAGTCAGAGAGTACATAGAATATAACAGTGGCGTAGACAAAGTGAAGTAAGATCACATGAGGGGACAATCTCATATATATAAATATACGTGTCTGGACAATCTCATATCTGTATATATGTATAGGAATAATGAATGATACTAAGTTTGAAAACAATCCATTCGATAACTTTTTATTTATCAATCCAACCATTACAAAAATTTCAGGAGGAATAAATTATTAATACAACAAGTTTAAAGTTAGCCAGGTTCCGGATTTTAAATTACTGCTTCTATATTTAATATAGTCATAATTTAGGTATTCTATTCAACTAATTAAGCCAGACAGACTATGGGTGATAAGTACAAATTTATTTGAAATTTTATTACTTTATATATGTAAATACTCAAATTATATTAGATTTTATATACATGTTCATTACAGCATATAATATCGCATGATCAATAATTAAATTGATAAAAATTACTTGTAATAAAATGTTAAAATTGAAATTTAATATCATTTAATCTTGTGTTATATATAATTAGTCCCACAATAAAAAATAATATATATAAATATTTGAAGAAAGAATTTTATCATTTAACTTATACATGATTACTTCTAATAAAAAATCCCCCAAAGGATGAATAGTTGACAGGTAGAATAGCAAAAAAGAAATGAGAAGTATATTTGATTTGGTAATTGAAAATTGAAAATTGAAAATTATTGTTTGGTTAAAAGTAAGGTTAGAATTGAATGTATTGGAAGGAGAAAAGAAACAGACATTTATTGTATTGGAAGTGTATTAATAGTAGTGACCCCTCGGTTACTTGTCTCACTTGTTTGATAGCCCTGATTTTGGCTAAATTGTTATCAGTTTGTCTTTGAATTGAGTTCCACCACATTTGATAATTGAACTTGAAGGAGAAGACTTCACATCAGATGATGATGCCTCAAGTCTTGTCCAATTCCCTGTTTGCTCGCTCTATATTTTCTTCATGATGCTTTCGTTTTCCTTCACACAGGACAAGCAGTAGTATTTTATTTTTTCAAACTGTCCTTGCTTCTTTTTATTTATTTTCTTTTTCCCTTTTAAAAAAATTAAAAAGGTCGTTTCTTGGAAGTTGGAACAGAGGGACTATTTTGTTTTCTTTCTACTGACTCCGGTCTATGCAATGCATATGCATGGATTCACTTCAAATACGGAGAATAGTGAATACATTTAATCTAAATTAAAGATGAAGGGCATGCCATTTTTCTCGGGAATCAATTGAATTCCCTTTGTTGGCACTGTCCTACCACTCTCGCTGAACTTAAAAAGGGTTATTAGGCTGCTTCACTTTCAAGCCTCAATACATCTGAATCCTCATGCCTATATTTGTGTGCACAACCACTATTTTACTTTAATTCACATTTGGCTTTCGGATCAACCATGGAAAATCCAAACAGGCATCAACCTTGTAGCAACTCCTTATATATCTGCAACAACATGATACTTGTACATATATTTACTTTTTTTTTCACTATGTTATTTGTGTGAAATATTTTCTAACATTGTTCAACACTAATATCTCTCAAGAATTCATTTGATATTTTTTATGAAATATTTTCTTTCAATTACGTTTTTTTCATTCACAAAAATTGTATTTAAGACTTTATTTAAGAGATTAGAACTCAATTTTATTCCAATTAACCACGTGTTAATTTATATTTAATTATTTTTTATATAATTTTTTTTTGCAGGAAATTAAATAAAATCTTGGGTTATGCAATAATCCTTTTAATATTCCATATTATATAAATATATCGTATAATGAAATGTTCATGATTTTTATTTTCTCTTCAAAAGAGATTTGGAAAGAAAAGAACAGTGAATATGAGTCTTGATCAAGAAGTTATATTGGGCCTTTTAAGTTTACTATTATTATAAGTTGCTTGATATTGGGCTTTGGGGCTGTTGCCTCTTATCTTGTTTCATTTTTGGTATGGAGTAATTTCCACGTTATTAAAAAGATAAATACAAAGACCACCGATACTGTTAAAGTTTTTCATTGCCAAAATAAATGAATAAATCTTTCAATTGAATCTGACAGTGTTATCACCATATTTATGTTATACAAAATAATAAATTTAATAATTATTATATATTTTTAAAATGATAATTAAAAACAAAAATATTTAAAAATTAATATGATAACAGGTTAATATTCAGATGAACAATTTAAGAATTTATTAAAAAAAAAACCTGTTAAAGCTCTCATCCACCTTTTATTTCATTTTTGGTTGATTTCCCCCTCTCATTTATTTCGGTTCATGTATAATGTAAAATGCCATGATATGGTACAATTATTTGCCAGTACAACCAGTATTCAATAATTCTGAATTATTAAGTTGTTCAATTTTCTCATTAAATTCACATATAACCAACCTGTCGTACTAACAATTATTAGAATAATTTTTATAATATTTTATAATATTTATCTATTTATCTTTTCTACTTACTAAATGAAGAATATTGTATTTTTAAAATTTTAAAATATTTAATAATTTTCTATTTGAAGATTTTTTTATTGAATATTAAGAAAACTATTAGAAGGATGTTGTAAAAGGATATTGTACAATCATTGAAATCAATACAAATAATATTCTATATCCTCTTATAACATTTTTTTTATTAATCCCCTATGTCTATGTCTGCATCACATGTTGTTTGAAAATATTTATCACTTAAGAAAATTAATAAGGTACTATTTTTTTATGTACTTAATTGGAATTTCAACTATGTTTAAGGCTTTTAGTAGAAGTATTTTTTTAGTAAAGTAAAATAATGACAACAACAAAGTTTTAAGAGTTCTCATTGCGATATGGCCAACCCTAGTAATTTTACTTTTATTAAAAGAAGTTATTATATTTTAATATTTTGTGTAATTAAATAATTTTCATAAACAGTATGCATTCCCAAAAAAATGAGGTAAAAGGAGTAAATAAAAAGTATAAAATACTTTTTATATTTTTAAGATATTAAATACATTTATATTTTTACCCAAATTTCTTAATAAATTATTAAAAATATTAATAGGTAAGTATTATAGAAAAATATAACATTTCTCGATCAATATACATATATAAGATATAAAAAAAATTCATTTCTTTAAGAATAATTCTGAATCCTCTTCAACTTTTTCCTACTTCCTCAATGGACAATATATTAAATATTTTTAAAGATATTTAATGTATTTACTTTTTATTTATAGAATATAATAAGAATTTAATAACTAAATATAACATTATTATTTTCTTAAAAGTCATGCTAATGTAAACCCTTGTTAAAAAATATTTAACCCATCGTATTAAATGTTTTACATTACTGCAAAATGTGAACACATTAACTTATTTTGGCAAATGGTAATAAGGAAACAAAAGTAAATGTTTTGTTGAAAAATCATTATTATATTTATAATACAAAAATATTTTAATACTTAATATTTAAGTAATTAAAATAATTTAACATTGTATTTAAGTCTCCCTAACTAGTACTAACCCAATTATTTGCGTTTGTAATGTAATAAATATTTTTCTTCTCATTAAATACATTAATTTTTATTAGAATCTTGTTAACGTTCATTTTAATATATTATTAGTATAAAAAAAATTATATTCTCAACCAATTAAATATCTTTCTAAATATATATTTTTTAATTAATAATCATTATAAAATAAAAATTTAATTATATAATAATTGATGATTGAATGATAATATAAAAATCCTTACATGATCATGTTATCTTTCAATTAAATCTTTTATTTAAAATTTAATTTAAATATGTAGGGAGTTTCTTAAGCATATATTCTCATTTATGATAATATTGTTGAATTTTATAATTATTTTAAAAGTTATAGGTAGGTGATTTTTAATATGTTAAACATCGTTAAAAAATTTATATTAACAATATGTAAGAGTAAGTTTTTGAAATATTATTTTTTTAAAACTATAACATCAAAGTAATATGATACCTGTATTGAACATAAACTTATATCTAAGGTTTTTTTTTCCTCTATCTCTCTATGTATTCTGTTTCAGAAATAATTTTAGTTAAAACATGATTAGACATTAAATATATGAATATTTCTCCTACCAATTCAAACTTTAGTTTATGAAGTTATGAACCATTACAAAAGACAAACTTCTTCTATTTCCTTGATTGGATCTAAGACAATTAATTACTAATAGTACACATCCATTTAGGGTTTGAAATTCAAATTTGTGCCTACTGTAAGTATCACAAAATGAAAATTTACTAGCAACACTTTTTCTAATATATTTTTATTATTAGTTAAAATTTATTAAAAATAAATTACAAATAAAACTCATTAAATAAATAATAGAACTCACTTATTTCCCATGCATTTTAACTAATAATAAAAAAATGTTTAAAAAAAATGTTAAAAAAAATACAACACCCATTTCTTTTTTAGTATCTTTAAAAGTTTTTATACACAAACCAAGAAATACAACATATTTTTTATTATTCATAAAATAGTTTTGAAGCTTCTTACTGTGTAACCTTTGTCATTTATACTTCACTGTAAATACATGCTAATTGCAAATATGTATAATTGGCAAAAGAAAAAATGTAGTTAATGTCATCTTAAAATTTGAAAATAATAGATAAGTAAAAAAAAAAAAAATCTAAAAAATTGATACTTAAAAGATACAGAGTGAGTACGAAAATTTATCATCTCAACGTCAATGCATCTTATGGTGAAAATCTTGGTATTCACACTGAATCTTAGATATTATGCTTCAATGATAATAGCATTTCCTAACATAATTTGGAGATCTCCTTTTCCTAAATAAAGAGTAATCGAGTCTGTTATTCTTAAACAATTACCAAACACACGCAATCTTGATTCATAGAGATTTTTCCTCTTAACCTCACCTGATTTTTCTTCACGACCTTACCTTACTTGATTGTTCGGAGTATTTGTTTTCTTGTAGGTATACCAGTTTCTCAATTTGTCACTACAACAACCTTCAGCAACTCACAAGTATTACCTACTTAAGAATCTATTCAGATCACACACCCCTATTTTGAAATGCATCAAGAAGACATCCAACAAGTTTTCTCTTTTTTTTTTTTTCAAGTTATTAACAATTTAATATATTTTACACCAAAAAAATGTAGATACGATCAATCTAATTAAGGCTGTACTTAGTTGCCTCGTAATTTGAAAATTACAATTTTTTTAACGTAAAAAAGTTACAATCTTAATTCTATCAAAACAGGATTAAGCTTGGTTGAATATATATATATATATATATATATATATATAAAAGATCAACATAATATTCACTTTTTTTGGAATATTTTCTCTTTCATCAATTATACATTAAAAATGAAAGAATTACTATCCTTTGTCAATTCCACATGGAATCCTCAACAGACATGATAACAGAGAGTAAAAAAAAGCACCCAAAGCCTTAGCAAGCAAATGTATGCTTTATTGAAAATAATATGCAATGCACCGTTGCTACTCGATAGTGGGAGACTTGGGAATATTGAGTCAGTTACAAAATAATTTCATTGCCACATAATGAATAAAACCATTTTCTATAACGTGGTGCCCCGAACCTAAATGCAACAAGCAAAATCCACGTCTCTAATGCCTTGCAAGTTAAAAAAATAAAAATAAAAATGTTACCTGCATATGCACGCATACACATTACCCCTCGAATTGACAACTGAAAAACCATTCATACCTGAGCCACGCCCCATGCAATTAATGAAAAACGAAAAATCAAATCTCAAATTAACACGCAACTTTATTAATCCCAGTGAAACCAAACATTGCTAACCAACAAACTTTCTGAAAACTCCGCAATATTTATTTAAACCATTGACATTTCAAAACTGAAAAGCCAAAAGGGCAAAAGCATTTATCCAATAAAAGAATATATATTAATATTAATTTAATATTATATATACCAATGCAATAGAAATTCCAGGAGAAGAAATAGATAAGCAAAAAGTAAAAAATAAAATGCCACGGTTAGCCAAGTGGCCATGTACATCTATCGTCACCCCCAAGGTAACTTTTTTTTTTTTTTTTACTGTACCCAAATGAAAGTTCACCTTGGTGAAAAGAGAAACAAAAATGTAATTTTATTTATATTTTGTTTGATGAGAAATATTGTTTTGGGGCCTGTTTGGAAGGCAGTGATATGGACAAGGACAAGAAAGGATGGGGTAATTCCGTAATTGAGTAAATTGGGAAGGGTTGTTAAGAGAGAAAAACTTCAACGGTTGAATTCTTAGGAGTGAGACAAACGGGGCACGCTCGGAAATGCGCATCGCATTCTGTACAGATGCACAAGTGCCGACACGGCAAAACCACGACCGAGGCCACGCGCTTCCAGCATCCTCTGCATTTCGGACGCGCCGCCGTCGCCACCACGCGCTCCGGGTCGATATAGGCCGACTCCGCGTCCTCCGCCTGCCCTTCCACGGCGCACGACACGCCGGCAGCGGCGTCTTCACCGCCGTGACACATTATGGTCTGCTGCAGCTGGGCCTGGAGGGAGGCCGCGGTCGCCTCCTGGGCCCGGGCCTTGGCCTGCCACACCTGCGCCTCCACGCTCAGCTGGGCCGCGCGTGCTTCTAGCTCGGCGTTCTTGCGCGTGGCTTTCTCCACTTCCGCCTCCTTCTCTCTGAGCCGCCGTGCCACCGCCTCCTCCGCCGCGCTCAGTAGCGCCCGGTAATGCCTCTGCCTCTTCTCCGCCAATGCCCGCCGCAGTTGCTCTCCCTGATATTCCGACACAACCGTCATCATTCCTTTCACTCCTAAAAAAACTAACATTTTTCTAATAAAATAAAAAACATACAAAAAGAAGCTTTTTTTTTGTTTTTGTTTTTGTTTCACTCTTTCTTCATTTCACGGGCAATTGAATTGAAATTTGAAAGGAAGAAATTTCTGTACCTGGGCTTGGAGGAATTGATCAATTTCATCACGCTGTTGTTTGATTTGGGAAGTCAAGCCTTGAGATAATAGAGATAAGAAAGCAGAAGAGTGAGACCCATGCTGTTGTTGAGATTGTTGTTGTTGATGAAGTTGTAGTCTTTGTTGTTGTTGTTGAAGGTGTTGGTCATCAAAGGACAAGCGTAGGCCAGTAGAGACCACATTTTGTTGGTGATTATGAAGCTGAGAGAGATGAATAAGCTGGGGAGGCTGAGATTGCATAGAGAAGGGATTGATAATGTTTGTGATTGTGTTGTTGTTAGCAACAGCGGTGTCTTCTCTTCCTCTCTTTCGACAATTGTTGTTATTGTTGTTATTACCTGCTGGCATGCCATGAAAATTGTGAAATGCTAATCATGTGTTGTTAATTTTGCAGCAGAGTAGATGTGAAAGAAGAAAGACGTACTTCCATTGTCTTCGTTGTTGTTGTATAACATATGTGGCTGGTTCAAGAGGCCTCCAGGTTGCGGTTGCAATGAATACTCGTGTGGTTCTTGGCCTGTTCTGCTGTTAGAAAGCGAAGATTATGAATTGGTGATTGAATAGAGGGTGAGGAGAGGAGAGGAGAGGAAAAAGAAATGAATGTCGAACCTGTTTAGAAAAAGAACATTGGATGGATATTGAGCTTGAACAGCCATGAACAAAGAGAAATGTCCACTTTATTTGTTGTTGATGTTGTATTGAGGGGAAGGGAAGGGAAGGGAAGAGAGAAAGATAAATGAATAGAATAGATGATAGGGAGAGTAGTAGAGGTAGAGATGCGATTGAAGCGAATCAGTCCAAGAGAGACACCTTATTCTGCTCGCTCCTTCTTTCTCTTTTCCTTTTGCTTCTCTTCTTCCTCGCGCGAGTTGCCTTTTCTTTAGAAGTAGTCTCGTGTTTGTTATCGTTCCTTACACCCGCATTATTTAAATACTTTCTCCGATAAATATTTCTAAATAACATTTTTCTACTATTATTAAGTACGTAAATCGCGTTCACGCTGCCTCATAATAATTTATTAGTAACACTCATAGTAAACACGAGAATTGCATTTCTATTTCATTTTTTACCATAAGAGGACAGACGCGTCAGGAAATAGGGAAAAAAAATAATAATAATAATAATAATAATAAGAGAGAGAAAGTGTGCATGGAATTGTGTGTGTTGGTAAATGGGTGATGTATTGTTGTTGTAGTGGTTACTGTTGAGGTTGAGGTATGCAGGTTTCTGCCGCTACCGCTACCGCTTGGGTTCTTGTTTCTATATGCTCCATGCCTCTCTCGCTTGCTTTCCTTCGCAACCTCTTTTTCCTCCATATTTTCCTACTATTTCTTTTTTTTCTAAACCCAATGAAAATTATTATTTTAGGCACGCTAAAAATGAAATTTCAATTAATAAGTTCCGTATTTTTTTATAATGGAAATGTCTCAGAAGCTCGCAGACAATGGTGTACTCCCACGTGGATTAATAGCTTACTTTAGCAGGATCAAATTTATTCATTTTTACCTTACATACACTAAATGGATGAAGTTATCGTAATTACATAATTGTATTAATTGTATTAATTATTATTATTATTATTATTATTTTTTACTGTAACATTACGGGTGTTCAAAGAGAATGTAAATAAATATTTCAGTGTCAATGGTCTCGTCCATAAAAAATTAATAAGTTTCTTCAAACTCAATCAATTTCTATCTTCTTAATTATTTAATATAATTTTATCTAACTTAAGCAAATTTTTCGTAGTTTCCTTTTATTTTTATCTAAAAAAGAAATAATAAATAAAAATAATCATACATATTAATATTGTGATTTTAATAAAAGGAATACATTAGAACTATCGGAATTTTTTCCTTAGTCCTCTTCATTTATTTAATACCCAGTTTCAAAATTTTCTTTTTTACATTTAAAATTATTATTTTTATTATGTATTTATAGAAATACAAAGTATTTTTTAATAATTTTCTACTTATTATTAAATGAAAAATACTGTCATTTTTATATAACAAGTATATTAGATTTTATCTGATACATTTTATTAAGTATTAAGAATCATCACTTTCTCTGCATCTAAAGAATGAAATGGAAGTTGCAGGAACTTTTGATTTTAGTTATCACTGATATGATTCCCTTTACATTAGGGTGAATTCGTAACTGACTCCAATTTTAACTCAATTGAAAAACTTTCTGTCTCTCATCTCCCCCACTGATATATTTGGCATTGTTCTTACTGCTAATTAAATCTTGAAAGCAAAATTAATGGTAAAGCAAAGTTTAATTTTTACTGGGTCCTGAATGTCAAACTCTTAACAGCTGTGTTTCCTCACAATTCTTTTCTTAGAAAATTATGAGTAGATTAAAGTATTCCGGATCGAGATGCATGATTGGAAGAGCTATGTTGAGTTCTCTTTCTTTGCTAATTTCCTTATAGTTGAAAAGGGATTTACTAATTAAAAGGATTTCACACAGGACCATTTCAAATGACCCAAAACTAACGTAGCAAATTTTAATCCCTCGGTAGTGCACAGCATGAAGAGAAGAAATTTTCAAACATGATATGATTTATTTAGTTACAACAAAATTGACTATTTTAGTTTAAACCAATAAAACCCACGTTCTCTCTGTTTATAATTTTGTTTATTTGCTAATATATTCTATCTAAATTAAATCAACAATTTTTTCTTCATGTTTCCAAATTTTTTTCCTTGACTATTATCTTTGTAAAATTAAAATAGGGAAATTAAACAAAAAAAAAAGCTTATGATATGTAGCTGAGGTAGAATGAATGTAATTTTACACTGTTATATATAATTTAATTTTCATGATTTTGAGGAACCGGGTATATTTAACACTGTTATAATAAAAATTGATTATTTTAGTTTAAACCAATAAAAACCGACCGTTTTGTTTGCAATTTTGTTTTTATTTGCTAATATCTACCATCTAAATTTTATATTAACCTTTTTTCTTTTTCTTCCATGTCTCCATTTTTTTCCTTTCATTATTTAGGTCTGCATGTTGCCTTTACGACACCGTTGTATTTTCTTGATTATATATTTTAAAACTATAATAGGAAAATTTTAAAAAAAACTTATGATATATAGATAGGATAGAATTAAATGTAATTTTACACGGTTACCTATAGTTTATTTTTCATCATTTTGAGGGGGCGGGGTGTTATATTTATACACCAAAGTAATTTTATAATTTCAATATTAAGATATGGAATTAAAAAAAAAAAAAGAGCAAAGGAACATTGAAAAGCAAAATGTAACTCAAAAGAACAGCAGTTTTCCTCGATCTCCTTAAATATCTACTTATAAAATAAATACACCAAATAATCATGTTAAAAAGTTAATAACATAGCATTTTTTTCTATATTTTTAACATACTTTTATTATTAATTAAAATTTCTTACAATCCACAAATTTTCGTGTGAATTTCATTTGATATGATAGAAAGTAAGATTCACATCGCAGGGGTGTTTAACTGTTCATGGGTTTGTTTGATTTAAAATAAAATAATATTTAATTGAGTTAGTTTGATTTAAGTTTTTTTTAAATGATTAGTCTGAATAAAATAATCAATTAGCAGATTGGTTTGATTGAGTTATTGAGTTGTTATGAAAAAAGTATACTATTATATTTTCAAGTTTTTATTTTTAAAATATTGCTTATTTTATATAAATTTTTAATTTTTATATTAATCCAATGTAAAATATCCCTTGATCTTTAATTATTAATTATTTATTTTATTTAATATTTATTTTCTATAATTATCATTTGATATATCTTACTAATTTTTTAATCCAAAATATGATAAAAAGATACATAGATATAGATCATTAAAAAATTAAAATAAAAAAATTAAATATCAAAATCTAAAATTTATTGACCTAAAATTAAAAATAATTGACTAGCGTTGGTTCAGGAAGAAAAAAAATTGAGACTTTAACCGATTATAATTGATTTGATTTATATTTAAAGTAAAAAGAAATATTGATTAATTAAAACATTGATTTAATTAATTTGATTTGGATTATCAAATTTATTAGATTAATCTAATTTGATGAACACTAACAATAAATTTCTACTAAACATAATTTTGCAAAAAAAAATATATCTCCCTCTAAAATATTAAATATAGATAATTTTATTAATGAATATTTATAAATAAAGAGATAAATATAATTTTTTTACCTTTATAAAGATTAAAAGGATTCATCGTGATTGTTAAAGAGTAGGTTAGTTAACGCATCTCATTTCTTAAATATATAAATAGGGCGAAAAAAGTATGCATGAAATCACACACAAATATTATTGCTCTAAACATAACATGCATCTTGTGAAAAAAAAAAATTCCAATGAACACCAACAAGTTTGTCGGCCAGATCCCTTAAAAACACATGGATAGGTTAAGATCAAGATTTCAAGTAATTCAAATTTATGATTATTTGATGCAATCATATATTGAAGGGTTGTTTTTATGTACACCTAAATTAAGAAAAAAGTTTAGAATTGACGGTGATTTGATTCCATATTTTGGTGGTTATAAAAATTAGAAATGATAAACATGAGTTGTTTCTTTTGTTCATTTCTTTCACCTTGTTTTTTTTTTTTTTTAAAGAAGATTGAATGAAATGGACTATTGATTTGGTACCTAACAAGGGTGGCGGTGAAAAATAAGTTGTTGTGGTATAATTTAAGATTAGTGAGTGAATTAATCCAGAAAGAAGAAAAGATTGAAGGCGGTGTTGGGTGATCTTCCCCAAAAACCAAGAAGGATTTGTATCTTTAATTAATGGAGGAGAGTGACAAAGAAAGAGAGAAGGCACTAAAAAATAAAGGAGAAAAAGAAAGGCAAAGAGAGGAAATGTGAAAGAGAGTGCTTGGAATGGCATCACACAATTTGTCTTTGCTTAGGTCCCAATTAGAGGCCGGGTCGGCTAGCCATCTAGCTCATATCCTTCCTTCCTTCCTTCCCCATCTTCCCATTACTATATTATCTTCATTTTTAATTAGTCTTTTTATGCTAATATTACAACCTTGCACGGCAAAGCAAATATATATGACTCTCTCTTTCTCTCTCTAGGACATTGTTTTCTTAACCCTCTTAATCAGGACAGCCCCACTTTTCTCCATCTGCGCACTGCTTTGTTTGTTTATTGTTTCAGTACATAATGTTGGTGCTTATACAGTTAATAGGACAACAACCTGTCTGCCTTCCCTTGTTTCCTTCATAAATCCTTATGCATGAATGAATCCATCAATTAACACATATATACAACACACTCCTCTCTCGTCTCTTCTTTTATTTTCTTTACTTTATCTTTTGGTCCACCAACGCCATAGACCAACACATTCATTGCTTAAGCTTAGCTTAGATTCATAATAACACCTCCTCCTCAATTAGCCCGACGCAAATATATATATATATATATACAAGATCGATAATTAATGGATTTTTTCTTTCTTTATTTTTAAAAGCTAGCTAGATTCTATATTAGATGTATAGCTTTGACAATTATTACCCGGAATTATGGAAACTGTTGTCCTAACAACAAGATTGGACCAACACGTACCCTCGTTGGTTGACCTCATACACATACAAATAATCTTGCGTTCACAACGGGTCGAGAAGAAATTATCGATTGCTGCATAGTAGGTAAAGTGAAAGGTATATAACATGGTATCCATAATCAAGGTTGCATCTAGAAAAGCAGTGGATCCAGAATAAAATGAGGTGTTTAGCTTGAAAATGAAAGGAACTGATTATCATTTCAAATGGGTTAATTAATCAAACCAAGGAGCTATAGATTGTCGTTGATTACTAGTGTTCAGAAATGGTGTACATGTGAAATATTTTTATATATTAAATATTAAATATTAAATATTAATATTAATGATGGAGTCAATGCATGAAGGGCCTGGTCAAACGGGTTGTTTCATACGGTAAAATTAAAAAGGTATGGTGAGACAGATGAGTTATGATTATGCTATCTAGACAATAATATGTCCAATGGGAGCTTTTTATGGTTTTGGTTTTGGTTTTGGTCTCTTGATGGTGATGAACTTGTTCTTGGGGTTTGGGTTAAAAAAGAAGTCATATATAGCTCGTAACTTTGCTGAGATTTTGAGATTCGCGGGATTGGAAAAGCAATTCATCAATATTACAAAATTTCTTTCTCTGCGCTGTCTGCCCGTGCCCAGCCAAATGTTTCGTGACTTCTACTTCTTTATTATTTAAACTTTGATTATTCACAATTAAAAGAACAATTTGGTCACATCATAATATCGTGTGCTTTACAAAAGACTAAACGTTTTGGATTTAACAGCAATCTTTATAAAAAAAGGAAACTACAATTCATAATTATCAACTCGGCTAAAAAATAAAATAAATAAACAATTGGTGAAACTCCAAAATGAAGTTAACTATTATGTTGTTTTTTTATAAACAAGGATCTTAGGAAGATATTAAGGTGCTAATATGAGTCACCATCTTCAAGAAATGTCATGAAACGTAGCGCATTTTCCTGGGTGAAAACAACAACTTTGCTTAACACAGTTCTTTTGTCCTCATCCAGCCAATAACCCCGATTTCTTTGACCCACACATTTCCAACCCAAACTAAACTCCTTTCATTTTCTAGGGTTTTCCATCACTTTGTCTTTCTTACCATTTCTTTGCATCCAATTTATATTTTTCTGGGGTTTCTTTTGGTTACATGGCACCAACTTGTTCACCATCCCCACCACTTCTCCACAGTCTAATCCACTACGTACCTATTCGGTTATGCCTTTTTCTTTAGCATTTTCCCTTTTTATTTTATTTCTAAAAAATATTTTCCTCTTGTCTTTCCCTTCCAAGATCACCTAGGTCCTCATTCCATTATCACAAGCCAAGTGGTGTTACCATCAAACTTTCAACGATTTATACCATGTCATTTTTCTTATCTACAAATTTTTTTATGTATTTTTCGCCACGATCACCTAATAACTTATGTATTTGCACTTAAACACATGATTATTTGAATTGTTGACATTAATCAATATCTTATCGTAATTATTAAGAAAAAATAAATACTGCGCGAATCCCATGTGCTTTTTATAAAGATTAGTGACTCGCATTTGTTTGTGCCCTACATATATAGTGAAGTGAACTATCACCTAAACCAACCAAATCACCAATCACGTTCAACAAATATAATAGGCTCCCCAGTTGCTTCTCGTGGATGAACGCATTCTCTACGCGTCTTGGTTTTCACTTTGTTTGTTTTCTTTTTATGAAATTTCATAGTGGGGTGGTATAGCTAGTGAAAGATAATAATGTCTACTATGGTTCTTAAAATTTCTTATTTGCCTTGATTTACAAAAAAAAAAAAAAATATTATGAAGAATAGCTGGAAGAGCCAAAAAAAAAAAAACAAAACAAACATCATCTATATACAATGCATAGTAAATGAAACCTTTGCATTATTATTATTTAGACTTAATTACTTATTTGATTTCTATATTTATATAATTTGTATATTTTAATTATTATATTTAAAAACTACTCACTTTAATACGTGTATATACGATTTATAATTCATTTTATTGTTTGTTATTTAAAATTATAAAGATAAAAATAGATTAAAAAGTGTATGTTCAATACTAAAAACAAATTAATATATATATATATATATATAAATTGTAAAAACTAAAACATAGAATTGTGTTAGTAGAAAGATTAAATGAATAATTAAATTTATTATTTATTAAATTTATTATTAGGAAGACCTTAAAGTGCAATTTGTTTGTAAGTTTTATAGGTTGTTGTGAGGTAACATACCTACCGCGCATGATGTAAGACCGTAAGAAATAAAGCAAAGGTGATGGGCAAGGTGTTATGTTAACCCTTTTTGGGTAATGCATGTAGTCTTGTCGTGAGATGATAAATAATCCCGGCCACTAAACTATTGTGTGTATAAGAATTGTCCAACGCTTTTTAAGAAGATAACCTAAGTTGGTTTGAGATTTAATTAACATTTTCACGAAAGTAAGTAGGAGTAGTGATCGACGCAGCTCGAAAAGGCGTAGGAGGAAAAAAAAAGAAAAAAAGGGCGTTAAAATGGGTAGGGAATTATTAATGGAATTGTCAGTGTTGGTAGGATGGGGGGGGTGATATAATTTATGAGGCAGAGTGTTATAGTGCATTGGCTTCCGTTTCTGATGATGATGATAATGGCAGTCACAAGAAGAAGCAGTAGAGCAGGCAGAGCATCAGTGAGAGAGAGAGAGAGAGAGAGAAGGGAAATAAAAAGGGACTCGTGAGAGGTAATGAGGAAACAACATCAAGGTGTGGGGGAGGTGGTGGTGGGTCTCTCTCTTTGTATTTGCTGCAAAAGAATCAAAGACTAGCTAGCTACTATACATCTATCTCCCTCTCTAACCCAACCCCTACTTACTACACATTCATTAGTGGGCACATCTTTTATTTTGACTCTTCCTCTCTTCTCATCCCGCATAGGCCCCATGCATGCACCCCATATCATATGCTTCGGATTCTGCTGCTTCATTACCACTTTTCCTTCTAATTTTACTTACTTCACTGCTTAATTAACTATTTTTAATTTATCTACCCTTCAACAATCGTTGCGTTGCCTCTCCTTGTACCCATTTAAGTTTCATCCAATATATCTATTAACATGTTTAATTAATTATATTTATATTAAGAAATCTTTTGCAAAATAAAAAACAGACACGTTACATTGATTTGAATGAAACTAAGTTCAAATATTACAAATAATTAAAAATTAGTATTAGAAAAACTTTTTACCAAAAATAAATTCGTCATGTTTTTTTTATAAATATTAATTATTAAAAAAGTTAATAAATACTTCGCATTTATAATATAAAAAAATTATAAAATTTAGTTGATCATTATAAGAAGCTAAGGTAAAAGATTAAAAGAAAAAAACCTGTATTATGTGCAATTTCGCTATCTTTAACTACTGCACGATATATATATATATATTATGCTATTAACATAAAAATCTATAATTTTTTTTTTGGAATATTTAGTTATTTTACTGAACTTGAAGCCTAAAAAGTAAAATGAGATTTGTGATATCCTTTCGGTCTCTTGTTCACAAATTTAAAAAAAAATAGTAATATTTTGTTTATCTATTGTATTGCGAAACTAGATCCTTAAAATTAAAGTTACATTTGAATGAGAGTGAAGGAAGTATAGATTCGGGCCCAAGAAAATTAAATGAATAGAGAAATATTTGGAAACGGCAAGTGGACCACAAAAGAAAATTAAAGTAGACCCCATTACAGGAGAAGGCTCGCATTAGAATTTAATTAAAAAAATCCAAAATTAGGGATCACTTTCGATCTGCTGCCTTCTCAAACGATAAAGAAACCACTGCAAGCTCCCAAAATCCCAGACCAGAGTGAGTATTGAGCAAAAGCAAGTTGGGTTAAGAACAAATTTACTGAATACTCAAAGGCACAGGACAGTGGTCCCCTAATCCAACGGATGGAAGCACAGGTACCATATTGATAATAATAGTACTGTGCCCATCACATCGTCCATCACTGTGTTCATTAGCTCATCTTTTTTGTTGACTCGGGTGCCACCAAATATTTCCTCATATGCATACGAATAGGATCTTACTAATACAACCCACCCTTTGTTTTTGCCCTATACCCACCAGAGACACACAACCACTACCCTAGCTAACAATTAACTTCAAGGACATCTGCAGCTTTATTCAAGAAATATCGATCGTTTTTAATTCAACTAGCTCTATCATTAATTGTTCATATAAATTTATTATCTATATAATTAGTTTGGTTGATTATTGACTGTGGGATAGATTTCATTTTAAAGTTATTATAAAATATGATGTATAATTTTAAAACTCCATTTATGACTTAAGGAATTAGTCGAGTGAACAACAAATCACAATTTTGAGTCCACATATATATTTCTTCGGGGTGGGGTAAGATTTTTCCTACTTTTGATTTCAACACCATCCTATGACCTTAAAATTTTATACTTACAAATTAGTGGAATATGGGATTAATTAAATTTGCTATATTTTATTTTGAAGACTCTAAAGAAAGTTACTTACGATGTCATTCTTAACTCGATTATTAAGACTTTATATATGTATATTCTTTCTCTTTTCACATAATTCGTCACTCAAATTGTATATATTTTTTAGTGTATGTATCTTCTCCAAATAAGATACAATAAATGACTATACATGCCGACATGGAGATGGTCGAGTGGTTAAGGACAACTTGATTCTAGAAGTAAAACATGAATTTAAATCTTAAAAAAACCACTTTTGAAAAGCTACTAGAAAAGTACAGGTTAATTCTTGGATGTTATTCTGAACAGAATAGCTAAAGATCCTAATTCGAAAGAAAAAAGACTACATGAGCAATGATTTCTTTACTTGACGCCATTACTTTTACTCAGAAAATTTATAGCAAACCAGGAAATTATTTTTACTCCAAATAAAGCCAGGGCATGGAGGTAAATAGTTCTGTATAGTGAGAGATATTCAGTGAGGTGAAATCATTTAAAGAAACTAATAATCTGAGCAATATGAACATTGATTTCCTACCATACAATTCGAATCGAGAAAAGTGGCCGTGTGATAAGGTTGACATTCTCTCTTTGAACAATATTGAGATTCATAATATAATATATATATATATATATAGGTAGTAGAGCGGAAGGTCATATTAATAGTTTAATGCATATAATAAAAAGTCAAGAATGAAATAATAAGGGTGAGGTATAATTAACTATATATAGAATAATCATAAGTCGACCATTGTATGTGTATAATCACATATTAGTAAACATAAGTTGCATTTTAATAAATTGTTGGTGTTGTCATGGTGCATTTTATATTCACCATGTACAAGCACACCAAACCAGCAATTAATATGCCTTTTGTTTTTAACATGATGTTGGGTAGGGAAGGATGACCTAGAGAGGCAATGGCTAGCAACCAAGCAAACTACAAGTTAAGATACCATTAGTAAGGGCACAAGGCACGACCCATGACCCTTCTCCTTTGTATTATATGGCTTTGTCCACACTTAGAAGCAACAAAATGACTCTAATTAGTTTGAAATTAGTAGTTAGATTCTCTCTCTCTTTGGAAGGTTTCTCTATCGTGATCATGGGCTCACGGGGACCAGTAGAGAAGCGAGGTGATGTTAAGGGAAGTGTGGTGAGAAGGGGAATCAATCACAATGCCATGCCATGGGTTGGCATACTTTGGAATGACCGTGGTGTTAATATGCAATATTATATTGACTTTGGATGCAAACAAGGGAAGCTGCTATTGCCTTTCAAAGCTGAGGTGCCAATCGAATATATGTAATTATTTCAACTAGATATCCCCACTTTTAGCTACCTTCTTTGCTTCTTCTTCTCTTTGGAGTTGGTGGGAAGGAAGGGACGAAAGAGAGTTGCCCCTCCCAAATTAACTTGTTTTACTTTATTCTTTTTTGTTTCTTCAACACAAGGAAAATAACTTTAAAATAACAGTGCCAAACATTTGGCTTCTTTAATTAGTTATAGAATCTTAATGGTAATTTTTATTTTTTGTTCTCAAACTTTTGGGTGCAAACATGTGCTTGAATTTATGCATAATATGTCTTTGGAAAAGAAAAAAATCTCTTAATTAGTGTGACTAAATTTTGAATTAAATGATTAATCTTATAATTGACTTAAACGATTGAAGTTTCTAAAAATATTTCGGCGAGCTAAAGGTCATAATTTATTTTTTTTAGATATAAAACAAATAGATAATAATTAATCTTCTCTTCCATTGTTTGAATAGAGAAGAAAAGAGAGGAAAACATATATATATATATATATATATAAACAAAATATATTTGAAATAAGGGTATTTGATACTTCTATTATATCATTTTCCAGTTTCTCCCGAGATATATCTTTCAGTTAAGTTCTATCTAAATTTTTGGATAAGCATATTTTTTCTCTTCAAGTTTTCTTTTGTCCCTTCTATTTCATACAATTGTGCCAAATAACTGCTAAGTGTTTGAAAAGATTGCCAACCATAATTTTGAGTTTCAAAAAATTAATACCTTAAATTATGTGTTTTGAGTGTCTCTCTCTTTGTTTTTTTTTTTCTCCCCGAAAATCACACTGTATTATTACCTGCAATTCTTAAATTTATCTCTTTGATTACATTTATTTAAATGAAAATTATTATCACAACATGAATTTAATTTGAACACAATAATGGCTTTTTAAATTTAGACAAACATTTATATTTTATTTCCTATATTTATAAATAATTATGAAAGTCACATTATTTTAATTTTAATTTATATAAAATAAAAAATAAAAGAAATATTTTCTTCAATATTTTTTATGCAAATATTTAAAATAATAATAAAATAAAAGTAACTTGACATTTTATAATTATTTGTACAAACAAGAAATGAAAAAAATATTTTTCTCTCAAACCAAATAGGTCTTTATGATATATGAGTGAATATCTCTCTCTCTTCTCCACATGAAAATCATCAGCTGCCATTCTTAGAGGTTTATCTCTTTAATTAAATTTATTTAAATGAAAAATAATGTTGAGTTTTAAAGAAATTAATTTGGAAATAGTAATATTTTCTTATAATTAATAATATAGAAAAAACAAAACTTTAGTGCAGTATAATAATTATTTTTAGTATTATTTTTTAATTAAAATTTCGCCTTAACAAAATATTAATATTTAATGTCAATCTTTATTACGTAAGTTATCAAGATAAAATTTTGGTTAAAAATACATAGCAGAAATGTCGATTACTTAAATTTTGTCCATATAAAAATTTTATAATAAATTTTTTTTTCCTCTTTTCTCTCCCCAGCCATATTTTGGGTTTTAGGTTACTTGTACAAGAGGTTAAAAAATTATGAACTTATTTCAATATGTACCAATATTATATAATTTTCTAGTAAATGCAATAATTTTTTTCAAATAAATTTAACTATATAATGAAAGTTAATACACTATAGGTTTAATTGACACTTGAATATATTTAAAAATATTTTTTATTAGTTAATTTAGAGTTAGGAAGTATGTAGAGTCAAATACCTAAAGAGACATTATAAGGTGATCTCAAAGTCGATGAAATGGGAAATCACCTACATGGATTATATGTCACTTGATACAATTAAGAGTTAAAACTTGGAGTGACTAAGGTTAGAGTTCTACATGATACATTTGAGTGAGGTCTCTTTTACAAGTTTCTTCTTGGTGTTGATATAATCATATATTGGATAGAATACTAGGATAATTTTCAATATATGCATGTAGAATGGTTAGGAAAATCTTTAAATTATTTCTAGGTCATTTTGAGACTCTCTTTATCTAGTGTTAGGTTTCATTAACTTATTAAGGTTGGAAAGTCATCCATAGTTGTCTCAAACCTATTGGGATTAACCTAAGTTAGGTTAGGTTTGAAACAAAAGAATTATACCAATATGAACTTGTTTGATATCTATTAATATGTTTCTTATTTTTAAAAATAATAATATTTGATCAATTTTGTTTTTGTTTGTGTTTTTAAAAACAAGTTTCAAAATCTTATTTTTAAAAACTAAATAAAATCAAGTTTAAGATGTTTCTAAAATCCAAAATAATTTTTTTAGGGTGATAAGTGTCATAGGTAAATATGGGTATATGGACTTCACCATGTGAATTGTTTGTTTAACCTATGGACCAAGTGGATTAAAACTAGCTAAAATATAAATCCATTAAAACGTGGACTTATTTAACTCAATTTTAATTCATTGGTTAAAAAGATTTCAATCATTTTCTTTACATGATTTATTATTTTATAATTTTATATATTTATCTATGTAAGACTATTTGATGTGTGATTACAGTTATTAAGTATTTGAATAATTATTACTTCGTGTTTAGTATATTTTCATCTCTCTATTAATATTTAAATATTTTATAATTTTTTGATGAAAAAGTTAGATATATACTTTTTATGTTTTATTTGATTTTTGAGTAATCTAGATGAATTTTTCTTTAAAATTTTATTATTTCATTAACTTATGTTAAATATTTTTTTCATCATTTTATCAACTTTTTAAAAATTTTCAATTTTTAATAATTTTATTTTACAATTTAAATTTTTATATTATTTTATTATTGAATAAGCTTTATTTTATTTTACAATTTAAATTTTTTATTTTATTTTATTATAGGTATATAACAGCTCGTGGACTAAGTAATCCATATAAATAAGCGGGTCATTGTGGTCAAGCTGATTATATACCTACCTATAGTAGTAAGGTGTTCAAGAATTGAATTACTACCTATAGTAGTAAGATGTTCAAGAATTGAATTAGATATATTTTGAAGAAAAAATGTCATATGATTCAATCACATTTATTTTGTCTTTTTTATATAGTTCTATTAGTTTGATACAATCCAATTTATTTAAGTTTGGATTGGATTGATTTTCAATTTTTGAAAAAGAGTCTTAAATATTAGAATAAATTATGAAATTCATCGATTAATCCAACATTAATTATCATATTTCATATACAACTTAATATAATAAAGTTCAAAGTATATATTCAAATGGCTAGTTAATAATAATCTTATATACAATTTAATTATAACATAGTTGAAAGTATACCTTGAAATTGTAAGTTAATAATAATCTTACAATTTCTCAAACGACAAATATACAATAAAATAAAAAAATATATAAATTTCATACAAATTCTTAAATACGTGAACACAACTAATTCTTGATTAATTAATCTTTAATACACAACAAAGTTGAGTTGAATTTGGATCTGATCAATTTTTAATATAAGATTTGAAATCCAATCTAATTTAATAAAAAATCAATATTTTTATTTTTAATTTTTACAACTTTTAGTTTTTCCATTCAATTACCACAATTTTTTTTTGGTACTTATAGAATAAAATAATAATAATAATTTTTTTTGAAAATCATAAATACACCAAACAACATCAAACAGTAATTATTATTTTTTTAGAATATTTTTTTTTCATATACAAAAATAAAATTCAAAATTTTGTCATTTTGATTAAAAGACACATAACTATTGCTTTTGTTAGTACCTCAGTTTATATAACCACAGTTTATATTGGGTTAGATTAGCTAATGAACACCTAATGAAGTGAGGTAATGCATGGTGTCACGGAAAGATGAAAAAACATTATTATTTTTTTCAAAAAAATATTTTTTCCTTTTCTTTATAATAACTATTTTACAAAGCAAAGTTAAAAATAACTGGATCATATTCAAACAAAATGCTGAATTGTTTATGATGTGGGGTGAATTTCTGCAGATGAAAATGAAATTAACTCGTTGAATGTACCGTTAAAAATTTATATTTTGGTACGGATGAAGAGGTAGCACATTGAATAACTTGATGAACCATATCTCTCTAGCATAATTTGGTGTGTTATAAATACCGATCCTATGGGTTCCAATAAAACAAAAGCTATAAACACATCTTCTCCTCATGCCGGAAAAGCAAGTGGACCTTTGTGAAAAGAGGGAAGAAAGAAACAAGTGGAGCTCAAAATTTTAAAAGGTAAAGTGGACCCATCTCACCGATCAAACAAATCTAAAATTATGCCCTGATTTTCTAATGAAATCAATTCAATCCACAACTATTATCCAATTAACGTGGATCCAGTTTCAACACCAATCCATCATTAAACCACCCGGGTTTTGTTTTCTTTCCAACAATACAATTGCATATATGGTTAATATGTAATATCAATATTTGTGTTAATAAGCTCATCTCTCGATCAAATGATAATCACAGATGTATGACATCAAATTTATTCATTTGTTAAATGAAACTATATTTAATTTCAACCACAGAAATATCTTACAAGTGAGGAAGATAGTTGTGTGTGGGACATGTTAAAGAATATATCATATATGGGAAGCTAGCTAGCAAAAGTCACATTCACCCAAGAATAAAAATTGGTCTAATTAATAAAATTTATACTGGTCTCCCAACTACACTGAAAATTTTATTAGTGAATAATTTATAAATATTTTTTAATCTTAATGTCTGTTTTCATTAAGATAAAATTTTGAGACTTTATTCATCTATGCTCTGTCATGTATAAAAAAAAAGCGCCTTTACCAAGATGAATTTTCTTCTCTCTTTCTTTTTAATTTTTCTAGAGGATTTTGATTTAGATTCTTACTTCCCTCATTAGGTGGGCATACACAAGCACGAGTCTGCCATGTTACAAAAATTGTTGATAAAAAAATTGACTAGATAGTTGAAAGTCAGAAGAATCGTGTGAAAATGTGGGTTTTCTTGTCACAATTTATTTTCTTTCTCTATTGAGAATTACAGTTTACAAGCCTAAAACTTATTTCTCTAGGAAAGCGAGACCCATTAATAACGCTCACGCGTCAGACACACACATGCAAATAACAACGAAGTAAAGAAAGAATACCTCCCTCTCTTTTCTGTCACTCTCGTATGTATGATTCTTGCAGCTTTTTTCTTGTTAGAATCAAACCCCATCTCACCAACACGTAACATTGATATCCCCAACACCTAACATGAAAATCTAGATGTACTTTTCTTTCCAAAGTGAGTTTATTATTTACTATTTTTAATAAAGTAAAAGTAAAAAATAATAATCAATCAGTTAATATTTATTCTTAAAACAATTACAAGCAGTTAATATAATATTATTCCGTTAGATATGTATTTGTTAAGGATATTATTAAAATATATAGCCTTGAATTGTTTAAACCTTGTACCTTTAGGAAGCTACACGTGAAAGTATAAAACAAATTTACCATAAAGTTGAAAGTCACTCTCTTTCTCTTCTAGGTTTCTTGGTAGTGTTGGATGGAATCAGGAAAGACTTATCTCTTAATTTCTCAAGTTTGTTTTCCTTGATTTTTGATAAGGTTCTGTTGAAAAGCTTTAGTTTTGGCTTGATTCCAAGTTCAAGTAGTTTGTACTAAAATTATTGTTGTGCCACGTTTGGTTCAAGTCATTTTCTTGAAAACAAATAACTAGCATAAGAGATGGGGGGAAGGAAAATAAAACAAGAAAGAAAGAACAGAACCCAATATTTATTAGAATATGTAGATGCGGATGTGGTGGAATATGATACAAGCATAAAAACCTACCTTGAAGTCCTAAACATACAAAACGATTCCATGTGGGACTCTCTCATAACTAGTATTCAAAACTTTTTTCTTTACAGTTCATTTAATTCCTCTAGCTAAAGGGAGGAAAAAACAGAAATTGACCAAACTTCCATGCTGTTTGAGAAAGAATAAATTCAATGCATCATCGACATTTTATTCATGCATCTTCAATGGTGATCGACCACTTTAGATTATTTAAAAAACCTCCCCAATATAAACACTATTTTCTACAAACCGAAGACTTGTGAAACCAAAATTCTAGACCAAATAAATAAATATACACCTTTCATCATCCTTACATGCAATGAGGTGGTTTCTTCTTTCTCTTTTCAATTATAGCGACAAATAAAATCAAAATTTGATCTCCATCGTGACATGAGAGAGATAGACTTTGAAGAAATTTTCTGACAATACGAAACTACTGTGGCAGAAATTAAAAGATTGATAAGACCAGGAGCCCTGATGTTTCAGACCAAGGATTGATTTTGGAACGATTCGAACCAAGTAAAATTGACCAAGAGGCATACCAATTTCTTTTCTTTTTTTTTTAATTTCAATATTTTAAAAGATTAACTTTTAACTTGTGATAGAAAATACTGACAATTCACCTAATAACTACATATGAGGAAAACCCAAAAGAAAGAATATGCATGGATTGCATTGATTTTATTATATTTTGGTTTTAATAATAAAAAAATGAATTGAATTATGTGGGTAGAGAGTGAAAGAAGATTATAAAGAAAGAAGGGGGGAAGTAGCGGATACATAAGAAAGTGTGAGTTAGCACAAGCTTTTCTCCCACCAATCGACCAGCCATCTCATAGCCACAGCATATGGGTGTCTGTGACTGATACATTTTCAATTTGTTTCCTTTCCTTTGCCTCCACGTTGCTTTGTTGCCTTCTTGACCCTCCCTCTCTGTCATTGCCATAATTCATGCCTTCACTTATTTTGGCACGTATCCCCATTTCAAATCCCCCCTCCCACTCAATATTATTTCTTCACCTACCTAAGCTGACATTTCCCCATACCATTTTCGAATTCAACCAATTCTATTTACTAAACAAATTAGCATCACTGATTCAGATCCAACCTTTTTTAACCTTAATTAGTCAATGCCCTTTTAGTGTTTTCACCATTTGTCTAGCTTTTTCCCTAGTCTATATATGTGTACATAATTTACCCAACTTTCATTCACAAGCCCATAATGCATTTTTTTCATATCTCTTTCTCTCTCTCAATTTAGATCTAAATTATCCTCCCAAACATATATATTTAGGGTTGATTAATTGATATAAAATTATTCACTTTATTATTAAGTATGTGAATCAATTTATATATAATTATTTTAAAATTCCAACTCTAGATATATACAGATGTGTTAATAAATACTTATGATAAACTTAATTATAAAAAAATCATAAATTATAAATCTAAATATAAATAAATATTAACTAATTTAACTTATTTAATGATAATATTTCAAATGTATCTTTTATTTAATTATAATTTTATTTTTAATGACCTTTTTATTATTAATATAAAATTTTAATAAAAGACAATTTAAGGAAGAATATTATCTTTTACGTGATATTAGTAAAATAAAATAATGTTTAACTGTGTTTCCTAATTAATATATAAGTTAATTAATTTTATTTATAATCGAGTCTATGAAGTATTTAGAGAAATTATTTTATTACTCATAACAATCTTATCTAACTTAAATAAAGTTGTATCCCTAAAAATACCTATAATTCGTATAAAAATATATATTCACGTTAAATGATAAATTAATTGGACATTTCAACTTTTTCTATTTTACTATAGCAACATTATTACTACACAATATATATATATATATATTTAAAATAGAAGCCACAAACATGTGACATTGCTGAGCTCTCTTTTCTGTTTGGCTATAGTCATATATCAAATCAATTAAATTTAGAGCACTAAAATGTAAACAACAACCGTAGTTATTTTATATTTACCCTACTTTTCTGTTTCTAATGGTCTTCAGGGGAAACAAACAGGGAGTATCCCAATAAAAAAAAAATAGTTGATTTGGGACCCACGCATCATACACGGGCTAAAGTACTAAACTAAAAGGACCATATTAGGTACACTGGTATCCGACCCACTGATAACCCCTAATTAATTGGATCCAATTGTCCTTTCCATCACAAATTGTTAGGGCCCCAATCTTTGCTCAATTTTCATGCATTTGTATGATATCCTTTTCAGTCATTATACAATGGGTGACAATGGATATCAAACACATCATGTGAGTAACATGTGACTTGGGACATGTGGATGGCAAAAACGAACAGTACAAATTTTAGTGTACATATAAGATCCGTGGATCTAATCTTTGTCCCCCGTAGTTTGGTTTTGGCACAGCCTATTACAAACCTCTTCTTTATCTCCTTCTCAACATTTTTATATCTAATTTTTTCTTCTATTTTCAAAACACTTATTAGCTGTTTTATATTATGATGCAAAGGAACCCTCTAATTGTTAATATCATTGTTTCAACCAACCAACCCAAATTGAAGAGTGGTGGTGGTTTTCTTTAGTCATAAAGACTATTTTATTTATTTTTTCTGAAAACAAGTGATAGTGTTCCATATTCCTTCTACAAATGCTGAGACTTTTTAATCATGTTAACTCTTAATTATAACAAATGGAAACCAATTGAAGTTTGAATAGATAATAAACGTAAATAATTCTCTTAGTTAATTTAAAACAAATAAATAAATCAGAATACCCACCAAGCCATATCAGCAACTGCAACTACAGTTTTATTTTATTGATTTCAATAGTTGCAATATTCATGTAAAGCACTTATAATTGCAGATACAACCATTCAACCTTCCTGCATATATGCCCAACTGCCTAAGTTTTTTATTAGCTCCAAATTATGTTTTCTTGTCTGTGACTAGTTGGCTGGCTCACTTGGCCTAACACATACTAATAATGTTAGTAATGGAATAGTTGTATAACATGTGTGACAAATAATTTGTTCATGAATACTATTATATATATATATATATATATATACCATAAAATAATAGGTGTAGAAGTTTAGAGATCCATAAGCAAAGCTCGACACTTTTGTTTTGGAGGAGAATAATATTTGTTTGGGGAAAACTATATAGTGCGCAAATCAAGCAAAGAAAAAAGAAATTGAACATTTTGAAAATGAATTGAAGCAATTTATTTTTCTTTTATCCTCTGTAAGGTCACTAAGTACGCTATATTCATATTCCTCAGCTTGAATGGTACATATAGGTTAGGCATTATTGGACTTTACGTATGTATAAAGTCCACTAACCAAATATGAAATACTTCTAAAAACGACGTTCGAGGTGTGTGGGACAACTATGCACGCACCAAGACCTCTCAATCAAAGCTTGAATTTTAGATAACAATCGTTGATGTGGCTGATGAAATCAAATTGATTTTCAAGCTTTATTGTCCGCTTTGATTGTGATCTAGGATCACCATTGCCTTTCAAATTAGTTTTCCTCTCAAAGTGCATGCACATTGAAGTTCAAAGATAACGTTAAGTGGGTTTTTAAGAAAAAAAGGTTAATTAGCAAGTTTTTTTTTTTTTTGTTTCTTTTTAAAACAAAATGGGAATCTGAAGCAGACTACATTAGAGATAATAATAATTCAGGGTATGTATGCTATTTGATTAGGATTTTAAAGATGAAAATTAGATACGAGATAAAGTTACTAAGGAAAATATGAAACAAATGAGAAGCGACTGCTCGGCTCTAAAATAATATTCTTTAGTCCTTTAAAGTACTAAGCAGTGCGTTACACGAAGGAAAAGTCAAAAGTATAAAATGAGGATCGAATTACATATAAGTGAATTGTTCTAAACCTTCAACCTCAATCTGAAGAATCTTGAAACCTAATCTCATCGCATAGCCAGCATACAATTTGAGAATTTGGATTATGATTGAGTGCTTTATATATTGGGTTAGCTTAAAAGCATTATTCAAGTGACGGAAATGTATATAATTAAAATAAATAAATAAAATTGTACTACTTGCTCAAATCGTGCAAATTCTTTAGGTTGGGGGTTGCCAAATCGTTATCCCAATTCTAAAATGTCTTGTCTTGTATGCCTCCTAATAGGGCTGCTTTTAAATGAATGATTTCATGTTTGGATCAAGTTAAACTAAAGTTAAAACCCAAACAAATATCTATTCATCTTTTATTTTCTTTAATTTTTTACTGTTTATTTTTTTATTAAAAATTATATAAACCCGTTGGAGCAAAAAGGTGAAATGCAAAGAAAAGCATAATTGTTAAATGGATTCAAATCATGTAATTATTATCTATCATCTCCATTATAGAGATCTGTGTCTATAATCTAAAGGGGTGTTAGCTTGATTGAGAGATTGTGATGAAGATGGGCTAGGTGAAAACAAATACAGTTTGTGAAAAGGTTAAAGTCGTGTTTGGAATTTCTTGCATTGAATCCCTTTTGGAACACGTCGAGAATGTGTTTCCGCCAGCCTCCTTTGACTTGATCGATCCCAATTGCGCCGTGTCAATGAAGCATTAGAATTGTGATTATGCATTTGTTAATTAAGCAGGCTAGTGATAATTGATGTTTGATAATCAAGCCAGCCACTCTCTACTTTTTAATACATGTTTGGTTGTTTCGGTTACAACTGTTGAAGAATTTGAGGGTGTGGTAGGGACCATGTAATATAATGAGACGTGCTTAATTTCTTCAATATGACCCCTTTTTAAACTCATTTGGATTCTTTCCTTTTCTTTAATTTTGTCATTTTCACTTGCAAAGGATGATGACCCAGCTTAGGTAATAATGATAAGTACCCCCTCCCAAAGAAACATAAACAAGTGAAACAAATCTGACCTAGTTTTTTTTTTTTTAAGAAAAAAGTCCTTTATTATTATTAGGTTCCTTAATTCTTCAAAATGCTAAATGTTTAAATTTTGCACTTGAATATTGAGTATTGACTACTTTAATTACCGAGAGCCTTAAAGAACTTTAATGTCGGTTTTTTGAAGTTCAAAATTATGCTAAAAAATAAATACCAAGATTATGACAAGAGCAATTGAATTAGCTAATTCGTGGTTATCATTTGAACAACTATAGAAATACCTCGATCAGTCCAAATAACCAATTTTTCATTATCCAATTCCACTTGATTATTACTTCCTAACCTCCATGGACTATTTATGTGTTTGTTAGCTTCTAATAAATTGGTGGGGGAGAAAATTATAATCTATTATGAAGTCTAAATGATTTTTGAACAATTTTGATAAGTTGTTCAAATATACAAAACATCACAGTAATTAGCTAAACATTTTATACAAGTGAAAAGAACAGCCATAAATATATGGGTTAGGGAGCACAAACAATGGGGCAGGATGGGATTTGGGATACAAACAAATTTAGCACATTTAATTGAAATGAAACACACTAACCATTTATTCATATTCTTTTTAGTAATCTCTTTTATCTAAAAGGGGTTATTTAGTTTAAGAAAATGTTTTCTTTTTTATTTTTTTAATTACAAAAATGTCATGTCATTTTTATCTTATTTTCAAAATTTTATATAGAAAGTAATAAAAAAATTCGTTAATTTTTATTCAGACTTTTAAAAACAAAAAATAAAGTGAAAATAAAAATTATTTTTTCAAACTAAATGGCAATTTTCAATTCCTATTATTTTTCCTGGTAACTCGTTATATGGTTTATCTCGGATAATTATATCTAGAATTTGGAACATTAAATTAAAAAAAGAGTGGCATGATTTGATCGATTTTTAACTCTAAATATTCTACACCAGACTAACAAATTTGAATCTTCAAGCCATTATTTCATGGAGTAAATTTTGTATATAAAATAAGAAAATATAATAATAGCAATAATATTAAAATTTAAAATTTTGTACATAATAATTAAATTCATTTGCTACTAAATCAACCATAATAGATATATTTCACGAAGTAATATGGCTTCACCTTATTACTTTTAACTATGACGAGGTGGTGTTACACGTAAAGACTAATATTCAAGTAAGTATAAAAGTGATATGTTTTCTTTTTCTTGATCTCTGTGATTTTCTAGGGTCGTTGCCTAATATTTTATTATCCTAATATAGTGTTTCGATGTGCATCACTCCAATGCCTTGTTGAGCCATTCACACGATTTAATCAATATGTTCCGAAGACTTTGGATATTTCCATTGTCAACCCAAAACATGAATTAAACTAATAAAATTTATGTGATTTATGAAAAAATTGAACTAAACGAAATTAACTTGAGAATTACTTTTTGCGCCATGCATTTTTTTTTCTAAACACCAACTATTTTGAAAATCTATTTGTATGTTTCAAAAAAAATTATAATTCCAAAAGTTTATTTGTTATACATTTTGAAGCTCAATTAATAGATCGTAAAAATTAATAAATATATTATACATAATGTTTTTTACACAAAATTTTGTAGCTTATTTTTTCATTTTATTTCTAAAATATGTTATAAATAGACTTCCAAAATTATAATTTCAGATATATACGAATTTTTTTTTTCGAAGCTATACAAATAGACTTCCAGAATCTTATTTTCAGAATGTGTAACAAATAGATTTCTTAAAATAAACTTCTGAAATTACAATAACTAGAAATATAGAAATAGACTTCTGGAATTATAATTTCAGAAAATACATAGATTTCCAGAAGTTTAATTCCACAATCTATAAACAGATATTTGAAAGTTTAATTCCGAAAATCAAATTTTTACAGAATTCCGAAATTTAAATATCAGAATACGAACCAATAGGGGGGGACTCTTTGGGATAGAGATATTTTTGAAAAAAAAACGAAAAAAAAGGGTGATGTGTTTGAAAAAATGGGTGGTTGAAAAAGTAATTCCCAATTAACTCTCATTTAAACAGTTTAAGTCATTTCGAAAAGTTATGATGAATTCATTACTTGAAGAGCTAATGATTTTCAACTCAAATAATGGATGCAATTAATTTTGAGAGGAAGAAAAGTTACCTATTCCATTAACAAAGAAAAAAGGTTACCTATTATTCGAGTTGCATGTGAACATCAACGTATACTGCCCCTGTAAATGAAATTAAGTACACAATTCGAACTTCATACATACTTCATCTTTCATGCTGTATGTTTCATTACACAAACAAAAAGCAGTGTGCATAACTACAAATCATTATTGTTATTCAAGAATACAAGCAAGAAGAAATAGTAACAAACATATGTCATCCCTCTATAATGAAATATAGGAAAAAAATTATCCACGCTAATTAAGAAAATAGTTAATATTATTTCATTTTATTAATATTATTTAAAAATTTTAAATTATTCTTTATTTTAAACTTGATATCAAGAATAGAAAAAAAAATTATTAAAAATAAAGTCTCAATTAAAAAATATTTTAAAATAATATTATTAAATAAGATAAAATTAATTAAATTTGTTTATATTTTAGTTTCCAACCATGAAATTTTTTCGTCGCTTATATTTCATTATGGACAGTATAATGTAACGAAATATCAAGAGTAAAACGTAGTTTAGATAATAAAGTGCATGTAATATTTATTAGTAAAATAATTATTTATTATCTCTTCATTATATTTTTATTATAATTTAAAATATTAAAATTTTAAATAGTAACAGTAACAACTTTATACTTCTAAAAAAGATATATTAGTAATAGGAGTGTAAGGGGTTGTAATTGACTCACAAGTCTGATTAACATAATCTAACAATATTTTAGTAAGTTAGATTGAGTGTCAGATTAGGTTAATAAATTATAAATTTAATGAAAATTTGACTCAATCCAATCATCTTATATTATTACTAATAAAATTGTAATTATTTATTCATAATAGTGAATTTGAACAATTAAACTTGTATTTAAATTTTGACATGTAGTGGAGTATTTGATAATATAACTAATTTCTAATGGTGTTTGAATTGAAGTAATATATTTGTGAATTATTTTTAATTTTTTGTATAATATACATTATCATTTTGACTGTGGAGTGACTTTTGCTAAAATAAAAAAAATGTGAAGACCTCCATTTTAAATAAAAAATAATCACAGTTGTGTAGCATAATCTTTATTTTATTATAGAAAAGACTAACAAAAAATTATAAAATTTACTTGGATAATTTTTATGACTTAAAAGAATTGATTTTCAATTGTTGATCGAGAAATATTATCGATTCACACATAAAAAATAAAAAATAAAAAACTTTGATAAGAAGTAATTTTAATTCAAATTTGATAAAAAAATTATTTTATTTATAAGTTTATTAGTCCCAAACATAAAATTAGCCTAATATCATCTAAACATGATATTCTCTTATTGGCTTATAGCCTTGTATCATGTAACATGTGAGTTTTTTTTTTAATTGGTATTTTTTTAAAATAATTCTGTTTAGAGTATAATTTAATATGAACATCTCTCAGCTTAGATTCAAACCAACATGTGATCGAGTTGTACATGCTAATTGCACACAATAGTTATTCCTCCTTATGCCATGAGATGAGATTTTAGGTCTACACATTTTACAACAGTGTCCCAAACCATGTGGCCCCTGACACTTCTCAGGCCAAGATGACTACATATTTTGTGTTTTATAATAATTTATTGCTTTATTTTTTTTATCATTGGCGAAAACTTTTGTAGAACTGTTTTGACCATTAGGAATGCCATCAATCTCTAACAGTACTGTTCAAAATTATAGAGAAACCATGATTCGTATGACCTAGAAGCCATTATTCTTGGCTGTACATACACATGGGTTACTTTTTGAAAAAGAAGAATATATAATCAAAACAATCCCCCCCAGAAACAAAAATGATGCTCTCCATTGATTTCCAGTTATTAGGGGTTATATAAATAACTCTCTTTTTAAAATTTGATCCCATGGGAAATCACCATTTCCATGTGAAATTCTTAACTTTCCTCTATCCTTGTCACCCAACACAATCATAGTTCTGTGGCCTGTAACAAACAATAAACTTGGTTGAATCTAGAATACTTCCAGTGGAAAGCATGTAAAATGCCAAGTCCTACAATCTATAGAGTAGAAAATGAATTGAAGTGAGATTTAATATATTATGTTATCAACAACTTATATATATATAATTGGACGGTTGAGAGAGTTATTTGCACCACAAATTACCCATGTTCAAAAGTTAAGTAAAAGTGAGATGACGTTGATTATGTGATAAGCACTTGGCACTTTGGATAGGGTCTTTTTTAATGGCTGCTTCCTTTTTATTTCTGGTGGGCTAATAATATACTCTATAATGAATCAAAATCATATAATAGAGAATCATTACGATGATCAAGGGATTGAGAACATTGGGCATGATATAATGGGTGTGATAAATTAGAAGAGACTCTAAAAAGTTGATGTTGAGATGAGCATAGCCATTGAAACTTGGAAGTACTATTGAGAGCATGTGTCAAGGAGAAAAAACGTCCTTCAAAGTTTCATTCCCACCAAGAAAGTAGTTGTGGATCGAGAGGAATGTGAGAGAATAAAGCAAGAAATAAAAGCTCTTGTATTCTACATTAAGAAACCACATAGTCTAAAAGGCTATACCCATATATCAAAAGTTGGGAGGAATTTTTGTGTCCCAACGGTATTTGCCTTTGGAACCCCCCAAACCCATCTAGGATTCTTTTGACAACAAGCCTAATCAATGGATGAGTCTTTGATTCAAAGATAAATAAACTATGTATGCATCATAATCAAGTGTTTGATTTGATTGCCCCATTGAAACTAGAATTTACTTCTAAACCCACTGTGATGTGCTGCACGTGTACCACCACACCACTTTCAAGGAGTGACTCATGCAGGTAATTAGGTATACGTTGTTTCAATGGTTTTACCACTAATAAATCATATCCATGAAATCAAGGATTTCCCCATTCTTTTGTCGGTTGCCCAAAACATTAATTATTGAAGTTGAAGGGGCAAGGCAAGAGCACATATTCTAAGTGGTTTCTTCACTTCTAAGGTGGTGAATAGAGGAAAACACTCATAGGGGCAGGCAGGAATAATATGTACGGGATGCTTTTGATCACCTTATTAGCTTTAAGCTATTCAGTATTGACCCACTATCTTCGCCCAATGAGGCTGAGGCACTCCTAACCAATGTATGCAGCTTTATCTTATTCCCTTCAAAAGTCAAATTCAGATTTCAGAGAACCCTTGAGTTGAGGTATTGACTGATGGAAACTACTGGACCTCCCCACCCCCCCCAACATTTCAACCCCTCAAACTCAAATAACAAGGCAACACAATCACTTGAAAATGAATGTGCACTATTGTCTCTCAAGTTCCAATTACAGATGTCCAGATAATCTGCCGACAAAAACATGCCATAAAGAGAATTGATAGTGCTTCGTCCTTTCAACCTATAACATCCTATCCTATCACAACATTGGTGGCAAGGAACCTACGTTATTCGAATTAGTGTGAAAGTGTATCACACTGTCACAACAGTAACAATAATTAAATACTGAAATATGAACAGGATTTTGCCAAATAAAATGAGGCAGATGCATCGTGACAATGTGTTTTGACAGTGTCAAAAGTTGGGAAATTGCAATAGCTAAAATTGATCATCTATTACTATTCATTTACTTTAGTCATTAACATTTTAGCCAATGTCTTTAGAACTGAATGAGAGATTATTGAACACGAAATTGAAGCTACGAAGCTTTCAAGCCACAATTTGTTTAATCAAACTATAGTTGTTAAACCGTAATTGAATTAAATAGTGCTGAAACTGAATATAATCGGTTCAGACTTAAACCGGTTAGGGTCCAGTTTAATTTTTACAACATTTTGGGATTACATTTGACTACTTAATTCTAATTAGAGAGCATTTTCCTAGAACAGCACAACATTTATATTTGTTTCTTTCAAGCTAGATCTCAATTTTTTTAAAATCAAGCCTCATAACTCTTCTACATCCTCAAGGGAAGAAAAGTGTCTGTCTATGGTGTTGAGAGTTTCTTGATCAATTTCGGTGGTCCGAACCATTTTGGGTAAAGAATAATCCAATCCATTTGCTGTTACCACATCACTTTCAGCAGTTTGATTCTCAAGCATTTCATTGTCTTTAAGGTCTATCACGCTAGAGCCTTCGTCCAAATTGAAGAGTTTGGACTTCATCTCTAAGCACGACTTCAAATCCTCCTCACTTCGGGCTTTATTAATTTTATCCATAAGATCACTTATAGCTGATAACCTTTCAGTCCCCTTTCCCTTTTTTGAAGCTTTATTAGCTTCATCATCAATTGATTCATTGATGCCACCATCTACAGCACACTTCTCTAGATTCTTTAATCCCTCATCTACAATTTGTTGTATTCTAGTTCTCAAACCATCACTTCTCATAGAGTTTGATCTTAGCTGCAATTTTAACCCAGGGACCATTGTCTCATTGCTCTCCATTGGAGTAGGATTAGACTCCAATGCAGAGGACATATTATCATCATCCAATGACTTCACCGCTAACACTTCTTCTAGTAAATCTACATTCTGCATGTATCGGTCAAAAGCTTCATTTTCCACTTCAATACTCCGCTCCTTGTATTCCTTTACCTTGGAAAATCTCCATTCATTGATAGCTGCAGCATCCTGTAATTATGACAATGCTATTACTTTTCACATAACATACAGGTCACCAAAACAAGTTGTAAACTTAAACCAAGCATTTCTTATGTATTGTGTACCTTTCTAGTTAGCGGCTTCTTTGAACGAAGTGAAAGGTGTAAATTATTGAACTGAGCAAAACTATTGGAAAGTTGTCGAAGTGATGCAACTCTACCTGCACTTCTGAAATAAAAGGCAAAAGAAAATCCTCTGTTCAGGAAAAAAAAAAAACAATTTGAAAGAAGCTTTGAGTGCTGATTTTATGGTTAAATCAACAAGTCACACGAGGAACAATCTGGAAGTTCAAGAAAATTACTGCATTAAGAAAATGGTATAATGCAAAAAGGAACACACAAAATAATGAGCTATTACTGAATAGCACGATTCATGTGAGGTAAAATATGAGAAAACTGTGAGCACAGCACTACAAAGTCCAACCTGGCTTTTAAACGAGAAAGGCAAATGCTATTCAGCAGAAAAGAAAAATCTTGCCTCAATTTTTAAAATAAATTAGACATATTTCTAGTAAAGCCCAACATGGTTAAAATATAAACTAAAAAAATTGATGTGATGCAAATGTAGGATGCTGGTGCTCATAACTTACGTTGATTGAGGTGGTTCTAAGGATTGCTGGTCAAGTGGAGAGGCACCAGAAGATGGTGTCTTGTCAGGAAAAGTTGCATTAGCTTTTAACACTGCATTCACCATAAGACATGAAAGCAAAGAAGCAGGAGAATAAAGATCTGTTAGGATCTTACATTAAGAAAAATATTAAAAAAACAGAAAGCATACAGATAATTTCAATCTTGCCAATAGATTGACAGAGCACTCACATCTTTTTTAATATATTTTCTTATTTCACTTCTTAAAATGTAGACGCAAGTTGTATTTTTAATGCCACTAGTTAAACAATGTTTACATACCACCCACCAAGTCTTAAGGGTAGGGCTCCACTAAAGCTGCGTTGCGTGAGCACAGGTGAGTTCTGGCATTTACAGGAACAGGGGTACAATAAAATTTCTAAACTGAAGGTACACACGGAGGATCCACTTGCACCGCTATAAGTTACACTAACTCTTACATCAGCCATGTAAGGCCTTAAGGCCTTAAGTCACATATTGAGAGTACGGTGGAGTGATAGGATCCAATTGCAAGATTTAGGACTTAAATCACATATTGAGAGTATGGGATTCTCGTGCAGAGTTTATAAGGTCTTAAGCTCTCCCAACTTCAATGATTATCTTTTGTGGAGTGATTCTCCCAAATCAAAGTTATTTGGAATATTTGGAGAGACCAAGGCCTTATAAATCCCAAACTAGAATCCTATACTTCCTGTACTCACCATGTCGAGGACATGTAAGCATGGTTTGATCCAACCACACCTCGGCCATTACTTGGACATACATAGCACTGGACACGCTCGAAGAGGATGATGAAGAAGAATTCGACAAGGTCGTTGCGCCAATGGGCGCTACCTCAGCCTCTAGCCTCCAACTCTCGGAGCCCGATGAAGAACCTAACATACCTAAGGGTTGAGACGAAGACAGATGTGGAAATCTCGGAAGAACAGCTGAAGAGCGTTTGGCACTAGGAGTTGACAGATTTAGGAGAGCAAGGAAGCAAGCAAAGACCTACCACGGACACTCTCACTATTTATAAGCACAAATTGGGCCACCTAGGCACGACTGGGGACCCAATCCACAACAGGCGAGAGGTCATGACCCACGATTGGTCGAAGTCCAAAGGTCACCTACACGGTTGCCTAGGCTATGCATTAAATGGGCACACTGCCCAAGGAACAACGCATTCATTACACATGGGTGCAAGTTCCAACGTGTCCCACACCATAGGCAAGCGGCAACTGCCACGACCTCTCCTCGAGTTCTCGGAGCTCAAGGAGAGATGCACTAGTCGTGCTGAGGACGTGTTGACCAAATTCGAGGGGCTGCAACACGACCCAACGATGACGGCACGAATTAGTCACCACGTCCCTCTTTGGGTCCTCGTGACTAGGGGGCAAGTGTACTCACCATGTCGAGGACATGTCAGCATAGTTCAGTACGGTCGGCATGAGCCAACCACACCTTGACCCCCTTAGCGTAAGGCACGACGAATGCGTGCTGGGATCCCAGGGATTGCACCGCATGGGCCGTTGGCACACACGGGCCAAATCTCTATAAATAGGGGGGGTTCACCCCTCTGTCAGGTACACTTTTCTCACTACACACTTGCTCACGCCCCGACTGACACTGAATTGAGCATCAGAGTGCATTTGCAGGTACCCCGTCAACACCTCAACCTATGTCAAGGAGGAAGGAGAGATCGACACACACTCAACAGCAGTGCAGACAGGAACAAGAAATCGCCCCCAAACTTGAGAAGTCCCCGCTAGGGTCCCCTCGCAGGAACACTTCCAATGTGAGACTCAAGTCTCATACCTTGCAATTGGATCCTAACATCTCACCACATGTCACAATCCTGACTCCCACACAAGCTGGCTATTCATTAGCCCTTGACTAGTCTTAGGCAAACACTGCAATGTCGGCATCACCATCCACATTGCTTGTTTGTAGCTAAGACATAGTGGAAAACATTGATACCAATTGATACAATAAACTAATATCAAAGAAAGCAAAAACCAAAGGACATCTTTATTGAACACACAGAACCTTGGTTAATGTGAGCTCCAATAACATTCGAATACAAAGCTCATGCAATTCTCGAGCCCAAATCTCGCCTAGTCTATCATTCTGCCTCCTCACTATTCCTTTTATTTCCCTCTTTTATATATATTTTGTTGCTCTGCTACCTCACCTACGACCTTCTAGTTCTCCCAAGGTTTTTATCAAATAGCAGTGTGTAACAGCCAACCTTGAAAATGCTATAGGGGAATAGTAGATAGCAGGATAGCTACTAAAGCAAAATTATAGGTATAAGATATAAAAAAAATTTATATTATAGATATACAAATGCTTGAAAATTTAAAAATAGCAGAATAAAGACATTCATATTTCACAGTTAGTAATAAAACAGAAACAGAAATTTGGGAAGATTGAACTTTGAATTGAACAGAAACAGAAATTTATGAACAGAGTATAAACTTTGAATTGAACAGAAACAGAAATTTATGAACACAACAGTGAAGGTTGAAGAACAGAGACAAAGTGGGAAGTGTGAACAGACCTCAGAGACAGTGAGTCACTGGTGTGAGAACTTGGGTCACCTGAAAAAACGGTGACTTGGCCAGAAAATGTCTCAAAATGCAAGTGAAGAGATTAATATACAAGAAGCAAGAAGGATATAAGGTTGGCCTGAGTGCTTCAAAACCTATTTGATCTTAGTGGAGAAGATCACAGACCCAAAAACCTAAGAAAATGAAATGGAAAGGTAAAAAAATAGGGGCATTTTGTAACAGCAGCTGCCATGACCATAAAATGGCCATTTATCAATACCAGCAGCAATTTGCCACAATGGAGAAACACTCCGATACTGCTCCTCTGTCATGTCCATGTGCAATGAAACCTCAATAGTGCTGCCACTGACTGCTATTGATAACTATGCTTAAGTGATAAGTGAGTATTGAGTATGAAGTGTGTAGCCATGTGTACCCAACAACTACCGGAACTAAATACATACTCAATACTGGTATGGGTACAGCAACTATTTAAGAGTATCCATGCATCATAGCTGGTTCAAAAGTAAGAGTGCATTTATTGTTAATCAGTCATGTGCAATAATATACTCCTATTTGCTAATTTTACAGACAAACTTTAAAGTAGAGTCACCAATAGCATGTGATAGTGCCGTGTGTAGCACCTGCATCACCAACATTTCTGTATCACACCCAAAATCATGGTCATTCAGGGCTATTGCAGACGCTATGCTGAAATGGGGGTAAAACCCCTCTTTTCCATCATGTTCTAAGTTGACAAAATAACATTTTGGCTTATTTTTGTGATTTTGCTCCTTTTTCATCAGAGCAGTTTATAGAGTTTGAAACCTTGTTTGAAGCATAGATTGATAATCGCGGCGCCACTATGTTTGAAACCTAATTGATAACTATGCTGATATCCAAGATTGATAACTATGCTGATATCCAAGATTGATAATCGTGGCACTTTAAGTGTAGATGATATCATCTTATAATATCACCCAAAACCTCTCCAGTAATAATGTATGTTAAAGTACTACAAAGAACAATGTTGTGAAAATCTTACACAGCAACGGAAAGGGGATGAACGATTGTAAATCAAAGGATTGTAACATGGATCAGAAGATCCACTAGAAAGATGCAAAATCATATATAAAGATGTGCATGTGATAAAATGACATAGATAAGGAAAATATCTTGTAATTCATGAACATTGAACTAAACTTAAACTGAAAAATCATATTCACATATTTACAAGTCATAACCAATAGGTCCAAATTTCAAAACTGTAATTAATTAATAATAATAATAATTTACATTTATAACACATCAACCTGATTCCAAAATCAACATTTCACCAGTAAAAAAAAGCATTTCAGAATATAGCCATAGAAAACAGAGGCAAAACCCAACAAAATAAGTGTTTCAGATTTAATACATCAATCAACAATAAAAAAGATTTATTACATGTCAAAATTTCAGAAAACAATATGACCAGAAGCAGAAGATAGCCATATACAAAACAGAGGCATAAGTTCTTTGGTCTACACAACAGAGAGGCACAAACAGAGACAGAACATGTTGAGGAGACGAAGTTCTTCAAAATAGAGGCACAAGAGAAGAAGAACTGAGCAAGAACAAGATATACCTGTGACGACGAAGCAAAAAAGAAAAACCCTAAGAACTGGGCAAGAAGAAGCACACGCAAAAAGAAGAATGGAGAACCCTAGACAAATTGACGAAGGAAAGTTGCTAGAACTGGGTCATAAACAGAAGCTCTCAATTTTATTTTATTTTTTTGCAAACTGGGTCAGATAAAAAAACATGATTTCAAACTGAAACCTGACCAAAGCAACCCAAAGGTTATTGAGAAGATTGGCATGGATTGTAACTCACGATTTTCCACAATTAAACTCAAGGGTCAGGTGCAATCTGGAAAGTACTGCAATCTTGCTTACAATTTAGTGTGGGAACTCACAAGATTGTGTGATCTTGTGATTATTCATGACTTTCACAACAATGGCAAAGACCACTATATGAACAGAAGCAACTGGTAGCTAAATATAAGTGGTGCTTCCTTTTTCCTTCCATAAATACATGCATTTTAAAAGTTTATTTAAATATTGGAAACTATTTCTTTTTTGTTTCAATTTGTTTCCCTTCTCAGTAAAAAGAAATGAACACCCAACCCAATGAATTCAAAAGGAAAATATAAATTATACATGGGTTTACATGCTCTGTTAATCTGTTTCCCAAACACCCACAGTGCAGTGGATCACAAAGCAGATGCTAACCCAAATACAGTAGATACAACCATGTTTTAGAAAATAGTCCGCGACCACAATTTCGGCTGCAATGCAAGGTTCTGGAGCTCAAATAACAGCAATTGCAGCCACATCAACCACATTTGCCCGTAATCAAGGATGGTGGCAAAACCATAACCACAACCACAATTAAAAACCTTGGATACAAAGCAAATAATGTAAAACTACTCCAAACTTAACTCAGTTTTATTTTTATCAATAACACTGAATAGTGAATTGATAGCTTAATGGCATGATGATTATTAATTTAAGGCATATTCAATAACAAGTCAATAGCAACAAAAGGGTAAACAGTAGGGAAAGTTCTAAAACCCTAATGGGAATGATATGTTAACAAGAAATTTCCTCCCCTTAACTAGAGGGGTTGTAGAGTTTTTTAACAATTTGGTTGGAAGTGAGATGACAGCATAGAATAAAAGCAGCAGAGTTAAAGCATGTTGAAGGAATGATAGAGAGCAGAAAGTAAGAGGGAGGGTAGCGGTTTGTATGTATTTTGAAAAGGAAAAAGAAGGTAAGGAACGGACCGTGAATATGACAAGGATTTTGATTTCTAGAACAGCAACTCTTGCAACATTCGTAGGGACACCTGGAACGAGCGACATTGCCGCACTGCTTGCACTTGGGCTTGTTGTGGCCGCGTTGGGACTTGGGCGGAGTAGGGGCTACACCCACACCTACGCCTACGCCTAGGGTTGCGGGTTTCGGCGTCGTGTTGCTGTTGTTGTTGTTGTTGGGTGCCGCCATAGAATACAGTAACACCCACCAGCCACCACCTTACTTCTTCGCGCGAAATTGAAAATTGGAACCCCCAACACAACCAAGAGCAGCAACAGAACAAAAGCAAAGGATGCGCCACTCTCTTTATGCTTATGTCGTCGTTGCTTTTACGGCTCAGGTCCAGGAAGCACTTTCGTTCTGGGCTGCTCGCTTGCGTCATTGGGCCCGACCCAACCCAATTCTAGTTTCCAAGAAACCATTCATTTGTCAGATTTAAACCAACTAATTACCCAATTTTGTAATGTCATTTATAAATATACCTGAAATTCTAATAATAAAAATAATTAAATAAACTGATAAAACATTTTTTTCTGGTAAAATATTTATTTCAAATATTAAAATGGAGGCATTTAAAATTTTCAGTTTTAAAATTTTAATACTTTTCTAGTGGTGATTTATAAATTATAAATACTTTATTATGCTTAATTAATTGAATATATTTGAATATTAAGTATAAATAAATTTAAGTTTAATATTTAGTTGAATAATTAAATGAAAAATATATTTTTAACTTGACATAAGAGACCGTAATATATGTGTTATAATATATATATAGATATAGATATAGATATGATTACAAGAAAACGAAAATACGTGTAAAGGATATTATACTTAAAAAATAAGAATTTAAAATGATTATAAAGATGTAAAATATAAAACTTAGTTGTTTTTTTTTTTTGTTAATGGGCGATAAGAATACAAAAGAAGGGGGGAAAAGGGCTAAAACAATAAATGGACCTGCAAAAAACGTTATAACTGCAGCATATGCATCAAACATTGAAAATCATTCTCAAAATGGATCTCGATGCACTATAATGAAATTTGGGATAGAGTTCCCATCTTTGTTAAGAAATTGGCATAGTGGTTGGCCCCTTGAAGGATATGATGCAAGGGGGACAGATAAGCCAGAAGATCTAAAATGGCTGGAAAAATAGTGGTCAACTAATGTAAGGGGATGCATGAGAGGTTACAAGTAACAATTTCTAGAGATTGTGTTAAGCAAGTCACATGTATATGCCCTCAACTCCAAATTAGTTTGGTATATGGTTAACAATTCAGCGTGCAAGTTAAATAACATAATGTGGAAACCAATAATCCAAATGATAGATATTTATAATTTTTTTAATTTTTTGAATATTATATTTTAAATATAATTATATCAACTATTTATTTAAGCTGATTATAATCTAAGTAATCAAATTTAAGTAATAAAATAAACTTCTTAAAAATACTCTATATGAGTTTAAAGAGTAGATACCCATGTTGACCAATTAGGGAATACTGAAAATCTTATATATAAGTTAATACATCAGGAACGTTTATTCTCCTTATTCTCCTTATAAGAGAGAAACGAATGTTTCTAGGGAATTAAGATGATTTGGTTAAGAAAAATCACAAACCAATTGCTTTGATTTACTGAAAATTGTGTTGCGTTCTCCAATATGTCATCATGAATTTAGGTATTTATGTAATTTTAAAATTTTTGATGATATAATATAACATGATAGAAACATAAGGAATATAAAAGTAGAAAAACTCCAACAAATAATATCATAGTCTTTGTTAATATTAGATCATTAGGACTTGTTATGATTGACTTATAAAATGTCTTGAATTTTTTTGAATGAATATGTCATATTATATGTTATATGTGTTCTTTTTATTTTCATTATATGAACCTTATCTTGTTTTTGGAGGATATTAGGAGACATAGTAAAATTGTATGTGCCTCATTAACCTCACTCTTAATAGAAACCAATCGGGGAGTTCCGATGGAACTCTCCACCCTCGTGCCGCTGCCACGGCTATTGTAACAACAGTAGTAGTTGTTGTCGGACTTGCTCTAGGACCTCATACCGCTGTGTGCAATAGGTTAAAATTGAGAAATGAGAATGCTCTAACCGAATGTATCTTATGACATAAATCGCTCGATTCTAGAAGCGTTTTGGGATCTATTTCTGAAAGTTAAAGTGCAAGGAAATTCCTTGAAGAAATTGAGCAATTCTTTGCCAAAAATGAAAAGGTGGAGACGAGTAACCTTTTGGCTAAACTCATCTCTATGAAGTATAAAGGCAAAGGAAATATGAGGGAATACATTCTAATCTCACAGCAAAGTTCAAGTCACTCAAGTTGGAGTTTGGTGAAGACTTGATTGTGCAGTTAGTTTTGATCTTACTTCTTGTACACGACAATTCAAAGTGAGCTATAATACTCAGAAGGAGAAATGGTCCCTCAATGAAGTTATATCTCACTGTGTGCAAGAGGAAGAGAGGTTGCAGAGAGATAAGACTAAAAGTGCTCATTTTGCTTCGACCTCTCAAAATAAGAAAAGGAAGAACATTAAGGGTGTTGCAGGGAGGGTCTGCTCAACAAAAGAAACAAAAAAAATGAGGAATTTACCTACTACTTTTGTAAGAAGTCAGGACATATGAAGAAACAATGTCCTAAGTAAGCGGCCTGACGTGTAAAGAAAGGTAAATTTCTTGCTCTACTTTGTTCTGAATTTAATTTGACCTTTGTGCTTAAGGATACTTGGTGGGTGGATTCTAATGCTATTACTCACACAAGTGTGACTATGCAAAGTTACCTATGGAGTCGACCATCAAGTGATGATGAAAGATTCATTTTTGTAGTCGATGACAATAAAGTTGTAGTAGAGGCGATTGAAACTTTCATATTACAATTTAAAACTTGATTTCATTTGGATTTATTTTAGACTTTTGTTATGCCTTCTTTTAGGTGGAATTTAATTTCTATTTCTAACTTGGACAAATTTGGTTTTTCCTATTCTTTTGGAAATAATAAAGTTAGTCTCTACCAAAATTCACAATTTTGTTGGTTTTGGTTCTTTGATTGATAATATATACATGCTTGATGTTGTTAGTTCTCATAATGAAATACTGCAAATTGGTTCACAAGGTACAAAGCGAAAATTAATTAAGAATTTAGTCATCTTATGGCATAAGCGTTTAGGTCATATCTCTAAACAGAGAATTCAAAGACTTGTGTCAGATGAAATTCTTGAACCCATAGACTTGTCAAACTTTGAAGTTTGTGTTGAGTGCATCAAGGAAAAACGAACAAACATGAAAATTAGGTGCCGAAAGAGTTAAATATATCTTAGAAATAATACATACAGATATTTTGTGGTCCTTTTCCTATAGCTTCATGAAATGGATAACAATACTTTATTATGTTCATAAATGATTACTCTAGGTACGGTTACCTATATTTGATACATGAGAAGTCTCAATCCCTAAACGTTTTCAAGTCTTTCAAAGCTAAAGTTGAACTTCAACTTGGAAAGAAAATTAAAGCCATCAAATCTTATCATGGTGGTGAATACTATGGTAGATATGATAGATCAGGAGAACAACGTTTAGGGCCTTTTGCCCTTTTGCCCTTTTTCTCAAAAAGTGTGGAATTGTTCCACAATAAACCATGCTAGGCAAACCTAGCATGAACGATGTGGCAGAACGATGAAACCCGAACTCTTAAGGATATGGTGAGAAGTATGATTAATCATTTTTTTTTCAGAGTCACTCTAGGGAGAAGCTTTGAAGGTTGCAGTTTATATCCTTAATAGGGTGTCAACTAAAGTAGTTAACAAAATCCCTTATGAACTTGAAAAAAAGGCAACCATCAGCCACTTGCACATTTGGGGTTGTCCAATTGAAACACGACCTTATAGGCTACATGAAAGAAAATTGGATTCAAGAACAATTAGCTGTTATTTTGTTAGCTATGTTGAACGCTCTCGGGGTTATAAGTTTTATATTCCAATGTCAAGATCCTTTCTTAAAAGGGGAAATGTGAGATTTCTTGAGGAAGTTGAGTTTGAGAAGGAAGAGAACATAAGGAATGTTAACTTTGAGGAATAATCTATTAATGACATTGGTCAAGTCCTTGTACCTATTACTGTTCAAGAAACAACTTCGGTAATAAAAGACAATGTTAACATTGTTCCAAAACATGAATATGATGAGGTTCTCCCTCAAACACCTATAAAACAACCTCAACAAGTGTCAGTAAGGAGATCCATCAAAGAGAGGAAACATGCAATTTCAGATGACTACATTGTCTTTATCCAAGAACATGAAAGTGGCATTGGTTTAATAGAAGATGATCCAATAACTTCTATCAAGCTATGTAGAGTTCTAACTCTCAAAAATGGATTGATGTCATGAAAGATGAGATGAAGTCTATACAAGACAATGACGTTTGAGATCTCGTCGAATTACTAAAGGTGTGAAACCTATTGTTTGCAAATGGATATTTAAAACTAAAAAAGATTCTAAGGGTAATACCGAGATATATAAGGCTCATTTAGTTGCTAAAGGTTTTACTCAGAAGAAAGACATTGACTATAAAGAGACATTTTCTCTAGTATCTTCAAAGAATTCTTTTAAAACCCATAATGGCATTAGTAGCTCATTTTGATTTAGAGCTACATCAGATGGATATTAAGACCACATTTCTGAACGGTAACATTGACGAAATGATTTATATGTTACAACCTGAAAACTGTGTCAAATGACTCTAAGTCTATGGTATGCAAACTAAAGAAATCCATTTATGGCCTCAAACAGGCTTCCCATCAATGGTCTCACAAATTCCATCAAGTCATTACCTCATGTGGTTTCGAGGCAAATGTAGTTGACGATTGTGTATATCATAAGTTCAGTGGGAGTAAATACATATTCCTAGTATTATATGTCGACGAAATACTACTTGTTAGTAGTGAATAGACTTATTACATGAAACCAAGAGATTTCTAACGAAGAATTTTGAAATGAAAGATCTTGGGGAAGCTTCTTTTGTATAAGGTATTTAGATACCAAGAGATTGTTCTCAAGGTATCCTAAGGTTGTCACAAGAGAACCATATCAGCAAAGTTTTAGATAGATTCAGCATGAAAGATAGTAAACTAGGAGACACCCCGATAGTCAAGGGAGACAAATTTAGTCTCAAGCAGTGCCCCAACAATGACCTTGAAAGAAACGAGATGCAAAAGATTCTCTATGCCTCAGTAGTGGGGAGTCTAATGTACGCTCAAATTTGTACTCTTCCCAACATTGCTTTTGTGGTGGAAGTTTTGGATAGGTATTTAAGTGATCCTGGAATGCAACATTGGAAGACAATTAAACGCGTGATGCGTTACTTGAAGAGAACAAAAGGATACGTGCTCACTTATCGAAAGTCTAAAGGTTTGGAGATCATCAGGTACTCTGACTCCAATTTTGTTGGATGTCAAGATAGAAAATGCTCCATGTCTGGATACATCTACATGTTGGCTGGAGGAGCTATCTCTTGGAAGTTTGTTAAATAGACTATTATAGCCCCTTCAACCATAGCTGCAAATTTTGTGACTTGCTTTGAGGTATCCAACCATGGGATATGGCTGCGAAAGGCATTGAAAATCTAGTGTGACAATAATTCAGTAGTCCTTTACTCCAACAACAATAAAAGTTCTACAAAGTCAAAGTTCATCTTGGTTGTTAAAGAAATAGTTTAGAATAAACAAATTTCCATAGAACATATAGAAACAAGTTTCATGCTAGCCGATCTATTAATTAAAGGACTGATACCCAAGATCTTTCATGAGCACATTGTTCATATGGATATTATTCCTTAGGATACCTTAGTTCAGTGAGAGTCTGTATGTTTTATGTTTCACTTTGAACATTTCATTGTTTTTTGTTTTTTGCAAAATAAAGTTGATGCTTTATATTTACATTTTGAACTCGCTTATGTTTCCCTGTATGTAATAATTGTGTTACATTTAAAGAATTTGGATTGGTCTCACTAAAATTGAAAGAATGACCAATTGGAAATAGACATGTTGGAGATCACATTGCATGTAATTTTCATGTCACTCATCCATATTTGATCTATGTCATTAAGTATATTAATATGGTGATCATCATGATGTAATCACGCTTGTTTGTGATGAAAGTTGCAATGGTTCTATTGTTAATGTACAAGATGGACGAGATTGTATTAAGGAAAAGTCTAAAGATAAATAGCATACAGATGCGCATCTAAGGAATTTTGTAATATAATTGTTTCAAGAGAATATGAAGCTCAAGTGGGAGATTGTTAGAAATTTACAATTTCTTTTATTCTTTTGGACATTATATTTTAAATATAATTATATCAACTATTTATTTAAGATGATTATAATCCTAGGTGATCCAATTTAAGTAATCAAAATAGACTTCTTAAAAGGACTCAATATGGCCTTAATGAATGGATACTTATGTTGACCCATTAGAGAATAATGGAAACCCTATATGTAGATTAACACATCAGGAATGGTTACGGTCTCCAACACACCAAATCAAAATATGTTTTTTGTTCTCCCCATTAGAAGATAGAAACAAAGGTCCTTGGAAAAATTAAGGTGATTTTGTTGAGAAATACTACAACCAACTGCTCATGATTACTGAAGATTGTGTTGCACTCTCCAATATGTCATCATGGATCCAAGTATTTATACAAATTTAAAATCTTTGATGATCTAATATAATGTGATAAAGAACCAATAATTCAAACTCCATCTTATATTTTTGTATTGATTATCCATACAACTACCATCAACATTCACAATGGTAGGAGTATCATAGTCTTGACGTCACCAAACCCAACAATGTGATCTAAAAGGTTATTGAGGGACATTATTGCAATAGGTAAAAAAAAGTACAATATATTGTAATATTTATGACAGGTCAAGAAATATCCATAAAAAAAAATTAAGTATGAAGATATAATTGAAAATCACAATTTATTCTTAGGTTAAATAATACAAAATATTCAAAACTACAATTAATACTACATTTTGTGCATCATATGCATAATAAAGGTACTTTATGTGCAAAATTAGGATAATGAAGGCACTTTATGTGAATTTCTAGTAGCTTGTGTGCAAAACGAGGATAATGGGACACTTTATGTGCAATTCTAGCATCTTGTGTGCAAAATGAGGTCAACGAAGGCACATTATGTGCAATTTTAGCACCCCGTGTGCATAATGAGGATGATAATGACACTTCGGTGGAGGGCCTCCATGCATTGCATGCTACTAAACAAGAGATTAATAGTTTATATGAACACAAAGGAATACATTCATACTATGGTGAAAGACTAATCATTTGTTTTATAAAATATGGTATGTGCACATTCTATACTAAGGATTGTCAGGTATATCTTTGAATATATCTCATAATTTAAATGTTTGTGTATATTTTTCTAGTAGAAAGTATGTCCATCATTATTGAGATGTTGATGATATTTTGACTATGTGATTGATATTATTGAGAATGTTATACATGAGATTGGGAGTTTTGTAGATATAATAACTTCTTTTGAATTTTGTTTATTGTAGTTGTTGATTATGTTCTATATAACTGATTCATGAATATGATTATGTTGTATACTTGTATGTATGTGCATATGTTTTGCCTACATTTGCTTTTTGTTTTCTTCTATTCTCTATGTATGTAGTCTACTTTGCAAATGGACAAATATTGATTAAACGTTGATGCCATTATTGAGAACAGGACTAAATGGGTAAGTTACACCAAATAGTTAGGTGTTGATTGATACTATTGTCGAAACAATATCAAAATTATTAGATTTTCCTTTTATTTATAGTGTAAGAACTAACCTAGGTCAAATCTCTCAATGACACAATCATGCAATGCCTAACCTTGTCGAATAGAAATCAATTTGAATGCAAAATGAGGGGTTTGTATGTAAAATAGAATTATGCAGAAAATAAAATAGAATTGAAAACATAATTATGTAACACCAATTCAAGGATCTAATCATGTAGTTTTGTTACCACAGTTCACATAAGGATGCGAATTCATATCAACTAAAGATTCATTAGATAATTATCTAAAATTCATCCATACAAATTGATATCACAATCGCAATCCCTAATTAGCATGGATTCAAGCATATAATTGGTTGATTTTAGGTGATCAATCGATTACCTAACCTTGATTAGATTGAGATTAATTCAAGAATAGGACTAGATGGGTAAGTTACACCAAATAATTAGGTGTTGACCACCTGAGCACCCATTGCACTATACTTGTTCAGGATGGTGAATGGTCTTTATATCCCCCAAGGATTAGAGGAGCAAGTTTTAGGAAGACCGCTAGGAAGTTTATTATCCCCTTATTCTCCACCTCTTCATGGACTACAAACAAGGAAGGTTTTTCTCAAGTTTTCTTATTATAAGCAAATACAAAGAGCCAGTAGACTTTTGATAGCAATAAGGATTATAAGAGTGATAGTGACACTGATAATAGACAAAGTGATAGTAGTGCCAATGACTATCCTATCTATTCTTTTCTCCTTTATCCTACAAGTGTTTATGATGTATAATTTATGTTGATGTGATTAGGATAACACTTTATGTATGGTTGCATGTATGAACAAAATGATATGTATGTTAAAAAATATATAAAAAAAGTATGTCTAACTTTTTATACTATTAACAATAAAATGTATGTTTATCGTGTTAATCGTTTTAAGTTAAGTAAAAAATTAAAGTCTAAGTTCTCCCATATCACAAATGCTACCTCTAATTTTTAATGGATTTTGAAAATATGTATGCCACAATATGTCAATATTTTCTTTTAGTTAGTTTGGTATGATACTTTGCCTACTTTATAGACGACCCACTACAACATTAGCCATACTAACGCTTGCCTAAGGTGTGGAGTGCATCTTAAAACTCTTGATCATTGCCTTCGAGATTACCACATGTCCAAGCTAGTTTGGGCTCGATTTCAATTGGACCTTGGTGATTCTTCCACTTTGCAAGATAAGGCAATGGATTCTCAAAGTTGCTTATGAATACGACATCATGTTCTTGACTAAACTCTAATTCATCTGGAATATGTAGTTCCATTTTTTAGAATAAAGACTTTGTTCTCACTTGTGTTATTAATGTTATTTGCACTCCGGTGCATGATATAAATCAAACACTTTTCCTCTCTGCAAGAAGGCTAGTACCTCTCATATAGTTGTTTGGTCTCTCTTAACAATGATTTTGTGGCTTTAAATGTTGATGGTAGTGTCCTAGGTAACCCAAAATGAGCTAGGTTTGGTGACATTATTTGTGATAGTTTAGGTCAATGGGTTTATGGCTTTGCTAGATTCATTAGTAAGCATGATATTATCTATGTAGAGCTCAAGCGCATCTACAAAAGGGTTCCAAGTTGTGTGGAATCTAAGGTATTGGAAGGTTATAACTTTCTTTGATTCTGCATATGTAATATCATTGATTAATCAACCTAACCATCTTCACTTGTATGCAACTATCATTATAATCATTCAAGACCTTCTTAATTGTGATTGAGTTGTGCAACTTAATCATACTCTTAGAATTGAAAGTGACTCAAAGAAAGTTCAAAAGGGTGTCTAAGAGAGTTTAAAATGACTCTGTTGGACAAATCTCTCTCCCCATGTTAATATAAGGGGAGTTCAATATTTATGTGTTCAACATTTTTTTTTCTTTTTTTGTGTAAAAAAAAGAATTTTTAAAATTTTAAAATTTCAAGTTTATCTAAATATACGTTAAGATTTACTTAAAACTTATTAACTTTATAAAATTAAGATATCAAAACTTAAGTTTGTAAATAATTATAAAAACAAACATCAACTCGTTGAAAAGTTTTTGTGACAATTGTCCTAATAAAAAATAAAAATAGATTTGGATGATCTCATATTAGAAACAAGCATGATATTTTTTTTTACGACCATGGTAATCTTGTGTTAAAAATAAAAATACATAAAAAATAAGAGTTTAATAAACATATATGGTTAATATAAAAAAATTACATTATTAAACAATTAAAAATTCTATTGAGTATAATTTTAAGATAATTATTATAAAGTTAATAAATTTATTAAAGCATATTCAATGAAAACTGTTTAGTTACATATTAACAATTCATTTTATTTTTTAAGTGTGTCAATATATATTATCTTAATTTTAAACAACTAAATCAATTTTTACTCAAATGTGAGTTTTATCAACAAGTTATTTAACTCCTAAATATTTTCTCTCTTCAATATTTTATATTCTCTTTCTTATATGTATATACATATAAAATAGTTGTTTATATAAATAAATTTCTTCGATTTTAAGCAACCAAAAATTATATATTACATGCTAAAATTATTTTTAAGTAGCTCATATAATATGGATAAGTAACACTCATTAGATATATTCTCATACAAATAGATTGTGGTTAGATGAGTGTAATTTTTTTATATTGAAATAATATATTATTTATTTAAAATCTAATGAGTAAATCTTATATAAATAAAAATAGCTCTTATTATAACTATTTTTATATTTTTTATCCTTATAACATGAGATTATTATATTCCTTGTAAAAAAGTCAAAATCTTTAAAAGGAATCATGATTTTTTCATACTTAATTTCGTACATTTAATTTCTAATTTTTTTTTATCTATCTCTTGTTTTTTCCCCTCTTTTTATTTATTTTTATCATTTATTTATTACATTGATGACTTTTGACATCTTTATTTATGAAAAAACAAATTGAGATGTATTAAGCATACCATAGTTTTAACGACAAGTTATACAATATTATTTATTATATTTTTTTTATTAAAGATAACATCTCCCGAGTGAAAATGTTTACCCCAAATCCCAACTGATGTGTGAAGTCTACGGGTTGACTTTGGTTACCTTACGTTAGGTGTTCCATATATGGATTTCATGTCGGCAAGGCTAAATAATAATTAGGTAGAAAAACATGGTCTTGTGTTAAATCTATTACCCGCCACTCACTCTCATACTGTCTCTCTCGTCTTATCCAACCAACTCATTTCAGATTCACTCTCTCTCTCTCTCTCCACAACAAGATGGAGGGTCTGATCAAGGGCTTGGTCGACGTGGCTATCGACGCCGTCCATCACAACGATCAGGATCAGCACCGCGACGATCGCTCCTGGGCCGACCTCGTCTCCGGCCACGATCAAGATCACGATCAGGATCAGGTTCCCATCTCCATTCTCATTCTACTGTGCCAATTCAACACTCCCATTTTTTCAACTTTTATTTTTTGCAGGATCACGGGCCATTACCATCTTTCATGTTTCATTTTTTGCAGGATCACCCGCGTTCCCCTCCTCCTCGTCATCACCACCAGCAGCAACAGTGGTCCAAATCACCCCACAAGGTCACATTTCTTCATCTCTATTCTCAACCACCCCGATAAAAACAAAATTTAATCTTTTTCATTCATGTTATGATCATTACAGGAGGAACAGTGGCCAGAGGATAGTCACACTTACAGGCCTTCCAACAGACCTCATCAGGTTAACGTCAATGTCAATCACTTGTTCTCTTTCTTAAATACAATACTCTTCTCAATATATACCTCCTAACCTAAACTATTCATGTAACCACTCTTATTCTATATTATTCAGGAACAATACCTTCCTCATCACGATCAGTACCAATCAGAAAGTTTCAACACTTCCAACACACCTCACAAGGTACTCCGTCTCTCTAACGTTGCAATCTTAAACACTTTGAACAAATATATGACATGGGAAAAGCTTAGCTTCCCTTGGCTTTGAAGTTTCTAAATTATGCGTTTGCTTATCTCGAGAGATCATCACTAAATGTTTTGAGTTTTGAAATGTATTATAGCTGAAACCTAACTTTGTTCATCTAGCAATAGCAACATTGTTGTTGGTTTCGTTGTTACCTTGATGTGGTAGATTACCAGGTCATTTTTCCTAGTGACAGATTACTCATAATGGTACTTAATATACAATGAAGTTGTGGTATAAGAGTTGCATTTTGATACTGCATGGCTTGTGCTCAATTTGAACAATTTCCAAACTCTTATGGTCATCCTGCTGACACTTGCTTTGATTCAGATCTATCTCAGTCTCTGTGCATACACTTTAAGATTCTTGTTGGAGAAAAACAGAAGAAATATATTTATTTTTTTTCAATTTATGTACAAGATAAATGTTCTACTGATCAGGTAGTTGAGAACCTGGCTTCGTGAGAGCCTGTTGACATTGAAAATGTTGGGAAAGTTTGGTTATTGGATACTCTTTTTCTTCTTTCAATGTGATGCAGTATGTAATAGGGAGAATTTTTCTGTCAAAATTGAACTATTTTGGTGAGATTCAACTTTTACTTTTGCAGCAGAATGAAGATCAAGATGGATGGCAGACTGTTGGCAAACCTTCAAGGCGGACTCCCAAGGTTTATCTTTTAATTTTAATCCATATGTCAAATGAAAAACTCATTCTGCTTTTTCAGTGTTCTGTATCATTTTAAACAAATTGTATTATGTTAATATTGCTGTTAAATATATATCTTCTTTGAATTCTACAATATGTTAACTTTGTTACTGAAATTGTTGTCTAATCAGTTCTGAATGTTTTCTGCTCCGTCCCTGTCTGAATCTGAATGATGGATCTTACCAACTTGATGTAGGTTCCAAAGAAAAACTGGCACTGCTATAAACGACCAGCGGATGAGCAAGAATACTCTAATGACGTTGAAGTTGGTGCTGGTGTGGAACCCTCAGAAGATGAACTTGCTGATCTGTCAAGAGCTTGTGAAAAACTCTGGGATCTTGATTTAAATCGTTTGACACCTGGCAAAGACTATGAAATTGACTGTGGCGAAGGGAAAAAGGTTTACCAAAAGGACGATATGGCTCAGGGGAGCTTGTTTACTTTGGTTAGTGATGATGTATTCAGAAGGCCTACTTTTGCTCGTTTTCTATCACTTTTAGATAATTACAATCCACATCAAGGATGTAAGGAAGTAGTCACATCTGAAGAGAGACAAGAGCAAGCTTCTTTCATAGAAGAAATCAGTAGAACAGCTCCAATTAAATATCTTCACAAGTATCTTGCATCCAAGGGAATTGCATCAGGGAGTTACCAAGATTTCAAAAGAATGATGACCAATCTGTGGTTTGACCTTTATGGCCGTGGTGGCACTTCTGGTTCCTCTTCTGCTTTTGAACATGTTTTTGTCGGAGAAATCAAACAAAGCGGAGAAGTTTCTGGCTTTCATAACTGGCTGCAGGTGTGACATCTTATTTTTCTTTTTGTTTGTTTGTAAATCTATTAACAATTCAAGCCAAATTGAAGGTGTATTAGCTTAGGATGTTGGAAGTCATATTTGGTGCTCTTTTCAACCACCATTCTGTTATTACCAGTCTCATTGGCTAGCCAATTACTATATTGCATTATTGTGGATTAGTTTGCCGTTGTGCAGTCTAGTGTTATTGTAAACAAAGCTCCTTGTAGAATAACTTCAAAGTTGATGTTGCCAAGAGTACTTTGCAGTAGTCTCATTTAGTCAATAATTTGCCCAGTGGTATGCTATATCTACTTGTACCCAATTCAGGCCAGCTAGTTTATTTCTTATTTTATCTTTTGGCCATAACTTTTTGTAATGCTTCTTTCCAAAAAATATTCTATCTTGTTATTTGTGAAGTCGATAATCTATTAATTGAGTAGATGAGGGCTTGCACAGATATATTTTGTTTCTTTAATTTGTAATTTGAACTTATCTCGTCATTATGTGACATTTTTTTATATCATTTGTTGATGTATTTTGGCAGTTTTACCTTGAAGAGGAAAAGGGGAGAGTTGATTATCAAGGCTATATTTTCCCCCGTCGAAGGGGACAAATTGTGAGTAACTATTTGTTAAACTTATTTCATTGGCAAATATTCCAAGCACAGAAATAAAAATTGGTGCACTAAACACAGGAAAGTAAGAAACTCATGCATTAGCTAGACATCAAAGCACGTTGAAAATATTTTTCATCAACAACAAATTATTTTTCCTAAAGCAGTGAGAGCCTTAATTATAAATTTTCATTCATAGTTTTGCTTCATTACAAAAAATTCTTTTACTTAGCTCGGTTGAGTTAGTTTGTAGGTAAACATTTGTTATACATTATGCTGTAACCACCTCATTTTTAATGTTCTCTTCTACCGTAACTTGCAGCCTGACTCTGAAACCCAGCTTCTGACTATTCAGTTTGAATGGAATGGTGTTCTGAAATCTGTATCAAGCACTTTGGTTGGAGTGAGCCCTGAATTTGAAATTGCTTTGTATACCTTGTGTTTCTATGTTGGCGGGGAGGATAACCACATTCAGCTTGGTCCATATGCAGTTAATATCAAGTGCTATCATTTAGGCAATCGAATTGGATCTGTTTTCCCCATTGCAGATTCTTGATTTTTCAGTTTCCAGCAATGATAGTAGTTGTTCCCAATGAAATCGTTTGTAATGCATACTTGAGAACTTGTAGTTCATGGTTGTAAAGACAACAGTATCAAATGAATATTTACAGAAGTACATGCATTTGGTGGCTCTTTTATCTTGGATAAAGATAAATTCTTGTAGAACAATTCAGCCCTCAACGATATGCTATTATATTTATGTGTTATTATTAAAATCTTTGCTGGTTTGTGTAAGCTTAGAGGGGGATACATGCAGGATACATTGTGATACAGCCACGGATCATCCAAAGTTCCTTTTCTTGGATACGTCCAACAACTTTTTGAGTTGTGCTCTCTACCATCAATGACGACAATATCTAGGAAAGTCTCGAGATATTTTCTGAAAAGTGTTCGTGCCAAATTCTCAAAATTCCAAATATTTTGCTGAATTGATTTTAGTTCCAAACATTTCATCTTGCACTTCGTGGCTAAATTTATCGGTATTGCTCATCTTTACTTTAAAAAAGTAAAAATAAAAAATAAAAATTGCCTTCTTGCTCTGTAGGAACTGCATAAACTTATGCGCAAACCCCCATCCTTCCATTAATTTTATTACCATGTTGAATGACTTGCATAACTAGAGCTTATAAGTCATAACACTGATACTTTCAATTCATTAACCCACCTATGTACAGCAACAACCATTGCTAAGTTATTGGATTAGTAAATTGTGTAAAATCAAGGGTGATTAAATGAAGGATTTCACTTGGTTTGAAGCAGGAGTAGACGTATAGCTAGCGAAGTACCACAAGTAAGAGGGTGTACCTCACCGTATAGCTAGTTGTCAATATGAGCAGCATGTGCCACGAGTGTGGAAACAGGTAAAATAAGTATTGTGCATAAGATGGAGTTTTTTTTTTATCATGATAATTAAAATTAGATTCTCTTTTTAAGAAAGGGACTTTGACCAAAAAGTTAGGTTCCACGTACCCATAGCCATAAACATGCATTTACCCAATCAGAATGGTTCCTCACCCTTTGTCCATACAAAAAAGAAGAATTGAAATGGCTTGTTCTGAAAGTGAGAGATTCCCTCTATTTTGGACTACTTTGGATAGAAATCTTATGAAATCGGTGAATTTCACCACGAGGGACTTTACATAGCTGTCTATTTTCATAATCTCGAAGTAGCTAATGCTAGAAAAAACCAATTTTCAAACTAAACGTTGATGGCTTCTATCATGTTTTGTTGATTTGCAAATCTTAAATTGTTAATTTCTGACGTAAAAACTGAGGCCAACTTTTTTTCCTTGTAATACTCTTTTAGTTGGGAGAAGAAATGCGACAAACGTAAAGATAAGGTTCTATTTCCTCCACAAATATTTCCTATGAATTACGTGCACACACAGAGCTCATCTAAATAACCATAGAGAACAAAATATCAAAAATCAAGTATTTTGGAAGATTGTGAAGCATCTATTTCTGAAACAAGACCAACTTGCACAATTTCTCAATCAAACTTGAATACTTCCACGTTCCATCTGATGCCGATGCATTATAGCCGACAATAAACCTCAGTTAACCATGTTCTTCTAACCTGGATGTCTGTCCCCTAATAATATCATTTGTTTAGGCAGTTATAGTAACCCCATACTATGCTGTTACTTTTGCGACCATTACCATAGGACCACACTGACCAAATTTATAAGCAATGCAAACTTTTGTTTTGTTTTATTTTTGGTCTGTAAGTGGGGGGATAGCGGGGGGAAGTGGAGAGAGTTTTGCTGGCTACTCCTTCTGCATGTCCCAACTCTTAGGAAAAGCGGTGCAAGCATTCCAACAACATTAAGTTTTCCACGCATTCATGCATTCAACACATTATAACCGCTGGATGAAGATTAGACTATTGAAATTTCAAATGTGTTTTAAGTTGATTGATCGATATAAAATATAAGTTATCTGAAGTGAATGGTTCTAATGGACTATACATAATATCTCATTACCACCTAAGTTTATCTATGAGATGCATGAATTCTAATTTTTGTTTATTAACTCTTCTATTTAAAAGGCTTTGAAATAGACATAAACCTATTACATTGGTGAGCATGACCTACTCAAACACCTTTTGAATTGGAAATGAAATGGTATAACTCTCCTCCCTAAGATTTAGGGTTAGAATAAACTCAATGTATATTTAAGAGAAGCGGCTCACTGCGTTACTACACGTGGGTAGCATGGAATCTAATATAGGTCTAATGAAAATCTCATTTAAAAAGATATAAACCAATCTATCTATCTATATAAAAGGGACATGAACCTTAAATTCGGTTGATTTATTAAGTTATAATAACTATCAAGTTCTGCTTAACTAAAGCAGTCTTGCAAACTCTAGAATCCACAAGGTCTTATGTATTAACTTTGTTACCATTATTATATTTTCCTAAATCATATCCACATATCAAATTCAAAGGAGCTCGAATATCATGTAAATAATCAATTCACCAAAATTCCTCTGCAATCATGAAAACTTCCGTGTGATTATCCGTTGTTACTATCTTTTTAATCAATCAGATAATGGGTAAGGAGCACAAAGGCTTTGTCAGCAAGATTAATAGCGTGTTTGGATTTGCAACTGGCACTGCATAAGTGCGTTAAATCGAAGCAACAAAGAGTTGCTTCTGCATCTTCTAAGTGATTCGACGTGAACAGGTGGATCCTGATGTAAATCCAAACACACCGTAAACAATTAGTAATCCATAAAAGTGCAGCATATTAGCAATAGAGAATCTCATAATCATTTTAATTCTTCCTGCAAGGCGTCATATTTTGGACGTTTTCAAACCAAATAATTGCAAGTGTGCGGTAGGTATCAGGAAAATTGTTGCCAAATGACAAAAAATACTACTCATCCACATTCAATGGGTATACATTATTGGTCAACATTAAAACTCTTTTAATGCCCTTCAATCAAATGCATAAGTTAACATCTGAAATGGTATGAAAATTGAGTAATTATCAAAAACACGCGGAAAGAACGGTCCAAGACTAATGAAACCATAGACTTGCTCTGAACCACAGGTTTTCCCAACTAAATGAACATTCAACATTTCTTATCTTGAGCAAGGTGAACCAGAACCAAGAAAATATTGAAATTATGAGACATTTTCATCCACGAAAACCCAGTTTCCAGGAAAAGGCAGAAGACAGAAAGCAGTGACAAGCTAGTTCATTTGGTGGGGTTTGTCTTATGGCGGCAATACAAAGCCACTCATCAATTATCACGCGAACCAACATGTTAATATCGCAGAAAAAGAAATAATTAACCATTCCATTTTGGCACATTCAATTTTGGCTTTGCTGTTAAAAGCTGTTTGCAACTGCTATCCAAGAATTAATTTCAATAATTTACATCACAGATGGGAATTTTTTTTTTTTTTTACAATTTCAGCTGATTCTTTAAATTCATTTTAGATTCAAGCAAAACAAACGTTTATTAAGGCAAACTATTCTACCTCAAATCAATGAAATGAATTTAGCAAAACGTCTACGCAATATTGGAGTAGGCACAAAGTCACATATTGGGACAAGGGTCTTCCAAGCATAACACCTTCGATTGAATTAAATGACAATTAATTCAAAATGTCAATATGATTGCACAGCCTCAAGAAATGTCATTTCTTGATGGCAGAAATTTGCACTGGACAGACTGAGGATCAAACGTTAAAAACTATAGGCTAATAACCGTTATAAACTGAGACTCATACGTTTTGAGTTAGATAAGAATGGAAGAGGTGGAAACACGTAAGCAAGGGTCAAACAGAACAGACTAGTTTTGATTTTTTGCACTTTTTCCACTTTTCAATTAGAGCCCACAAATGTTGTCCACTTCAAGTCCCCAACCCGAGTTCCTTCTTATAAATACACGCATACAACCTTGAGCAATTCCTACACATCCTTCCTCCATCCTCAAAATATGGCTCTTACACTTCGTTCTTCAATTTCTTTTATTAATCAGAAGGAAACCAAAGTCCTTAAAACTTCTGATGATGTCCCTGCGACAATTAGTTTTGCAAAATTTAAGCCATCGTTTCGTCTCCGTGCAAAAAACTCCATGCAAGAAGCACATCACACTCGCGAGAACAGCTTCAATGAAGCAAGGAGGAACGAGAAATGGGAGAAGGTGCATGCTCCATCGGTTGCTCATAACCACAATGATTCTAAGAGAGTGCCTGTGTTTGTGATGCTGCCACTGGACACGGTAACAATGGGAGGAAGCTTGAATAAGCCTAGAGCAATGAACGCGAGTTTGATGGCCCTGAAGAGTGCAGGAGTTGAAGGGGTAATGGTGGATGTTTGGTGGGGTTTGGTGGAAAAAGATGGGCCCTTGAAGTACAACTGGGAACCCTATGCTGAGCTTGTGCAGATGGTGCAAATGCATGGTTTGAAGCTTCAAGTTGTTATGTCTTTCCATCAATGTGGGGGGAATGTTGGAGACACTTGCAGGTATGAGAGTACATGTTTTACGTTACTTGTGAAAGTTTTTTTGATTAATTTTGCCCCTTGTTGGAAATTGAAGTAGTCAGCAACAGGAAAGTAAAATATATTTAAATAAAAGGAAGCGCGACAGTTATATTCTCAAATCTCAAATATGGTAGATGATAATGATTTGAGCTAATTGATTATGCTAGGAGCTGGTACAATTAATTGTTTATTTTGCATGTTTTTTTGCAGCATTCCTCTACCACCGTGGGTGCTGGAAGAAATCAGTAAGAACCCTGACTTGGTTTACACAGACAGATCAGGGAGGAGGAATCCTGAGTACATCTCCTTGGGTTGTGATTCAGTTCCTGTTCTAAGAGGAAGGACTCCCCTCCAAGTATACGCTGACTACATGAGAAGCTTTCGTGACAGATTCACAGATTACTTGGGCAGTGTTATCGTGGTAAGTAATTCAGCAACTAATGTTACAAACTGTTATACGTGAACACTGCAGATATAAAGTACACAAACGGCAGCATAATAAGATTATTAAATTATGTTTATATTATTAAGTATTTGTGTCTTGACACCAATATCCAATACCGATGTGGTCCACTCCTTAAAATGCGTGTTCCATGCGCAACAAATTTGGAGTCAGGGGACAAACAAATACACTAAAAGTTCAGCTGTAACTTTGAGCTAGCAGAGCAATGAACATTGTCTTCTTAAGTACATCAACCGTACAAACAAAAAAATATTTGGGCCTATCCAGAATCCAGATGGTATACTAATCAAACTAAGGTATTTGTTAAAGTAGGCAGTTTATTTAAAGAAAAGTGATTGTCAACGCATTTTCAAACATTTTTAAACCCTTTAAGATTAGTTAAAATTTATTAAAAATAACAAAATTATACTAATCACTTTTTATTTAATAAATCTCATATATAATTTTATAATTTTTAATAAATTTTAATCAATAATGAATAATTTATTGTTACAAGGAGTAACAGTTCACTAATATAAATTAAGGCTTTGGTTAGTAGGATTTATAATAGGAATTTGAAACTTGATGCCTGATATATTGTCATTTCGGCGTATTCTTCTCCATCCCTCTGCATTGAACGAAATTTGAAATTATAAGATCAATACTTCTGCAGGAAATACAAGTGGGGATGGGTCCATGTGGAGAGCTGAGATATCCATCTTATCCAGAAAGCAATGGAACTTGGAGGTTTCCGGGAATCGGAGAATTCCAATGTTATGACAAGGTATGAAAAAAGCATTAATTTAACTCATTTGTGTTCATTAATCCAAAAGCGTGGTTGTATTGGCAATGTTTCATAACCATTGGTCTCTATTGACTTATCACAGAAGATAGAATTTTTTTTTTTTTAAATATCTATGGACTAAAATGACTTGTTTGTCATGCAGTATATGAAAGCGTCCTTAGCAGCAGCAGCCGCAGACATTGGAAAGAAAGAATGGGGAGTAGGTGGACCCCATGATTCTGGGCAGTACAATCAATTCCCCGAGGATACTGGATTTTTCAAAAGGGAAGGGGCATGGAACTCTGAATATGGACGGTTCTTTCTGGAATGGTACTCCAGTAAATTGCTGGAGCACGGTGAGAGGATCCTCATATCTGCCAAAGGAATATTCCAAACATCTGGGCTGAAACTATCAGGGAAAGTTGCTGGAATCCATTGGCATTACAGAGCAAGGTCGCACGCAGCTGAACTAACTGCTGGCTACTATAACACACGAAATAATGATGGATATCTGCCTATAGCCAGAATGCTGGCAAAGCATGGAGTTGTCTTCAATTTCACCTGCATGGAAATGAAGGACAGAGAGCAGCCTGATTTTGCTAACTGCTCACCCGAAGGGTTAGTTCACCAGGTAAAGACAGCAACAACAACAGCTAGAGCAGAACTTGCTGGGGAAAATGCACTGGAGAGATATGATGCAGATGCATATGCACAAGTTTTGTCAACAAGTAAGTCTGACTCCGGCAGCGGATTGGCTGCATTCACATATCTAAGAATGAATAAGAGGTTGTTTGAAGGTGATAACTGGCGGCACCTGGTGGATTTTGTAAGAAGCATGGCTGAGGGTGGTCGGAGAGTGAGACTTCCAGAGTCTGATTCCCATGGGAGTGATCTTTATGTTGGGCACATCAAAGGAACTAAGGAGAAGCACACACAAAAGGCTGCTCTTGTGTAAAAGGATATATTAGCAAGCTCAGGCATCTTGGTATATAGTTAAAGGCATCATAAGTTATTTTTTATAGGAAAAGGGAAGCTAAAGAAAAGAGGATAAATGATATAGAATTATGATGTGTATACACAGAATAATGGTATATGCCATTCCAAAACCTGAGATGATCCAGAAGATATTATTTTATTTCATATTATTGTATATAACTCCAACTACAATGGAGAAAAATACTTTATCTGCTGACGTTATAAACCCAATAATACTGATATATTGGACTCTATTCAGTATTTGCCACTTGTAATTTGATTAGTTAATCCCCAAAAAACATCAACATAAACTCACTAATGTCATCGGTTTCTCTCATTCTGTAACACATCTACATAAACTAACTAATCTCACTTGTTTCTCTCATTCTTAACATCTGTATAAACTAAGGAAACGTCAAAGTGTTCAAAGAGAAAAATCTCCCAATAGCCAATATTATTTGAACATTATTGTCGTCTTTTAAGATTCAATCCCTGACAATCTTTGCTACAACAAAGATAACATTACGCCAAGAAGAAACCAGTAAAATAGCGAGAGTTTAACATAGGGGGAGGAGAAAAACCGCTTTCTAACTATTCAGGAAACAATTCAAAATTAGTCATCAACATATTTGGGAAGATATCAGATTAATCCTAGGAAAAAATATGACATTATGTTATGAAAATTTTGTATCTAACCCTCCCTTAATAGATTTTTACAAATTTTAATAGCACAAAATCTATTTAATGTCAATGAAGAACAAAAAAAAAAAAAAAGACATAACTTTTGCAGGGTCTTGTCACGTGAAAATCTCACATCAAAGAATCCATCTGAGGTATAATAACTGCACCACCCATTGATGCAAAAGAATTGCTAGTCGAAATCATTAATCTGAGGTTTAAATGGAGGAATACATAATTTTTTGAGATTTAAATGGTTACGTGTTGCTAACTAAGAGGATACGGTCGGTCCTATTGAAAAGAGAGAAACACAGCTATTTTTATTTCTTTGAATATAAGTAGTAAATCTTAATATAACAAAATTTGCATCTCTTTCTCTGTTAAATTAAGAGTAATCCATGAAAAGGAACAACAGCAGAAAGAGTACTTGAAGCATTTTAGGTAAACAACCTTGCTAAACTGAAATAGAGATAATTGAAAAGCGTAACATAAGGAAGGTGCAGTGTAGAAGAAAGATTGATAGGGGAAAGGGTGCAGGGTTAAAGAAAAAGAATTGAAAGAAAGAGATAGTTGAATCAAGAATGGTCGGGAGGGTTTCCGCGACGGAGATCTTGGATTAGGTGAGAGAGCTCCTTGCGAGATGACTCTCTGCCAAACATGAAGCCATACCTAAGTGGAGCAGAGCAGAGGAAGGAATGAATTAGAGTGAATTAAGAGAAAGAATGAATTGAATTATTACCAGAATGAAATGGCCGAGAAAACACCAGCAGTCGCAATAGTCTGAACCAGAGTCAGCCTCTTCTCCATTCCCTTTTCTTTTCTTTTTTAGTCACCTCACCTCTTCTTCAATCCACTCTTCTTAGTTAACACATCAATCTAACACCATTCTTCAACCTGGGCCTTCAACATCTCAAGGCCCAACTTCATTTTTGAACCTTAATTTGCATATCAAAATCAATCACTTTACTTTATATGTAAGGTTAAACTTTATTAATAAAAGAATATCTTTATTTTTATTTTTAATTTTATAGTTACTATAAAATTAATAAACTTATTATCTTTATCGATTTATTATTAAATATCGTATAAAAGTTATTCATATTATCAATAAGATATACACTACGTCAATTCAAAAGAAATATGTTTGGAGTGATAAAACATTTTTTTATAAATATATTATCCTCTATTTTTAATTATTTTAAATATTTATATATTATTTTCAAGTGAATATTTTATATTCATTTAATTGTATTTTTTATCTTTCAGGTACTGTATATAATTTTAAATCTTTCATGTTTTAATTACATGAATTAAGTCTTTTAAATATCATAATTATATAATTTTAGTTATTTTATTAATTTTTTATTAAATATTTAACGAATTTTATGTATGTAATCCTTAATGATGATGTATCAATTATCTACCCATTAAAATATTTGACATGTATTAGTTACTGTATTATTGTGAGTAAAATTTATTAAATATTTAATAAAATATTATAAAAAGATTATTACCTAATTTGTACGATTAAGACGTGAGAGAATAAAATCAGTTACCCGCCCAAAACTACCGTTAAACCTTTTTATATTTTACTATTACGAAGAATATAAGAAAAACGCTTATAAAGTAGCTGATAGTTTTACAAAGTTGAATTTATCTATTCAGTTTCGGTATAAGATTTTTAAAGTGACCCCTGATTTCATAAGTTTGCTTATTTTTTTCCATGGATTTTAATCACTTTTATCTCCTGTATCCCATAAAATAATATGTTATTTTCATTATTCCTTTAATTTTATGAAAATAAAAATAAGATTAATTTTAATAATTATTTATTAATTTATGTTATTTTGAGAAAAAAAATACCTTTCAAATCAAGTGTAAACTAAATTTATCGCAGGGTACTATTAGTTTTACTAATAACTACATTTTGTTTCTTATGTTTATACTCCATTGCCTTTATAAAAAGATTTATCTTAAATATATTTTTTTAATTCTTAAAAATATGAACCTTCCTGTCTTAAATATTTTTTATCCCTGAAAAAAAATTATAATTCAATTATTTAGTCTCATTAACTTACTAATACTAATTTAACAACTAAAGCAAGAAATATTTATTCATGGAAAAAGATATTTTAAAATCACAATTTGTCACTATGAATAAATTAACATCATTATTCAATTAAAAATATACATATAACTTTTTAAGCAAGAAAAATAACTAACTTGCAGAACCAAGTATAATATAAAATCTTCAAAGAAATTTTGTTAATATAATTTTACCAAATGAAAATGTCAAATTACATGATTTTTCTTTATTTAATGCTCATTTGTTTAAATTTAAAAGAATTTTTTAAGAATATATAAAAACAATAATTTATTTTTTAGAGATTTTATGAAAATAAAACATTACCATTTATTTGAAGATAAATATAAAGAACAGTTTTATTTAAAAAAATAATTATAATTACAATTTTTTAGAAGTTACTAAAAAAACTATTCAAACTTTAATGTTTCTCAAAAGATTAACACAGTTGAAAATTTTTAAAACAAATAAAAGTTTTTATGCAAAATAAAAAAATTCTTATTATCTATAAAAGAAATTATATAAAAATGTTAAAAAGAAAATTAAATGAAAATATCATTAAGCTAAATTACACCTACTCCCTGAACTTTGCCGATATGATACTTGACCTTATTCCTTAATTATGAGAAAACAACCCTATATCCCAGTTCACATATTGATTAGGGTGGGTTAAAGCATCTTAATGGAATATTTTATACTTTTTTTTTGGCAGACCACCGCAAAAGTGAAAATGGGTTAATTCCTTCGTTGTTAGTGGATGATTCCTTCAAAAAAAAAAAAATTGTTTGAGGTTCATTGCCCAATGTTTAATTACAAGAAAATACAGTAACAATTTTCTTCTTTAGCCGCCAACATGACAAGTGCAGCATTATTTTCTTTTTTCTAGATAGAATGCCTTCAATTTGTAGCTTATAGTTATAAGTCACATGGTGCAGCCACGGTGCATTTGGCTCGCAAAGTCCAAGTAGTATTTTTGTTAGTGTAAATAATTATATTAAATATTCATATAATATGACATTTTTAACGTAAATTCATAATATCTAACAACAATTTCATTTTTATGAGATAAAATTTATATCAAATAGCAATCCTAATGACATTTTTTATAGTGTCTAACACAACCAATGTTTTTGAACTTCACTCGATCTGGAAGTTGTTGCGTTGTGGCGGAGTAAATGCATGGGGTAGGGTTGAGCTTCTCATGTAGAACAACGATAATTGTAAAATTGGATGGATAATTAACGCTTTTTTCCATTTTTGAAAAAAGTCAAGAGGTTTAGTATTATAATTCATACATGGTCACAAAGCTAAACGCTTTTCGTTACAGCATCTTCCCGCACACGTGAGATGTTAAATATTCATTTTTTACATAGTGGCAACTGTGATGCACTATTGGCTTCATGTGGGCAAACGCCAAAAGGTTGTAATTAAGGAAATGGGAAAAGTGTAAGAGAAGCGTGGTCCATCTCCTACTTCAACTGCATAAATGTTTCCCATCTGTGATCTTCCCATCTGTCTATTTCCACTTCCAAGTCCCACGTTCTCATTACTTTACATTGTGGATGACAACAATGCTGCCATGTCAATGACGTTTGCATCATGCTATTCTTTCATTTGGATAACAAATAAGAAACTAAAATAAATAAATAACAATATCTTTTTTTAATTAAAATGAAATTTATTGGTAAAGTCTAATTTATTTAGTTAAATATAATAAACTTTTCGATACAGTCTTCTTCTTTATATATAAAAAAAATTAAATGTTACCTTATTCTCCTACAAATTTTCTACTGACAAGCCACCTATATAGATTATTTAATATTTTAACCATTCAAGTCAAGGTCGGTGTGCCTCTTCGATACAATCTAATTTATTAAATGTGGAGTAATCTTTTTTCTTTAAAAAAAGCGAATCATTCGTTTAATTAACGTCCACGGATCCCCAACCAATCATAGCTAGACTAATAGGAATAATAGTATTGTACTGATTTCGACATGACTTTATTGATTAAGGCTCTAATTTTCTAATGATAATAGTATTGTAATAAGTGATATGATGTAGGAATAAGAAGAGAAAAATAAACAACAAGTATTACCGTAAAAAGTTAAAAGGGTTTGGTTAGACGTTAGACAATGAAAATCTTCACACGCAGCGCCAACACCAGCTGTTGTTCGAAGGTGGTATCATATCCAACAGAAGTAGACTTTTCAACTGTATACGTGTGTTGAACAGTGGAGAAAATTGAAAAGTTGACACTTGACACATCACGCATCCATGAAAATAAATTCTTCGTCTTTCTTTAAAGTATTTTAACTTCATTTTACAAAACATTTTATATTTCTATTTTTAATTATAAAAATATCATCTACTTTAACTCTATTTTTTATTATTTCTATTTCAATATTTTTTCTACAAACTTTGTATAGGAATATTTTAATCAGTAAAATTTAAATACTTTTTTTTTCTAATTTAACTTGGGTAAAAAAAATTCAGTTAGTCCTGCTATTCCTTATGGGAATGACTTTCTTTTCTAAATATTATTACATTGGCCTTGTGCCCTTATATAGAAGTAAAGAATAATTTTATTAATTGAAGATTTTCTACAATCGCGTCTAAACTCTATTAAAAGCCAATAGTTGACAAAGTGAAGAAGGACTTGGTTTGGTTTGAACTGGGCCAAACAAACCAGATAGAAAAATCCCCAAAACTGACTTTCAAGATTGACCATAACAACTGGATGGTGGTAAATACAAAGATGATCTAATCAAAACTTACGTTAAACTGCTAAGTTCATTTCCCATAAGTCCTTGATCCTCCAAAAAATAATAAAACTCACTATTTACTTTTTCGGGGCAATTTAGACCGAGATGAGGAGGATTCAGCAATTTCTTGAGAAGATTCTGAATATTGCAATGCTTGCTTCAAGGCTTCGACTATCTGACTCATGGATGGTCTATCTTCTGGATTCCTCTTCAAGCAGGTATCAGCCAACTTGGCTATTTTGCGAGCTGCAGCAAGAGAATACTGGTTCCTTAGACGTGGGTCCATTATCATGCTGAACCTGCTGGTGTCAGCAGGGTACTGTTTCACCCAATCTAATAGCTTTTGTTCTGCTGTGGGACGGTTTCTTTCCAATGACCTCCTTCCTGTGAGGATCTCATACAGTACAACACCAAAACTCCACATGTCACTCTGAACTTTTAGATGACCCGTTTCAACGTACTCTGGTGCAGCATATCCCTGTGTCCCAACTACCTAAAAATAACAAAACAATACAAAAATCAAAAAGTAAGCATTAATCATTGGTGTAAGTACTCATTAGTTCATAACTTTCACTATTGTTGTACTGAATAGACAGGACAAGGTTTTAAAAAACTGTTTGCAACTGCAATTTCGACCGCAACAACATCAAATTTTTTGGGGTCTCTGCAATAGCAAGTGTGGTCAGATCGTGTATTTGTCTGCAATTATTTGCAATATCAAGAAATTTAAAATCTTGGATAGGATCATAGCAATGTTGCTAAAATCATAACTTAAGGGGTTCACCACGTTTAAATCATATCAAGAAACTGGATTTAGGAGTGGTGCATAATGATTGTATATATACAACACGTAAAGCCCCTACAATTAAGTGTCTTGAAATATGAAAGAGACATTAACTAGCATTTGAGAATATGTATCTGCCATGAACTTACCGCAGTGGATACATGAGTCTTATCACCTTGCGGTCCTTCTCTGGCAAGACCAAAATCTGAGAGCTTTGGATGGAAATCCGCGTCCAATAGAACGTTGGAAGATTTGAAATCTCGGTAGATCACCTTCCCAACATAAGAATGAAAGGATTATCAACAAAAATAGGTATTCCAATACAGAATAAATTAAAGTTTACATAGGAAATTAAATGCTAAACAAAAACTAGCATGCACTAAAAGCTAATATGGCAGCAATTTGATTTCAACTTTTAGAAAGTATGAGGCTATGAGGTACCTGAATCTCTAGTCCCTCATGTAGATAAGCTAATCCTTGAGCAGCACCAAGCATGATCTCCAATCTCGTCTTCCAAGGCAGGGTTGGCAAAGTTCTACTGAAAAGGTGATCCTCCAAGCTCCTGTTGGGCATGAACTCATACACCAACAACCGTTGGATTCCTCTTTCTCCATCCACGGAGCAGTATCCCAAAAGCTTAACCAAATTTGGGTGATTAACAATGCCGAGAAACTGAACTTCAGCAAGCCATTCTTTATGACCCTTTACAACAGAAGAGAACAACAACCATAAGAATGCAGGTATTGACAAACAAGTAATAACAACGCCAAGAATTCGATATGCTTGTGGATCATTCAAGTCATATGAAAAAAGAATTATTAATTCTCGACGAACCAAGACAACAATGTAGATGCAAATAGCTTACAACGTTTCTTATGCTCATAGAACAGAACTATTAAGCATTGTTAGCCACTTAGCCCTTCACATGAAATTAATATTTCCTTCAGCAGATCACAATAACGGAGGACAAACAAATAATAAAACTATTATCCAGGATATCGAGAAAAAAAACTTGAATAGAGTATATAAATAAAAGACAACTCTCATCTCGTAAGCAAATATTATAAGGTTGAATTAGGATAAGTGATGAGATACATGGATGAAATCAAGTTGAGAAGGTACAATAGTAAGAGTAGGTGTTGTAATTATTAAAAAAAAAAAAAAGAGAGGAATACGTAGCGAATTAAGGAAGGAAGAGAAGTGAGAAGAAAGTAAATGTTATACCTGGAAGCCACGCGTGTTGAGTTTTTTAATAGCAACGGGAATTGGATCGGCACCTTGTCCATGAGGTGGCTTAATGGATCCTTTATAGACACTCCCGAAACCCCCTTCTCCGAGCTTGAGCATCCTGTTGAAAGAGTTGGTGGCATCTCTTAGCTCTTGCAAGGTGAAGACTCTGAAGCTGTGCTCTTTCTCTCTGTACAAGTCTTCGACGCTCTTGGGCGACGACACGGACCCGGTGGAGTTGGCGGCGCGGCTCACGGCGGGGTTCTTCTTCTTGTGCAATTCCGGGGCGGACTTGGCCTTCTCTTTGAAGAAGAAACACTTCATTTTCTAATCATCAAATCAAGTAGCTAGCGCGAGAAAGGATTAACTTGAACTTGACCCAGATGAGAAAATGGGACTTTGAATAAGGATATATAGTGAATTGTGATGAGGAACAAAACAAAGACGAGAAGAGAGAAGAGTTTGTTTCCGTGAAGTAAAAGAGAAAAAACTGAATGGGAACCCTGAAGAAGAAATCGGTGTGAAAAGGGAAGATAATCACAGAACCGTGTGAGGGAAGAGAGAGAGAGAGAAAGAGATGAAGACAGGAGTGAAGCGGGTTTACGACGGTGTAGAAGAAAGACCTTTCAAAGGTGAAAGTGTGGTGAGCTGGAATATGTTGCTTTCGCTCTTCCTGGGAAATACAAACTTGGGTCGCTTCCGATCGCGTCGCATGTCCGTATCTATGTTCATTTTTATTTTTTTTTAACTCAAATCAAATCTACTGCTACCTTGTTTTTCCAAACCTTAGTCGCCAATCATTTTGTCCCAATTCTTTTTTATTAAACTCGGTCATGATTTATATAATGAATTTCATCTTTAAATTTAAAGAAGAAAAAAATACTTCTTCTTTTTTTGCGTTAATATACATTAAATCTATATATTTTTTAAATTTAAAAATAAAATTCATTAATGTAAAAATATAAAAATTTTGATCATGTTTTTTAAAAAAAATACAGAGCTAAAAATATTTAAAAAATAATAATGGATACTCCATATACTTAGAGTATAATTTTTTTCTATTATCCTCTAATAATAAATTATTATATACTCCATCCGTTTTAAATTGGTTGATAGTGGAGATTTTTACGCAATCTAAAACAATTACACATTAATATTTATTACAACACAACTTTACTAAAAATCTTTACTTTCTTTCTTAATTTCAATAAATATTTTAAGATAATAATATTTATTAAGTGTATAATTAAAATAAAAATTTTATTTTTTTATTAAAAACTAAAAACACCCGTCAATATAAAAAAAAATTAATGTTAAAATGTTAATCAATTTCAATGAAAAGGAGTATGATCAACTATTTTTTTATAATAATTATTTTAAAATTTATATTTAAATTAATTTTTAATTAATCGTATAGATCTTTATACAAATAGTGTATTAAAAGTAAACATTTTTTCAAACCTGAATTCCAAATAACAGAATATGTTTCATATATAAAATTTGAATTACAAATCGAGATTTTATGCATAAAGAATGCGTGAGACATATTATTTAAACTATAGTCTCCTTTATTATGTTTTCTTTCAATAAAAGAAAATTTAAAATTTTATTATTTAATGTAAATAAATAAAGAAAAAAGTTCTAAAAAGATAAAAATCTTCTTTCCTGTCCTTGTTTTCTAAAATTTTCCTTAAACTAAGAATGAGTTAGGCTGTATCTGTTTTGTGCTATGTTGAATATGGTGTGATTTTCAACGGCAGCGGTTGAATGGTGCACAACTCTCTAAAATGGTATGATGAATGTGAGCGATAAATTTTTCGCTGCTGGTAGAATCAATTTTGAGTTTACTAATTCTCATGGAGAAAGGTCGCTGAAAGGTAAATATTTTTTTCTGACAATTTTTTTATATTTAAAGTCAAATTCTAAAACATTTTAATTAAAAGACACAGATAATTAACAATTAACATTAGTCTAACGGCATATTTGATAACACTTAAAAAAAAAACTCTATTCAGAAAGTAGGGCATTAAATTTTTTATGGTATTATGGATGCCACCAGTGACTTTAGTAGTAAAATTCAACTTCAACTGTTTAATTATTGAAATAATTATTTATCGATTCCAGCTGCACCGTTGGAGAATGAATAAGTAACGTTTTCTGCTGCAGAATAGTAGTATTATTTAATACTATTCCATCATTTTCTTTGTTTCATACGAGTGAATATATACAGCAAATTGCAATCTAAAACATAAATCTCATTATTTTACTCTTTTAAATAATTTCGATAACTTTTTTAGGGTAAATAATTTTGATACTAATTCTCTTTTAACTATAAAAAGTTATATACGCCTAATGAGATTAAACAAAAAAAATGGTATATATAGTTAATTTTTAATTATTAATGAACTAAATAGTATTCATTTTGTACAACTTAAATTTATATTACTGTTTTTTTTCCTCTACATTGGTCTTCTTTCCGTTTTTATATACATAATACTTTTAAACTATAGATCTGCCTGTAGTAAAAAGTTAAGGGATACGCATAAAGTTTTCGTTTTTAACTTTATTATTGTCATTGTATTTCTTATTTTATAAAAAATATATATACGATAAACTTGTATTGGATTACAAATATGTCAAATTGGATTTTAGATTATCACTTAAAAAAGCTAAAATTTAGATAGAAATAAATAAAAATAATTTCGTTGTACTGAATATATAAATTAAAGGGAGAAAAGAGATCATACAAAATGTAATAATGATGTGAAAAAAAATAAACACAAAAATTGTTTTTGCTCAAAATATTATATAAATAACACAACTTAAAAGAAAATAAAATATACTTATCTATAATTAATTTTAAGAAATTATCAAATCTTGGAGAGAGTTTTGAAAAAAATTAATTGAATGTTTATAGGAAATACATGTTATAAAAACACGACTTACCGTCCATGTCCGAACCGAACCGACTCAATCCAATGGTTACCCCAAATCGGGTGCCAGGTCGTATACGGAGATCTTGGGATTCTTCTCAGCAATCCCGCTTATTTTGTTTTTTTTTCACTTTAGCGGTTTAACACCGTCAAAAATTGTATTTTAAAATTGTAGTTACAAATATAAATTTTAGGGATTTACAACCGCCATAGATCGCCTTTTTAAAAAAAAAAAAATTACTGTTTCAGCTCTTTAAAGAGTTTACTAAATAATTAAAATCAACAAATTTTAAAATTGAGATACTAAAAAAAATAAATTTTTTAATTTGATTTATTAAAAATATATTTAAGTCATAATAATATTATTATTATTATATTTAGATTAAAAGATAAAGATATTGAGCGGAAGAGACCTAATAGGATGGTGAGTTACAAGATCGTTGTTATAAGGTAAGAGAGTCAATTTTACGTGTTCCAGGCTCCAGCTGCTTGCAATACAGGAAACCACCAATTAAGTGCATAATTTATTAAGCGTTTATCTAAGTTTTTCTTCAACGCAATGTTTGATGAAATTTCGATGATCATAACTTACTTTGAATCATTTTTTTCAATAAACACGAAGGAATTAAGAAAATCACACTTTTCTTATAAATTCAAATTAACTTTTGCATTTTAGTTTCTAGAAAAATTAGAAGAAAAAATTATAGATTAGTTAAAAACCAAATTTTGAATAAATAAATATGAGAGAATTTTTATAAATTAATTTATAAATAAGTTAATTTAAACTTATGAAAAAATTTATTTGATTTTTTTATTATTTTATCCTATAAATATTTACGAAAAAAGTTTAGTAAAATAATCTCTAATTTTTATTTCGTTATTTTCTTCTATAAATATTTGTTGATATATTGATGTGGACTAAACTGTAATTACGCATTCAAATAACATTAAAAGCAAGCAGACTATTCTTCTAACTCTCATTCCTTCCTTGGTCTTGAGACCAATGTAAAAGCTTAAGATAGAATAGGATTCAAACTTCAAAGGTTTAGGTGATTTTTACTCCAGCTCCTTCATTTCCATGCACATGGATATCTAGTAGAAATGACTTTGACCTTTTTGGTCAAGTAAATAAAAGAACAAGCAATAATTAATGTTTCAATGAATTTATTTATAGTTGTATAAATTACTATATCTTTTATTTTTTGGACTTCTCTATTTAGTTTGTTTGAATAATATTTTTAAAATTGAATTATAATTAAAGCAATTAATAAGTTCAAATATGATCAAATTGATAATAATTAAATTTATAATTTTAATATTATATATCATATAATAATATTAGTTTAACGAAAAAATTTTCTTCCAAACTTTAAACCAGTCTAATAAAGAAATATTAGTAACACATTATTTTTTAATGCATTCTTTATTATTAGCTAAAATTTATTAAAAATTATAAATTTGTATGAATCTTATTACCCATTTAATGAGTCTTTTATAATTTTATTTTTTAATAAATTTTAATTAATATAAAGTGTATTTTAAAAAATATATTATTAGTACTCTTCATGGTAGATGAATGCATGTTTTTACTCAATTCCGATACTTGAGATTAAACTGTTTTCTTCCTTATGAGCTTCTTTTTTTAAATGATGAAGAGGGGAAAATATATGTAAAACACACTCTAATGCTCAAGTTAGTCCGTAATGATTTTAGTTTATATCTCTTATATACCAAAGAATTTACCTTTTACCTTCCTTTTAATATCTTTTTATAGTTGTCTTTCAATGAATGCACATTATTGGTCTCATTATTGGTATAATCTCTATTACCCTCTATTAGTCTCCTTATAATCTCTATTACCCTCTATTAGTCTCCTTTTATTACGATTATTATCCTATTAATTAATATTTATTCCTCTTATATTTTTTCTCAAATAATGAGTATAGTTGTCTATTATGAGGTATAACAGTCACCGAGTTGGTGTAGGTCTTTGATGGCCGAGTCAATCTCAGATCTTCCCATTACACATGCCCCTAAGTCTCAAGTTTTTCGAACACAAGGACTTTCCTTTTTAATTCTTGTATAGACTTAGTATGTCAATCTATTTTTAATAAATTCTCGTATAAACCACAAAATGTCGGTCTATCTTTAAGAATCTTAAATTCTTATATAAACTTGAAATGTTGGTCTATCTTCTATTCTCATATAAACTTAGCATAATGGTCTTTTAAGAATCTCCACTTCAATTTCTTGTATAAATCTCAATATGTTGGTTTATTTTTAATAATCTTTAATTTTTTCGTATAGACCTCAGGATGTCAATATTTTTTATAATCTTTGGTTTTCTCATATAAACCTCGAAATGTTGATTTATTTTTTTAGAATCTTCAATTTCTTGTATATACCTCGGGATGTCAGTCTATTTTTGAGAATCTTCTTTAATTTCTCGTATAAGTTTATTATCAATCTAGTTTTGAGAATCTTCAACTTTCTCGTGTAAACATCAAGATGTCGGTATATTTTTTAGAATCTTCTTTAATTTCTCATATAGGCTTATTGTCAGCCTATTTTTTACAATCTTCACCTTATTCGTGTAAATTATGTATGAATAAATTTTCTCAGCCAAAAAATCCATTAAAACTTTAAAAACATAAATATCTTCAAAGAAATATGTTAGCCAAAAAATGAAAAATTTTATTTATAAGTGTGTCTCATTAACACCTTCTCACTTGTGGCTTTTAACTACATGTTGCTCGGCTCTAACATGATCTCTAAATTTTGTCATCTCCTCCATTTAAATGTATCTGGACGCTCTTGCCCTTAACTCGTCCATTGATGCGGGCGAATTTTTACATAGGCTATTTGAAAATAGCCCAGGTTCCAATGTCATTATCATTGAATGGAGTACCACTTCCAGACTCAAATATATGATTTTGATGGCTACACCTAAGAAACGCTCCATGAAAGCACAAAGTGACTCGACTTCCTCTTGTCTCAAGTTCACCAAGGCTACCGATGTCAAGTGGTAAGGTTGACTTGTAGCATAATGGGCTCCAAACTTCTCCACCAATGTTTCAAATGAGTCAATAAAGCTTGGTGGTAGTCGGGTGTACTAGTTCAATGTTATTCCCTTCAAGGATATTGGGAAGACTCAACATAGAATAGTGTCGTTGTTGGTAAATAGATTCACCTGAGTCATATAAGCATTTATATGTTCATCCAGGTTTGTCGTTCAATTGTATTTGTCCAAGGTCAGATTTTTCATCCTACAAGTAATAGAGTCTCAATGATCCCATCTACGAATAGATGTCTCCTTAGTCAATATCTTCCTAAGATGTTTCGTTCTACTCAATGACACAGTTGAGATCTTCTTGGAAAAAAAATTTCTACTCTAGAACGTAGCTGAGATCTTCGTGGAAGATTTCTTTTCACTTCAAAGCGCAGCCAATATCTTCTTGAAAAATTTATTTCTACTTCAGAACGCATGTTGGTCTTTCCTTGACCAATGGTTTCTTGTTATGATTGCGGTGTAAAATGATCTCAACATCATTGGTTTCGGTTTCATAACAGGTGTTTGTCCTTGTGGGGATGTTGTGCCTAAACTGAGTCCACAACTCTTTATTCTCCTTCTCGAGCCTCTATCTCCTTAGCATTCCTTTTCCGTATCTCAGACATCTCTTAGCACAACACTATTATCTCTTGATTCGCACTTGACTTTCTTGGGTAGTTCTAAGGAGCAGCCCTCTCATCATCTGCATGCTTCTGGTTGGTCATTTTTGTTTCGTATAATATCAATTTCTCAATTCAATGATGTATGGAGGAAATCTAAGATTGACTCAACCACACAAAACCTACACCAATTTGGTGATCATTATAACTTATGACGGACAACTATATCATTAATTTAAAAAACATATAAGAGAAATAAATATCAACTAATAGGATAACATTATAATAAAAGGGAATTAATAGAGGGTAACGAAGATTATGCAAGCCAATAATGTGCATTTATAAAAAAAAAAAGGTAAAAGGAAGGTCAAAGGTAAGTTCTTTAGTAGATAAAAGATATACTAAAACCAGTATAGATTGACTTGAACGTTGGAGTGTGTTTTGTAGGTATCCTCTCATCTCCATCATCTAGAAGAGGAAGCTTACAAGGAAGGAAATAGTTCAATCTTAGGTGTCAAAATTGAGTAAGAACATTGGCCCTGTTTGTGGGATCAAAACAAATATGACCAACCAAAAGCAAATAGATAACGAGTTAAGCAAGAGCATCCGTATACATTTAAATGGAGGAAATGGTGGAATTTAGAGATCATGTTAGAATGGAAAAACATACAGTCAAAAGTCACATACGAGAAGGTGTTAATGAGTCATTTTTTTACTAACATATTTCTCTAAAGATATTTATGTTTTAAAAGTTTTAATGGATTTTTTGGTTGAGAAAGTTTATTCCTACATAGTTTACATAAGTAAAATGAAGATTCTAAAACATACGCTAACAATAAGCCTATACGAAAAATTAAAGAAGATTCTCAAAAATAGACCGACATTCCGAGGTCTATATGAGAAAATTGAAGATTCTAAACAGTAAACTGATATCTTGAGGAGGTCTATACGAGAAATTGAAGATTTTAAAAAATAGACCGACATCCTGAGGTCTATACAAGAAAATTAAAGATTCTATAAAATAAACTGACATCCCGATGTCTATACGAGAATAAAATATACAGACATCTCGAGGTCTATACAAGAAATTGAAGCCCGATGTCTATACGAGAAAATTGAAGATTCTATAAAATATACAGACATCTCGAGGTCTATACAAGAAATTGAAGATTCTCAAAATTAGAGCGACGTCCTGCTCTATATGAGAAATTAAATATTCTCAAAAAATAGACCAAGATCACGAGGTCTATACGAGAAAAGTTGAAGATTCTCAAAAATAGACTAACATCCTAAGATCTATACGAGAAAACTGAATATTCCCAAAAATAGATCTACATCTTGAAGTATATACAAGAAAATTAAAGAAATCTAGAAAATAGACCGACATCTCGAAGTCTATACAAGAAAACTGAAAATTCTATAAAATAGGTCTACATCTCGATATCTATACAAGAAAATTGAAGATTCTAAAAAAAAAAATAGACTGACATCTTGAGGCCTATACAAGAAAATTGAAAATTTTAAAAAATAGGCCAACAATAAGCCTATACGAGAAATTGAAGATTATTAAAAATATACTAACATTTATACGAGAAAATTGAATATTTTAAAAAATAAACTGACATACTGAGGTTTATACGAGAAGTTAAATATTTTTAAAAATAAATCAATATATCAAATCTAAATGAGAATAGAAGATAGACTAACATGCAAAGTCTATATAAAAAATTAAGATTCTTAAAAATAGACCATGATTCCAAAGTCTATATAAGAATTTATTAAAAAATAAATCAACATGTTGAGTTTATACAAGAACAAAAATGGAAAGTTGGATATTGATTCGTCCATCAAAAATCTATACCAACTTAGTAACTATTATAATCTACAACAGACGAATGTACCATTAATTGAAAAAATACATAAAAAGAGTAAATACCAATTAATATGATAACTATTGTAATAAAAGAATTAATAAAGGATAATAGTAATAATATACATTCACGGAAAGACAGTTATGAAATAAAAATAAAAATAAAAAGTCAAAGGTTAATTCTACAGTAGATAAAGACTAGAATGTCGGAAGGAGTTTTGCATGTCCCTTTCTCTAAGAAAATTCACAAAAGAAAAAAAATATTTCAATCCAAGTATCCAAATTGGATTGGAACTAATAAAAAAATCCTAAATACAGTTAATAAAATGGCTAATTTTATATCTACTACAGTAAAATAGAATCAGGCATAAAATTTAAACATGACATTATTATATTAAGATTGGACATAAGAGCAAGCATTTCCTTATAATTATTGAGGGGTATGATGTTATAATGCAAATGGGATGTCAAATTATTGAGGGAGAAGACCGTGTAAAGCCATTATGACTAAAAAGATTCGGTTCAAACGCTATGATTGAAATACAAAAAAAGGCAAAATGGTGAAACAGAATATTCACATGAATTCAAAGATGTTCGAAGACCAATGTTACCTTGTTGACCGATGTTACCTTCGTCCAGGTTGAATTGGGTTTAAATATTTTAATTAAAATATTAAGTTTAAATTTTGTAGATAAAAAATATAATTAAAAATAAAAATAATTAGACAATTTTTTTATAAAAATTAATTATTAATAAATTGGTAAATATTTATTACCTATAACATGGTAATCCAGAAAAGATGTCTAGGGGAAACGGATGTGACTGGGGCAATTGTTAAATGGATGTTTAAAAAAAAGACACATAAAATTTATTGAAGGAAGAAAAATTATCAAAACAGAAAAGACAAATGATTTGTATTCGAGAACCTATTCCATTTTGTTGTACATTGAACCCCTCCTTAGTTCCATTAGTTATGATAAATTCAATGAGTTTGGAGGTTAACCGGTAAAAACCTCAAAAGTGGAAAAAAAATGTCATGATTATCATCATATTATTTATTTTGGTAGCCTTTTTCTCATTATAAGTGAAACTTTGTGTGCTGGGAGGTAATTATTTATGGAGAAAACAACTATATTTCTCCAAATTTTGGTTGAAATATTGTATAATCATTTTATATTATAAAATTAAGTTTTAAAATCATATTAGTTAATACTTTTTATATTTTAAAATTTTAACTATTTTTCAATTTTACTTTTGCACTGAGATTTCATTTCTATAATTAAATTTTCTTTTACGCTAAAATTTTAAATTCTCAAGTTTCATTATTAATTATTTTAAAACCTTTTATCTTAAATTTTTATCTCAAATCATAAGTGTTTTATACTTTAATTTTCTTTTTTAAATTTTAGTCGTTTTTATCTAAATTTAAGCTACTTAATTTTTTTACTCAAATAAAAAAAAAAATACTAATGCAATACATGGAACACTTATTAGTACTGAAACAAAATAGCTATGTAAACAATGTAGGTCACTTGAGGAAATAGAAAAATTTGTCCAAATACTAAAGAGATGTAGAAAACAATTTGTATAAATATTCATATAATTCGTGATCAAGTGGTTTAAGATTGAGTGAGCATAGATTGGTCCTATTTATAGCAGTGCATAAGATGGGAACAAGTGGACAAGCAGAGAATGTCTCAAAATCCTCCCATTTATAAGAATTTGCGAGGATCATTATAAGTTTATAACAAATATATAATAAATTTGAATAGTACAAATAAATTAAGAGATATTAAGACTTGTACATGAAAATCTCTACAGCCAAAAGTCAATTAATCATGTCCTACTGTGATTAAAATAAATGTACAAGAGAGTATCAGACAATTGTATTTAAACAACCAAAACAATAAACTTACAAATTGAGAATCAAGATAAAAGAATTAGAAAATTTGTACACCGTGGATTTCATTCCAAAATAATAATTTCATTCCCCTTTTAATCCTCCCCCAAAGAGAAGGGTATAAAATATGTGAGCTCAATTCATCCAATTTCTTTTATTCTTACATTAGAAATATGAGGTAAAATTCAGAATAAAAAAATGAGATAATAGTAGTCTTTTCACCCTTTTTTCTTTTCTTTTTATTCATCCATTTTTATTTTCAAAAACAGCATTTGAAAAAGAAATGTAGTCAATCACATTAAAAATAAGGGCATTATTCCTAAGAAGTTTTCATAACAAAATAGATTATGCTTAAGAATATTTTAACATATGCCCAAAGGGTGTAGGGTCTGTTTGGCTACTTTAATAAATGTTATTTAATAAAAATGTGGGGACGAAACTAAAGGGCCTACAATGGAAAGAACCTTTTTACGGCCTACACAATTTTCTATCCCTTCAGAATAAGGTAACTAATAGCATGTTTGATTTTAACAATTTTTTAAGGAAATAGTCAATTTTATTAATTTTTATAAATTAATAAAAAATATTTTTTAAAAATAAACTAAATTAAGCACGCATTAAAACACTAAAATAATTTATATCGTAAAAATATAGTTATTCATATTTTGTATTTTAGTATAAATTTTCATTTAATACAAATTAGATCGTCAGTATAAATATTGTCGATTTTTATTAATAATACAGTGCATAATATTAATAAAAAAATTTATTAATCGGTGCATAATATTTTTAGTGTAATATATCATACCATTAATGTACACTCGTAATATTTATATTCACAGATGATTTTTGGTTAAATCTAGATTAGAAAAATATACATTAATATTATAAAATATTTTTATACTCACATTCAATTAAAAATTACAACAACCTTAAAATTCATACTAAACGTTATTTCTAATTAATTAACTATATAAAACTTTTTCTAATCACAATCCATACCTTTAAACTCTAAAGATTATATTACGATAACAAACCTAACAACTAATATTAATTATATGTTTGTACATAGTATTTTTAGTTAATTTCATTCTACTTATTATTTGGATTTGTAAAAATAGATAAGAATATAATAAGTAATTTCAATTGTTAATGAACAAAATCAAATGTGAATATTCTAATTCATTCATGTTTTATCATACATGTACATGTATTATTAATAGATAAATTTCTTATTAACAATAAATTACCTATTTTATCATTAAATTAAATTACTCACTTTAGAAAACACATATTTTTTTATTTAACAGTGTATTTGGACAAAATAAACAAATATTTTACTAGTTATCAAATAAAAGAATAATAATTTACTCACCCTTTCCTCCTTTTATAATACCCATCCCATCAGGTGCGAGAATATTACAGCTAGCAAAAATGTAAGATTGTGTCACTTTCATCTTTATTGTCAGCTTGATTCAACAACTAAGTCTAGTAGTCGGGCACATGAATAAACGTCTTAACACGGTAATATTTTTTGGACACTGTCCCACCAAAAAAAAACTTCTCCAACCATGACCCTAAATGGACCACAGTCCTTAGTCCCTACAAAGATCCCCAGTCAACAAGGATCACCATTCCTATCAAGAAGTCATGCTACAAGACAAGGACTACCTTAAATAAATAATAATTTTCCACCCAAGTCTCATTCTCAACAATGAATAAACATGCTTGGAAAGGCAATTTGATCGCATGGCTTTCTTTGATTTTCACGTCAAAATAAGTTAAAATTTGTATCTTTTGAAAATTCACGTCAAGTTCGGCATTAAAATTATTTTCAAACACACAAAGAAAGCGCACGACGCCAATCATGATCATGGATTGATGGATTCTCGACTGTTGTTGTGTTGTAAATGTTAAAAGTTTCACTTGAAAATAATAAAAAAAAGATTTTAAATGTAGTCCTTAAGTTATGAGCCGTTCTTATCTAATGGACTAAGTTTTTGGATTGAATTTTCCTCTAGCGATTAAATCCTAACCGTTAAGGTCAAAAGGCGTGACATGAAATAATGAATACATGCATTAAAATAAAAATAGTTCATTTGTAAGAGTTTAACGTAAATAAATCAGTACTTATATTATAAATGGATAATACTCATGATACTAGGTAATTTTAAGGATTCAAGAGGTATACAGTACAAGCCACCGTATATTACAAGATTGACAATAAGACAATCAACAAATAATCTCGAGGGCTCATTTGTAGGCTTTCCCTATGATTCGATAGATGGAACCTATATAGTAAAAATGGTTCAGTTCGAGGAAAAATCAAGTGTGCATGCCTAGACCCACGTTCTATCATGCCTCAGGCCAACCAACCCCTCTCCTATTATGTAATAACAAATTCAATGATTGGCAACTCTGTTTCTAGCAACAGCTGCAGCCAATGTCATCACCATCAAACCAAAGAGCATCAAATGAATTTGACCAAGTCATAAACAATTTCATTTTAATCTTTAGTTTCCCCAAAGCATTTGTCATAATAAGCTCATCAGTCATCACTACTTCGTTTTAATTCTTCAACTGTGACTCCAAAGCAGTCTTCGGTTCTGAACTGGAGGAGCTAATCCTGGAATGTCACGAATGTCCTTGTTCTCTGGGTGCACAAGCTGAAAGTTTGAAACAAAAGTAGCACAGTAAGTTATAACAAGTTGTTTGCCAATATGTAGCAAAGGCTGCTTCTGGAATCTTGTTCTACTAGGTTGTAAATTGAAGCTTTTTATAAAACAGAAAAATGGCATTCATACTTGTCACTTTCATAACTATTCGATTTTTAGAACTTTCTTTCACCACCTGTTAACTGCCCCGACTCAATCAAGGATATGTTCGTTTAAAATTTATCCAATGCCACCCACGTTTTAGATGATGAAGTACAAGACTCCTTTCAATTAAAGTGCACTGGGACTATTTTTTGGCACTGTAGCGGTGAAAACATTTCCCCCCAAACATACTGCAAATAGATTTTGAGTAATTTCTTATGATAATTTTGACATGGTTGCATGGATCAATAACAAGAAATGAACCTTGGCAAATGACATATTTAAAATACATAAACTAGAAGCTATAGATCTGTAGAAGGCCATAAAAATCTGTATCCAGTTAAGACTTGGAAATGGAAGTTCCTTTTCATGGTTACTTAGTAAATATAATATATTATGCTTCATACCATGGGTAAAAAAATCACTCAAAGCCTGATAAGTTCACCGAGAAATACAACAATAATAGAGGACAAGAGATCTGAATTGAACCATAAGAATTAAAAAGTAAACTTCTCTTACCTTTACAATAATGACAGCAATTACTCCAATGACAATAAGGAAAAGTAGCACCATAATACATTTGTCAGTAGCAACCTATTACAAAAAGACCTATAAGTTAAATGAACGATTCATATAGTAACTATATTGCAATAAAATGATGTGGATTCTGTAGAAATCGACCTGCCTACCGATTTCCTTGACCAATTTAGAGGCTTTCTTCATAGTGAAATGGATCGAATCCAGCTCATTGACAACTCTGCTCATTTGTTCCGTCTAAACATAGAAGAGTGTACCCTTAGTTCCCATGTCAAATTCAAGTTTATTTTCCTGTTTTTTTTTTTCTTGGTTAATTCTGAGGTGTGGGACTATGCATAAGATTCATACCTGAGCCTTAAGAGCTGCTGCAGTCTCTGTACCAACATTTATTGTCTCTAGAACTACCTATTAATGCAAAGGGATTCGCAGCAATAAACTTTCTGTCAGCAAACTTCCATTTTTTACCCACAAGAGGGCAGCAAAAGTTAAATGTCCAGAATCTTCAAATTAAACATTATCTAGAATTTTTCATTTCCCTTTCACAACAACTTCCTCTGCCCGTCAAAATTCCAGAGGACAGGGGGTCAGAGAGTTCAATTGTGGCCTTAAGGTTAGTTTCAAATAAAATGCACACCTTTTGCACGTCAAATCCAACGATGTACATGGATAACTTCTTTGCTAACCGCTACACTTGGTCTAAGATTAGAATATACTCATGTCATATTAAGCCTTACAGTCATCTTAAAGACCAAAAATATATGCTTCTTTTGAACATGAAAAAGGATTAATATTCTTTCTTCCCCATACTCTTTCTTCATTTCACTGATTTTGTGATTTTACAATACACTGGAGATCCAGAAGAATTCTAACAGGATGACAAAGAAAATGGGAATGAACAAAAGCAAGTTGGGAATGGCAGTGCTTCAAGAGCATAATGTCCAATTTAAAACACAATAAACAAATTTAGAATGTGTAAATTTAATTGAGAGGAAGAACGTGTAGCGAAGAAATTGTAGGAAGCAAAATGCCAAACAAGTGCGAGATAAACAATAGAAAACAAACAGACCACAGCAGGACAGAAAAATAAGACAAGACCGGAAAGATGGTAACAACGACTTAGGGTCCCTGTATTTTCGCAACTAACTTCTACTTATAAAGAAACATGTGAAACCAAGTCATTTCACTCCGGGTTCCTTGGACAAGAAAAATACAACAGAAAACTATAAACAAATTGGTTGTACATTATGCATATGTTAAAAGAAGTGATACTCAAAGAAATAAATCAACCTTCTTTCCCCTTTCAATGGCTTGATCTGTCTCATTCATCATCCGATTCCCATGATCCATTAGCTGTTCGTTTGTCATTGCTGTAATAAGTCATAAATGGTCCACGTTAACCACAATAGTAAAAGCTAAGTTCTATTTGGTCATGCTATGAAATCTACAACAGCTTCTTTTAGTTTACTTTCTTTTTAAAAAGGCTTTTTCTAACACTTTTAGGCAGTTGACCAAAATATAGATGTACTTTTCGGTGACAGAAATGGCAAAAAATATGTCATTAAAAGAGCACCAAGAAATTAGTGCTTCTCCTAGGAAGCAAAAATGTTTTTTAGATAAATTTCTTTCTTTCTAATTATGTATTCCATTGAAGCTCTGGAAAAACATTTCTCAAAAAATGAAAAAGATCAAAGCAGGGACAGATAGGAAATTAGAGCATGCAGAATACATGTTGAGTTGTGCATGTCAAAGCACACTAAGATTATCTCCCAATATAAAATATCACAGAAAAACGATAATTCTTTTCTCATTTCTCACTTTCACTGTAATGATTAAGGACTCTTCCTCTCCACTCATACTGACCACATTTTCTTCCTAGCATGAGAACTACAATTATGTATTGGTTGACAAATCACATGCTAAGTCTATTCTATCAAGAATGTCCCAGGCAGTAAAAGAAAAATGATTATGGACTTTCATTTATTTGACTGCAGAAAACGTGTTATGATATTTGAATATTCGCATATCCGATATGAAGAAATCAGTATGCTTACAGGATGCTAGCAAGCCATTTTCTTCTGCAAAACCTTCACTGGGTCCCTCAAAGAGTTCAATTCGTTTATTCTCAATATTTGTAGCATACCTGAATTGCAATATAACACATGCAGTAATTGGTCAATGCTATCAAGGAATATATCCCACTCGTGATGCAAGAACATAATGACTTTTGACGACATGTAAAGGAAGCTGAAGGTGTAAGAAAAATCTATGCCTACCAAACAGGCTAAAGATCGATAGCTAATATGATGTTTTCACTTACTGTTTTTTCAAAGCAACATATGAGTTTAACTCTTTGATCTGCAACAAAAATGGAAAATGCTTGTCAGCAATGAAACGTTGACGAATGTCGTGCATAATTTATGGAAACAAATAAGCCTAAAATATGAAGAAGTAGCAATTAAGGTGTCAACGGAGACAAAATCTATAAACATCTCACCATTGACTGCTTTTTCTCATTCAACATTTTGTTGGTTTCTCTATCAAAGCTATTCTCCAAAACTTTGACTTCTTTATCGAAGTCCTTAATAAGCCTGCAAAATTAGATCCAACCATAGACATAATCAAGTAAGCACCGAGCGCGAAACCTCAAATCCAAGGCGTGCTTCCAATGCCAAATGCGTTCAGGAAAATCACATAATCATGTTTTTCAACACAGATCAAAATCGCACGCTATACACTGGTTTCTGGTTAGAATTTTCAGTACAGATCTGAAAATTGCGACATGAGTTAACCAGCAACAAAATGAACAATGTATGGCTCTATTGCACGTAGTTTGCATCAATGTGACACAGAAATGCAATATCAATAAGTGAATCATATCATAAACAACAACATCGAAACTCGTTTATAATTGTTGAAAAAAATGGCATATATAATGTGGAATGTGAAAATTACCGTTTACAATCTCGCATTTTTTCCGTGAGTTCTTCCAACTGCCTGCTCTGTCTATTCGAATCCTTAATCTTCTCCAACTTCTGAAATCCATTTCTGCAGCAACAACAAGAAGCGATATGAGGAAAGAACGTAGGAAGAAAGAAAAAGGAAAATGAGGAGATTGAGGTTCTGACGATAAGGCGCGGAAATTGTCGGCGATGTGTCCGTCGATCTCGGCCAGGTCCTCGCTAATCGCCGACAACTGATCCATCTCGCGGCGAGATCTGAGGCGGAGGGGGTTGTTTGGATGTGGTTATTACGACTCAGAGGAATGCGGGTTACAATTTCCTTTGCTCCCAAACAGCGCGCTGCTGCGGCATTGGTTTGGGGAGGATCTCCACAGTGTCGTTCCCTTTACTTACGAGGAACAAACCAAAAACATTGGCTCTTTCTTCCCTCCCCCTCGTGAATCGTGATTCCTTTTTTTTTTTTTACAGCATCTTTGTGAGTTGTTTTTGACTTTTTTTTCCACAATTTTTTTTTATTTTTATTTTAAACGTTTAATTTAAACCGCTATTGGGTCTACGATTCCCGTGAAGGTGGGTGATTGTTTTGTTAACGTGTTTCCTCGTGTTCTGTCACCGGATTCATTTGCTGTTATAGCATAGTGATAGGGATTTTGATTATGCTGATTGTTGTTGCCTGTTGGGACAAGCCTGTGCAATCCAATCATATAAAATGAATTTTTTTTTAACAAGTAAGAAAGTATTTAATATAAAATTATTTCATAAAATAAGTTATCATTTATTTTTTTATAACTAAATTCTCATTTATTATTAAGATTTGTTAATATTTTTTTATAACCAAATTATATATTTCATATAATCATGATTAATAAGCTAAACAAATTTATCATTCACTCCGGTAAACAAATATAGATATATAAAAATAATAAATAATGTGTATAAATAAATACATCTACACTTTCGTAAATGTGTTTGATAGTGGACAAAGGCGTATTTTTCTAAACCATACTTGCTATATTATTGTAAGTTAAGAGCACAGTTACAATAGAAAAATGTGGATTCTGTTGGATATTTATCAAGCCGGAAATGTCTCTTCTAAAATATTTAAATTAATTAAACTTATTTTTTTTTATGTTTATATAGACTTTTACTTGTCTTTTATTTGTTTGTTGTGGGACTTTATAGTTATTCAACTCTTTCATCAAGTCCAACTAAAGTGATATATATGATTTAGTTGTGACTTGTAGTAGCATCTTATGGTGATTATTTGGGCTCCTATTTGTTTTGTGCTTGTACTTTGTAAGCTTCAGATACTTAAGATTTTTTTTCAATATATGGACATGTCCTTCTTAAGTTTTATGGGCTTTTTTTATTTTTTATTTTTATCTTTTTTGTTTTATTTTGATATTTGTATTGGTACAATTTATTATGCTATTGAAAATTTGATATCTTATTATAATACGAAGTGGAATCAATAAAAATGTAAATTAGATTATCGAACAGTATAAAAAGTGTATTATATAAAAAAAATTGAATCTATAAATTCAACCTCACTATATTTATATTTTCTTATTTATCCGACATGAGATTTATAATTTTTCAACTTACATGGACAAGTAATATATTATTAACTATTATTTTTTTTATAGACTAAAATTACTCCCTTTATCTTTTAAGTGAGTATCTTATTTTAGAAGAGTCACATTTATTGATATCTATTTTCTTTATGTCTAGTATCTTTTATATTTTGTTATCTCTTAGCAATTTTTTAAACCCACTTTTAAATAAAATATGCTAATTTGAGAGTGAAATAAATAATAAAACATAACAGTAGGGGTAGATTGTCGGGTAGATTTAAAAACATGTTAGAATAGTTGAGGTAAAGAGTAAAATTAATTCAATTACTTAATATAATAAAGATAGTATGACATTATGAAAAATGTGAAAATTATAAAATATTAGTTGTAGCATGTAACATGAATTACATTGTTAAGATGCTCTAATACTCAACCCATGTACCCAACTTATGTTTTGAGTTAATTAAGATTTCAGGCAGGGTTGATGGGGATTAGGTTAGTCGAACAAATACCCATAGTGGAGAAATTTTGGTCTTCCATTTCTGGATCATAGTAGGGTATAGTGTGTAGCTTTTGGCCAAGCGGTTGGTGAATGGTGTAATGATGATGATGGTGATTTTTTTTTTAACATTTAGTTTAATATTCTAAAAGGTATATATATATATATAATTTCAATAATTAAATTAATCTCTTATATTTTTTTAGTTTTTTAAACATTTAATTTATTGGTAAATTAATTTTCTCAATAATCTAAAATAAAAAATTAAATTGGTGATAAAAAATTTAAAATGATTAATTTAGTGATAAAATAATATTTCAAGGGTTTTATTTAGCTACTAAAACTTTTAAAAATACTTTACGAAATGTAACCATGCATAAAATTTTTAAGAATTGAATAGAATTTACAACTTTTTCCCTTGATCTTCGGCAATGATCGGGCATAATGCCGAAGCATGCTTCTTCAAAAAATTTGTTAACATGCAATATAACATGAGAACACTCGCTTGAATAAGAATATAGAACAAATAATAAGAATCAAAATTAAAATATAACAAATGATTAAAATTAAATTTTAATTGTAAATATCATCAGTATTTTGATGTTATTCTTATTTCAATCATTATTAGTGACAGTAGGACAATAATGATGATGAGACGAAAACAACAATATTAATAATAATAATGGTGAAGGTGATGATAGTGACGACAATGACAGTGGTGAGGGAGTGACTATCTTTGTAACGCAACATTGATAGTGATATTTATAATTAAGTTTTAATTTTAATAGTTTATTATTTTTAATCTTAATTCAATAATTATTATTATTTATTATCATGTCCTTGAATAAGCAAATATTCTCACTAGAATAGTTATATATATTATAAGTGAAAATCACATGTTTATGTCACACTTCTTAAAAGAACTTTGATTTGAATATTAATCATATTAATCAAAATCAATTTCTTCCTTGCAAACTTACTTTATACACCAAAGAATTGAAACATGTCAAGATAGTGAAAGATTATTGAATTTTAAATATATCAATATTATGTGTTGTCATTTATTATATTAGGTTATATAAGATATTTATTCACAAACAATTTTATTAAATTTTTATCATGGTCATTTAATATTTTTTAATTATATGATATAAATGATTTTATGTAAGATAATTAATTATAATTATAAAATTTATATTTTTAATATTAAAAATTATTTAATTTATGAATTTGAGAATTATTAATTAATTTAATTTTAATATTAAAACTTAATTTGATGTCTATAAACTAAAATTATTAACTATAATCAATTGTAGTTTTTTATGTAAAAATGTAATTATTTGATAATATTAATGTTAAAGACAAAATTAAAACATTATTATTTTTATTATATCTATAATTAATAAGATAAACCCTATACATATTAACTATCTATAACTTTAGATACAAATCCTATCATCTCTATATGAAAGTTTTTATATTTTAATATAAATATATATTATGTAATGTAAATATTAATATAATTTTATATTTTCTTATGATATAAATATTTTTTCTTATAATTTTTTATTAACTATTATTTATCTGATGCAAATATTTTTTTATATTTTTATAATATTTATTTTAACCATAAAAATGATGTATTAAATTTAACTCGTAGACTTAAAAAAAACTAGTTATTAAACAATCCTATATAAAATTTATTAAATGATAATGTGCTGAATTACTGGGCTTCCAAATAATGCTTAATAAAATCATCATTTCACTTTATTTATTTTTTTCTTATTTGTTTTTCTTCTATATGGATAACAAGATCAATTACCAAAAAAGCATTCCAGAAAGTACATAACATGTTTTTCACAAAACCAACAATGATAAAATCACTGGGTACCAATTATGATAAAATCAATAAGGAAACTCCTTGTAATAACCTTGACCACAAAATAATGAATCCTTTCCGGCCTAAATTCAATTGGCACAACATCAAACCCTCAATCTATTTGGATTAAAAGTAGATTCCACAGCATGAAGCAGGCTAACAAAGTCAATGTTCCATCATAAGAAAGCGAACGGGGAGACCCTGATAGGTGTGGCCCCACATTTGGTGCTGTTCTCGATGCGGGAGGATTAAGGTTGTCCCTAGTTGGAGGAGGAGCTGAAGGGAAAGGAGATGGTATTGGAGGCGAGGCCTTACACAAAGGTTGTGTGCTATTAACACACGGAACACTATAGTTACCAACAGATGCACAAACTTGTGACAAAACCCCATCTATGCCATGGCATCGAATTGAAGATCCCGCTACACATATATTTGGGCTAATGATTTTCACATTGTTTAGAACATAATTCATCCTACCATTGTTAGAGACTGTGAGCATGCAATTTGGCAGGGAAGTGGGAATAGTTGTCCCCGTGGGGAACTGTTCCAAGACCTCAAAGAGCAATGGTGATGGGATTGAATGCCTCAGCAAGAACCCATAAATTGATCCTTCTTGAAAGACCATGTTAGCTAACATTCGATCATTGGGCATCAAGAATGTCACATTCCCCTCCACCCATGTGTCAAGTGGAGACATATTCATGTTGATGAGCATTACAAATGTGAAATAATTTGCCTTTTGCATCTCCCTTGTGGCTGTAACAAGCTCTTGGTTCCTTCCATCGATTTCTCTTGGGCTGGCCGATGAAATCAGCATCAATGTGAGGAATACAACCGTGAACATGGTACTTGCCATGCTTGATGTTTTTTTCTTTTTCAAGTTGCTTGATTTGTCTTTTCTTTTCAGCAAGTTGGTTTTATCATGAACATGGCATTCTCGCTACATTACCAGAATTGAATAAGGAAAGGGGTAAATTTTTTGTGTGCACATGTAAAGATGTTGTTTCACCTACTGACCTTCACATGCTTCCTGGATGATTGAAAGCTCAAACGAGTAGCGAGTATAACGATAATTTTTAAAACTGGCACGTAACTTTGGCCTTAGGGTGATTTAACAACATTAGATTAAAGGAATATATGCTTTTGTCCTCTTTGTTTATTGGAAACTTTTCCTTAATTATGGTTTAAGGATCCATCGGACTCATAGTGACCAGTTCAAAATATAACTTGCCATCTTAGTAATGTATGAAACTAGATATTAAAATATCATATTATCATTTTTGTTTAACACATTTCTTCTTGTATCATATTTGTGTAATTTCCATTCTTCAAGTTTAATTTCTTTCATTTCTATGTCTTTATGTTTTGAGTGCAGACATCCTAAAGTGTTCATAAAATATTTTCCTTACTTTTACATTATTATTATTATATTTATATTTTGTATATTAATATTAGATTCTAAAATTTGATTTTTTTTTTGTTATTAACGCATTTTTTAACACATTATTTTTATCACCACATTATCTAATATATTATTTTTTTTATATCAATAAGACAAGTACAAAATATCTATTATTAAAAATAATAAATAATCTTTGTTAGGTACGATAAACTTATCCACAGTGGGTATTTTTCTTTTAATATGATTTTTTTTCATTCTATCAATTTATATTTTATTATTGGTTAAAATTTATTTAAAACTACACAATCAAGATAATGAGTCATTAATTAGGAATGAAATCCTCAAACTTTTATAATTTATAATAAATTTCAAAATGATAAAATTGTATTTTAAGTGTGATACTAACATTTCTATTTTGAGTAATTATCAAATTTTGTTTTCAACTTAGGTGGATATATTTTTATATTATAGATAAAAATACTCAACTTTGAGTTACTCTTATTTTTCTCATTTTCCTCCCATCTTAATTACACATTTTTAATGTTCTTTTTCTTTTTTTAATTGTATTTCACACATTACTCTAATAACATAAAAATTCTTATCTCAATCATTTTGAACAATTTTTTTTAAATTTCTATACTTGATTTTCTTAATTCTTTAATATTCAATCTATCCTTCTATATTTTTAAATTATTTTTATAATTTAAAAATGATCGGTAGTTAAAATAATCTTACATCACAATTTAAATTATTCAATAATATAAATAAGAATATAATTATATATTAAAAATAATTATTTATTATAGAATTTTAATTATAATATAATTATATATTAAAAATATTTTTTATTGTGAATTTTAATAATATAGAATAAAATATTTATATCGTGAAATACGTAAATTAAAATACTAGTATACAAATAAAGTAAAATTACTCGACTAATATTATTGACAATGTTAATTACTGATTAATAAAAATTACTTAAATTTTGCAATGAAATGATATATTATTATATATGTACACGTTAAATTAAAATGAAGAATATATTAATTTGAGAGGTTACCATTAAATTTGTATGATGTTAATATAAAATAATTCATACATATATTAAACGTATTTATAATTTTAAAAGGATTCATTTAACATTTTGATACATAAAGGCCTTGTGAACTAAAAATATTTGTCAAGATATAAATAAATAAAAAAATACAGAGAAAAAATCACATATTTTTATACCATAATATTTTATAATATTTGAAAATAATTTTAATTTCATGTGTATTTCAATTTAAGTAAATAATATTTTTTTACTCCTTAATAGAACTTTTTATAAATATAGTTATTTCTTAAAAATAAGAAGCAAACCTTTTTTTTCTTCTAATTTTTTTTACTTCATTCACACCTGTATTGAATTATTATTTAAACTTTAACCAATATTTGCAATAAAAAATAAAACATATAATTATTAAATTTTAAACAAATCTATTTATTATATTTTATCTTATATATATAAATTTAGAATAATTATATTGAATGAGAATGTTTTTTATTATATTTTTAACGAGAGTAATTTTAGTTTTTTTATTAATTTTAATTTTTACATTTTTAATCTATTATTTTTAATTTTTTTAATTCCAAATTTAATTTCAATAGAAAAATATCAATAATTAAAAATAACATTAGATTAAAATATAAACTATTTATGATAAATTAAAAATATAATATATATGTTAAAATATTTATTTATTATATTTTTATTTATTATAATTTTTAATTATAATATAATTTATATTTAAAAATATTTAATTATTATAAGTTTTATTTATAAAAATAAACATTATTTTATGCATTGGACATGTTAAAATATTAGTAAAATTATAACTATAAGTACATTAGTAAAATATTATTTTTTATTTAAAAATATATTAAAAAATGACTAGAATATTATGATTATAAAATTTTAAAAAATATAGAAAAAGAACATAGTAGTTAATATATTTATTTTTATTTTTGCTGGAAACCTAGTAGTTGATATCAGACTTAGTATTAGGAACTAAAAGAAAAAGTGGATCGTACCCGGCCCGCAACCAATACGGTTCTCTATAAATTTCTGAAATCACAATTAGGGTTTCTGTGTCTGCCCCATTCCATTCTTTCACTGCCCCAACCTCTTTGCGTAGCGCCTTCGATCCAGAAAACATGGTACTCTCTCTTCTCTTTTCTTTCATTCCCACTGCCACCGTTTCATCTCTTTTCTGTGTCGTTTTATGTTTACACGTTTTTGCAGACTAAGAGAACAAAGAAGGCTGGTATTGTTGGAAAATACGGTATGTCTTGTAACTTCGATTTTACCCTAATCTGATACGTTCTTGCATTTTGGGAATCATTGAAAGTTGTTATGCATACGTCATTCAAAATGCCGTTATGGGAATGTGTTTAATCTGCTTCGATTAATTCCTGAGAAATCAATTTGCTTGATTTCTTATATTAGGTACCCGTTATGGTGCCAGTCTGCGTAAGCAGATTAAGAAGATGGAAGTTAGTCAACACAGCAAATTTTTCTGTGAATTTTGTGGAAAGGTAGTTGAATCTTGTGTTATTGTATACTTATATGTCTTTAGCTATATTCTAACAAGATGTTAAGTCGGTTAGTGTAGCCATGTTTGGATTCTGATGATCAATTTTTTGTGGCAGTATGCTGTGAAGAGGAAAGCTGTGGGAATATGGGGATGCAAGGACTGTGGTAAGGTGAAAGCTGGCGGTGCTTACACTTTGAAGTAATGTTCTTCTTCCTTTCTACCTAAATTTTTTTTTTGTTTTTTGTTTTCCAAACTATCTATCTGACTTTGTTCTCATTATTTTGACAGTACCGCTAGTGCTGTGACTGTACGGAGCACCATCAGGAGGTTGAGGGAGCAAACTGAGGGTTGAGCTTTTTGTTGATTCTATTTATCTATCAACTAAGACTTGCGACAAGTGCCTAGTTTATGTTCACAGAACTTCATTGATTGTATTCAACGCAAACTCTTTTTTAAGTTTTATCTGAGATGACTCTTGATTTTAGTTGTTTTTATCCTTTGTCAGAGAAATTTTGCTTCGTGGTTTCCTTTTATTGTTTGCAACTGGTAGTGTCTCATTGCTTCTTTTCATGCTTGTTAAGCTGAATTTTTCAGTTAAACCGTAAATGGTTCTCATTTGAAGGCTCTAGGCTTATTATATGTTCAGCTGATAGTTTACTTGTGAAGGTAAGGTAGCATTAGAAATGACATTTTGGCATTATGTGATTGAGTGTGTGAAGCTTTTGGCTTTCTATCTTAGAGATGGTTTTTGGTTTAATTATGGGCTTATTTTTCTATTTAAAACAATGTTAAAAATGAGCTAAACACAATTTGAAGAGTTCTTAGAACTGTTTATTTATTTATTTATTGGAGAAGTGTACTTTGAACAAGTTTTAAATAGATAGGTTATAAATATTAAAAGTTTTTTTGACTACTTCAAAGATGACTTGTAAATTTTCATCGTAATTCATGAAATTGTAAGAATAAAAGTTAACTTTTTAGGCGTTTCATAGTGTTTCAAACGTCTAATTCTGCCAAATCTATTATAGGCATATCATGTGTAAAGTTAAGATTGTGAAATTAAGAATCGAATTAGTCATATGCTTTGTTCTTCGGCTGCCGCCAGTTTGATTTGCGTTGTGTAACAATTGATCGTGCCAAACTGTGGCTGCGGTGGCTATATCCAAACTGCTACTAGATAAGTGTATAACAATTATTGGTGACTAGATTTTTCTTTAGTTCTTATTTTGCAGTCTGATTTATTTAAACACATGTGCTTTGTGGATTTTACGTTAGAATAAATCTAAATGTTGAAATGCTCCTCATGTCTTCCATATGATCATTTGTTTGGGCATATCAGTTACAATTTGGCATTTTTTCTATTTGTACGGGGCTTGTGTACGTACCTCTACCTCAGGCACTTACAAACGATATGGAGTGCTCAAATTTTAGTGTCTGGTTATACGTTTACTATGAATGTTTTTGTTCCTTAACGTCAAATACTTGAAAATTTAAAAAAGACGTAGAAGATAGTTGTTGCTTCAGTATACCGCCCGGTATTCTATCATGATGCACAGCCACAGTAAGTGTGAGCACCGTGATCTTAAAAATTTTAAACTAGTCAATATTGCATTTTTTTGGCATATATACCCATCCGACATTTTTCTCCGTTGTGTACTTTGATACTGTATTTGTGGCAATGTAATGGGCATTAATTAATTTTTTAGTTGTCATACAATTTTGAAAAGGTTTAACAAAAGCTTTGTAATATATTTTCTTTCTACAAATGTGGTCGTAACACCTTTAAAAAAATTGAGTTATGCATAGCTTGGCCACTTAGGAGAAAAAAGAAAAACAATTGAAGATGTTCGTACATGTTAACCGAGACGAATCATAGGAAAAATATTGAAAACGTATCTAATACCTGTAAATTTGCAGGGGGCTCACGATCGCGGGAAATAAAAAGGATTTGTTAACCTTTTGGGTGGTATCTTTTAGTTCTTAATTAATTTGAAGGAATAGAATTAACTTCGAAGGATGTATAAACACTAATAATTTTTATGATACATAGAACTGAATCTAAATGTAAGGCTACAATTTTTGAAAACTAGGCTCGAAGGTGATTGGTGCTATGCATTTGCACAACAACCACTCAACGTTGAACCGATAAAAGAGATGCGTAAATAACTATTATGAACGGAACAGGAAATAACATGAACTAAACACGCAGCCAAAGCGGGGATTATGGGGGGTATGACTTAGGTCTTCAAGTGCAGAGTAGCAAGTTAAGTCAATTGGGTAGAAAGATTCAGTAACATGGAAGTTGAAGATAAAAAAGCTATAGCTTATCCCGTACCCTAAAAACTGTCTTTGTTTCACTCATGATGAATGGAGAATAACTAACATTTTTCTGCAGTAGAAAGAAATCATCCGCATATAGGAAGTACTTGTGTATGCACACAAACAAGCACATAGTGAGAAGCTTCACAAGTCAGTAATCATATATTCATGAGGTAAAGACAGACTGCAGGTCATCCATATTGGGTATTTATATTCCATATAATAAAATATTAATGTTGGATAAGTGAATTTAACGTGAAAGCAATTGAACTTTAAAATCGGTATTATGTATGTGAATCCATTGAGATCGAATCCACAGTTTCAAAGGCTACAGGACCGAGGAGGAGGGGATGGAATAAAACAATAGGAAAATAGCAACAGGGAATTTGTAATTCGAGACATAACCATAAGACAATATTAAGTTAATCGCAAGAATACAATTTGTAATAAGCCATTAAAAAGTATCATCAAATACCTAAGCACTTGCTCATTGAATTTGAAGCTGAAAGTGAAAACTAAGCACTTGCTTCACATGTCTGCATATTTTTTACAACACGCTCCTAAAACAAGTAAAACAGATGCCTAGATTGTACTGGTTTGGAAAGCTGCTTACGATCTGCCGGATGTTGCAAGGAGTACCAAAGGGAAGAGTTAAATGAGAAATAAGCAGATTCTTACTTTCATGAAAGCTTTAAATTTCAGTTTCATGGCTTGTGAAGTTTGAACCCAAAAACTCTTGGAACATAGCCTTGTGATGGTTTTTGTGGCTTCAGTTGTCCATATGTCATCAAGAAGAGATGTGGAAATGTTGTTCCGAAATAAGCTCCATCAATGTCTAGATAGACTTAAGGAAATTTGGGTGTAACATACAAACCACAATTATATAGAGCCCAAACATAGAGTGACATACAATCATACCAAAAATCATATCAACATCAGCACTTAAAATAGTATAGTTTTACAGAAAGAATGCAAAACAAACAAATCAAACAATATAATGTCAGGCAATTTAAAAATAAACTGAAAAATAAGAATGAGAAAACTTATTAACTTAGAAAAAGAGATTAAAGACCAAAGATTTTACAAGACCAAAGATTTTACAATTCCAAAGTTGTTCATTCTTCTGCAGCATTTTCTAAACAGAAGTTTTCAGAAACAGTTCTTATGCTTGAGGCATACAACAGCTGGAAGTTCAATTGCAGATATAGTTTTTGTCAAATAAAATACAGTATTGTTTTCATAAATCATCAAACACTTTCCAGATATCAGATATCTCAAAATAAACAATCTAGATTATGAACCACATTTCTCGTAATAGTTAAACTTAAACCACTCATTGTCTGAATATTACCTTCTCTTATTCCATTATGGACCAGTATAGTCTTGTCACATCATCCAAGTATACTTTTAGAAAGAAAAAAAAAAAAGATAGCAGAGTTTCCAGTAATTCTTATATATGGTCAATCATATTCAGAAAACAGTTTATGATCCACATGCAATTCTTTTTTCTTCCCAGACTGCAAATACAAACTAGGTTATGTAAGTGAGAAATAAATTACCAAATAAACCAAAACCTAAAAGGATATATCCTCACAAACAAACTACTTATATGGTCAGACTGAAGAAAGAATATCAAAAGCAAGAATGTAACCAGAGGCACAAGAGAATGAAAATAGTTTCAGAATGACAAAGTGATATTATGTAGCTGCATCAGCTCAAATCCCCCACAAGAAAGGTTGAGTAATAGATATAAGGATACTGCCTTGATACTTGGAGCGAGGATAGTAAAGATCTTCACACCTAGGGCAGTATATTTTCACAGTACTTGACCTAGCAACATCGGACTGACCAACGGGAAGGCAGGGTTGTCCAGAGCAATAAACTCTTGGACATCTGCCAAAATCATAGTTCTTGTATTTATCAAGCTGCAAAAGTTCCAAAGTCACTAACAGCATAATCCGGCAAGCAATAAAGAATGAAAAGAGCAACAATTGAGCAAGAAAGCTCACCATGGCAGCCATTCCTTTGCTGGTCAAGACATACCGGGCATGAATGAGACCGTAAAGCATTTCGGCAGCCGACTCAATCAACTCATTCTGTTCCTCGGTGAACATGTCACCTAAAAAATGGAAGCAAACAAAATTATGTATAAGCTTAAGAAGGTTTAAAATGAGAGTGAGAAAGTTGAAATTGTTGAAGTGAGAGAGAAATGCGGTAACAGAAAGGTGAAGTGGCGATAGTAATTAGAAAAGAAGAAGAAGAAAAAGGAAAAGAAGAGTGACCATGGGAGGATTCAACATCGAGAATTAAATCAAGGGCATAGTCATAGTAGGGAACTTGACTGCTCAATCCACAGAGATTAAAGTCATCCTGGATGTAATCATCATCGACCTCGCAAAAGAACTCGTTTCCCCTGAGATTGCAGAACCAAGAGATCCAAGAGGTGTCATCAGCGTCAGAACCACTGACATCGGATTCTTCACTCTCGGTTTCAGAATCCTCAGCTGGAGGTGAAAAAACAAGAGAGATTGAGAAGGGGGGAAAAGCACATTAATGAAGAGAGGGGAAAAAGAAAAGGACCTTGGAGACTGGAATTTTTGGAGGCAGGGTTGATGGGACGCGAAGTGGAGGGAGAGGATCGTTCCAAGTGCTTATCGAGAACGTCGTTGATTCGCTTCCGATCCTCCGATTTGGAGGCAGAAACAGAAACTCCTCCTCGTTCTTTGTACATCCCTATCCCTATTCAGAATTTTAGTAACAAAAAAGAATCATGCTCAAAACAGAAGAGCTAGGGTTTTTGATTCCCACCGAAACCTACAACACAATCCTAATTGTCACTTGCCAGGTGCCACCTTTAAGCTAAGCAACCCCATAGCTCCCTTCCCTGCTCTGCTCACAAATAATTAATAATACTCTTTTTCACTATCTAATTAATTATACCTAGCCACACATTAATTTAACTCTGCCTAAATAACATTATTAATTATTTCTCACCATTAAACACTAACTTCTCCTTCTTTTCCGTAAAAATTAATAATTAATTAATTCTCCTTCGCCCCTCTAAATTATCACTACGTTTGGGACTAATTATTCCATATTATATGGACATTTTTTTCCATTATTTCGTTATGTTCAAAAAGATTTATCTCTTTTATTTTATTTAATTTTTATTGGTATTAATAAATTTTTTAATGAAAATAAAATTATTGTGAATAATACAAAAATTTCAAGTTTTTTTAAAATTTTAAACTCACAAATTTTTTATTGAGTTTAATTTTTATATATCAACTATATAAAAGATTTTTACATTATTAATTAATTTTTAAAATAATTATAATAAAATTAACAAAATAATTATACATCATTTTTAATTAGTTAAGCGCCTAAATTTTTATTTACTAATAGAAGTAATATTTTCTCTCATTTTCTAGCCTAAAATTTCTAATTACATATTTTTCTCTCTCTTATTTATTAACGTACAACGATTTCCTCCCAAATAATTTATGCAGTCGGTTCTCCGCTTGATTATTAATCATAACTTAATATAGCGTATTTTTGCTTTTGTTGAAAAAATTGTTATGTTACATAGAAATCTATTTGAAAGTGAAATTTTAATTATAAGTAATTTTTTATGCAAAATAAATTATTTTTAAGATATTTGTTATACATACTACAAGTAATTTGCCAAACATTTTAAGAAATCATTAGTATTTAGTATATGTGTATAATAAATATAAGTAGAATTAACTTTATAAACTAATTTACATGTGCTTCAATTTTTTTTTTGGTGGGATACATATATTTAAAATATTAAGTAAGTGTTTAATAACTTTGAAGCATTGTTTTTAAACTTCAATACGGAATCAGTCCATTAGTTGATTATCCGGTCAATTATAATTTTAAAATTTAAATTAAATTGATTACATTAATTAAACTATTATTGAGTACATTTTCGAAACATTAGTTAATATGCCGCTAAAAGATTTGTTTTGAAGAGTCTTGTTTATCGGTGCTAAAAAAGTATTGATTAAATAATAATAAATATAAATTTTTTTATTAAAAATTGTGTTTAAGTTGCATAAAAAACTATGAATGAGTATATTATTATAATTTTCAATAAAAAAATGATTCCTTAACCTGTGACCTAAGAACACTAATTAACATTTTTTAATAAAGACATTCAAAAGAATTCGATAAATCATCTTAAAAAGATGGGTGTAAATGTGTAATGGTACATTTTATAATCTTATATATGGTAATGAAAATAAATTTAAGAAATAATAATTTGATTTATAAAATAAATCAATTGGTGCAAATATTCAAATGTATTTGGTATTTTGAATTATAATAAATGATTATAATCTCCATAAACAAAGTTCTATTTCTTTTCCATTAACTGTTGTTTTCTTTATATATTTTCAACATTTGATTAATTTAACATAAAATTAGTATTTTTCATCTTTTAAATTTTAATTTCGTCCTCTAACTTTTTTTATTTAATATATTTTTCTAACTTATTTTTATTTTACTTTAATCTTTTATTATTAAAGTGTTAAACTTTATCAAAATTAGTTTTTCTTGTATGAATAATGTTTAATTTTCTAAGTATAGGATATAAAACAAAACAAATTTTTAGAATGCATATTTTCGATTGTTGATGTAAATAAAGTGGAAGGTGGGTATGTGGTCGTAAATTAACTCATTTAACCTAAATTCATGTGAACTTTAAGTCTAATGAGAGTTAATCCATATAAATATGTATTTATACATATTGATTTGTTTGGTCCGAGGATTAAATGAGATTAGTTTGTGGGTTAACTTATTTAACCCACATAACAAATTTTTTTAATAATTAAATTATTTATTAATTAAATACAAGATTTATATTTGATTTAGTTGGGACTTGAAATCATTTGATACTTGTTAATTCTTATTATTTTATAATTTATTTTTTTAAGTTTGTAGGCTAGCACAAACTAATCATTATGTTGACTCATTTATTTTGCAGATTAGCTTGATCCAATCTTGTTTAATTATGAGTCTTTAAGAACTTGACATTCGCATATCAGCCTAATTCATATATACCAACTATAAATATAAAGAAATTCTAACGAAATTCGATCAATTGCTACGAAAACATAAAATTTTCACATTTGAAGCTAAATGGTTACATAAAGAATAATTTAATTCAATATCTTATTTTAGTCAATGAAATTACACAATATTTTGATGTGTTAGTTGCTAATATTTAGAGGAAACTCTTAACCAATTTGAAGAGCCATTGAAAGAAAAAGTGGAAACAAAAAATGGTTTTTTATATCCATACTTTAACATCTATTTTTAAATGATAAAATCACACAAAATTTTGGTGTGTTGGTTGGTCGCAATTCAATGTTTAAAGGAACTCTTTAGTCAATTTTAACAACATTGAAATAAAAACTTAAGGTCTATTTGGGGTGATTGCAAGTTTTCTGTTTTTTGTTTTCAAATGTAATTTTCAGAATAAAATACATTTGACTAAAATGAGCTTAAATGATTTTTAATTCAAATTTTAAACAGTTTTACATTCATTTTTAAAATAAAAAGTTTTGTAAATTCGTTTTTAGTTTTAAAATATATTTTCTCACTATATCTAAGAATTATCATTCTTGTTGTCACTATTGTTGTTGCCACCAATATTGTTGTAGCCACGCCACCAACATCATTGAAGTCACACCACCATCTTCACTACTACTATCGTAGCCACCACATCGTCACTACCACCACATTCCTACTACGACCACCATTGTCACCACCATCACTACTATTGTCACTGTCATCATCACCACCACTACACTACCGCCATCACTGCAACCATCATCATAATTTCCACTACCACCACTATTCTTATCCACATGCAAACACACATTTAAACTAATTTTTACAAGATAGAGAATTTCAAAGTAAATTTATTTTAAAACTAAAAATTGGTTTTTATTTTAAAAATTTTTAAAACATGCAATTAAAAGCTACCCTAAATAAACCCTTTTGTTTTAGACAAGATTCCAATAAAATTTAACTATGTTATAATGAAAGTGTTAACATTTTACAAAGAAAAAAACTTATAAAACTAAATTGAAGAAAAAAAAAGTTAAAGAGAAGAAAATTAAAATTAAACTTAAAAACAAAATATTAATTTTGTCTAAATTTAAATACAAAATCAATTAATACAAATAACTTCTATTAAGTATGAAACAATATACTCTTAATTTAATAATAAAAAAGAAAAATAAATAAAAAGACAAATCTTGTTGTGCTAATAATATATTTAAATGTGTAGTACTACAAGTTGATTACATTGACTAACTTTGAAGTTTTGCATTTTGTCTTATTAAATTTCGTTAAACATTACTTTTCTTTACTAATAAAAGATTTGTCTCATAAGTATAATTGACTAGAAACTTAGAAATTGTGTCCCACAAACTTCAAAGTATCTTTTATTGGACTTTAGAAGAGATAAAAATTGAAAAAACCTATATTTATAAAATGAGTAGTATCGAATAATACAAGTAATACAAAAAATAGAAATCTAAAAGATATATATGTGAACAAAAATCAACACATTAGTCATAAAAATAGAAAGTGCCACCTAATCCATAATTTTTAAAATATAAAAATACAAAAAAAAAACATATTTTTCACTATAATTATCCTACATATAGGACTCACATTTAATTTATATATTCTGTTAGAAAGAGTTCTATTTTTGTGTTAATTGTTATTCCTAAACAAACAATAACTTTATCATATTTCTTTTCGTATACTTTGGTGAATTTAGGTGGTGAGTAAATAAGTTTCTTCTTGTAACTTTGTTTGTAGGTAAACATTTTGGTAGGAAATTAAGGACTAAAGTAGCGTGAAATTGTGAGATGAATATTTGTACTCAACAAATTTGATCGTGTTTAAGAAAATATTTGTAAAAATATTTTATAGAAGAAATTCCACGTATTTCTTGTTTTTTTATATTTTTTTCTGCAACTTTATGTTTCTTTTTATATGATTTTACTATAGAAGCACTGACTTTTTTTTTTTACAATCCTAACAAAATAGATTAGCTTAAAACTACTTTTTCACCTGACATATTTAAACATTCAACTTATTCCATATAATTTATTATAACAACAATTATAACCAGGAGCTTTCATGATATCGGTTTGTCCCACTAACTTATCTTTGATTAAAGTTTATTTTAGTGAATTTATATTTTAGAAATTAAATTTGATATATTTTAAAAATAGGAAAAGTTATACTTCTTCCCATTCCAAACTACATTAGTGTCTTATACTTTTTAAGTTATATTTTTTAACTATTATATATTTAAAATAAGAATTCTTAACTTAATAGATAATTTTTTTTGGAGAACTTAATAAATAATATTTTGCATAATATATCGTGATATTATATTTATATTAATTTTATTTATTTAAAAATATATACTATAATATACACATACCTTAAGTTTATTTTCATATTTTTTTATTTCTATAATTTAAGTTATACATAATATTAATATTCACATATGTGTCTACAAATCAAATCAATTTAATCTCATCACATTTATTATTGGATATTGATTTTGTCTGATTCAAATATAATAAATTTCAATTCTAGTTGGGATTAAGATAAACTAATTAGATAAACATCTCTTATTATAAGAATAATTACCGATATTTACAATCAAATCTTATTCAAATTAAGACTTATATGAAAGAAAAATTGGAAGACGTTGAATATTAAGAGGATCATAGTTTTTATGCATATGCAGTTCGTATTTAATATCATGAAAATGCTGGCGATAATTTATTATTAAGTAAATTATGTGCGAATCATAGAAATTAGACTCATTTATTTAAGAACACTCACCTCCAATTCTACTCTAATAAAAAAAAAAAAAGAGAAAATATGTGCACAATCCTTGTAAATTAAATTTTAGTCTTTCTAAGGTTTTCATTAATTTTGTTCTCATAAATTTTAAAAATAGTCTTCGTTATTACTTACTAATAACGTAATATTCATCTAAACATATCTCACTATATTCACTTTAAATAATTACTCACAAAGTGGAGATCATTTTAATAATATATTTTCAAATTTATAAAAATAAAAATATACTTAAATATTAAAAATATGATAAAAAGAATGTTAATAAAAATATATTTTTAGCATATCTCGTAGGCTAAATTATAATTTTGATAATTTATGTAATGATAAAAATTCGTCTTAATTTTTTATTTAAAAAAAATTATATTGGTCATTAAACTCTTAATTTGACTTAATATTATCATTTAAAAGAAAAATAATCGTTTTCAATTTTGATATATGATTTTGAATTATTTTTTTAATTTATTTAAGACACAATTTATTTAATTAGATTTATTTATATAAAAATTATAAGAATCGATTAAAATTCAAATAGAAAAGAATCATAAATAATATAAAAATAACCTAAAAAGAGTGTTAAACACCTGAAAAAGAATTTGATATAATTTTTTTTTAATTTTTTAATTCATGAAACTCAATTTTCATATGATCTTTATCTTGTTTTTGGTCTTTTTTATTTGAATATTAGTTAATTTTTATAATTTTTAAGTCAATACATATTATGGAACAATATTCATGTTTTAAATCAATTAAGAAATAATTTATAATCGCATTAAAAAATAAAAATAATAATTTTTTTTTTGAAAAATAACATTAACTCTTTTAAAAATGACAAAAATAATTTTTTTAAAAAATAAATAATCAAAACGAAATTATATTTTATGATAAAAAACCAAAGTTATAAAATAGTGATTCTCTTAATAACAAGGATGTGCTCAACAAATACTGATTATTAGCCTAGTGGCTGGTATGAAGCAGCCTGTTAGACACCTCTGGCATCAGTTCCTGTAGAGTTTGCTGCGATGTCACCTTCATTCTACAAGATACAATTCCTTCAATTAATAAACTTCACCTTCTATCATAATTTTTACTATCTTAAGATATTAATTAAATTATATCGTTGTTTGATGCGTCAGTGTGATGGTACAAATGATAACGAAATTGAGCTTTCTAAAACTTTAACTCTTCACCAAACACATACAGCACTAGCTGGTGCGCAACTTTATAAATGCACCCAGATGGATAGTTCCACTAACACATTTATGACAAGAAGCCAACATGTAAATCCTACGCTAAACTTAGGCCATCTTTTTGGCAATTTTGCCATACACATTGTAACTCTATACTATAGTAGTCTATTATTCTTACTCATATACACATAAAAGCAGCCACCAAAAGTGAGGAACATATTTGCTCCACAATCTGCCATCAAGTTCAATGACAGAAAGTGGTTCCAAACAGACACCTCGCAGCTGTACCACGATACAAGAAATCGAAACACCTCTCAAGTGCACATAACTTGGCAATCAAATTTCAGAGAAGATCTCATTAGTTGCACATCTTTATGACTCTCCTTCCTAGCATTCATTCTGCTTCCTTTGCATTCTCATATCTAATAATTTTCTGCATGGACACCGAGATGAAACGCTTTCCTATCATCACAAGATTGAGGAAATGTGTTATTGTCATTTATCATCATCTTCATTGTTATTATTATTATGCATCCTATTTTGCACAGCCTTTACAGCTGCAACTCTGGAAGCATTTGCTGCTTTATTAGCTGCAGCCACGACTTTATTCACGTCGTCATCAACCTTTGCCATGTTGTAAGCTTTCTCAGCAGCAGAATGTGCGTCCTGCTAAGAATGAGAGAAGTAAGTACCAAGTATAACATTACTCATTTATTATTGCAGGGTCTAGTGCTTTTGAAATCAGATGGTTTAAGGTCCACCAGAAGGCCCAACAAGTGTTTTTAAACCCCCCTTTTTCCTAATAAAGAATAACATCTACCCTCGTCCCTTTCTTTTCCAATCTACTATGTGTTTTTGGTATAAGTTTCTATATACATATTAATCATCATAAGTGTGAAATGTACTGTTACCTGTACTGCATTGAAAACCTTGGCGTGGTCCACAGCACATGGAGACCCAGAAGGACTATTATGTCTTTTAGGATCATCAAGAATCCCATTCTGCCAGTGACCACATTGTGTTTCCCCATTTCTGAAAGTGTACATTCCCAGTCCTTGTCTTCTTCCTTCATGCCATGCCCCCTCATACCGATGACCATTCTGAAATTGATACACTCCAAAACCATGCATCTTGTCTGCAAAATATTCACCAGCATATATGTCCCCATTTCTGCAGTATACATAAAATGAGTGTAAAGACCCATTCAAAAGAGATACTTTTTGTATATGTTGAGTAAACCAAAACTTCCCACCACAAATTTTCTTTTGTAATGCATTCAATATATGTAGAGATTTTAAGATACCACAGCAATAATGGCAATAACAATCTTGTACCACCTTCCAATGAGATTGTTCTTTGGTCCATGTTAAAAAATGAGAAGTGGTTAAAAATATGGAAATTATACATTTCTGGAAATGTTAATCAAATTCAATACTGAGATCCAGCTATTAATGATGCAAGACTGAAGAAGTTAGACAGAGTCAGAAAGTTATGTTCTTGTATACTGATACAGTAACTGAGAAATACTTCAGGTGCATTTACACTGCTATAGAGTAACAGATTCAATATTCCAATCATTTTCAAGTATCTTAGCTGGATATGTATATTACAGGTAAATTTGGTTGAGCCATAATATACTTGATAATTTGATATTACCAGGAAGAGGAAGCAAATTTTGTCATCTTCAGAAAGATCATCAATAAGTTAGTAATTGTCTACGAGAAATGTGGCATGAAAAACTTTGATCTACTGACATATGGTTAATTGCTTACAAACAGGCTGAGCTTTTATCCAAATGAGTTGAAAAGATATACAGAACATTTGATAAATTGTTTCCTTGCGGTTAGTGAGAAACTAGACCAACCCCTTTGGCTTCTGACAGTAAATATTATAAACAACTGATTGAATACCAGAATAAAAGCAAACCAAGACAGAAAGAAATTTTTTTATGTGAGCTAGTACAACAAAATGTTGGTATTTTTCATTTGGCCAACAACGAAGCATAGTACATCCAAATCAATATCCCCCCAAAATTTGTACAACAAGATTGGCAATGTAACAACTAACAAATCAAACTCAAACTCATGTTTCTAACTCGGGTTGTTGAAAATTTGAATGGTCACATTTGCAACCAAAACTTTATTTAAAAAAGGGGTCTAGAATCAGTGACCGGCATACGTGAATATCAACACATGGGTAAAATTTATGAAGTCATAATTGAAGCATTGACATATTGGATCCAATAATACACAAACTTCTCCAGGCCAGATGAGCATATTTCTAAACTTTTGCCACTGAAACACCAATGCTTTCTTAAAAAGGAAAATAAAATTGGCTCGAATCAGATGCACAGAAAAGTTCCCGTATGAACCATAGTTCAGGAAATGCTCAACAAGTTTCAACTCGAAAACCAAAGTCCCATTGCATCGAACAACAAGAACACGAAATCTAAACAGATTATGTAAAATCTCTATAAATTAATATCCACAATAATTTCTGATTAGTCGACAATATATTTATCCTGATTTACGGTGCATAGAAATTAAACTCCTTTGCGAAACATTGTTTACTTCTTAGTAATTTTCTAGTAACATTAAGGACTAAAGTGAAAAACATTTTGCAACATCAGAACTAAAGCATCTGCAGAAGTTGTAAATTTCAAAGAAAAACAGACCTGAAATGGTAGTGTCCGAATCCATGTTTGACACCCCATTTGAACTCCCCAACATAGCGGCTGCCATCATTGCAAGTGTGGACTCCAAACCCATGGCACTGGCCATTAGACCACTCACCACCATACACATCACCACTGTAGAACCTATATATTCCCATTCCATGCCTCAAACCCTCCCTATACTGCCCTCTATACCTGCTCCCTCTAGCCCAAGTCTCAACACCATACCCATCATACTTCCCATCAACCCAATCCCCCTCATACCTCCCATTCATCACGTGATAGTGATACACCCCTCTCCCCCAACACTTCCCCTTTTGAAATTCACCCTCGTACACGTCCCCATTGCTATAAACCTGCACCCAACACCCCCAACTCGCGTGCTTCACCTGCTTCTGCTTCGACCCAATAGACCATACGATAGGTTGAGGAGAAGAGGGTGAAGAAGAAGAAGAAGAAGAGAGTTTGGTGGGGAACAATCGAGTGAAGAAGGATAGTGCCAGGTTGAGGGAAATTAAGAGTGCTGCTGAGAAAGCGATTACAGAGAGGAAATCTAAGGGGCTAGGGTTTGAAATGAGGAAGTAGAGAGAGGGAAGGGGGAGGAAGATGAGGAAGCGGAAACGCGGGAGAAGCTTTGAAGTTGGAAACTTTGAGCCAAAGGGTGTTGGGAAGAGAGGGTAAGGGAGGGTCATTATGGGTACTCTCTTGTGGGGTGAGGTTTGAGATGGGTTATTGGAGAAGCGTTCATGGTGACATGGAATGGTTGGTGAGTTTGGTGGTGGTTGATGGGGTGATACTTGAATTGAGAAGTGGGTTTGCATTTGGTTTTGGTTTTGGTTGGGAGAGAAGGAAAGCGGAGTTGAAGTGGCATCGGAAGAGAGTTGCGAGTTCTCTTTTCCGATGTGAAGTTCGGCCTCGTGCTGCTGATGCATTAACATACCAAGGAAGTGAAGTGACACTGCGTGGTGTGTTGTGGCGTGTAAATATCTATGTATAAAGAGTGCTTTGCAAATTGCAATTGTGAATTTCTGATTCTGCTTTTGTTTTTCTTCGCTCCGCGGCGGGTATTATGTTTTTCACGGCTTTGGTTTCGTTTTGTTTTGTTTCGATTGAGAGAAAACGGAGGAAAGTGCAGTCTCTGTTTGGGGTCCAATGGGGGATGTCATAATAAGTGGGATTTGAAAACCGGAGCACATGGAAACAAAGAGACCAACACTTTCTCTGGATTTTCTAAAATGCCACTTGAATGCAATCCTAGTTGCAAAATTATTGTGAAATTAAAGTTTTCTACGTTAGTAATTTTGTGAAATTAAATAGAAAAAAAAAATCTAAGTGTCTCCCTTTTTGAAGGATAAATTTAAGCCTTTACTCTATAAATTAATTATGTACAATATACTAATTTAGAAATAAAACGAAAAAAAATTAGCATAGTTTAAATGATTATTGTTCCAATGCGTTAAAATTACACTGGGCAATATGCAATAATGACAGTTTCATGCTATAACAAGTATAAGAAAATTTAATTTGGTGGCTGAAGGGGTCATTTTTTGCAAGTTAGAATAGGTTAATATCTGTTTTGTTTAAATCCTCTTTTTAGTGAATCAGCTTTAGGAAAAGGAATCTGTATTTCATGTGGATGAATTTCATTCTTATCCTGAATTTTATAACAGAGACATGCCACGCACGCTGGTCAAGCTAAATGACTAAACATGGTGGTAAGTTAAAGTTAACAAGACTAAATACGAGTAGTGATAGTTAAGATTTTTCGACGTTCACGCACTTGTCATTTCACACTCAACTCTCTATAAGCATATTGTACTATTCATCTCATCATGTACATTTTTATTTTTTTGTTAATCCCGATAGAAAATGTTAATAAAACCATCTAATACTGAACATAAAAGAAAAATGCCGCTCTTATTGAGAAAATATTGGACAATCTAATTAATTTACATAATCAAAATTATCTTACTAAAAATGTTTAATTCAATTAAATTAGTTGCAATCATATAATGCTACTTCTTTATTTTACATAAAGTTTATAATAATATATATACAAAATTAGGATTGCCAACTATTAATAAAATATTAGTTTAATTATATTTTTAATCTTTTAATTGGCGTCGTTAGAACCAAATGGAATTGGTTAATCAAATCATATAAACAGATAACAAGTCAATAGACCAATCTATTTTATTTTAAACATCTCAATCTTACAATATCTGGTATAAATTTGGCTGAACCAATCCTAAATTGACTAAAGTCAGGTTGCTTAGAAAAAAAATCTTTATTATTTTTATATTAATAAAACTCAGTATCATGATGATTGATAGCAAGTGAATCTTTTCTTATAATTTTAACGTAATATTAGGATAATAGATAATCATATTAATTATATTTATTTAGTTTTTAAACGAGGCTACCGATAGATATTATTGTTTGTTATTGAACTTAAATGTTGCTAAATATTTTATTAAATTTTACGTTTAGTTTTAAATATTATGTATTATAATTTATTAGTTAAGTGGAAGTGAAGTTTAACTTTTAACATTATTTTTTTTTAAAAATTGATTTTCTATTAATTTAAAATTTAATATCTGAAAAAACGTTAGCGTGACTCTTTATTTCACTTTTACTTTAATATATTTATGTTAATATTTTATTGTCATGTTAACATTTTTATTAAATATTTAATAAATGATTCTCCTATCCAAAAGTCAAAAAACAAAATTACACTATTAGAATAGAAAGAATGAAATTCACAATTTTTTTTAAAAGAACTAAATTTGAATAAAAAATTAAATGTTTAACTAAGCTTAAAAAGAAGGGAATTGTGGTTTACCAAGAATAAAATAGTGAGAAGGGTTAATTCGTAAAATAATGGCACATTAAGGGCAAATATGTAAAGAGCAGAACCTGAAAGCTGTGGCTGGCCGTGGCGTCGCCCGAAAACGGCAATTGTAGCTCAACGGTAACTGTTACGGGAACTGCGTCGACGTGGCACGCTGCGTCATTGACACGTCGGATTCGTATCTGCTCTTAATTGCTAATCCTGAATTGGAAAGAAACTTTGAACCTGAGAACAATCAATCACATGCGTCACCTAAATTTACGTAAACGCCACTCCGCTTAGTCCTTTCCTTTTCACCCACAACACAACTTTAACAAATGGAAATCCCTACAAATTCGATTTAAGATGAGTTTTTTTTGTTTTGCTGAATGCTAATTTTATAGCATATATTCATCTATATTTGAGATGATAAAAGTTAACACACAAAAATATATTCTTTGGATTTTATTATTCTAAAAAAATTACCTATTTAAATATTTTTCCCGTTGATTTGATTATGCTTTTAGTTTGGTCTCCAAAGTATATATTACATAAAAAGAAAGCGACACAATCAAGTCATTTGACAAGGACACGATACCCTTTTTGTCCATGTAGAACAGTGTCATGTTATTCCATATCAATAAAATTAAACTACGATATAGACAAAAGAGTGCCACATCATTATCGGAGAGATTTAATTATACTATATTAACTTAAGAATAATTATGATGATAACATTATAACAACTGAATCAAGAGGATTGCAAATCAAATGAGATTGAAATTATAAATAAACTATATTATTAGAGGTGATAAGAATTTGAAAAGGGGTGAAGCCTCCACATGTGTGTGATTGGGTTGAGTGGCCTTACTTTGTTCTTATCCATGTTTCATGGCCTTATATTATTACCCAAAACCTTTGTCCTTATCCGATTCATCTATCTTCAATGTTCCTAGCACGCAGTGCCTCCATCTTTCAATGTCAATGTCCTTAATTTCTAGCTTCTGCAATCAATATATATATAAAACAGCCAAACTATGGAATAGGAATAAAATACTCATGGAATTTCTGGTTTCATAGTTTAGCTTACAGAAAATATGCTTTTTGTTCCATTTTTTATATATATAATCCCTATTTGAACGTTGACAGTTTTTATTTATCTAGTTATTTAATTTTTTTTTAATAAAAGAGGGGCAGTGTGTGTTTTGACGCCTTTTTTTTTTTTAAACATGTATCTAATTTAAAATGTGTAATTATCGGACCGAATCTCCTTCCATTAAAAGCAATTGAAGAGATATTAGTTTTACGATTCAATCATTTATTTGTACTTTTTTTTATTTTTTATTTTAAATATTAAAGTTAATCTAGAGTTGATATCTCAGTTAATTTTTTGAAAATTGAAGAGGATATGCTCTCCTGTATTATTACGTCACGTATGTAGATGAAAAAAGAGTAGTTTTGATCATTTTTAGAAAAGGAATTTTACAATATTGTTTAAATTCGAGGGGTTTTAAAACATATGGTTTATAGATAAGTAGTATTTAAGTTCTTGTCATGTCATTATTTTGTTATTCGATAATAAAATTAATATATATTTAATTTAGTTTCTATTTAATTAAAATATTTTTAAAAAATTATGATTATTTTAATTAAAATTTTTAATTATTGCCGGAAATGAAAAGGATTAAAATACTTGTAAAAAGTAATTATATATTTTTAAATGAAATAATTATGATTTTAATTTTTCACTAAATAAATAATATGTGAACTACTTGTAGTTTTATTATTTTTAAAATTAACTATTCCAAAACTCCTTTATTTATTGTGGTGCCATAATAACTTCCTTTTTAGAAACTAGGAAAGAAGTGAGTTATAAATGTGAAATAAAAAATGCAGCAGGTAAATTTATAGAGTAAAAATATGTTTTTGATGTTCAGCCAAACACATGCTTAATCTTCATGCCCACTTTTTTATCAATCAAATACTTTTTTTTTTCCACTTATTGTGTTTTATTATTATAAAATCAATTTGAAATTGTCTATTTAATTAATCTGATTTAAAATAGGCTGCAACTTTTGAGCTGAACCCTTTTGGATAAATTTGACAAATTTATTTAATATTGAATTATACATCTATTTTGAAGTAACAAAATAGACAACTAATTACAACAACGAAATTTCATCCTCGTTAGTTTGTTACAGATTAAAAAGAAATATTTTATGTAAAATAATTTAGTGATTATTTTTGTAGAGATTTAAAAAAAATAGAAGTTAATTTATGTTCGTTTACAATTATAAAAAATAACTTTTTCTAAAAAAAAAAAAGCTGATTTTATGAGAAGCTCTTCAAAATAGTTTTAATTTTAATCATATTTTATATTCTTTTCAAGTTTTAACTATTTTAAAAAGCTTAAACAAACGCATAATTTTTTTAAAAGTGATTTATAAAGAAAGTTGTAACAATATTGGCTTATAACAATACTGGCTATTGCTATCCTAAACTACATTCATGTTAATAACTTTATATAACAATCCAAATCCAATTAAAAAAATGATAAACTTCAGACAAGTCGTTGACTTTAATTTCCTGAAGAAGAAAAAAGAAAATAATGAAACCCTACAAAGATAAAAAAACGAATTGGGGACTACGTGTTCAAGATCATATTGCGTGTTTGCTTTTGTGTTTGGGACATAGTTTCTCAGATTCACAAAGAAGCTAGTAGTTATAATTTTTTTTTTCTTTTTACAAGTAAATGTAATTTCTCAAGTTTGTAATATGTGTCCAAGCACACAGTTAACTATTGCTTGTGGTGTAGGACGAGAAAGAAAGAAAAGGAAGTACCTAATAAAAAGCAAAACTATATTTACTTCTCTTTAGCAAGCAATTCCCTCGTCTCAGAAGAAAATATAAAAGGATATGATATCAAGAGGGAAGATTCAGAAGAATGATTTTCGTATATTGGATATTTAGAAGAATGATTTTTACTCCAAAGCAAAAAAATAAGGTAATTGAATATTATTTGGTAGTGCTAATATTACCTGGGATGAAATGTTTAAGAAGATAAAAAAATTACTAAAAGAAGTTTTGGGTGAATAAAGGTTTTGAACTAAGAAATAAGGAATTTTTGTGGTGAAATAAAAATGTTCAAGATAAGATAAAAATACAAAAGAAAATGCTTTAAAATCTTACAAAGATGCAACAATGTTGAAAATTAACAAGGTATTAGAACGTTAGGAATAAAATAAGAAAAAGTGTGCGTGAAGCACAATCTAAAGTTTTTGAAAATTTTTACAAAAATCTTATGATAAAGAATGTAAAACATAAGATATATAAGCTAGTCAAAAATAGAGAAAGGAAAACAAGAATTTTGAATTTAAGTAAAATAGATTAATATTGAAAGGAAAAAATTTTAATCACTGATCATGATATGAAGAAAAGATGAGAGAATTATTTTTATAAGTTTTTCAGTGATGGACAAAGATCAATTCCTAATATGAAAGAATTAGAAATATCCAAGAAAATGAATAAAATTTGATTGATTATCCTAAAATGTATATTGAAAAGATAAAAGTGATGCTTAAGAAGATGAATATGATAAAGTTGCTGGGTCAAATTATATTCTTATTGAAGTTTGAAAGTACTATGGAAAATAAGGTATCATTTGGCTCACAAATATTTTTTAATGAGATTTTGAAATGTAAGAAAATGTCATATAAATGGAAGAACACTTTGGTGAATAAAGGAGATATTCTTAATTACGCTAATTTCATAGGTATAAAACTTATGAGCTACCCAATAAAACTATGAGAAAATGTGATTAAGCATAAATTAAGAGGGATACAAGGACTGCAAAGATTCAATTTGATTATGTTGGGAAGGGATGCAACATAAAAATTTTATCTTTTATGGAGGTTAATGAAAAAGTAACAAAGGAAAGAAAAAACTTATGATTAAGTTCACTTCTATTTGGGCCATACAAGACATGTATAAGGAAGTAACTAGTAGTGTTAAAACTCTAACAGATGTAAGATTAAGGATTTCTTTATAAGAATATGATTACATTGGGACACAATCTTAAATCCATACTTATTTAATTTAATAATGAACATGCTTACTAGGGACATACAAAAATCTAACCCTTATTGTAGGCCTTTTGTAGATGATAAAGTTTTGGTTGAAGAATTAACGGGAGCAATTAACTCTTAACTTGAACTTTGGAGATAAAATTTGGAAACAAATGGTTCCTCCTTAAGTATGAGTAAGACAAAATATATGCATTATGATTTTAGCAAGAGACAAGAAGAATGCTTAAGTATGAGTAAGACAAAATATGTGCATTATAATTTTCACAAGAGACAAGAAGAGTGTGACCAGAAAGTAAAAATGTGTGAAAATATCATGCTACATGTTTCTAAGTTTAAATAACTAAGATCAATACCATAGAATGATAGAAAAGTTAATGAGGATGTCACACGCATAGGATACAAATGGGATGACTAAAATGGATGAAGACATAAAAAGTTATTTATAACTGCAAAGTATTTACCAAACTTAAAAGAGAAGTTTTTATTGTGCTGCTATACGTCCAATTATATTTTAGTGAATGTGTGACTATATAAGAAAAAACATGATACAAAATGATTATATGCAAGAAGAGATTGGTATATCACCAATTAACAAAAAATAACAAAAAATTAATTAGTAATTTAAGCATCTACAAAGAAGGCCTCCAAAAACACAAGTGAAAAGAATATATTGTATTATTTTTAATCCTATGAAAAAGGAAAAAAGGAGGCAAAGAAGGACATTAGAGAAAATGATCAAGTGAGAGTTCTTAATTAATTACACTAAAATTTTGGTCTATAATCATCAATAAAGCATAATAACATTGTGTCATTCATGTAACCCATACCGTGGATAAGGCTTTGTTATTGTTGTATATGATAAGAAAGCAAGCTACAAAATCACTTTTGACGAAATGTATCATTGTATTGAATGTATAGATATTGTATTACGTATAGATTTTGTATTCCACCATATCAGTTGTGCAGAGAATAACTTTGATTTCTGCTTTACAATGCATGAAATATCCTCCTCCTCCTCATCTAGAGTGAGCACATTCTACATATAATAACACAGGTCATGATACAATACAAATACAAAGATACAGCAAATTCTTAAAAATTTAAGATACAATACGACCTAAATACATTAACGTGAACTCCAGGAGAAAAAAAAATACATAAACGCATAATATTTGTTATTTCAACACAAATGCATAGCCATAAACAACTATATCAGTGAAGTGGATGATTACAATAACAAAAACAATACTTGTGATTATAACAAAAATAAATAAATAATTACATATATCTCCATTACCCATATCACTTGTAATTGACAGCATCAAATTTAGAAGCCCAAGTACATTCAGGTCAAGTTTTCCAAAAAAAGTATTAAAGTAATATACTTAAAAAATAGAGAAATAAGCAGGGGTTTGGTAATTATGAAGAGAACAATTTGAAATAAGAAAGTTCTATTTATTCAATATTTTTTATACAACTTTTTATACAAATAAAAGAAATAGGAAGAGAAGAGAGAGAAATGTGAGATAAAATGGATGAGATGAAGAGAAATAGAGGAGTGTTGTATAAGCTATTGTATAATTTTGTTGAACGAATATTGTATTCAATTTCATTTGAAACAAACCCTTAGTAGAGAAAGTTCTTGCGCATTTGGTCAGGGAGAGAGGTAAAACTTCAAAATAAAATTGAAGGAAAAGGTCGCAAGAGGACAGGTTTAACATAAATAATGGAAAGTGCGTTCAAGTACTTAACCTAAAAATCTATCAGAAAAGCTTTACAAAGGCACACTGAATTTGAAGCAGAAAGCAAAATTAAGCCCTTGTTGCCTTGCTGTTGGTGCCTGCATATATCTTTACAGTTACAAATCATGTGGGATCTAGATTGTACTGATTTCAAAAACTGAAAATCCATTGAATTTTAAAGAAATACGACAAAGACTAAACTAAACAAGGCATGCTCAGATTCTTATTTTGATGAAAGCTTGAAATTCCATCCAGCTTCAGGGCTTGTGAACTTTGAAACCAAAAACTCTAGGTACATAGTTCTGTGATGGCTTTTGTGACTTCAGATTCCCATAAGTCATCAGGAAGAGGTGAGGAAATGTAGCTCCAAAATAAGCTCCATCAATGTCTAGACACAGTTAAGGAAAATTGCATGAGAAAAAGGGTATTATTTCCCCCCTACAAATAAAAGTGAACCCACAATCATATGCTAGAACACAGTCACTCCAAAAATATTCAGGACCTAGTTAGTAATCAGAAAATCTCAATAAAATAAGATTACAAAAGTTCTAAACAAAATTATTTGTCAACTGAGTTAAAGAAATCGCAGTAGAAGAAATCAAGCAAGACTTTGTATCCTAAGATAAATTTGCTACCACTTATTTCCCTAAGAACTATGTAAAAAGATGTGGAAAAATAAAATGCCAGTTTCCAGTTCATTTTCTCTGTTATTTTTTTCAAAGCATACAAGTCAGAAATTTCAAAAAAATTGTACATATAATCAAGGGGTACGGCCGAAGAACATGTCTTTATCTAGCCAACAGAAACTTATCAGATATAATGTCGAACAGTATAGTTGAGACACGGCCTACTAAATTACTAATCACATGTCTGTAATAAACAAAGGTCTTGATTATGAGATACTTTTTGGGTGTCAAGTCTCGAACCCGGAGACTGATCATAAATGATGTGTTTGAGTATCCACCCATTATTATGGAAAAAAAACTTGAAAAGGTACCCCGTACGTGAACTTCAAAAGGTAGATATAATATTGTGTGTTTATTCCCCTAATCATTACATTTCATATCTGATAGTTTAGTCTCAAATACAAGCAGCAACAAATCCAGGTAAAAAATAATCCTTTGAGAATCAAGCTTAGTCTTTTTTGTGTATATACTACCAGCTCATCCAAGTAAAAGAAATCCTCTGAGAATTAGTGATGAGTTCCTTGTGCCATCTTATTGATAATTAAACTATGCATGAGGAAGACCTTGGGATCAACACACATTTTCTTTTCTATTTTATTTTAGATACCAATACATATTTTAGAAGCAACAAGCAGCAAGTAAATGTAAGAGAGAAGTGAAACGCTTGAAATATGACCGGTTAACAAATTGCAACCTTAATTGACAAGCCAATAAAATAAGAGGCTGGAAAGCAATGATAAAGAGCATAAGAATGACAGCAGTTCAACAAGGCACTTGAAAGGATATATATTACCTTGATACTTGGACTTTGGGTAGTAAATGTCATCACACCTGGGGCAATATATTTTTACAGTACTTGCCCTAGGAATATCTGACTGGCCAACTGGAAGGCAGGGTTGTCCAGAGCAGTAAACTCTTGGACATCTGCCAAAGTCGTAGTTTTTGTACTTGTGCAGCTATAGATAAACAAATCAATGACATTTATCAGTGCCAATAATGTATCAAAAAACAAGATAACTAGGAGAAAAATCACACCATTGCAGCCATTCCCTTGCTTGTCAAAATGAACCGGGCATGAATCAGACCATAAAGCATCTCTGCTGCAGATTCAATCATCTCATTTTGTTCCTCTGTGAATATGTCTCCTAATCAATAATGGCCAAAGAGGTAATCAGAGCTAAAGTCATATCAGTGTACAACTTGAATACAGTGGTAGCAAGATAAAAAAAAAAAAGTATTTACAATTTTATCACATTACTTGCAATTGCTTTACTATAGAATAAAAAGTGAATTCAACTAAGAAAATAATAAAATTACCGTGGGAGGACTCAACATCCAAAATCAAATCAAGCGCATAATCATAGTAAGGAACTTGACTACTCAATCCACAGAGGTTGAAATCATCTTGTACGTAATCATCATCAACTTTGCAAAAGAATTCATTTCCTCTCAAATTGCAAAACCATGAGATCCAAGATGTGTCATCCTCTTCCGAACCACTAACATCAGATCCCTCAATATCTGTTTCAGATTCCTCTGCACCCAACACATAGAAAATAAAGATAAGATAATTAAAGTCAGCCTCAGTTGTTCAATTCTATACCAAGTAGTTTTGTTCCATGCTCTTCAATTGTCAATTCCCACCGGCACGGGCCTCATATTCATAACCCGGTAAGGCAAATGGCCACAAATTTTCATTTTTATTTTCATTTTAGTTTTTATCTTGTAGAACCAAGAAGGAAATAACCAAAATAAGTTTCGTTTCACGGGTAGAAAGCAGCAGGAGCAGATATTAGAGAATGATATCACTTTAAATATCATTTAGAGGAATGAAAATGGGCTTACAAAAGCAAGGATTATTAGAGAAATAATAAGATGGAACCTTCCATTGCATAAAAAAAAAAGAAAGGTAAAATGTGTGGTGAAAAGAGAGAAAGAGAGAACCGTGTTGAGTGTTGGGGAGGGAGGCAGAGCGACGGTGAGGAGTGTTGGAAGGCCTTGTGGAAGGACAGGGTTGTTGTTGTTGTTGTTGCTTCTCCTTGATTCGCTTCCGACCAACAACACTTTCTCCTTCTTTCCCTTTGTAATCATTCATACCCTCCTTTCCTTTCGCTGCGCTTCTCTTCTCCAATTTCGTTTCTAGATTACTATGCGCCTTCGGAAATGGATTCTCATTCTCCAATAACAAAAATGACCAATACTTTCTTTCATTTCATTAATTAAAATAAGACTTCCCAGGATTTGTCGCCGATGCAACTCCCTCTCTATAGCATTTTTAGTAACTCCCTCTCTCTTCCTTTCTTTGCACAACGTGTCTCATGCTTATTTGCGCCACCATTCTTCAGGTGGGACCCCCCTCCGTGTCACTATCGTACCATGTTTCATCAATATCAGATTTTTATTTCTTCTCGACGACATCCCCCATTTAACACACCATTTTTTTAAATATAAAAACAAATTTTCTTTTATATTATTAATATTTTTTAATTAAATAATCAATATAGCACACTCTTGGACCTATATAGTAATTTTTAAAAATTATTAAGTTAATGAAAAGAGTTTTAAATTTTTAAAAATAAAAATGTGACGTATAATAATAAAACTCAACATGCGTAAAAAAAAGAAAGAAGATTAGGTTGAAAATACCCTATCTCTTCAATAGCCTCCTAATGGCCAAATCCATAACTACTGTAACATTTCTAAATCATAATCTCACACTTAAGAATTTAAGAAAAAGATACATTTTAAATAGCTTTTAACTTGTAAAACTGATTTTTTTATATATTTTTTAACTTATTTCAATAAGCATTGTGAAAAAACTTATTAAACTAAAATTTTATAAACCTATTTGACTATTTCAAAAATATTTTTCGTAAAATAAAAATTATTAATTATCAACAAATGTAAATCAATTGGCACAAAATTATTCTATCTTAACTAATAATTTTAAGTCTTGGATATCCAACTATATTAAATACTCAAAAAAGATTTTGTTATCTTATTAGTTCTATTATGCTAAACAAGATTGTTTCTAGTTTGTAGTGGAGGATAGTCGTGATAAAAAAAACTTATTAATTAAAATAATTATCCAATTAAGCCTTCATTATCCTTATATTAATTTATATAGTACGCGTTCATTTCATTTTTTAAAAAAAATCATTTGATAATCGTGAACAACTCCCAATCTAATAGTAGAAAGATTTTGTTAACATCAGCTTCAAGGGCAGATTTCATCAACTAAAAGTAAAAAAAAATATTAGAAAAGTGTTTATAATTCATATATATTTCATGAAAGAAATACTTTCTTAATAAAAACTATCTAGTTTCTCTACTACTTATTGTAATCAACTTTAAGAATTAATGTTAAAAAACCATATATATAATCAAAAGTAAAACTTTATTAAAGAGTATAATATTTAATGTCATCAAAATTTCACCTTATTTTTTTAATAAAAACTTTATTATATGTATTGATTTATTAACCATGAGAGAAGTCGCAAAACCGATAGCAAGAGCTTTCAGTGTTAGTAATTGCGGGAAATGCAAGACTATACCAAGCTGCCTATTAAAATCATATTGTACAAAGAAAATATGGAAACCTTTTATATACAGCCGTCCCATTAATTTAAGTTCAATGGAGATTTTAGTATGATGCCATAGTTCAGTCATCAGCAAAATATCTCTCCTCTGCGTCAATATTGGCCTCTCTCTGCCAATGATCGTCAAGGGTCTCGTCATTATCTATTTTAGTGTAATCTAGATGTTCGTGATCTTCCCCTAATAGAAACTTCTGATGCATAATGTACGTGAATTGATTCATCCGCTCCTCCAGTTCTTCTGCAGATAAAGTGGGTTCCCCACCCATTCTGGCTGGATCAGATACGCCATTATCAATTATATCAACCTCATTCCGGTGTCTCTGCAAGTAGGAAAGGACGTAATTATTCACGTCCAATAAACATGAGGAGACCAGTGGACCCGAAAACAATGCACATAGTAATAGTCAAATTACTATTTTAATAATAATAATATTGGAATATAATCATAAAACAACACTACCAAAAAATCAAATTGCTTCAAGGTTTTGAAGACACCATAGGGTTCACCACTGGACCGCCATAATTATTGGGAACATAAGCTAGTATCGACCATGATAGTAAGCAAACGGAAATACTACATATAAGATTTATATACGATCTGTCCAGGGCTACAAGCGCATAATACACAATTACGTGGGTCAAATCAACTGTAGAAGAAAGTTCATGAAGTGGATTCCAAATTATTACATGCAGTTGGAAGTTATATTACAGATTTGAAGTCAGGACTGAGAAAGTATGCAGTTGTTAGATTATTTTTCAAAAAAACCGTCAACCCTCCCCCCATCTTCCAAAGAAAAAGATCCTTTATATAGAATCACTTCCAACTTAATAGATACGTGAATCTAAATGTTAAACCAATTCAACAAAGTTTAAATAGATGATATCATAGCCTCATGCCCCCAAAGCTTCTTTTTGTTGGTCAATCAAATTGTAATGATAAATGCTGAGAAAATATATGGAAGTAGAAAATCAAATGGACAATTCTATTATTGAGGACAGAAAACATAGACAGAGAATTCTCCTTCCAAGTGTTTCCATTCACAAACAGAGAAAACACTTTGAACTGAGCTTTGGCTTTAGATTGGGCTGGGGGAGCTCACTAAGCTGACCTGTTGGTTCCTAACCCTTTAGTTCATCACCAGTCTAGCCCTCCCAAGCCCCATGAAACATCCCACATGTTCCTCAGTGGTTGCAATGCTTGAGCCACCAGGTCTTTAAATTCTTGCACATATTTTTCCAGTTTACATTATTACTATAAGGTAATCAGCCTTTCATATACATTTCCCAAGCCAAACCTCTGGATTAACACAACCCTACCTGTGATAAATCCGTTGTCTTCTTTCTCAAGGAATGAAACCAGTGCACAGCAGTACCATCCACACTGATAAAAAGCTAACTGCACATTCTCAAAGGGATTAATCTGCTGAACCTTGAATGTTTCCTAAGCATCTAGCCCTAGGGATCACTGCCATCAAAAGAGGGTAATTTGACCTGCTTCATCCAAGATTATGATGCTTTACAACCACATTTACAACTGCTATCCTCTGAATTCTCTCCTCTACCTCATTTGACTGAATGTGGTGCCACTTTGTTCCTAGGAAGCTGTTCATTTGTCCCTTTATTCCCAAGAATAACTTGCTGCTGCACCCATTGTCCCAGAAGCTGTTTAAACGCTTCAACTTCCTTTACTCTCTTCTTTATCTCATACAATTTTGTATCATGATCACCAGCCACTTTCCTCAAGATTTCTATTGAATGCATCAAATCTTCAACTCAAGATTCCATCTCCCTCAACTTAGGAATCCAGCAGGTCAGACTAAAAACACTGTAGAATTTTGAGGGTCAGCACCTCCCAATGCCCAAAGGCCCCAATTCTTTCATAAAATGACAAGATACCTCTCACTCCCAACCTCCTCTCATTATAAGCAATATGCCTTGTTTCTTCAAACTATCTCAGCCCAACTAACCTAACAAACTAACTAACTTACTAACATATATCTAACATGAACCTGCAAATAAGAACAGAGAAAACATATGGAAGATAGAAGAAAAAGGACAATTCTATTATTGATAACTGCAAACCCAAATCTGATTCTCCTTCTGAGGGTTTCCACTTTTACAGCAAAGTCATTGCTCTGTTTTCTCACACTAACAAATCTGAATCTCCCTTCTAACCCATCTACTATTTAAGCTAAGCCCCCTACTCCTCCGACTATCACCACTAAACTAATCCTCAAACTACTTTGTAACTCATTCTATAACTTCCTGGGTCCTATCAGAAATATCAGAAAAGAACTATATAATGCATAGATGATTACTGCTTGGCAAAAGTATAAATATTAATTGCTATCCATCTTATTTAGAGAGACTAATCCAAAATCAATTATCAGGAATGAGATACATCATCTTTCTCTTGACGAGTACAGAAGATGCAGGGTTTCAATTCAAATAAAAATTAGAATATGCAGAAGCAGATTATCAATTCAAAATGTGGTGTGGAACAAATTTAGGCATATATTAAATAGCATCAGCACCAGAAGATAATAAAAAAGCATAAACCAATCTTAAGTGACTTAAATTATTACTGATAGCAATCTCACTAGTCACTCACTAGTGGACACGTCCTGTGAGCAAAGGATGGAAAAGTATACAGAATGTTCATGCTTCTGTATCAAAGACAATGCATTGATCTAAGATCTTTATAACTCATGAACTTACCAAACTAAATTTGTATGTCCAGTCCAAATCTGTGTATCTATGGAAGATGATGACAAATTTATTGAATTAAATTTTAAAATATCATGAACAAGGGGTTAATGGGATGGTGACAGCAAAACGATCTAATTTCAAGAGTCAAAAGGTTATTAACTTATTATGATGATACAATACAGGATAGATGATATTACAAAGGGGCTAGTTCATCCTGCTAACGTGTTTGTAATGTGTGGTGCATGCTGAGAATTTGTTACTCGACTGTTATTAAATTGTTCTGTCAGGTTGGTTTATGAAATTCCCTATTCAGGATGAATCCTAACTCCTAAGTCCCTAGACTAATTTTTGGTGACTAGCTTTCTTGGTTTTTGTACAAGGTTAACTTTTTGTGGAATTGTGGCAATGTGCAATCTATGCTGCTTCAATAGTTTGGTGCATTTAATTAGACCAGAACTCTCACATTTTAAAGAATTCATTGGCACAGCACTTGATTTGGGATAAGATTAGGCATTTGGGGCCCTTTTTACCAGGATTATGGTAACAAAAATCTTGAAGGATTTAGCAGCTTTGTTCTTTTTATTTTTTATCTTTTCTAAGTTGTTTACAGTTTTGTTCTCTCCATTAGGAGGATCCCTTATTCCCCTTTGTAAGTTTTCTCTTGATTTTATTTTTTCCTACATGCCAGTTAAACAACAACAGCAATAGCCTTATCCCACTAAACAAGGTCTGCTACACGGATCACACAACAGCTTTAGGCTCAGTTAAAAAACAAAAAATAAATACATGATTGGTAGTTTAAAGTGTAGTACCTCTACAGGCTGTCCATTGCTACTACCTCTTCTCCTCTCTTCATCAACTTCGTCCTCTTCCTCTTCTTCTTCCTCCTCCTCCTCCTCCTCCTCTTCTTGAAATGTCTCATTACCGACCCAGTCCCTTTCAGGCACACCCATCCTCTGCTGCTCCCCTCTAATCTTCGCAACCAGCGCCGCTTCATCACACCTCCTCATCAGCGTCTCCGACCAGCGCTCCCCTGGCCTTGCCATGCCTCTGCCGCTCTGGTCCTGAAACTTGCCCACGTATTCATGATGCAGATACGGCTCTCTCTCCCTCATCGCATCCTCGGAGAAGTAGTGCCCATCGCACGTCAATTTATCCAAGTAGGCCCGCCTCCGGTTCTTCACCGTCACCGACCTCATCCTCAACTCCTCCGACGTCGGGCTCATTATGCTCCGCAGTCGCTTTACGTGCCAATTAATCTCATAATCGTCTTTCATTGAATCAAATTCACTAAGCTCATTGCAGGTAAGTTGGGAACCGTATCGTTCTACACACACAATACAGACAGTTAAGACACTCATTCTCTTGTCTCTAAACTAGCTTAGGGTTTAATTAGGGTTTGTTTGCTACATCGAAAAATTGAAACACGCACGCAGAGAGATATATGAATTAAATTAGGAAAAGAGAGAGAGAGAAGTATTAAGTAACCTAAGAAAAGAGCAACGTCTCTTGAGAGAAGGTCGCAGAAGATGGCTTTGCGTTGAGAAGGGAGAGCGACAGTGGATTGAAGAGCACGCGGAAAGTAAAGGTTCTCCAAACATGATAGTCTCTCTGAAATTCTCTCTTTCGCTTCCTCACTCATCGTCGTCGTCACCGTCTCTTTCTTCTGCTCCATCTCTCCTTTCTTTTCTCTTTTGCAACCAAAACAAATGCTTTATATATGGCCCCTTTTCTGCTCTGCTTTCGAATATATTTTTAGCCCTTAGTTTCTACAATAGTTTGACAAAAACAAATTGCAAATCCGAACCAAAAAATTAATCATGAAATAGAAAGTGCTTCACTAATTTTCTCTGTTGACTCTTTTTGCTTCATTTTATTTTAAACATAAGCATGGTATCCCTAAAATGTAGGTAAAATAATTTCAAATTTGAATACTCTAAAATTCAGAAGAAGAAAAAAAAACATAGATGAACTTTATATGTTCAAATATAAATAGATTAAATAATATGTTCACTAATAATCTAATTTTTTTAAATTCAATTACAAATTATTATATAATGGTTGGTTGATAGCGTAAAAAAATTTAATGCATACAAATTAAATTCATAAATATTTTCAATAGCAAATTGTAGAATTTAAAATCTATATTCTTGATTTTCTTACAACTTGAAGTTATACATCCTTTCAACTTCGAGTGAACTAAAATCTTGTATAACTTTAATTGCTGTGCAAGAAGCATCATCAGCCATAAACAAGTGAAGGGCAAAGGCTTTTTTTTTTCAGAATTCCTCCAAATACCTAACAAATAAGTAAAATTGATTCCATCCGCAACCTCTAGCAGGCAGCAACATGTCATATTCCAACCAAAAAAGCACATCATCAATGAATGAGTAGTATCTACCACTTGACAGAAGTTATGAGCTGTGTGATGAGAGATCATGCAATATATCCACTTCAATCAATTTGGGAACTGCATCATCAGTGCGAGGAAATTGGATGGAAAGATTAATTATTTAATTAATTAATTTTATGGATTAGTATTAATCAATTATAATAAATTATATTTTATTTTAAAATATATTGTTTATGATCAACAAGTATTATTATGACATTTTCTAATTGATGGATATTGTATTGAACTTTTATTTTAAGAGTGACCCTATGGTGGATTGAGTCATTCATTATGTAGCCTGTTGAAAAGTTTTTATTTATTGTTGTAAAAATATAAAACTGGCATCTCAATGCTCAGTTACCGTACAATGAAAAACACTTAAAAATGAACAGTTTACTCTCATCATTAAAATAAAATTTCTCTTAGTAGAAACATTATAAATAAGGGTGAATTTCGGTACACGTTCTTAATTTCTCTATGATGAATATGCTTTAATTTTGTATTTATTTGGACATTTTAAGATTCTTTAATAATTCATCAAAGACTAGTAATTAATGAAACCAAATTTCCACTTAATTCCAGGAATGATAAATTTGAGCCACAGCCAAAATTAAATAAACTTCAAATAAGCCTATGCAGACATAACATTCAGTAGGCTCAGACACCCAGGTTGTTGCTGGAAAACATGGAGACCTTTAATCAATACCCACCCATTTCCTAAATTCCTGAACATGCTCTAGCCGTTTGCTTTGTGCTTCTGTTCTTGCATTTGATGCTTTTAAACTCCTATAAAGATTCTTATGAAATCTAAGGAACTCATTTTTGTATGTCCACTTGTCAGTATACATGTTATGGTCTTTCATATGGCTAATGACCTCCATCACTCTCTCAAAGTAACCACCACGAAGAAAGTTTAGCAACAGTAACTCATATAGATCTCTATTTCCCACTAAATTGCCATTCTTCATGAATCTCTTAATGTCTCCCCACAAGATTGTGATCTCACGATACATACCAAGAGAAGAATATCCACACAGCAAAAAAGCAAAAGTTTGACTTGTGGGTTGAATTTTCATGTGAACCATTCTTCTATATGCCTTAAGTGCATCCTCCATCATCCTGGCCTTGCAAAAAAAGAAAATGGAAGAATTGAAATTATACACCAAAGGGAAAACTGACTGATCTTCAACTTCCAATATTTGAGCCAAGGCGATAGCCAAATCTGCTTTACCAAGTGAATTTAATGTTTCTTCACAGAGGTTGTGTTTGTGAATAGCATCATCAGATAACCCTTTGTCCAAACCAACCTTTTTCATTTGTTTCAGCAGTGCCTTGGCTTCTCTTTGCATTCCCCCTTTCTGATATGCTGACACGAGTAACAAATACGTATCCCGGCCCATTGGACACCCAGTTGCCTCTACATCATCCAAAATGTCATGAGCACACTCAAGCCATCCTAACTGAATACAAGCACCAATTACATCAGAACACAAACTGGACCCTGCCACTGAATGTAGTTCCCCTTGAATACTGAGTAAAAGTTTTGAAAGTTCACCAATCCTCCCATCTCTCTTGTAACCACTGATGAACAGAGCCAGAGTTCTATTACTAAGAACTAGTTTCCCACCCCTATAAAAAATAAGATCTTGTCTGCTTTCCACTTTAAGGACAGAATCCTTGTGAAGTAGCTCAGGCTCAATATGTATCTTTAATGCATGCCTAAGGTTAGGAGATCCAATGGCAATAAAGCAAGGCTTTTGTAAATCTTTCCCATAATCTTTTTTAACATCACAGTTATGCGAGCTAGTCATATCCAGAACAAGCTTAGCAGCAGCATCAGTGTCGTTAAACTTGAAGTGCAAGCTCAACAAACTATCATAGAACTGACGATAGTGACGAACACAAGCAGCTGAAACTCCATCAATATGATCCTTCAATTCCTTCATTTCATCTCTCAAACCATTCGTCTCTAGGATCTGTGAAATTATCACAACTGAGTGTGCATCAGCCACAGTCCCAGTCAGCGACATTAATTCAATCAGGCACAGACCTTTCAAAGAAAATTTAAACCTCACACAAGCATCAAGAACAAGGTTAAAGACCAAGGTATCCGGTTTGACATGGACTGCATGGTGAGCCTTTTTATCATTCAAGCAATTGTAAAAATCACAAACTTGAAACAGATAATTAGATGCAAGATGAGTTCCAGTTTCTGTCTTCACAATATGAAAAACAACCAAGGACAATAAATGCATAGGGGGCACACACCCTTTGTCAAGCATCAATCTAAGTATCACTGAGGCAGGGGATGGCATTTGCAACCTAGCTAGAGAAAGTGCAAGTTTGGTTAAGGTATCAGCATGAAGTAAACCTGACTTCTCTTTAACAATCTGCAACACCAAATCACAGGCTTTTCTCATCCAAACATGATTGGAAGAATAGGACAATTGAACAATGAGCTGGTTCACTAGATGAACCTCAGGGTATCCATAAAGCCTTTTAAAATCCTGAAAGTATTCCCATGCTTCATGAACTTGATGATTCCTCAAAGCAAATTTAAGATTCCCCAATAGAATTTCTTCGGTGGAACGTTCCCATGATAATCTTTCACAGTGGCCAGAAGTGGAAAAGGTTTGCAGAAACGGATTGAACTGGTCAACGCAGACATGCCCCCGAAAAATCCTGTGTAAAGGAGAAACCTTTCTGAACAAGTGGTTACGAAACAGAATGAATTTGGTAAAAGGAAGCACCATGCCACCATGCCTGTGCTATTTGAGCTTCATTTATACGCATATCAATTCAACGTCAAGACTGCAAGTTTTCTACTCAAATGTTGATGAATTTTCGATTTTGAGGGTTGCAATGGAAGATTTGGGATATTCTGATGGGAATTGAATAAAAAGCGCAAACCCTAAGTAACTGAAGAAGATGACGCCTTCCGTTTGAAGTTAATTTTCGTACGAAAAATATAACTAAACTTTATACAATATAAATTAGATTATAATTTAGATTTATAATAAATAAAAAAATTATATAAAAATTATAATTTAAATTTATGATAAATAATTTATACTTTCATATAATTTTTTTTAATTATTGATAGTTTTATAAAAGTATTAAAAATTAAATTTAAAAATAAAAATATATTAAAAGAAATAAAAATTAAAATATGTTTATTAAAAACTTTCTCTGAAAAAAAACTTTTAAAAATATTATTGTTGAAGAAGAATTTTTAAAAATATTTTTATTTAAAATAGTTATTCTAATTTATATAAAGAAAATTTTAAATTTATTTAAATACATATTTAATAGAGTTTAAATTTTATGCAATACATTTTTGAGTTTAATATGCTGTCACTTTTAAAATATATATATTAATTAACCAAAAAATATTTTTTTACAATAAATTTTAGATGATTAATATTCATATTATTTATTCAAAAAATTATACTATCGCTTTTAAATTTAGAAATATAATAATTTTTAAAATTTATAAATTAAATTACTTTTTTTAGTCCTTTTTATTTTTATGTAATTTAATCTTTCTATTATTAAAATAATAATTTAATCCTATTTTTTAAAAATGCTTTAAGGTTACCTTTCCCTTAAACCTTGTCAGTAAATTCAATACCAATAATTAATTTATACGCAGTGATGGTCATAAGCCATTACAGTTATAATAAAAAAATATAATTTTAAATTTTATTTTATTAATAATTAATGGCGGTTTTACACCGCACAATTTAAATATTTCTTCAAATAAGCAATTCCTTGTGCAAATACAATTCAACATCGATTCGTGCAAATATTTTGGATTTGCTACACAAAATGAATCACGCTTCGCTACATGGTGAAGGCGTGAGCAGGGTTTGCGGAGACGCAACTCGGCGAAGCGATTCACGCACTTACGTTGAAGGTTGGTCTTCTCTCGACGCGTTTGTGGGGAATGCACTGATTGCCATATACGGGAAATGCGGTTCCATAGAGAGTGTAGTCAAGGTGTTTGAAAATATGCTAATGAGAAACTTGGTGACGTCAAGGGATTTTTGGAGTGTTGCTTCCATGGTCGCGGATGAAGTGAGAATGGGAATGGTTTCTTCATGGTTTGACTTTTAAAAATAAAATTATTCAGAATCGTCTATACATATAGGGTAACAACGTTAGATAAATTTTTACAAAGTTCAAATACTTTTGAAAAATTAGGGATTATATTAAAATTTTTAATAATAAAGGTATCAAATAAATAGAGGAATTAAACAAGTAATTTAACTAAAATTATATTATCATTTCTTTTTTTTTAACCAAAGCAAAGAAGTAATTTAAATAATTAAATAATATTTAATTATTTAATTATTATATAATAATTTTCTAAGAATTTACTTTATATTTTTAAATTTATTATATTTAATAATTTTTTTAAAATTAAATTATTTATATTTATCTTTTAATATTAGAAAATCATGTCAATAAATTTATAGTTTTTCTTAATAAAATTTAAAGTCTTAAAGTTTAAATTATAAATCATGTCAATTTCATTAATACCATAATATACTTTAGTATTATGGTATTAATGAAATAAAAGTAAAAAATTTAAAATTTCACAATACTAAAATTATATTTATCTACATTTATAAAACATATGATTCAAAATATATGCTATAAATTTAGAATTGAAAAATTAATTAGTTAAGTATTAATAATAATTGACTAATAATATCGTAATTTTGTGCGTAAAATATTAAAATAATAATAACAAAATATATTATGTATTATTAGATTATAATGAGATTATAATATCAAAACTTAGTCCATATATTTAATTCAAAATTAAGAGTATGTTTAATTTTGCTTCCTAAAAATTCCAAACCAAAATTTGGGCATAAACTCGTCTCTTATAAGTTATAGCTTTTGCCTAAAATTTGGTTTGTGAATTCCAAATCCAAACTCAAAATAAAATACTAAATTAAGTTTGGTTTTACCCAAACACGCCATCAGTGGTTGTTTAGCTGAGCTCATTTTCTCTTTTCAAATTTTATTGAGTTCTCTTTCATTTTCAATTATCGACTTTGATTTGCTATTGAGTTCTCTTCATTCGGAAATTTATCTTTCTTCTGGAATGTGTTCCTTTTTATTTTTTTTATTGTCAGATTTTTACCAACTCAAAATCCGTAAGTTTTTCATAGACCGTTCAACATTTTATTCCTGCGTTTTATTTGTTATACGAACACGAATTCTAAAAATTCTTTAAGCTTAATTTAGTGTTCTTCTACGCTTTTCATAAATTTAGGGTGAGGAATCGTCGGGCGTTTTCTCTTGAATCTCATATCTTCTACAACTTACGAATTCTTAGTCTTTCATGACAAACGGTTTTAAAAGTTATTTTTCATTGTAACTCTATTCAAATTTGTCTCTGTTCAAAAAACAAAAACCCTTAACAAAAAAAGGGGGGTTTTCCAAACAGGCACTAACTTGAAATGTGACTAGAAATTTCAATGCCAACATGATTTACAATTTACTGAGTAAGGCTAACTAACCAGGCATGGCACCTATTCCATCCTGTGTCTAATACAAATCCAATATTCTCCATCCTGTGTCTAATACAATCCAATATTATCCAATTGCACACATAACCTCGACCTTTGTACTTTATGCAGCAATTTCATCCACGTTAGAGTTAAAAACAAAACTTGGGAAAGACGTTGTTATGTCCCTGCAATTTCAAGAATAACAAATTATTACATAATTAAAATATCAAAAATATGGATGAAAAGTAGATTCATCTTTACCATTAAAAAAAATCTACACATACCTCAGATAAGGTAGGGTCATGATTTTTAATAGTGACGGATTCTTAGAAACAAAATTTCTCCACTCGTCAATGTCTATTCTCCCGTCTTGGTTTAGGTCAGCTTCCATGAAAGTCTAACCAAAAAAAAATATACCATGTTAAGCTTAACCCTTTTATTTAACTTGTGATAATTTGATGCCTAAAAAAAAGAAGATAATGCAAACATGTATTATTTTATATTATTTAGGAATTGTATACGCATAACTGACCTTGTCAAGAATTGTTTCAATGACCTCATCGGCCAACTTCATTTCCGACTCAAAGAGAAGTGCAATTAACATTTGCTTGACCTGTCAGAAATCACGAAAAGGAAAAATGAATAGGCCCACTGAAATTAATAGTATAGTACACAGATAGTTGAGATGAATGCCACGACAAAATACATCAAACCAAAATGAAAATCATCACATCGCAACAAAGACCTATCTATGTGTGTGGGTTAGCACTTATTTTGTTTTGTAGCAATGAGCACTTTATTTGCATGGCAGGTATATGAATAAAGATTCACCATCTTACCTCTGGGCGCTCTATAAAGCCAGTATTGTGCAAGTCATAGAGCCTAAATGAAACTGAAAGAAGATGCCATACCTAATGTATCAGAACAGCTAGATCACAGTAAGGAATTTAGGGCAAACCATGAGTTGAGAATTTGATGTTTAACTTACAAGCTATCTTGTCATCTAATGATGCATTTGGGTGGAAAACATTGAGAGATCTCACAAAGTCTTCAAAGTCAATGACTCCCCTCCTCTTGACATCAAATAGTTCAAAGATCTGCACGAAGAATATTTATATTATATCAATTGAAAATATTTCTTTTATAGAGATGCCATAAGAATGAAATAAAATGTCATTGAAGATATGTATAACAAAGTTGCAAAGCTAATCAAACATTGATTTCTATTTGAAAAGGAAACCTGGAGATGAGAAAAATAATATCTGCATATGTAAATTTGACAAAACCAGAATAACATAGTGAAACAGAAAATTTCTTCGATAACCTACTTGCACTGCAAATTGTTGATCTAAAGAGTACATTTTGCGCCAGTCTATAGTCATTCACAAATGCCAGCAAGAAACATAAACAGTTATGGCAGAGTTATTATTATCAAGAAAGCAAAAGTAGGATGTATATTGTACCCGATTTGCAAAGATGTTCTCTTTTCTCCTGTTTTTGAAGATTGCCAATTGAAATTCTTCCTGTAAACATAACCACAATATGGACAACGAATTCCATGTGAAAAACAAGTTGGATTAGGACAATAATATATGAAAAATTCTTTAGCAAACAAAAAAAATAAATCTAAAATCAAATATATGAAAGAAAAACTTAAAGAGAAGAGATTCTATTGTAGATCATTTGTGCCTAGAAGCATCATTGAGAAAAGAACAGCCGATTATCTTCATATTACACATAATTGATTAATTAGAAAATTTAAAACCCAAGATATGTATGTACTAAATTCTCGACAAAATTACAAATGCAAATACATGGCCCGATTTCTCATGACAAAATACCCATTGCAAGAAAGATGTCAGAATATAACTACGTTCCTCACAGAGAATGAGTGGAGAAAGAAACAATAAAAAGCAACAATCATCATAGACCAACTTATGCAAAAATAAAAAAAGGTATTCACTTTGTAGTACCTTGTTTATCAGTCCATCATCAACAACAGAACTGCTGATGCTCCTAAAAAGCTCAAACAATGCTTCGACCTCACTGACAGTGACTGGGAAGTGGAAAACCAAAAATTGACACACTTTAAACTCCAAAACTAATAGAGATAGAGCAATTTCATAACAAATGCAACACTAGATGTAAACATTCTTCTAATAATTGACAGGTAACAAGTGCCAAACACAACCATCACATCCATTTCGACTGAGACAATGACACAAACAAACCGACAACTCTCAATTTTGTTTCTTAAATTTGCAGATCTTGCTGAATGCATAGGTCTCAAATTGTGTGTTTCGAAGAGGATAAAAGTTTTGTAGCAAATGGAAGAATAAGAGGGCTTTTCTGCTTAAGGTAATGACAGAATGGAAACTAATTTAACAGAAACGATGTGAGGTTGTTCTTTAATCTCTTCAATTTTGAAAGTGGCCTAACAACATTTTTTCGTTTTAGTTTACTTCACAAAATACAGAAATACAATATATTATTGCCTTACATTTATATTCCCACAGATACAGCAATATTGACAAAGCATGTTCTTTGCATTTCCCTTAATGTAGCCAATAAACCAAACAAAGTGAACTTTGTTTTGTTTGTTACAGATTTCCAATCTTTCCCATCACAAAAACCTCACAGGCACAGGGAACATACCATACACAATTGCAACTCAAATAATCTAACATAGCTTTATCATTACTATTATACTTATAAGATTCATCCATCCAGCAAGACTGCAAGACCAAAAGTAAATTCACAATAAGCAACTCCTCAGAAGCGCATACAGTTAGAATTCAATAAAACAATCACATATCATTGTTGAAGAATTACAGCTTTGCATCATTTCATTGGAAAAATGAATCAACTTACAAGCTGTCTCTGATGCAAGAGTTACTGTTTTCTCCTGCTTAGGAAACTTTCTTCCAGACTTAGAGTGTATACAGCCCATTTATGGAGGAAATGCAGGTAAGGCAGCACGGCACAGGACCAGTGCTCGAACTTACCTGAAATATATCAACAAAACCATCTTAACCTTGCAATTCCAACCGAATTGAAACACCACAATATATAATAATAAATAAACAATTCAACCCTACAATAATTCATGGTAGATTAACTAAAAAAACAGAAAGTTGCTATAAAAAAACTAAAAGAAAGAAGAGGGAAAAGTTAAAATAATGTTTGCAGTCCAAAGGATTCCAACACTGTATGTCAGAAACAATAATTGATCATTAACAAATGAAGGCTACGAGCTCAGGTGTCACAAGAAGATATAATTTACGTAATTATTGACGAAGACTTTTCAAAACAAGTTAGAGCCATGAGAAGCAAAAGGGCAAATACTAAACATATCGAGTAATCAACAAATAAAAAATTGACCTTGGAATCGGAGTTATCCCATTACCAAGCAAGATGAAATAATCTTTAAAGCTTAACAAATGAAGGCTATGAGCTCAGGCGTCACAAAAGATACAATTTATGTAATTATCGACCAAAACTTTTCAGAACAAGTTAGAGTCACGAGAAGCAAAAGGGCAAATAATAAACATATCGAGTAATCAACAAATAAAAAATTGACCTTGGAATCGGAGTTATCTCATTACCAAGCAAGATGAAATAATCTTTAAAGCTTAAAGAACAATCAACATCGCATAATCCCACCAACACGCAATAGAAAGCCAAAATTATAAATTTTCATTTTCATTACCTCGGAGTCAAAGCATAAGCCAAGAAGATCAACAAACAAACTAATTATCAAAAAAGAAAGAAAGAAAACCCACATTGTACTTTCTTTCTCCCCTTCCATAAACCCCATCAAATCAAAGAAAGAGCATCTGAATCAAACTAAAAAAAAAAATCAAGAAGGGAATGGAAACGTACTTTAAGTTAGGTGGAAAAGAAACTGACCCTGTTCAAAAGCGTGTTTAGAAAATTGGCATGCCAATGAGAAAGAGAGAGAATCTTGGGAGACGCGGAGATGTAGAGAGAGAAAAAGCGCAACTGTCTTATGTTATGTGTGCTGTTTGTGATGATGGCTTCTATATATACAAATTAGAGATTCATGCTGGTCTTGTCCTAAACTCCCTCAACTGAAGTCAAGTTAGAAACGTTAACGGCGAAATTGTGTTGTTGGGTGGCGGCAGAACCCATACACAATATAATAAATAAATATTTATGGACTAATCAATTTTTTTTTAAATTATACTGTTAGTTAATAGAAAAATTATTATAAGAATGACTAAATCATCAGAATTACTATATGTGTCATTATGTGATTAAAGTTTAAACTCATAAATTTTTCACAAATATATATTGAAAATGGAATCTGGGGTATCATTTGGAATATTCCTATTATTAAATGATAGATTTTCCTATTTAGTCAATTACCTCACATGGGTTTCCTTTTACTTTAGTTGTCCTCTTTTCTTTTCTAACAAGAAAGAAAGATTTTGCTTTTTGAAATTTTTTATATAACTGCTACTATTTCTTAATCACTTGCCTCAATTTGAATGTTCCTACTATTCAATCAAGGAAGCTTTAATGGTATATTATTTTTGGTACTGAAAAAAATATGGGTCAAGTGTGAGGACATCTCTCCTTACTCATCAAGCACATCTATGAAATTACTTTCATATGATCTGTCAATAAAATTTTTACATTCACGATCAAACTCAAATTTATGTTTTTTTTTTAATATGAATTACATTTGTACAAGTTGGATCAATCTTTTTGATCGTAAGCTTTCCTAATATATAATCATACGTAATATAACTCAAGATCTTATTATTTTTTCATTTAATAATATTAAAAAATAATACTAATATTAGTCTAAACAAATGAGAATTATTGTCACAACCTAAATTGTGTCATAACGAGCCAAAATGGACAGAGTCGAAATCATCTCAATCAATTTATGGTCGAGACCAACTCGGTCACTAGGAGTTGCCACCGATGTTTTGATTTAGGCAACGTCAAGAAACTTGATGGAAAATGCTGATCCTGTAATCAAAGGTATGGATTCAGGAGTTGGTTACGCGTTGAGGTCATAGGGTGTCCCAACACACCTATCACGTGATAATTACCCTCGGTTAGTTATAAAGGAATGGGAATAATGCTTAAGCTTGGGGTTATATGGTTTGCGGAGCAGCATGGATAAAGCTTATACCTTTATTATTTTTTGGTTTCATGATTTGGCAAGAGTGTGCCTCTTGTGCCTTCGTACCTCCCATGCTGGAGGAGTCAAAGTCAACGTAGTTCTGACCAGTTGTGGGTTCAAGGGAAGGCAAAGCCGATTTGTATCAATCTAGCCTTATTGAGACCGAGACGTACTCGACATTGGGAAGGATAGGTTTTAGAGGGTGACTCATCACGTGGGGTCGAGTTAGACTCGACCTTAGTGTGAAAGTCTTTGGTGGGGCGAGGCCATCTCATCCTGGCAAGTGTGCCGAGATGATTCAACTAGCAAAAGGATTGTGAGAGGAGGGTAGGTTCAGGCAATTTGCTCAGTAGCAGGACCATCTCGTCTCAATCAGCGGGCCGAGATGGATTCGGCCCTAGTAACAAGGGAAGAAGGTGGGAGATTTAGTTTCGATTTCACTCAGAGGGGTCTTAAGGCTTCAATATGAAGGAATGTTCATGCATTCATTTTACTAACCTAGTATCCAGAGGAGTCCTACACTTTCTCCCCTTCGTCCAATACCTTCTTTCGCTTTTCGATCTAGCCTTAGGGTCCCTACCTCGTCTCCTTCGAGTGATCATCAGTTTTCTCCTTTTTCTCGCTTGCGCGCTTTCTCTTTTCTCACTCTTCCGTTCTCTCTTTCTCACTAGCCTCTTCTTTCTCTCTCAATGTTTCGACCCCTTTTACTTCATTTTTGGGGCCTTTTATAGGCCATGAGGCTACCTCCCTCACGCCTCTACTTACCCACAATTTCAACCACACTTCTCCCATGATCTTGCAGTTTACTCTCGAATGCTGTGAGTGGCCGACTCTGCTACTCCTTGATCACAAACCAGTAGAGACATGCCAATGACCGAGTCCCAGACATATTTAGGATCCCACATTTATTTATATTTTTTAGTTAAGTTATTAGAATTTTGTACTTCAACTTTAAATATAAAAAGAATCATGTTTAATGAATTTGTGATTCTCATATATATTGTACATATATTTTATGTATATAAAAAATTAAAAAATATTTTAGTTTTTTTCATAAAATCGTATTGTATGAATTTTGATTTTTTTTTTCAAAATATAACGCTCAACAACATGTGTTTCATATTATAATTGATTTTACTTACAAGCGAATTATACAATATTTATTAATATAAATAATAACTTATGTTAATTTTTTTTGTTACATCGGAAAGAATGATGTAAGATTATGTTAGATTATTTATTCTAATATTATATATTTTTATTCTTATTTTAAAAATGAAAATTTTCTATATATATTTTCACTTTCACGTAATCGTGCATCTTTTATTTGTAATATATGTTTCGTGAATTTTTAAATCAAATTAAATTAATGTTTTTGATTTTTAATTATTTATTCAAGTGAATAATATTTTGAGTTTTTTTAATCATTTTAATTGATATTTAATTTTTCAATTGATATTAAATTTTATATAAAATTTATAATCACTATTAAAATAATATTCTATTAATTAAATTTAAAATTTAAAATTATAAATATTTATATTTTTAATTATATTTTATTATTAATAAAATAACATCTCTTTTTAGAATGTCAAAAGATAAATATAAACAATATAATCATTCATAATAATTAAGATTTATACTCACAGGATCACTTAAAAAAATCATCTAACTTTTAAAATTTTCACAGTCTTGATGATATATAATAACATCTAACGATTAATATTTTTTATTTTCTTATAAAATGCAAAATATACAATAATAAAATATAATTTATATTCATAAAAATATTCAATTTAGAAATGAAATTTGTAAGGATGAAAATGATGAATTTTTCTAAAAGAAAATTTATGTTCATACATTTAAAATATGACAGTAAAAATATAAATTAGATAAATAGTATATAAGATAATAATAATAATAACTAATTATAACTTTAAAGTAAATATAATAAATAAAATTACAACTATATGCAATACACAAACTTTTCGTGATTAATGTAAAAGCTTGTAAAGTATGTTTTAATTCATTTAAAGCTTTAAGTTTGAGAATTAATCAAAGTATTTAACGAGTAAAACTCAAATAATTAATAAATAACTTAATTCCTCAATCTTCACATTTAATAATAAAAATTCTTAGGTCTAAATACAAATACCTTCCTACATATATTCCGTAAAAAAAATTAAAGTATTAAATGAGCAAGTACCTTCCTATGTATATTCCGTAAAAAAATTTAAAGTATTAAATGTGTAAGCATAAAACTAGTATAATTTATTTTCTTATTTCAGCAAACAAATATCTTCCTATATATAGTATTAAATGAGCAAGCACCTTCCTACGTATATTCCGTAAAAAAAATTAAAGTATTAAATGTGCAAGCATAAAACTATTAAAGTAAAAATATTATACTTTAGAAGATAAAGTATAATAATAATTATTAATTAAAAATTGAATGGTTAAAATTATAATTAATTTTAAATTTTGTTATATATAACTTTAATTTTATCATAGACTTTCATAATTAATTTTTTAATCAATAATTATTATTATATTTTATCTTCAAAATACATGTCACGACTTTAAAGAAACCAAATCCAAAAATTCTTAAGATAATAATGGACAACGATCGTTACAATTTTGATACTATGTCAGTAACTATTTTTATTTTTAAGCATGATATTATAAAAGTTTCATTTATTAGACGAAGTGCATCTATGTGAAATGTTGTATTCCTCTGCCATAAACCGAAGTACAAGAAAAAAATTCTAAGAGCAAGCAAGTTACATTCGCAAGATACTTTTGTATCCACCACCGGTTGAAAGGTGCTGAAATTAATTTTGAAATAGCTATTACGAATTTGTCACTAATATTATTAATTAATTATAAATCTAACATGTTTAATTCTTAATTTAATTATGTCTTTTACATGCAAAAATATATTATCATATGCTGAAATGCGAGATCTCGACAAGTTAATTTTATTTATTTCTTTCTTGATATCAAATAATTCTTACAAATGTCAATAAAAAGATACATATGCAATGACATTAAATACCTGCAATAGACACTTTATGGTAAGAGTTGTTTTTGTCTCTTTTATGTTATGATATTATTCTAAGACATTTTCTTCGTGTCTTAATATAAATATTTTTTTAATTCAAACTCGACTGAAGGTTGCGAATAACTCGTTTAAGTTCGTTAGTTTGATTCTTTAAAATTATAATTATTCTATATATATTTATTTATCTATATAAAATAAAATTAATATAATAAAATAAAATATATTATTTAATATATATATATATATTGTTCTGTTAAAATCTTCTCTGGAGTTTTAACAAACTTTTTTACTTGGTTTTTCCTCTCCGGATGATCCGTCATTAAATTTCGACTTCTTGTTTTATAGATGAGGTTTCCAACTTGGGTGATTCGAGTTCCCAAAAAATCTGTGTTTCAGAAAAGAGATTCTTCCTATAGGTCACTTTTCCTTTCTGACACGTGACGGCACCTCCTTCTTATCCTGACTTCTGATACACTGACTTCACGTCACATCAGTATATGACTTCCTCAATACTCTTCCTTTAACACAATCGACTATCCCTATTCCTTTCGGTCGTTTAAATTGAATCAATGTGATTATCATTCTATTTGGTCGATCATAATAAATCCAGTATATATATATAAAAGTTGTTTCATTAACAAATCAAATTGAATTATATATTTTCAAGTTGAACTTTTTTATTTAACGAAATAAATTTATAATTTAAGTTAATTATATATTATTTTAGTATTCAAGTTGCCTAATGATTTCATGGAAAATTGGTGCATATATATAGTATTAGTACACAGATAGTTGTATTTGTACCCAAAAATAATGTCTTAAAAAGACTTTTTACGTTAATAATCTTTGAAAATTCTTAACTATTGAGATTTTTTCAAGGATGTGAACCCAAACCAAATACATCAGGTGCTTGAATACATTGGGTATTAAACCATTTAAATTAGGTGCTTGAATACATTGGGTATTAAACCATTTAAATTCTCATCTTGTGACGTAAGACAAAAATAATTTGCTATACTACTTGTTGCATCGAAACAATTAATTTTGTTCAGATAAAAAAAATAAACAATTAATTTATCCTTAATACTTTTCTGCGAAAAAAGAAAGTATTAATTTATTATTTAAGAATAATATTTATATGAACTTTTCTCTTTCTCAAAGTAAACATTATCCAGTTAAGTACAATTTGAACAATACGCTCAAGCGTAATAGATACAATATTATATTAATTAATATTACGTACTCGATTTGAATTTTTTAAATAAAATTAAAATTTTAAGTTTTATAAATAAAAAATTGTAATTAAAATGAGATATCTTACTAAAAAATAGTTAGTTAAATTTTTTAAAAGAAATTAATCATAAGTAAAATTAGTACATTTTTCTGGCCGATAACATGCATAATTATAAATAAATAAATAAAGATATATATATATATATATATATATATATATATATATATTTATTTTATATTATATTATATATGCTATCCTTTGTTAACTTTTTTTTCTTTTAATAATTTTGTAATTACTTAAAATAGATGTCACCTTTTTAATAAAACTAGTTCGTATGCAAGTTACCCCTAGTCAACTAATAAAATTATTTAAAAATCTATCCTTTCGAGAATTATGTAGAGATGGAAATTGGTGCATCTTCTTTGGATAAAACCGGAGAATTGTCTAGTATTTTTATCACTCATAGTTAAAGGAAAAACAAAAAAAACAGAGGAGTTAACTCCAAAATCTAAATACCTAATAAGAGATGGAAAAATAGAGCGAAGTGAAAGTACTGAGACGTTATTCATAATCAAATAAAATAAAATGATTCTTTTTTTAAATTATGTGACTCAACCATAAAATCAACATTTTTTTTTTCAAGTCTCGATTAAGTATGCTGTTTAATGTTACTAACATTTCAATATTGCTTATTAGAGATGTTGTGATTCTGATATATGACATTAATGTTAATGTGACCAGCGAAAATATAGTTTAGAAATTAGCAAAAATAAATAAATTCAAGGAGGAGTTTAAATCAAAACTCCATATTCTAAAACCAACTTAAGAACTACTAAGATATTTAATCTATTTTATATATGTATGAAAAATATATTCTATATATCATAAATTCATAAGAGACAGAAAAAAAAAATATATATATATATATTATATAGATTTTACACTTGTGCTTCGCACGGTTTATTTATATTATATATTTTTAATATTTGTAATTATTTTTTTCAAATGTATACGTAAATATTTTTTTTTTTAAAAAAATGTTTAGTGATATATCATATATAATTACATTGCAATTAAGAATGTTGTCTTAAAAACATCCAATTTATTTTTTCTATCAATAATAGTGATACAATACTTGCATGAAATTTATAAATAAAAATATAAAAATTATATATATATATATATATATATATATATATATATATATATATATATATATATAATACGTAAAATTAAGTATCCATTTTTGTTATTGTAGATAATATATTAACATGCATTTTTATATTTTTATAATTAATCATTTTAAACTATATTTATTGTAAAAATATCAGGTAACATGAACAATACAAATAAAATAATTAATAACTTAAAATGTGAATATTTAATTGTTATAAATACGACATAAAAGTCAGATTAGTTAACTTAATTGTCATATAATATTATTATGAATGACATTATTTTAATAGATCAAAATAAAGAAATATATGCAATAATAGTGTATCCAAAGATTCAAGGTATAAATTTGTGCTTAAAGAAAATTATTTACAAGTAATCTAATATTGCTATAAATTAGATAATTTTTTGTTCCAAATCCCATACATTATTCATATGACATAATTTTGCTTGGGATATGATGTCTATTTAAGTAAACTTCTCAATAAATACTTATAGGAGAAAAAAATAGAAAAATAAAATAAAATAAATTTTTGTATAAACTAAAATTAATTTATGAATAAGCTAATTTATAAAAAATTTCTCATATTAATTTCTCTAAAATAATATTTTTTAATTTATACATAACCTAATTTTAGTTTATAAAAAAATTATTTTATGTTTATCAAAAAATTTATCCCAATAAACTAATGATGAAATACTAAACATGAGTACTTTTCCCAATAAAGAATTACAACAAATATTTAATAATATATTAAATATGTAATAATCATACATGTCTTCTAAGTAATTTTTTCACTTTACCTACGACTAGAATGCATACATCATCATTACATGCAAAAATGTCCCATCAATAAGAAATAAAGTTATATAAACTAGATGATTAACGAAATAGAACTAGATCAATTTTGTATAGTACAAAGGGATAAGCCAGCTAAATCAAATCCAAAAAAGTTTGGTTCGATAACAACTAGACCTATTTAGTATGATACTTTTTTTTTTAAAAACTTATACATTCTGAAGCAAAAAAAAAAAAAAACATAACCGTTGGACCATCGAGATGGACCAATGAAAACTAATACATATAAATTTTGATTTAGACCATACCAACCCTCTTCTCTCTTCTTGATTTGTTAGGTCATTTTATTACCTCTAACCATTTTCGTATTTGACTACAACATTAATTTCAATTTCAATAAAAAAAATTGGTAACAACGTATTTTGAGAGAGTAATTAAATATGCTTCAGTTTCTAAAGATATAATAAAAAGTAATACTTTTATTTGTAATCTATAAAAATATTGGAAATCAAAATAAATGTGTTTTCTAAAACCTAACATTGGTAAAAGGAGTAATTCATAACGTATCAAGAAGGAATTACCCTGTAACATAACCTAAGATATTGCTATTGTCAAATGCAAAATAACATGTTTTGTAGATACTCCATGTAAACTAGTCACACATAATGCTTCAAGGTGTCTACTATTGAGTAGTAAACCCATTAGTCTATTAGTTTTGGACCTTGTTGTTAGGTATGCAAGAAGTAATTAAGTATTACAGTGAAGACAATGTCTGCATTGAATTAGTTTTTTAGCAACTAAATTAATAATAAAGAAGGAACAACGATACTATAATTCAAATAAAACATTCTTATTGTAAAATCACGTAATCTTATTGCAAAATCATCAGTCAAATTGAAAAGAACAAAATGGAAATCTAACAAGCATACCTCAACGTCATCTATAAAACAAAGATCATAGAGAACTAAGGACAAAATTAATGAAGAACGAAGAGAACAGAGTAAAATAAAAAGAGCTTTGAAGGAAAGAACGTTGTCTACAAGTATAGAACTAGGAACAAAATGAACGAAGAATAAAAAGAACAAAGGAAGAGAACGAATTTCTCGACCACATTAGGGTTACATAAGAGAAGAATGTTTTCTGAAATAAATAAATAAATGGTTAAACAAAATCAAATGACTCTGGGCTGGATTAAGATTTTAAAAGATTATTTTAATGTAAATTATTTTATGAATTTTAAAAGATTATGTAAAAATATAATGATTTATTAGATTTTTTTAAAATACTTTTATAATAAAGATTTTATATTTTAGATTTTAATGTATTTATATCACAATAATTTATAAAATTTGAAATGACTTATATAGATTTATAAAATTTAAAATGATTTGGTAGATTTTTAGTAAACTTTCAAATTAACATCTTTATTATTTTTTTCATTGTTTACTTGTTGTGAATAATAAGTTATTAATATAACATATATAAGAATAATTATTATTAATAGAAAAATTAATTTTACAAGAATATTTATAATGTTAATCAAATAATATATTTGTAAATATTTGTAAATAATATTATTTTTAAATAAAATTTCTATATTTAAAATTTTAATTTCTTCATAACACCAAATTAAAAAGGTATGTAAAAGACAAAAAAAAAACACAAAAAAAGACAAAAAAAACATAAAAATTGTCATCTATATAAGTATAATTTCATTTTAAAAACATAACGAGACGAATTTTTCTATAATAAAATCAATTTAAAACACATTACATATAAAGTAGAAGATTATTTACATATATTATGATTTAGTACAAGAAAAAAAAGTTAAATATTCAAATATCTTTATGTATTTTTAACATTATTTTTTTCAAGATGCACATAATCAATTTAGACAAACAAATTGTTTAAATACAAAAACAAAATAGAAATGACTTTTATCTGATTGGTGAGAAGGCATATAAGATGGGAAGAAAGAGATGATTAAGTATTGTACCGTCTTCGATAAAAGAGAAGGAATTACTATATAGTCGAAGAAAGAAAGGTTTTACAACCATAGAAAAAAAAGAAGAAGAATTAGGAAAGTTTAAAAATTTTGAATGAAATTGTTAAATGAGTAATTTGTTATTAAAAATTCTTTTAAAATTTATTAAAATTCATTATATAAAATAATTCATCGAAACTTTTACATTTTTAAATATTTTTTTTTATAAATTATAAAAAATTTAATTAAATATCACTAAATTTTCACTTTTTTAAAAAAAATCTTGACAATCTCGATTGAATTTCTTAGGATTTATTTATATTATTTAAAATATTTATTAAATATTATAAAACTTTTTTTATAAAAAATTAAAATTTCGTTCTAATACACCATCTTAAATAAAATAAAGACTTAGCTATAAGAAGATAAAATTTATGAACTAAAACTGATATGGCATCATTAAATGTGGTTTGTTTAGCTTATTTATCCAGGTATAAGAGAGTTCTAAAAGCTTCTAAAATAGTATACAAAGGTAGTGGAAAGTTACTCTTTATTTAAAATAAATATCTTATCAAAGCACTAATCGGGTACACATAATGTGTCAAGTGACCCACACAGAATGGCCGACCACGTTATGTTACTTTTACGAAAAAAAATATTAGAAATAATTGAAAATGACGTGCATATACAATTTCCTCCTTTCTAACAAGTGTCTTTTTCTTTAGAAAACTAAATTGTACAAGTTCAAAGAAAATACGTAAGCTGAACCAAATTTCTTGCATTTTCATCGACTTATCTATTTTAAATTGAATAATTTATTCTAAAAATAAATATAGTAATTATTAACAATAATATAAAAAGTTGTGATTGACAATGTATTTGGGATTATTTCTTAAATTTTAATTAATAAATAAGATTATTTATTTTTATTTAAAATAAAAATTCAAGTGATACAAGTCCATTTTTAATGTATAAATAAAAGTTGAGTAAAATATTTAAAACATATTCAACATAATAAAATGTATTTTTTTAATAATGAACCATGTAATGAAATATAGGAACGACAAAAACGAGATGAATTTAGTTTGTCTAATAGCTTATATAATTGAATTGGATTATATAATTGATTTTATCAATTTATATAACACAATTCAGTGCAACCTACCAACCGAACGTGTTGAGTTGATACACTAAGTTGAAATTTATTGTTATTTTTCTATGATTTTTAAATCGAAATACTTGTATAATATACTGTACTACTAATATACTTTACCTATGTTTATTTTATAGTCGATATATATGATAGTAATTTATGTTTTTATTTATTTATTTGGTAAATTAACTTATGAATTATTATTTTTAATTTTTTTTATAATTTTAAATAAGTCAATTAAATCCAATCTAATTTAATCTGTAAAATGTTATAAGTTAATTGAGATTTTCACCCTAATAAAAAAATAGATTCAACCTAATCTATATGGTTGAGGATGAATTGGGTTAAGTTAACACCCTTAACATTGTATAAATTAGAAATAAAATACATTAAGTCAAATAAAACTTAATTTAAATAAGATTTTTTTTTATTTTAAACTTGAACTTGTAAGTATTGATAATTTTTAAAAAAAAATCTATTGAGTCACTTAGCCCAATTAAGCTCTTACATCCTTAATTTTTTCTTTTACTCTCCAAGGTCTTTCTTAATCCACATCAAATTTTAAAAATACTTAATTTTTTTAAAGTTGTAATACACATATCTAAAATCACTTAAGATATAAATTTATTAAAGTTTCATATCTAATTTCATAGTTATTTTTTAATTAAAATAATAAATATTCTAATCACAATATTCTACAAAGTCTGACACGACATGCTAATTTTTTTTCTCAACTATCAAATTGGCATTTTATTAAGAATCTATTTACATAAACTTTTTCATAAATATTTATAGGAGAGAAAAATAAAAAAAAATGTTACTATATTTTTTAAATTGTATTATAGATAAATTAATATATAAAAATTCTCTCATATTAATTTCTTTAATAACATATTTTTAACTTATATATAAACTAATTTTTAACTTATAAAAAAAATTTATTTATTTTTTCAAAATTTTCGTTGTATAAGTATTTATAGAAAGATTTATTAAAAAAAGTCAAAATATAATTTGGGGTTGGGACAGTTTATGAGCAAAGAGAAGGGAGGCGAACCAAACAAATGATCCCATAAAAGAAAACTCAGACACATGCAGTTTGTGGCTTTTGCTTAGCACCTGCAAAGCAGAGTAGAGAAGAAAAAGAGTTTCGTTTTGAGTTCAATTCTGGGATACAGGAATTGCATTAGAGTTGTTATACATAATTTTGCTTTAAGTAAGATATGTGATTGAACTCATACCTTCTAATTCATTTCAATGATACAAATTGTATTTTGAGCCACGCTCATGCCACAATCTAATTAATTAGTTCATACTGTAAATGTTAGTTCCGTTTATTTTACCATTAACACAAGAATACCCCTTTTTAATTCATGAAGCAAACTTGTGAAATTGTCTTGGGAAATTTTTTACTAAATTATTTAATTAATCATTTATTTTATAAATTTTTATAAATGAAATTAGTTATAAACTTGAACATATGATTTATTAAAATAAATTAAAAATTCTTATTTCAACATAAGAATTTCACACACTTTATCAAGTTCAGTACTTGACTAGTTGTCTACCCATACAAACAACTTTGATGCAACTATTGAATTACAAATCCCATTCTCACGCATAATGGGGACCAAAAAGGATATAACACAATGCCAAGAAATAGGAATAGCAAAAGACAAAATTTTAACGAGGATCCACATGTCTTGCTAATGACTCTCCACTTACTTGAGTGGTGCCTTCGCCTTCTCTCTCAAATAACTCCTTTTATGTAACTTGCATCATTATCTTAAAATGGAAAATAAGTTCCTAAAATATTCGTGAAATTCTTTTTTTTTTTACGTGATTTTTATTATGCTTATAATTATTTTTATTTAAATATTAATTAAATTTTATTATTTTTATGTAAGTAAATCTAATGGTACAAATTTCATGTCTTAAATTAATAAAAAAATAATTCAAAATCATAAAAAAAAATTAGAAAATATCAAATGTTTGAAAGAATAACATTAACACAAAATTGAAAGTTAAAAGATAAAAATTAAATCTTTTAAAGATAAATAAAATAAATAAATTTTGACAATAAGATAAGAAAAAAAATATAATTTAGCTAATAAATTAAAAAAATTAAAAATATTATTGTTCAGTAATGACAATTGTAAAATTTTGTTTTTTCTTATTTGTGATTAATAAAGTGGACGAAAATGATAAGAAGAGAAAAGTATATTTGATTTCATAAAAATATTTAATTAATTTTGTTGCATGTGAGTTGGGATTAATTTCTATGTAAAAATTCTATAAGAGTTGGTTGAGTTATATTGTATCTATGAGACTGCACATTGGTGGAGTAAGTGACCTATAAGTCAATATCAAAATATCATTAATTATACTCTCATTTATGATTAATCATCTTACCATTTTTTGAAAAAAAAATTAGAAAATATAATTATCTAAATATGACAAAAAAAATCAATAATGTTTTTATCATTTTTACCTAAAGTAAATCACCATCTTTATATAAACTTCTTGGTTAATAAAACTCCTATTGTCTTATGGATTTAAGTCTCCATCAACTTCTTGTATAAGTAGATCCCCTTATTGATAATTAAATTTTCAAATGATGTTGTTTGATACTTATAAAATTTAATTTTATATATATATATATTTATTGTAAGCTTACCTGACATGTGTGTTTGTGTGTATGTGATTGTAATAATTGTTATGTTCATATTTACATGAGTAGATAGCTAGGAGAAGAAGATTCTTTTGTTATGGACATTGTGGATGACATAAAGGGTCATGAAGACATGTTATTTTTTATCTTTATGTACTATTGGTTGGTCGACCACCAACTGTACTGTATATGCATTGTTATATTTAAATGAAAATTTTAATATTTATTTATACAAAAATATTAATCACTCTAATTTTGTTATTGATGAATTATAGTGCAGTTGCTTAAGTGATTGTTTGAGTATTAAGCTATCATGAGGGGTGAAGAATTTTTTTTTTAGCAATTAATCATTTGTAAATGTAAAAAAACTCATACCTATTCTCGTAATAAATTAATACAAGAGTTTTTATTAAATACTATAATTACATTCTTTTATCATAAAATATTTTTTTGTGTTATGCAGTAAATTGGTATAACAATTAAAAAAACTATTATTTAAGATAATTATTTTTAATTTATATAAAACATGAATATTAAAAAAGGAAACTAGTCCCTAAATTAAATTAAAACAAATTGACAATATTCTATAGACTTGAAATTAAAATTTTGAATTCTTCTCTCAACAAAATATAAAAAATTTGTGTGAATTATACATTAATTTTTTATAAACATTTTTAAATATCTTCATCCAATTATTTTTTTTAAATAAAAAATATAATTGCAACAAGTTTAGAGCGTAGTAACTAATACATATTAATTAAACTATCGGCCACCAGAATAATGATTCTTCTCAATCCAATTTTACGACACTATTAAAAAATTTAAAATTTGCTACAAAATAATTTTGTGACTAATTTTAAAATCAATAATTATTTTGTAGTTAATTTCTAGTAAAAATAATTAGCTACAAAATTACTATAATATTGAATGGTATAAAAAAATAATCTTAGTTAATTTGTAGTAAATTTTTAAAATTTGTAATTATTTTCTAGCTAATTTGTAATAATAAGAAGTATAAATGAATATAACTTCAATTTAGTTAAAAAAAATAATATTCTAAAGATTTAGCTACTAATTTAAATGGTAGCTAAAATTATTAGTAAAATCAAAATATTTTTATTGTGGGATATATGTATGTTCTTATTTTTCATTATTAATGTTTATTAAATTTAAATTTAATGCCCCCAACATATTTTAATTGTAACGGAAGGATATTAAAAAATATTATCCGTTGTCGCTTTGATGTTACTCAAGTTCATTGGCGACGACATTAATTAATCTCTCAAATTTTGTTTAGGAAAAGAAGTCATGTATATTTCGTTTTATTCATTTTATCACTTTATAATGGGTCAACATAATACAGCTTTGAGAAGGAGGAGTACAAGATAACGTGGTAAAATAAGAGAAATAAGGATTAGATTGTTAGTTTGGAAGAATCCCGATAGCAAATTTCCATTGGACGGTCCACATCATTCAGAAAATTATATCGTTGTTAGCTTTCAGCTTCAACTACATGAACCGTCGTTGCAGAATCGCTTTCAATTCAAAGGTCCTTAAAACACAGCCAGCGAACCTAGCTTACGATAGGATAAAAAGAATTTATGAATGTTAATTGAGTGTTAAGTGTCTAAAAATATTACTCTTTGTTTTATTTATCCTTTAAGACTGTAGTATACAAATTAGAAAAATATGCTTAATATTTTATTTAAGGAAATTGTTAATTGTGTTTTTATCTCTTATATCTCAAATTAATCAATTTAGAAAAATATGCTTAAAAACCACACATTAATTAATTGTTAAGTATAAAATTAGAAAAATATATTTAATTATTTTAAAATTGTAAAATGTTCATCAAACTGAATTAAATAAAATTTCTAAAACATCAATGAAAATGAAATAAAGAAAGCAAAATGAAAAAAATAAAAAAAAAATTTACTTAATTTTTGTAAAGAATAATATATCTTAAATATATATATATATATTGTACTGGCCGGCTATCCAGTCAAGATCCTTCACGCTTATCCTTTATCCGATAAGGATCAGAAAGGAGAATGAACATTTTGTTAAGCACGCAGATTCGTTATTTGACTGACCCAATAGACCAATCCACCTCTGGAGGTCCATCACTCAGGAAATAATGGTTAATAAAGTGATTATTAGTTAATTACTGGTCGATTACCTGATAATTAAACCAACAAGCAAACTCCTAGATATACCTTGTTCATATATAAATACCAACCCATTTTTCTATAAGGGGATTGATCTAAAAAACTTACTAATATCACTCAACTACCTATACTCTAAGATTTAGAATATATATATATATATATATATATATATATATATATATATATATATATATATATATATATATATATATATATATATATATATATATATATATATATATATATATATATATATATATATATCGTGTTAAATTTCAATATGATAAAAAAATATATTTATCTAATTTTTTATAGTCACTAAATATGTTACATAACCTATTATTATATATGTAAGATAATTCATTCTCATCTTGTTTACATTTTAAAAAATTTATTATTAATTAATTTAATCCATATTTTCATTTTCGCCTTAATCAAGTTAATATTAACCGGTTGAGATTTGTTTACCCAATGAATCGAATCGTTATTTTTTTTTTTAAAATTAACGCTTATTTTTTTAAAGGAAAAGTGTAGGTGATTAATGTTATGGGACTCTGAGATTTTCAAATTTAAAAGCTTAAAAATGTGATTACAATAAAAAAATAATAACAAAATTCTTATATAATCAGTGATATTTAAATTAATATTTTTATAAGATATGAACTTAGCTTAATCAATTAAATCAATCTTTATTGACAATATTTGATTTTGTTGCGAGCCCTTCTTTATGTTATTATTGTAAATTTTACTTAACTTTATAATATACTCTTCGTGTCAATGAGTGAGTTTAAATTCTTCTTACATTACCTTTTTTATTTAGCGGATGAATTTTTTTAGAAAAATTTCATAACGCCTAAAAACTAGTTGAATACTACGGCAACAACAGAGTGAAATTACCTATCTCTTTTCATAGTCTGAACATATAATTAACATCTTACTCAACAGTATTAAGAATGTGTCTCTCTTGTGATTTTCCTAATAATAAGAAAACAACAACACAGCACTGGACATGTTCTAGCATTTGGACAGCACAATTTAAGTGTTTAACCATAGATGATTAAATATGAGTGAATGGGCCCGCATGTTTGTAACACAATTTTTTGGTGTATGAATCTATATTATATACTATATTCTCGACACCATTAATGGGACAGGTCCATGCAACCTATCATGATTCATGTCACGTCTCATGGGCCCCACGGCCCACGATGCACACAGTATTGAGGAATGATCCTCCACGTGTCACCTTGATATCTCCGCTCATTTCATCCGCTAATGCTGTAATGTCAGAGTCACTGTCGGTATTCTTTATTTTTAAATTAAACAATACTAATAAATCTCCTGCGCCAAAAAGATATTATTAAATTTAAATAAGATTTTCAAAAATATAAATTGAAATATTTAAAATTATAAAAAGTAGTATACGATTATTTCAAACAAAATCATCTTAATAATATATAAATGAGAAACAAATATTTACAATTACTATAAATTATTTATGATTAATTTAAAAATTTAGATTTAAAAGTTCAAAAATTAGGAATGATATATATTTTTAAGAAAACTATTAAGAAATTAAGTCATTCTTAACATTATAATTAAAAATTTAATACAAAAATAAATTTAAATTAATTCTTTTAAGAGTATAAATAATTGATTTATAAAACCTAATGTAAAAGTTTTAAAATAATCACTTCAAAAGTTTAAAACATTGTAAAAATGTTTTTTTACGGTAAAAGCATGTATATTAAGAAAAAAATATAATAAAAGAAAATCTTGCTGTTAATTATATTAGAATGATTTGATCATATATTTATACACATATATACTATTTTATATTTTTATAATTTTATTTTTTAATTATTATCATTTTAACTTAAAATTTACACATCCCTGTTCTATTATAATTCTATTTTGTTTTAACGGTGGGAATATTGGAAGTTAGATTGTGAATTTGGCTTGATTAAGCTCGTTCGCCTCAGACGAATAATAACAAGAGGAGTGTTTGCTTCTGAATTTGTAAAAAATGCTTACTGAACATGTTATATTGTTATGAATAAACTTTCACAATCAAAGTTAAACAAATACTTAATTTAGTTATTCATTCGAACACGTTCTAAGTTTGACGTTAGTCTGTATAGATTCTCATCAACATGAAGTAATTTATGCTCTTGCTTCTGTATTATTTACTTATTTTTAATGTGAATTTGTAACTTAACGTGTATTTTGTACGTTGACTCAAACACATGCTAAGTTAGTTAAGCTTACTTGCAATTTTTATTTAACTATATGATTAGAGTTGAAAATATTGATTTTAAACTATTTATTTAATTAGATTATATTACAAATTTAAATTAATTTATATTGAATTTTTAAAACTGTTATTATTTAAACTTAAGATTTTAAAATAATATTTAAATACATTTAAAACTTTAATAATTATAATTATTAATTATGATAATTTTAAATTGAATTTAATATCTATGCATTGTTAATGCAAATTTTCTTACACCATTAACCAATTAAAGATTATAATAAGATAATTTTACATGATTAATACATACACTATTTACTCTTCTAAATTTACATGTTATTACACATTAAGATAAGTCAGATTAATAAGGACTGAATCTGACTGAATTTTTTTTAATATCTATTTAATTGGCATAGCCTAAATACTTTTCTTTAATGCACTAAATCACTAATCTAATTATCTAAGTAATTTGTCAATTATTTGTTGATTAATTTCATTGTAATTGATAGGCTAAATATTACCTTTTTTACAAGAGACTTTAATGTGTTACAACTAAACTAATATGTTTTTTCTTTTTTACAAGCAAACTTGTCCATTTAAAAGTGACGTTTAGACTTTTTTTTTTATCAAGCTCAGACACATATTTAACATCCCTTTCAACTTGGTTTACATTTCAACGAATAAACTTAACTAACTCTCCTTAATTAGCTCTTCGCATTATATTATACTCCTATATACAAAAAAAAATGTTACATTAATTATTAATAGTTTTTTGAGTTTAATGGCTATAAATGCTCAGTAAAAAAATATTTTACATTTACTGTCAACTAAATTTATTTATTTTTATATTAAATTATATTATTTTAATTAAATTTAAAAACCTAAATATAGAACATTAAATTTTAAAATGGGAGAGTAAGATAGATGATGATCAAAAACTAGAATTTGAGTTTTTAGATTAGAAAGTAATAAATGTTGAAGTTTTGAGATGAGAAAGTACGACAAGACGACAAAAAATAAAATTAAGGGTTGAGATTTTGAGATTTGAGAATAGAGTGAAGTAAGGTGGCAAAAAAAAAAAAAAGGGAGTTATGATGTTTTAAGATGAGAGAGTGAGGTGAAAGAAAGTAATTGTAAAAAAATATAGAGAATAGATTTTTGAAATGGAGGAATAGTGGAAAGGAGGATAACTAAAAAAATAGAGATTAGGGTTTTCAAATGAGAATGAGAAGTAGAGGAGAGCAACTAGAAAAAAAAAAAGCAGGGGAAAGGGGATTTAGGTTTTGAGACGAGGAAGTGAAACAAAAGAGAATGATAAAAAAAAAAGATTGAGGTTTTAAGAGTGAGACAGAAGAAGGTGAGAAAAAAAAATGAAAGTGACAAGGAAATAAGATAAATTAAAGTGACTAAAAAGACTAGGGTTAAAGTTTTAAGATTGATGAGTAAAGATTAGAAAAGTGATAAAAAAAAAGTTGGTTAACTCTTTAATTTTTTTAATTTAAATTATTTTTTTAATGATGGATCGAATGAGACTAAATAGTTATCTTTTTTATAATTTTTTTTACAACAAATAATTTAAATTATAATATAAATTTATTTTTAATTGTTAATTATTTTTAAAAATAATGGAAGTTTAAAGATAAAATTAAAAGAAATAAATAATAATAAAATTAAAAATACAAATAAAAATAAAATTAAATAAGTTAAGGTGGTTGATTGAATTTTTTAACTAGTTAGAAAAACGTATATATATTTAAATTAAACAAGGAGAAAATAATTAACAGAAAAAGTGAAAGAAATAAAAATCTCACATTTTTTAATTATACATTCTAAATTAATTTCTTGATTTTTTTTAAAGTTTTAACAAAAATAATTATCTTATTTTAGTTCTCTTTTTAATAATAGTAATGAAACATTAAATATAATTTTTATTATATCCTTAACTATTTATGGTAGAGTGAGAAAATATAAATAAAACATTGATGAAAGGGAATCTAATTAATGTAAAAAATAAAAGATATATTAAAAATTAAATAATAACTTTTATAAAATATAAAATATTAATTATATTTCTTAATTATCGTGTAAAAATCTTAAATGTGAAGAATTTAAAGTGAAGAGCTAAAAAGAAAAGAAAAACTTTGAGTTGCAGATCTTAAGTTCAACCAACAATGGATATTAATTTTTCTACATGATTATTTTGATATAGAATATGAAATTTAAATCTCTAACATGTGATTAAAAAAATAAAAATATTTATAATAGGTGGCAAGGAATAATTTTCTTTTGACGTTAGCATATAGTGAATGAAATAAAATGAAGGTGAAAGTCAAAGACACGGAAACGTGTAAGAGGAAGAGAATCCAAACTTGGGCATTCCCTTTTACACAGCAGACAGTGATAGTGGAGTAGGGAAATAACAGCTTTACATAACCTCACACTTACCCTTTTCTTTTCCCTTCTCAATTCTCATCACACCCATGTCACTTCATACTGTTTATAAAATGTTCATATTCCGTGCCTCACTTTTGCTTTTGGACATATACAAAATACACTAAAACTTTATGAGGTAATTTTCTAGGACTCACAACACTTGTTTTCCTTGTCTTACGGGTCTCTTTTTATTCGCTTATCATTGATTATGTTTCTTCCTTTGAATTTTTCCTTGGCTTGCGTATACCCCTTTATATTAAATTAATTAAATTTATATATATCCTTGAGAGGTGGGTGTAGCTTTGGGAGGGTTGACATGGAGGAAAGGTATGAGCCATTGAAGGAGCTTGGTTCTGGGAATTTCGGTGTGGCCAGGTTGGCCAAAAACAAGAAGACTGGAGAGCTTGTTGCGGTCAAATACATAGAGAGGGGCAAAAAGGTCAACCTTTCTTGCACTAATGCTCTTACTTTGCATTCATTCTTCTTCTTTTCACCGATCTCAATTTGGAAACTCACCACTCTTGCGTCTTCTTCTCTATATTTATTATATGATGCATACCTCTGCCCCATCTTTTTGCTTTCCCTTTCTGTACTTTTAATATCTTAAATTAAATGTTCAATGTTTCGTAACATCAAGGTGCAATAACAATGATGGATTTGAAAATTGTTTTTCCTTCCTCCTTATTGTTTCTCAACTAGTCAACTCTCTAAATTTATACTGTTTCCTTAAAAGTCTTCAGTGACATCTCAAAGAAAAATTTAGTATCTTTATGCTGCAACAAGCATCTATCTGTTTGTTTCTTCTTTTTCATTTCAAGTAAACAAAATTGAATGTTATAGTTTCCCATTATGTCTTTTGCCACTCTTGTTGAAATTTTGACTGTCCTTCGAATCTGGACAACATTTTGTACCTAAAGCTGATGATTGATGAATTTTAGTCTGTGATGTTCATAAAATATAGAAATTATTTTGTTGTTCTCTCTATCAAGCTTAATAAGTAGCTTACATCCCCGTTCTCAGCAAGAAGCTTATTATCAAAGCTTTTTCTTTTTTTTTTTTTTGCAAATAGTTTTCTCCAAAATCTTTCTGATCTGTGTTTCTTCTGAGTGAGCTATGTTTGTGGTATCAGATTGACGAAAATGTTCAGAGGGAGATAATTAACCACCGATCTTTAAGGCATCCAAATATAATCAGGTTCAAAGAGGTAAGAGCTTGTTTTTCTTCCTCAAACTGTTCGTTTGCTAGATTTGAAGGGGAATTGGGCATTTTGAGTAAAGCATATGGTTATCTTCTATATTTTTGTGCATGCAGTTCTCATGTTACACCCTGCTTGAAACTTGCCTTGTAAAGACATTTGATGGTGTAATTTGTAATTCCCTTTGGAATGAGTTGTTTTTGTTGACATAATGTGCATAAAGTTATGTGGTGTGTTGCATTATTACTAAAAGAAATGAGGCCATAATCATTTGCAGTGAGACAATTTCTGTTTATATAATTCACAAAAATTTATGTGATGTACATAATATTCTGAGTTATTTCTTTGGTGATCATCAATTTGAAAATATCTGCAGAACCAGTAATTTAAGAGAAACTAACAAGAAGCCAACAACCAAGCCTTATCCCATTAAACTTGATTTGTACTGTCAGAAAGGAACAAAAATGCTAAATTAGGATAATTCCCTGCTTATAATGCTGTGATTTGTTTATCTATTCTTTTGCATGAGCTAGGATCAAATTTTACTCCAGTTAGTCAAGCACAATCATGATTTGTTTTGTTCTATTAAGATTCAGAGCTTTCAGAAGTTACATACAACAGAATGCTGAATGAGATATCTTTTCTGCAGGTTTTGCTGACCCCTACACATTTAGCTATCGTCTTGGAGTATGCTTCAGGTGGTGAACTTTTTGAGAGGATATGTACTGCTGGTCGATTTAGCGAAGATGAGGTTGTAGAATCTATTACATGGTTGATCTATTCTTTTCCCTTTCAAATATTCCGTATTCAGGAATAAGGTATTCATATTGAAATTTACCAAGTGATTGAATTCCCTATATTGCAGGCTAGATATTTCTTCCAACAGCTAATATCTGGGGTTAGCTACTGTCATTCAATGGTATGCACTCGGAATTCATTGTGTTGTTCATTACTTCAAGCTCTTGTCTTATATCATGTATGCTTCCTATTTCAGGAAATTTGTCATAGAGATCTGAAATTGGAAAACACTCTCTTGGACGGAAATCCATCTCCTCGGCTTAAAATTTGTGACTTTGGTTACTCCAAGGTTAATAGCATTCACCGCCTAAATGAGCCTTTTTAGAGATGTATCATATACCTTACATTATTTCCAGTCCACACAGGTGTTTCTAATAATTTTTGTTGACTTTCCTATTTAATTTAATATTCAATTGCAGTCTGCTCTACTGCACTCTCAACCTAAATCAACAGTTGGAACTCCTGCATATATTGCTCCTGAGGTTCTGTCGCGAAAGGAGTATGATGGAAAGGTATTGAGAGTTTCTCTGTTATTTCCCTGAGAGCCTTGAAAATTATGTCAAGCCACATTCTATAGCAATTGGCAGCCATGGTTTGAGAATTGAAACTCGGTCTCACTTGCATGTAAGAGTTCATCATATGATCCCAAATGCTCAATTTCTTACATGAAATGGCTCTTTAATAGATTGCAGATGTTTGGTCCTGTGGTGTGACTCTTTACGTCATGTTAGTTGGTGCATACCCATTTGAAGATCCAGAAGATCCTAGAAATTTCAGAAAGACTATTGGGGTGAGCACTTGTTTAACTTCAAAGTTCCTTTATGATTATCTTCGATAGAAGGAGACTTAAACTCTGATTCTCTGGTGGGTAGAGAATAATAGGTGTTCAGTACTCCATACCCGACTATGTTCGTGTTTCTTCTGACTGTAGGAATCTTCTCTCTCGCATCTTTGTTGCCGATCCTGCCAAGGTATGTTATCTTTAGTTCTACAAAAAAGGCAAAAACATACATGCACTATAGTCATTACAACCTGTAATATTAGAATCTCCTCATTGAATGGAAACAGTATGGATTTATCATTTGTCTCATAGCAACTCACGTTGATTTAGTTTTTGAGTAATGAAAATCTCCCTATTTTGTCAAACTAACTCTTTCTGATCCTTGTTAAAGAGGATCACCATCCCAGAGATAAAACAGAACACTTGGTTTCTGAAGAATTTGCCTAAAGAGATCATTGAAGCTGAAAGAAAAGGTTACGAGGAAACAAAGAAAGACCAACTAAGCCAGAGCGTGGAAGAAATCATGAGGATCATACAAGAGGCAAGAACACCAGGGCAAGGATCCAAAGCTGGTGCTGCTGGACAAGCTGAAACTGGATCATTAGATGTTGAGGATGATGAGGAAATTGATGTTAGTGGTGACTATGAACATGTGTGATCGAGACCTTAATTAGTTGATGGCTAGATTGTCTATAAGACATTGACAGCATTATTAACATTCATCACATTGTGCAACATTGGTGTCCTAAAGATACTTATTATACCCAGGTTTGAAATAGGATTTTGTGTTTATTTAAATGAATAATATTCAGAAAAGTCTAGCAATGGTTTTTAGTTTCAGTACATGATTGGTTTAGTTTAAGAGCAGTTCAATGTTTAAATACTCTGTATAAAAAGAGTATTTGATATTTTCACAAAAATGTTTTTTTTAGAATAACTGTTAAATCATTTTAATAAATGGGTTGGTCCATAATTATGTTATTCTTACACTTATTTTATTATTTTTTTAAGTTAAATAAGTTTTTAATCCTGAAGTATCTAAAAGTTTGTGTTTAGTCTTAAAAAACCGTCTTTCTTTTGTCATTTTTGAAAATGTGAGTGATTTCTATTTTTATAAAAGAGACTGAATAATGTTTTTTTTTTTTCGTGAAAGACAAATTTCATGACACGTTTTAAAGATGAGAAACTAAAAATGCAATTTTTAAAGGACTAAAAATAATTTTTTTTATATTTAGAAAAATTAAAAATATATTTAATTCTTATTTTTTAACTGTCATTATTCGTATATATATAAAGAGGATAAAATAATTTACTTTACTTCTTTTTTTTATCGAAAAAGTTTAAAGTAAAAAAAATGAAATAGAGGTGTTAAAAATAAAATTTTGAATAAAATATAATTTTTGTTTTTATAAAATATAAAAAATTTGGTTTTAGTAGCTCATTTTTGTATTTTTTAACTCTAAAACATGTTATATTTAAATTTTAATCAAAACCAATAATTTTGTTAATACGTGAATTTTTATATGACGTGACATGAAATTTTAATATTGCATATATTATTTTAAAAAAGTTTTCTTGAAAAATTTTCAAAGTTTGATTTTAATATTCATAAAATTCAAATTTCATTTTTAGTCTTTAACTATTTTTTTTATCTTCTTTTAATCGTTTTTAAAACTTCTAATCTTCATCACTTCCACGTTCATTTCCCCAAAATAGTCATAAAATATTGTTCAAATCATAGTTGCTAGAATGGACATATTCAATAAGTTCAATTAGGAATAACTTACCAAACTGATTTAGTCAATCTTTAAAACCAATCATATAAACAATCATTACTTGTGTGTTGTTAAATTTTATTGTTATGAAATATTTTATTATTTTTAATTTGAATATTGTATGTTATGAATGAGTAATGATATTTATAAGTAAAATTTAACTTTTTAATATTATGAAGTTATAAATATTATGTTATTTTTTTAATATTTCTTAGTATATTATATTAAAAAATAAAAAAATATTAACTAATTGTCATTGATGTAATTATTGCTCAATCATAACTCAATCATTAAATCTTGAATCTTTATCTTCACTTGTTCAATAATCAATCTAATTTTAAAAATTTTGATTCAAACAATTATTAGAGATTAATATGTGAAAATGAGACCACATGATTTTATCTAATGACAATGACTTAAATTCACATTGGACACTTAGACTTCCAATGCATACTCCATGACTCTGATAAGTAACTTATAAAGTTACAATCTTATATTTATTTAATAGTAGAGTTTTGTTGAATTAGAAATCAAAGTGTTGAAACTTTATTAATTATTAAAGAATATAGTTTATATGTTTTAGAGTTTTAATGTCTTTAATTCTTAACAATAATTTGAATAATAATGTGCAATGTGGTTGGTGAGATGAAAATGCAACTAGAAGAAGAAGAGATTAAATATTTTTAAAATGACTAAAATAAGATAAAAAATTAATTAATGATTAAAATTAAACTCTCAATTTTATAAAAATTAAAATCAAACTTTAAATTTTATGTGGGCTAAAATATTTCTTGAAAATTTTTTAAAAATAAAAAATATTCTTAAAATAATATATGCAACACTTATCATGCGAATGACTACTATGTTACCTAAAATGTCCAAATATATAATGTTTACATGTATAGCTGTAAAATAGGCCTTAACACTTGACTCGGTAGTTCAAGTTGTGAAAAAACTAGAAAATTTTCATATATGCTACACATTTACTGGACTGTATTTTTATATTTATTTTATAAGAAAAAATAAAAAATAAAAATACTGAGCCGAAGGTTTAACAGCTTTCAAGTATGTCTTTCATGGTTCTGTTTGCCTTGTTAGATTGAGACAGATTGACTCAATCTTTTTTCAGGCCTCATATTGAGCTAGGCCTGATACATCAACCTATTGGGCTGCACCATTGTGTCAACCATTTTTACTAGTTACTTATGTGTAACTTTGTTAATTACATTAGTCCTAAGTTAACAAAATTAATTACTTGAATCCATGTGACATATTTTAAAATTATAAGTACAAAAAAAACTACAAAATAAAAATGAGGGATAAAAACCAAAATCTTGATATTTTATAAGAATGAAAAATATATTTTATTCTAAAATTTTGTTGATTCAATTGTTATAAAAAAGTAGTTTCTATTCACCATGAAATCATATTCATTAGTACTAATATTTACGTAAAGAACTAACGAATGTTGAGTATAATAAAAGGAGCTAGTCTCCTCCACAATGTAGTGATGTTCAAATTCTTGTAGAAAAAAATATTGATATTTATTGTTTGAACTAGTTCATATATGATTTACTATTTATGTAGATAAAAAGAAAGATACCAGTAGAAAAAAGAATTCTTATGTAAAGAAAGTGGGGCATGAAATTATATACTGAGTAGTATGAAGAAAAAATAATCTTCCTCACCAAAATTGTATGACCTCAACTCTCGTAACCAAAGTAGTTTGGTACGTAATTTATGTGTGTACAAGCATTAATAAATAACAATGATATTTCAAATCAATAACTCTCAATCAATCAATCTTACGTTGGTTAATGTGTCAGAAACCTAAATAAATATGAATTTAATTAAAATAAATTAGTATTATAATTTTTATATTATCATTAATTATAAATATTATATTATTAAAAATTATTAACTTTTAATATTTAAAAAATATATTTAGTATGTTTAATTAGTTTAAGTAAAATCTTTCACTAACAATATATACCATTGCGCCACGGATCCGACCTTAATTTTAAATGAAGTAATGACTTTATGGATAGATCATATACTTTAGGAAATAAAAATTAAAAAACAAAAGCTGAACCTGACGTGAATCGAACACGCAACCTTCTGATCTGGAGTCAGACGCGCTACCATTGCGCCACAGATCCATTTTTATGAAAGAGAGGTAATATTTAATAAAGTTATATATTTTAGAAAAATTAAAAAACAAAAGTTGAGCCTTAAAATCGGAACTTTTTTGATCATATGGTCATTGATTTTTATATTTTAGAAATTACAATAAACACAAAAACATTGAACCCGACGTGAATCGAACACGCAACCTTCTGATCTGGAGTCAGACGCGCTACCATTGCGCCACGGATCCCTTTTAAAAAATTTGTAGTAATTAAATTATATAAAGAAATTTTCATTCGATCTGCATCCATATTTACAAACGTTCGGAACAACTTGTTAATTAGGAATTGGAATACAAATTAATTAAGTAGACATGAACCCAATATTTTAAATTTCTTATTTTAGATGCGTGTGAAAATATTTATTGATTTTCTTGATAATTAATTGACTTTTTTTATTTAACAATATTTTTTACCTTCACACGTGTTTAAAATTTTAAGATATTTGAATTCAATATCGCTGTTGGTTTAATAATATAGTCTTGTAGTTTTTTTTTTGTTTGCTTTGTTGGTAAATTTTAGCCTTGTAGCTTTACGAAGAGAATATAATACTCAACATTTTTTTCTATTATCTTTAAAGGAATTTTATTGAATATTTTTCTAATTTGATATAATAAGTTTATAACTATTTAATTTTTATTTTTTATTTTAAAAATTCTATTTTATGTATTTTCTAAATCAAGCACATTTTTTTTTGTGATTATAAGGTCAAACAATATTCATGACTAATAATGGGTATTTGAGAAATAATTCATCAAGGTTTTAAAGAAATAAAAGAATCAATTTAGATTATTTAAGTATAATAATAAAAATAGCAATTATTGTTCTTTTATTTTATATTTCAATGAAGCATTAATAAATATTTTTCTTCGCGTTCCAAAATTACATTATTTATCCAAATTTATGACACTCGTGTGCAATGTAAGTGAATATCTAATATCTAGTCTATCTAATAATTTAATAATTATAATAAAACACACTAACATCACATCAAAATTCCAAAGTCTTGATGTGTCACTTTCTCATTTCTTGCCTAATGTTCCTTTAATGCATTAATAACTTTTCTTTTTTTCCCCCTTTACCTAACTTCTTCCTTCTCCTCCCTTTTACAAGAATTTAAAAGCTATGATGTTACTAAAAGTCATGCCATTTTAGTATATATATATATATAAAGGTCATACTATTTCTTTTGTTTATAATTTCTTTTGCTCATTTATTAGTAAAAGTCACAATTTCCAACAGGTCAACAATGTGAAGATCACATTTTTTTTTCTTCGTCTTTCAAACATAAAAATAGCAGCAGTATTATACTTCCTCCATTTTCTTTTTGTTTTTGAAAGAAATTTTCGGTACCATTATTTTTTTATTCATTTAGAAATTTAAAGCAATATTAATTATTATATTTCTAGTTATACCATTATTTGCACCTAATTTTTAAATATTTAATATATTTATCACAAATGAAAAAGAAATAGAAGTAGAAATTTAATATTTCTTAATTTATATATTTCCTTTTAAGTAATCAAATAAAAAGAAATGAACGTAGTATTATACTATTATATTAATCATTGAATTATTATAGTCATTTTTATCATTATTCAATATCGCAAATTTCGAACATATAACATAAATTAATCATTTTACAAAATGTAGGAAAATATATTTTTAATTCTATTTATCATTTTCATTTTTATTCCGTGATTACTAAAATATAAAAAATAACATAAAAATTAATAATAGGAAGATATTAGATTATTATGATCATAACATATTTTATTATTATTTACATAAATTAAAAATATCCTTATTTATTTTACTTGCATTTTGTACCTTATTATTATTTTATTGATATATAACACAGCCTGTTATGAATCTACCATTTTCCAAAATATAGTCAAACTAGTCATTCAACTTGAGCATGGCACAAAATAAGTTTTTATTTTATATCAGTAAAATTTATATATATAGAAAAGATATTTTTGAATGTATATATTATATTATAATTAAAATCTGTAATAAATATATATTTTTATATATGAATTACATTTAAAATTTATAACAAAAAATTTAAATTATAATAAAATATTATTTTAATTATTGATAATTTTTTTAAAAAATATTAAAATTTAATTTAAAATTAAATATATTCAAAATGATAGATTAAATGACACAAGAGGTTAAAAAAATCTTTAAAAACACTCTTACGAAAAAAAAGTTAAAATTTTTCGATAAAAAGTGATAGATTAAAGTACTTTAGTTTAAAACAATTATCTTAATTTATATAAAAAGATCAATATAATATAATTTGTAATTTATATATTTAATCCAATAAACTGCACACCTACCGCTAGCGCAGAAAGGCTAATACACTATACCTAACATATTAGTTTTTATTAAATTTAAATAAAATTATATATATACATATATAAATAGATAGATTTATAATATCAAATAATAATAATCATTAAATTAAAATTAAAAATAATAAAATGTTAAGATTAAAATTTAAATTATCACCATAGTTATTATTATTGTTCTATTACTTTTGTTATCTTTGTTATTATTATTATTTTTACCATTATCATATAATGAAAATAACTGTGATTATTGACCATGATAACGATAATAATAATTACAGTGACAATTGTGATAGTGAAGACGATAATTGATAATAATACTTACAATAAATACAAAAATTATAGAGATGAGAGTAACATGAGATTGATAATAATGTTTATAATTAAATTTTAATTTAAAATAATTTATTATTTATAATTTTAATTTTATATAATTTATTATTTATATTTTTAATTTTATAATTATTATTATTTGTTTTCATGTTTTCAAGTATATTGATAAATGCTCATTTTTTTATTAGAATGTATGAGCACTTAACACAAAAAATTTTAAACAAAAAAAATTCAATTATCTTGTTTGTTTTAAATAATTTTTTTAAGGTTATTATACTCATTTAATATTTAATTTTGAAAAATAAAAAAGTTATATTTTCTCTCTTTCCTATTTAATTTTTCAATTTCTATCTCTAGTCTATTCTCATTCAATTCTTTTACTAATTTTTCTTTTTTTTATTAATTTTTTAATTTTTTTCTCCCTCCTATTATTTTTCAATATCTCTCTTCTTTTATACATAGTCATTACATTTTATCTTCTTTTCTACTGATTTCTCTCTCCTCTCTCTTATATAATTATCTTCTTTTCAACTCATTTCTCTCTCCTCTCTCTTATATAATTACGAATAATAAATACATTTCATTTTCTCTCTCTTATCTTATGACACATATTCCCCCTTTTCATCTTCTCAACCTCTTCATGTAAAATGGCCACCCACTACTATACTTTCGTCTTCTTACTATTCAATTTTCTGGGTACTACTCTTCTTCCCAATTCTTTAAATGGGTCGCAAGAAAAATAAACCGCACCGAACCTTTTGCACCGCTCCGATCCTCCTCTCCATGTTTCTTGCTTCATGCGGTTTGGTCTACGCCTTCATCTGTACGGTGCTCACATCTCCGGTTTCGGAGCCAGAGTTACTGCCACTGGTCGAAGACAATGGAGGGTGTTGCAGAGGAATCCAAAATTTGGAGCTTTGGGGTACTGCTGTGAAGTGGGGTTCTGAGTTTAAGGTAAACACTTCGGAAGAGTGTTGCAACGCGTGTAAATCCATGTGCACAAGCAATGACGGACCGTGTTTGTGTGACACATGGGTGTTTTGTGGTAACAGTGACAATTGTGGATCTAAGTTTGGTGAGGTGAGAAAGTTACTTGAAGATATGTGGGATCCACATCTGGCCATTTCCTCTATTTTCTTTTGTTATGTGCACTTTATTTATATAAATTAATCTATTAAAAAATGGTACGTAATTATTTTAAATATAACATTGTGTAGCACAAGATTTTATGTAATTATTTAGTATATGATATAAAATGGTTATGATGAACAGACATGACTTATTTTCTCAGGCATCCTCGACTTGTTTTTTCTAAGGTATTTTTGGCAAATCATCTCGCTTGTTGTTCTTCAAACCTCATGAGTTTAGCTTCTTTTTTGTTGTCGTATATTATTTTTCCATTCAAGTCCAACTTCTACATTGTTATCAAAATTGTAAATAAATATGCATACATGGACTTTTAACCTGCATGATGGCTATCGTTTGTCAAAGTTACGATATCATCACAAACATAGACCAAGTTAGAAACCTAGGGCTTACACCTATCACAATTTCACATCTCTTTCTTTACATCCTCAACTTAGCAGTCTAAATGTTTTGCTGCATGCTTATCTAAGTAAATTGCTTCTGCCTTGGTAGTGTCAGTCAGAGCATGCAAATTCAAACAAACAACTAATGTGGTTATAAAATATTGTTGATTGTGAGCAGTAAGTGCTAAAGTGTATTAAACTTAAATTATTATGCAGGAAAAACTTCATTTTGTCTGGACTACTGTTCTAGGTTTTTTTTTCTTCTAAAAGCGTAAATTCTAATATGAACTTGGAAGTCACCGTATTAAACTTAACTATTTTAGTGCTGGCTGAAGAAGCAAAAGGAAAGCTTAGCCCCTGAACAGGTAGAGACAACAGAAGAAGCAATTAGTTGGACTTCTGGTCTCATCTTTGGAAGAGGAGAGGTAAGAGAGGTTTTGTGTATTTAAACACCAATGGTGGTGCATAGTATTTATTTTTAAAACTAATGTGCTAAATGCTACAACTTGAGTAATGGGAAAATCTAAAATATCTAACTAGAACGACAACTTTGGCATTGGTTGTGGCTTGTGATTACTTGGAGTTCATCATGGGCAGCTTACTTATATATGTTGTGAAGTTGTCTTCCCTATCCGTGGATAGTTATATCTCATTAGTTTCTTTATGATGCATTTTGTAGTTGGAGTTTTATTAACTTATAGGACGTGTTATCATATTTTTAATACTATTTGTAATTAATCTCTTTTACAGGGAATTATTGGGCTGGAAACTGAATATGGAACTCTTCGTGTAAAAGTAACTCCTACTTTTAAGAGATCTAAATTCCTGATGCTTTGACGTGTTACCAATGACTTACTGTGCATGTAAAGTTAGGAATTGACATATTTTAAGTGCACGTAGGAACACTTCAATTGAAAAAAGAGTTCTTAAGGCAACTAGAATATTTGGCAATGGGTTGGTGAGGTTGCATTCTGCATTTGGGTTTGAGCTTCAATGAATAGTTGTGGTGATTGCCTTGCCAATATATTTAATAATTCATTAAATAGGAAACTGAATGGTCTTGGTTTCCGTGAAGTGTTCAAGCACTAACATTATCTTGATGAAATGCAACTCGAAAACAACACTATATCTTAACTTAGTCTTGTTTATGCTAGCATTATGAATCCCCATTACTTTGATTTTATTCGCAAATTTCTTATTCATGAATAAGGCGTATGTTTATTTAAATGGGACATACAGTTAATGAATAATGACACCCTTGGTGGCCTCTTTGAAGTTTATGATAAGAATTGGTGTTAAATTTGGCATTTACCTTTGATGTGGTGTGAAACATTCGGGTGTCGCAGTCAATATGTTATTAAGTCTAAAGTTTGCAAGAAACCACATCATGATGCTACTGTATTCAATAGTAAACATAGAGGCAATATTTAGAATGGGGCCCACAACTTAACACATGTTAATATTGAATGGAGTGCCTATGATTGGTAGGCTGATATATTGGTCCTTTTCTTCTGTGGGAATCTTCTTCATTGGCTCCAAACAATCTCTTTCAAGACATGGGGAGATAGAAGCAGTGACAACAGAACGTGGTTTATTTTGGGCCAATACTATGTAAATTTTGTGGAATTGGAGGAATAAACAAAACCTTAATGAGGATTTCTTAGGCCTTCTCAACCTTGGATGGTTGTTCTTCACCATCTTTAGTATGCGCAACAAGTAAAACCAGATGTTAGGATGGAATGGGATCCAACACCTGTGGCCTTGCATTTAAGGTGGTCTCTTCGCCTTTTTTTTTTTTGGCTTTACCTTAGTTTCACATGTATTTTTAGTGCATCGGTCAGAATTAGAATTTTATAAAAAAAATCTATAGGTAGTTTGAAGTGTCGAAAACATAAACGAAATAATATGAAGTCTGTGACATCATTGTTATAATGGACTTACTAGTAGGTAGACTTCCCAAACATGACCATTCTATACTAAATAAATATTATTTTTAATATTTTATAGATAAAAATTGTTGTTTAATAAAATTAAAATATAAATATTAATTTTAAATATTATTGAACTCCGTTAATTATTATAATTTTTTCACTAAAATTATGCAACATCATATATGGTTAATAGTAATAATTTAAATTATTTTCAAAAGAGAAATAATCATTAAAATAAGATGCCCCATTAGTAATTTTGTAGGGGAATTAGCATTTCATGAACAACATTATTGAATTTTAGAACATGAAAAAGTTTAAAATGATGTTGTGGAGCATATCTCCTATGCATTTGATTTTGAATCTTACTAAAATAATTTTGAATAGTATATAGTTTTGAAACTTATTATTTTTGTATATATAACAAAAACATTCAAACACCTTTCAAATGAAGATGTAATGATTGAATCATTATAAGCAAATACTATAAAGTAGATTTATAATTTACAAATCAAGATACTTAAATGTAATTACTTGGTATCTAAAGATTAATATTTTATTTTTTATATTTTTCTATTTCTTCTATTCTTGCAAAATACATATTTCACACAATTATGACTTTTTTTTATTCAATTAATTAACTCTAACAACTATGTTAATAATATGAATTTATAAATATTATTTTATTTCTTTTATTTACTTGTTGATATATATTTAAGGTAAACAAGTTTCATGAAATATGAATTATGCATGCGATATTTTTACGTTTCCCATTACGAGAATAAATGAAAAGTTAGTTACATAAGAGACTTAAAAGTAATTATTTGGTATTCTAAAGTTTATTATTTTATTTCTACTATTTTTTTATTTTATTCAATTAACATGCTCTAATCATTATTGTAATAATTTATATTATAAATATTATCCTTCTCATAATTAATATTTTGTTTCATAACTTTATTTTATTTTTAATTAAAAAATTAAATTAAGATAAAAATAACATGTAAATCAAAAGGCATATATGTAATTACTTGATATTCTAAATATTTTTTTTGTTTTTACAAATTACATATTTCATGAAATTATGACTTTTTTATTCAATTAATTTGCTTTGACAATTATGTTAATAATATGTATTTATAAATACTATCTTAATTCTTTTATTTATTAATTTTATAAGATATAAATAATGATGAAAACTTTGAATTAATTCATAGTTAAAATATAATCATATTAAATGCACTTATTTCAACATATTTAATAATGAAAAATTAAAAAATATATAAATGGTGCATTTAAAACTCACTATGTATTGTTGACTCATATATATTAATTGGCTGTCAAAAAATTTCATGAAATACAAATTATGTATATGAATTTTTAAATTTCTCTGAGAATAAATGAAAAGTTAGGTACAAAAGAGACTTGAATGGAGTTACTTAATATTCTAAAGGTTACTATTTTCTTTCTTATATTTCTTTTATTTTATTCAATTAATTGTTCTAATTGTTATACTAATAATTTATATTTATAAATATAATTCTTCTCAAATTTAATTCTATAGTTAATTTTTATTTGATAACTTTGTTTTACTTTTAATTAAAAAATTAAATCAAGAGACTCAAATGCAATTACTTGGTATTCTAAAGGTTACTATTTTATTTCTTATATTATTTCAAATTACATATTTCGTGTAATTACAACTTTTTTATTCAATTAATTTGCTTTAACAGTTATGTTAATGATATATTTATAAATACAATCCTATTTATTTTATTTATTAATTTCATAAGATCTATGTAGTGGTAGAAGCTTTGAACTAATTCGTAATTAAACTATCATCATATTAAATGCACTTTTCTTATATATATTAGAATTAAAAATTAAGATATATAAAAGTACATTTAAAACCCATTATATATTAAATGTCTAACTAACTAAATAAATAGAATATGTAAGAATGAACTAACTAAACTATCCTTATTTTGGGAGAGAAAAATTGTGCAAATTTTTTTTTGCTTTATTAAATAAAAGATATAAGTAATGGTAAAAACTTTGAAATAATTCATAGTTAAAATATTATCATATTAAATACACTTCTTCCCATATATATAAGAATTAAAAAAAAATGTAAAAAAGTGCATCTCAAAACCCATTATACATTAAATGTCTAACTAAATAAATAGATAGAATATGTAATAATGAATTAACTAAACTATTCTTATTTTGGGAAGACAAAATTATGCTAAAACTTTTTTTGTGTGTAATCCAAAATACAAGAACTTCTTTATACAAAGTTGAGGTACAAAATTAACAACCCAACAAAAGTAAATTTATGAATGTAGAGAGAGTGGATGTAAGGAGAAAGTAGGTTATTTTGAAAACCTAGGTTAAGCCAAAATGTTAAATAGGTAATGGTATTTAAAACAAGAAAAAATATTTTAAAATTTTTAATAATAATAATTAAACATTAATTAGTGTGCACGATAAGAAAAAAAATCACTCACTAACATTAACAAAAAATGTTTAATTAAGTAACAAATAAGACTTCATTATCCAAAAGTTTAGGTTAAATAGACCAAGTAAAAAAGAAAGTGCATTATTGCATGTACAGGTAGGCAAATTAGCATATTTGCACTTCACCAAACCCATAAGGCCTAATCTCATGTACATGAGCCTTACACCTCTTTCTAGCCACTTTGTAAGACTTTAAACACTTTGATATAATAAACACTCTAAAAGCTTTTAAACCAAGTAATGTTGAATTTGTATATTGAAATATCCCAAAATTACAACAATCCTCAATGTATTTCAAAATGCTAAATATTTAAGAAAGAAGAAGAAGAAAATTCTAGGATTCTCAAATAGGATGCAATATGTCGAACTTAGTGTAACAAACTATTGAATTAGATATGGATTGATATGACATAAACACATGTAGTTAGTGTATTAAACTATTGAACCAAAAAATACTTGATATGTATCTACCAATTACATTGCACCCCCCACAATCCTTGTCATTATCACTATTTTGCATTACTAGGCTATGTGCGCTTGTTATTATGAGTGCTCTAGAGATCTCATAAAAATCTTATACAAGTGGCCTTACTCGACATTCATATAGGTGATTTCATTAAGTATATGTTTCAAATCACTCGATGCGAATTGCCTAAGCCTAGTTCTCACACTAACACAATTGCTGATGTTACGAAAAGTCGAGTAAGATTTGGCGTGAAAACAGAGTATAGGTCACAAAAACTTGAAATTGAAAGGAATAAAATGGATAAGATTCAGAAATGACTTGCTACTGATTTTATGGAAATCAGATAAGAGAAAACGAAATTCGCCACAAGCTTCATGGAGAACTTAATGAGAATTAAGTGTTCTAATCTAAGAGCAAGTCGATAGAACTCTCTCAAATGCTTACAATGCAAGTTTCACAAATGAACTCAAAGTTGTTATAATTCAGTTAGGATCAGATTTATATACTAATCCTATTTATAAATTAGGTGTGAAACAAGCTAAGTGAAAAAGCTTTAGGCCTAGGAACAAGCACAACCCAAAAGTGAAGCCTCAAACACATTGATGAGGATTGCGTCCAAAGGACCTAGTGTTGTCCAAAGTTGCCGTCCAAAGGTGTCCATAGAGACATGCCAATGTTTCTAATACAAGGGAAAAACTAAAGAAATTATACAAAGATCCTACAAGCTACTAAGGAGGCGAACACCCTCCTCAAGCCTCTTTAAACTCCCTTTAATAATGAGTGCTTGAAGGACGTTTGGTCTTAGTATGCTCAATGTCCTTTCCATACTCTTCATGCCTTTCTAGATTCGTATCACCCACCATACATAAGTGTTATGAAAATTATTAAAAGCTTTATAATTTGTAAGCTTCCTCACAATCACATAAAGTTTTACTATAAAGTTTAACCTTTCATTAATGGTAGCACTTTCTCTTACCATAGGAATGAACTAAAATTAAAATTAGTTAAATTAGTTTTACTGGTAGCAAGACAAATAAATGACTTGTTCTTATCTATTAAACCTTCTTTACAAGATCTTCAACCACAAAGGTTGATTTACCATCACTTATATATTTTCACGTGGCTTCTCCTTGATGTTTCCAATATCATTTTCCTCATGATTTTTGCCAGAGGAATTGCTAAGTTTCCTTTTAACTTCACCTAATCAATGAAGATTGTTCCATCCATTAGCAATTACTTTATCACATAATGTCTCAATTGTATATGCCTATTCTTTTGATTATAAGTTTTATTTTTAGCTATAACTATTCCCAATTGGCAATCAGAGTACATTGACATTGATGAGGTTGGTTTTATTTCCAATCGAATGTTCACCAAGAAAATTTTCAACAACTCAACTTTATTATTAGCTATCTCTAGAGCTATAGATTATAACTCCATGGTTGATAAAGAAATAATTATTTGTCTCACTGATCTCCATGTAACCACATCACTACCAAGTGTAAACTCATATTCACTAGTGGATTTTGCCTCATATAAATAAGAGATCTAGTTAGCATCATTGTACCCTTCTAGTACATCAAGAAATCCACTATACTCAATACCATAATCCATAGTACCTCTCAAGTATCTCATGAGTCTTCTAAGTGCACCCCAATTATCTTGATTAGCATTTGAGTATATATACTCACTCTACCTACTGCATAAGAAAATACTTGGTCTAGAAAAAATATTTTTATAATTTTAAAACACTTTCATTACAAGATTTTTTTTATTTTGCTACTAATCTTAGCTACCATTTAAATTAGTAGCTAAATCTTAACTAATTAACTATTAATTAACTAAAATATTATTTTTGCTAGTTAAATTTAAGTTATATTCATTTATATTTCTTATTACTACAAATTAGCTAGAAAATAACTATAAATTTTAAAAATTTACTACAAATTAACTAAGATTATTTTCTTAACTAATTTGCTGCTTATTTCATACTACCACCAATATTATAGTAATTTTTAGCTAATTATTTTTACTAGAAATTAATTATAAAATAACCATTGATTTTAAAATTAGCCATAAAATTATTTTGTAGCAAACTTTAAATTTTCTAATAGTTTTAAAAGTCTATTTTAATACTCCTTTTGCATTGGACATAAATTTTCAAAATACTAGTACTTTTATAAAATATATAAACACAACCTTTAATAACTTATTTACTAAAGAAATACTTATTAATATATATATATATATAATTATTAATAAGAAAAGAAATATCGGGATGTTACACCAGATCTTGTTGGTTCAAATTTCATTCTTACATTTTTTATTTTTTATTTTCTCAATTTCTTTTGAATTTTGTCCTTTCATATGTTTTGTATTTTTATATCTTGATATTCTTGTCATTCCTTTTATTGATGAACAACTTTTTCCTTTTTCAAGATGAATTGACTTTACAGATTTAGGCCCAAATACAACTTATTCTCATTTCCTTTAGCTCGCATTGAATTAATTCCTTATATGGGCTACTCTCTCGTCAATCTAAGCCCAGAATCATTACCCAGAATTAAAACAAAACCTAATTTGAAGATCTGATGATTCCTAATTTTGTGTTTTCTCGTGCTTTGTGTTTTGTTTGTTTGCCCATCTTGTACCGCTGTCGTCAAAAAAAAAAAAAAAAAAAAAAAAAAAAAAGAAAGAGAGAAAGGGACCGATAATCAGGCTGTGGCAATCGCAAGGTGAATGTGGCGGTTGGCTTAGCTTCTAATAAAACTATACACTTTTTAATATATGTAATTTTTTTTAGGAAAAATAAGCAAAAGTCCCCACTTTTAATATATGTAAATTGTAATCATATTATTTTTTTGAAAAAATAAAATAATTTTATATTCTATGTCTCCATTTCACATCAGAAAAGGATATTAAAATATAGTATATAAATTTTATGAACAAGTGTATGATCTATAAAAAGAATATTTTGATAAAAATATGAATGGTAGGGTGACACTAAAAGATTCTTTAATTTTAATTTATTATTTTATATACATATTAGATCAATTTATATATTTATATTGAAAGTCAATTTGAACAATTTTCAAATTATATAATCAAGTTTTTATTTTTTAATTTTAAAATTTGAAAGCATAATATTTTTTTATTGATTATTTTATATACATATTAGATCAATTTATATATTTCTATTGAAAGTCAATTTGAATAATTTTTAAATTATGTAATCAAGTTTGATTTTTTTAATCTAAAATTTGAAAACTTGATATGAGAATAAATTGAAAAAAATATATTGAAAATATTGTTTGATTTAAAAAAAATGATAAAAAATGCAACCAAAAAAATCTTTTATTATTGTAACTAAGTTCTTCTATTAACCTTTAAATTTAATAAATTTATCAAATTCTTTGATGGCTACCACATATTTAGCCTTTATGGTAGATAAAACTACAACATTCTACTTTAGACAATCAATTCACTGTGTAGCCTTTATGATAATTACCACATATTTAGCCTGCAAGTGTGAATATATAATATGTAGTAGATTTTCTTTTATCAAAATTATTCATAAAAGTTGAGTCAATATATTTTTTGGCAATGAACTTTAATCCTCCAAAATATAATGCAACACATGGTGTTCCTTTAATGTATCTTATGACCCTTTTAACAATATTCTAGTGTTCTTTACCAGGATATGCCACAAATCACTAACCATCTCAACTGCTTGAGCAATATCCAACATTTGAGAAATTTTCATTATCTTTGTTTCATTGTTAGGACACTTACTTCAAGATAGTTTATAGTTGACAATAATTGAGCTAAAGTACTCCTTATACTATCTCCAATATGTATATATTTTGCTTATAAAAAATATAGTTGATAAGAATTGAGTTAGAGTATCCCTTGTACCATCTCTAATATATATCTTTTGCTTATAAAAAATTATAATTGAAAAGAAAAAGGATAGATATTAACTTACAAACTTTCATGTTGAAGCAATGTTAAACTTTTCGTAGATAGTTATTGTTAAAACAAATAAATACAAGAAGGAGAATTGAATTGTGTTTTACTAATTTTTGAGAACCTTTTTGTAAATATCAGCTAATAGAATAAGACAATTAAATCCAAGTTATGATAAGACATAATAAATGGAACTATTTTCTCTTTTGTATCTTAAGTTATTGAAAATAAAAGAGAAGGGATAGAGATAACTACATGAGATTTTTATACTGGTTCGTCTTAAAAAGATTGTGTCCAGTCCTAGGTTACCCACCAAACTTTTCACTAAAACGAATCTTTTATTTACATTATTCTTTCAAACAAGCTTCTTAGGCTCATCAAAGCATTCTTTCAATCGCCTCTCAAAGTAATAAACCCTAAGTATTCTCTACTCAAAGTCTCTTTAGACTTCAACCTTCTTCAATTGATGCAAATGTTTGTTTAAGAAAGTTAGATGAATTTTACTTCTTATAGACAAATATATACTATGCGAGTCTTAGACTACAAGATTTATAGATAGAGAACATTTAAGATTATAAGATATGAATAAGCTAGAACAAGTACTCTACTTTAAGGCTTTTAGTTGGGTATATATAGGCTTAATTGAGAATATGATCCTTGAGGGAAGCTTCAGGTCTTCTTCTTTGCTTAATATATGAGTTTGAAGTAGATGTTAGAGCATTTAATATTTTTCACCAACTTATTACTTTGATAAGATAATGCAATATGTTGCTCTTACTTTATTTTGAAAAGTAGTCATGCAACTCTAATCAATCTCACTTTTATCCAAAAAAGAGATATGTTACTTTGAAGAATTGACAAACATGCATTTTGATGTGGTAGAGTGCATGATAATTTTTTTTACTTTTGTGAATATGATGAAGTATTTTAAAGTCAAACACAAGATACTTGAAACTTATTAAAATACTTTTGCATATGTTTATGTTAGTACAAACACACAATATAAAATAAGTATATAAATAAACTTTGAATAAAACATTGTATTTTGTACTACTCATATGATAAGATGACCTATTGTCTGTTGGGTTAGACACATCTATAATGATTTTTTGTTTTAATACAACAATTTTTCTTTAAATGAAATTGTGATTTGTTCTTTAATTTATTTGTAATTCAAATTATTTGAGGGTCCAACAATTTCTCTCTTTTTATGATGACAGACAAATTTTCAAAAGGATATATTAGTTTTAAAAAACATGCAAAAGATCATAATAGGCATGATATCTATCTAAGGAAGCACATGACTTGAACAAACAAATAGGTAATCAAAGATTTTCTTATCAAGATGATGTGTTTTTAAGTTTCAAAAGACTAAGTAAAAATATAGTCCAAACAAAATTCATAAATAAATTCAATAATTGAAATATAAATAAACAATATACTAAAAAAAAAGTACTCCCCTTCATACACATGTGTTAAACCCAAGGATCCACAAATAACTAGTTAGAAAATTATACAAAAATTAGGTCTAGAATTAGGAATCGATTTTGAAAGAAGAAATAAAAGATATTGAGTAGAAAAGGAGTTTTCGCTACTAATTTCAATAGAATTAGACAAGAAAGAGTAAGATTTGCCACAAACATTTTGGAAACTTGATGAGTTGGAAAATTGATGAAAATTGCTCATGAACAAAAGAAGAGAGAAACTCTAAAAAAGTGTAATGCATGATTCATTCAATATAAAAAGTTATTATACTAATTATATTAGTCTTATATAGCCTTACACTAATAATCATGATTAAGTAGCCTAATCTAATCTTAAGACTAATCCTTAAAGCCCAACTCACAAGGCCCAAAACGTAACACACAAGGAGCCATCCAAAGGTGTTGGCAGAAAATGAACAAGTTAGGCCAAAATGCACTCCTTGGCCTTTTAGGCCCACATACAAGCCCATTAATGTTTATTACAAAAAAATACCACTTTAAACCGTGATTTAAAGGTTTATAACAAGTTTTTAAATGGCCAAAGTTACACTCAAAAAAGGTGAACAAAGTTAGGCCATTGTTGGGCTCTCCTTGTCTTTTAAGGAGACTTATCTCATGATATACTTTTTCTTGGAGTTTCTTTAGTCTTCTTCTAGTTATTGGACCTTCTAAGACAATAAAATCTAGACTCTTGATGCCTCTATGGTGATTATGAACTTACTCTTCCATATTCATATCAACATGTTTATTACTTATTCAACTTTCTTATCTTCTTTTTTTTTTCTTCTCTTCTTTATGCTTCTTTTTCTCCTTTTGACATCATCAAACACACACAACCAGAGTGAGAGTTAGAATTGAAGCTAATGGCAATCTTCTTTAATTTCTTCAACAACTTGAATAGATCTTTCTGTGGTGCCGACGAAGGAAGCGTTCCAACTCCACTTTTTGCTTCAAAGTAGTAACCGTCTACTTTAAGGATGACACTTCAACTCTGAGGTCTTCATCATTTGGTGAAAGAGGCTCGTACTCAAGCAACTATTCAACTTTCTGTATATATAAGTCTTTATCTGGATGGGTAGTGTACTCAAACATCTTCAGTGGAGGCATAAGAAACTTTAATAAAGAATAAGGTAGGAAGATGAAATAAAAGCAGTAAGGGAAGGATAAATGTAAACTTTTTGAAATTTAAATAAAATATTTTATGGAAGGGATTGTGTAGAACATGGTGGTAATGGGATTTGAGTAAATTAAAGTCACAAAAAATTCTCCCTAATACCATCCTGTTAAAGGCTTTTTCTTCATAAGTGAATCTTGAGATATGTTCTAGTGAAATTCTCAATTTCAAAATTTTCTGCTATGGTTTCATCAAACTACTCAATTTTAAATTTTGCTGTCATGATTGCACACATTTTTTTTCACTAAACCAACTTACACAATTCCTGATGGGGAAAAGACCACCACTTTGATGATGGGAAGGTAGTACGGTACCACCAATAAGGCACCACCAACCAATGTGGTGACACAACGCAGCGGATAAAAATTCCCCTAACTTGCAAGAATCACTAAGGAGTAACCACAAATGCAAATGAAAGTAATAATGAGAAGAATCACACAAGAGAGAGACCAATATTTTAACATGGAAAAACTCCCTCAAGGTGAGGAGTAAAAACCACGGGTCGTCCAGACCAAAGAAATTAATTCACTATGATTAATTAAGAGTACAAGAGTTATTCTCTCACCCACTCTGTGAAAAAATTCACTCTTTCTCTATATGAGAAATTCTCACTCTCTCTATTTGAGAAATCTACTCTCTCTCAATCTCTGTCTCTGTTTCCAAATCTGACCACTTCTCCTCTTATAAAGAGAGACCTAACGGGCTTGAGAGTATTGGGCTTTTGTCCACATAGTTGGGAGCCCAAAAATAACCCAACATATCTCCCCCTCACAACTATGTGGAGGTAATCGCCAATCCGGCGATCTCACAGCAAGCTTCAAACTTCCCTCTTGGAACTACCTTGGTCATCAAGTCAGCGCTCTGACTGTCACAAAATAACCAATGTTCGTCTTGAACAAAACCAACCTCTGCCTTGGTAGTGGACAAAGCAACATACTTCTGCAATTTAGATTGCCAAGCCTTTTGCCTTTCTTCACTCTCCATGGGCTCCTGGTAACATTCATGTTCTTCTCCATCTATCAAGATCACATACTCATCAGAGGTATACCTTGTAGATGATTGTTTCTGCCTATTAGACCTCCTAAGTTGAACTGGAGGCAATTCAGGAGCATCACCCAGATTCTCATCTTGTGACATCTCTTGCTCCTCTTCAACATCATCATCAAGAGGAACATCAAAGCCATCTCCAAGTTGCTGATCACCAACATAATTATGTTGCACACCATTCTGAACATTATTATCAGTAGTATCCAGATCATGTACAGGCATCCGAACTGGATCAATTTCAGACAAACTATTGTCTTTCTCAGGTGTAGACTTCTTTACCTTATCAATGTCTTCAATGGTTTGATCTTCCATGAATTGCACATCACGACTTCTGACAAGTTTCTTCTCAACAGGATCATACATCCTGTAACCATACTCATCATGACCATACCCAATGAAGATACACTGCCTAGTTTTCATATCCAACTTGGATCTTTCATCCTTTGGAACATGCACAAAGGCCTTACAACCGAAGACTCGCAAATGATCATACATGACATCTTTGCCAAACCAAATCTTGTCTGGCACCTCAGTATTCAAAGCAACTGCAGGACTAAGATTAATAACATGCACTGCTGTGTAGAGTGCCTCACCCCAGAAATGCTTAGGTAACCTTGCTTCAGAAAGCATGCACCTAACTCTCTCAATCAATGTCCTGTTCATCCTCTCTACTAAGCCATTCAACTGAGGAGTTTTAGGAGGAGTTTTTCATGTCTGATACCTTGCTGCCTACAATATACATCAAATGGTGCACAGTATTCACCACTATTGTCAGAGCGAATACATTTCACCTTCTTGCCTGATTGTCTCTCAACCAAAGCCTGGAATTGTTTGAACTTCTCCAACACTTGGTCCTTTGTCTTCAAAACATAAACCCAGAGCTTCCTAGAACAATCATCAATAAAGGTAACAAAATAAAGTGCACCACTAAATGACTTTACCTTCAATGGGCCACAAACATCGAAATGCACCAATTCTAGCAACTCGACTTCCTTGAGGGAGGATGCTTCTTAAAGGATACTGGTCTGCTTACCAGCCATGCAATGAGAACACTTCTCCAACTCTGTATTCTTCAATCCTGGAAGCATGTCCTTTTGGCTAAACAAATCAACCTTTTTTCACTCGATATGACTAAGCCTTCTCTGCCACAAAGATGCCTCCATATCCATGGCATTCACATTGTCTTTAGCAACCAAAGCTTTTGTCCAATACAGTTTAGAAATCTTCTCCCCTCTGGCCACAACCAAGTTACCTTTGGTGAGTTTCCATTTTCCATGACCAAAGTGATTATCATAACCACCATCATCAAGCATATGCACAAATATCAAGTTAAAGCGAACATCTGGAGCATGTTTTACTCCTCTAAGTCACAACTGCATTCCTGTGTTGGTTTGCAGGCAAACATCACCAACACCGATCACCTTGGTCACACCATCATTACCCATCTTCAACACTCCAAAATCACCTGTAGTGTAAGAAGTAAAGAACTCCTTCCTTGGTGTAACATGCAATGTAGCACCACTATCAATAATCCACATGCTCTCATCGGATACAAAATTAACCGATTCAAAGTCTCGAAGAATGACAAGATCATCACCTGTAGCAGTGGTGACACGATCATGATCATGATCATGATCATGATCATCATCATCATCTTTCTCTTTTGACTTACCCTTTTTGCCTTTGTTCTCCTTTTTCCACAGGAAACAATGCTTCCGTATATGCCCTGTTTTGTGACAGTAGTGACACTCCACCTTCTTGTATCTAGACTTGGATTTACTTCTACTTTTTTCTCTTTCCTTTTTCTGACTTCTCCCCCTATTTTTAGTGACAAGTACCTCGGATTGAGATGAAGAACCTTGTGCCTTTCTTCTCATCTCCTCGTTAAGTACACTACCCTTTACCATTTGCAAAGAGACAACACCATTAGGGGTTGAATTTGTGATAGAGATCTTAAAAGTCTCCCAAGACTCAGGTAAAGAATTCAAGAGTAGTAATCCCAAAATCTCATCTTCAAACTTGATGCCCATTCCTGACATCTGATCAATAATCCCTTGAAATTCATTCAAGTGATCTGACAATGAAGTGTCTTCCTTGAACTTCAAACTCACAATAGAATTCAACAGAAATAATTTGTTGTTCCCACACTTTGAGGCATATAAGGATTCAATCTTCTCCCACAAAGTCTTGGCATCTATCTCACTTGCAATGTGATTATAAACATTGTCATCCACAAAAAGTCAGATAAAACCATATACCTGTTGATGCTCAAAGTCCCATTCTTCATCAGACATAGATTCCTGGCTTCCGAAAGCAAGAAAAAACAGAAGATGCATTTTCTTCACAAATAATAAATCTTTCATCTTTTCTTTCCACAAGTGATAATTAGTACTATTCGCACTCATCATTCTATTTGTATTAACCTCCATTATTCTAGCAAGCGAACACCCTTCAAACCGCAGAGCTCTGATACCACTCGATGGGGAAAAAGCCACCACTTTGATGATGGGAAGGTAGTACGGTACATCACCAATAAGGCACCACCAATGTGGTGACACAACGCAATGGATAAAAATTTCCTAACTTGCAAGAATTTCTAAGAAAGAACCACAAATGCAAATGAAAGTAATAATGAGAAGAATCATACAAGAGAGACCAATATTTTAACGTGGAAAAACTCCTCAAGGTGAGGAGTAAAATCACCTGGTCGTCTGCACTGTTAAATTAATTCACTATGATTAATTAAGAAAGACAAGAGTTTATTCTTCACCCACTTTGTGAAAAAAAAATTCACTCTTTGAAATTCTCACTCTCTATTTGAGAAATCTACTCTCTCTCAATCTCTGCCTCTGCTTCCAACCGACCTCTACCCTCTTATAAAGAAAAACCAATGGGGGCAGGTAAAGATTGCCATTCACATAGTTGGGGCCAAAAATAACCCAACAATTCCATAATAATAAGAAATATTCATAATATATATATATATATATATATATATATATATATATATATATATATATATATATATATATATATATATATATTTATTTATTTATTTATTGCTTACTAGAATAGATTTAATATATGCTAATAATCACTACGAAAGTATATAACCACACGTGTGAATAGTAATTGTGCACAGTGGTGGAAATAACGAGCCACACCAATGACTTTGATACAATTGTTGTGAACCAGATAAAATATTATCACACAACAAAGAGTTGAAAAAATATAATTCACTCATAATATTTAATAGTGAAAACTCTTAACAAATAAGGGAAATTATTTATCTAAGCGGAAGAAATTACACCTCTCTGAATACAAAGAAAAAATAATTACAGTTTCTCTTGAAAATAAAAAAATACACACTTGGAGAATCTTGTAAGAAAAACTAGTATTTATTTTTATTTTTATTCATGAGTACTTGTTAGTTGATGGAGCATTGAATTGTGAACCATACTAAATTAACAGGAATGGAACTCCTTTGATTTGCCGCAATTTCCATCTTCACTAAATTACAGTGAAGGAATTTGTCTCCTCCATAAAATCATCGACCTATAAGCTTCATCCTTTAATAGTAGAAAATAGCCTCAATTTTTTTACTTAACAAGTCTACGAAAGTTGCTTTACTGCCATGTTTACTTTTTTTTTTTTTCATACTCGAGCCCAGCACCCCGCAAAAGACCCGCACGCCTTGTTCTTTTATGCTCTCTCCCTGTCTCCTCACTGCTATTAATTTAGTTAATAATTGTAATCAACTACTTTTAACTAAAGTTAGTTATGTAATAACTAGATTATTCTCTGTTAGTTAATTCTTTTTTTAGTTTAAGCAACTAACACAGCTTGTAAATAAACACTGCCTATCGATGAGATTTGGTTCATTCTCTTTCAATTTTGTTATGGTATCCTCCTCTCATGGTCAGGCCACTTACATATACAATCCTAGATATGCTTCGAACCCTTGGATGGTGCTAGTGTCCTCTTCTTCATGACACCGACTATCACAGCTGGTCCACATCTATGATGATTTTGTCCACAAATTAAGAATATCGTTGGTGGTATCATACCTGAACCAGTAGCTTGTTCTTCCTTCTAGAATGCTGCAACACCATGGTACTAAGTTGGTTAATAAGATAGAGAGAAATATTAGTAATATATTTTTTAATCATCTCTTTAGCTCTAACGCACTCTTTTATAGGAAGAAATTCATGTGATTACTCATTCTATTTCATTTTGTTTGATGTTATAGCAGAAAAAATTGTCTTATTAAATATATATATTTTTTTGTTGCAATTTTAATTATTTATTGTGAAGTGCAAAGATATAAAAAGTTTAGATGAAAAATAATCTAATAAATATAAAAAATAAAGATATATTAGGAAATTAAATAATAATTTTTATGAAATCTAAAATATTAATTGTATTTCTTAATTTCTATGTCAAAACCAAATATGTTAGTTTCATTTCCCATTTAGTGTCTTTCGTAGTGAAATCTACATGAATTTCTACTGATAAGAGAAAATGTGTTGATAAGGAGAAATTATTAGGTCTTATACCATGTATATTTATGATTTTAATTGATCTTTACGAGATATGTATTTAAATATTTTTAATTTATAATAAAGAATTATAACATTTAATTACATCATGTAAATATTAGTTAAGATTAAAATTATTTCAAATCACTTAATAATTTCTTATTAGAATGAGAGTGTAACAGATAGTATAATAAATTTTTTGAAAGTATTTCACCTGTAGGAAAATTTTGTGGGATGAGCTAGAGATCCTTAAGCTCGTTCCTGCAACGGTTAATGCACTTTGCTACTTTTTTCAAGTTCATGCAGAAAGAAATTTTGATTATGTCGTGAGGTTTCTTCGAAGCTTTAATTGAACGTACAATCAATATTCTAGAGTACATATATTCTCAAATTATGCTAATGGATCCTGCTCTCCCGAATGTAAACAAGATATTTGCCTTGATTGCTCAGCAAGAAAGACAAATTCTCTGTTGAGAATGGTTCTAATTAATCCTATAGTCTTGTTGAATATAACTGAAATTTCATTTTCTGAATCCAAGACGCACGGGTACTGTGTGGAAATCTGGCAAGTTGGAAGTTACAAGGGAAAAATATGTGTTCCTTCAGGGTAAGAGTGGGCATATGCTAGATGTGTGCTATATAAGATGCATGGATTCTGATTTCGCCAAACTTTTATTCCCCAAGGTCCGTTGGATATGTAAATGAAGAAGGTAAGATGTTGGTTGAATGAACATGTGAAGGTGAAGATACATAGAATGACAATCCAAAACCCAAGTTATTTACGTGGAATACATGTATATAAAAAAAACGCTTGTCGGTATAGGAGGTGTGTGTTAGGGCTCAGATGCAAGTGATTCACAAATTTGGTATCCAAGTGCAGCAACCAGGTAATTTTAGTGTGGAATGGATCCCTTAACCATTGAATATTTTGTAACTGTGGGCATAGAATGTATGAGCCGATAACATAGATTTTCTATTTTTGGGATATAAGGAGTATGTGTGGTATAGGCTATAAGGAATTCAGAACCTTTTATTGCTTGGTCATGTTCACCTTATATTGGATAAAGGCAGTAGAATTACATAGTTACCGTTCTGATGAAGGCTTAGAACACGATTAATATAATCTTTTGTAATCAAAAGACCATTAGTTTATGTGTGCAGGTTTTATTTTGTACTAGATAGGGTTCAATATTTTCTACTTTCTACTGTGCAATATGTGGATAGTCCATTTCTCTTGTAGGATTCAAAACAAATTAAATTTTTTAGGAACTAGCTCTTTTCTGTAGGGACTTTATATGATGAATATATGAGGGGACGGGTAAAGTAGATGTTGGGAAATTATTCAGAGACCATTCACCAGTATAATTATGTAGGTTTTTGGGTTTATTTGCCATGGGATGGATACGGATGCATGGATCATTTATGCAAAGGATTTGGGTAATGCTTTTACCCATATAAATAAAATTTATTTGGTTAAAAAAAAAGTTATTTGTTTAGGTGACTTTAAAAGATATAATAGATCTAGCCCAACAAATTGGTCTTTCATAATGTGATGAAAAAAAAATTTAAATTTTTATTGAGAGGTGTTTGCATTTAATATCTAACTGTATTTTGAATAAGATTGTCTTTAAAGGAAGAAATACTTATAAAAAAAATATATTGAGGAAAGAAAATAATGTAAAAGAGAAAAAATTAAAATTTGAATTAAAGAAAAAATAAAATGAAAGAAAAAGATTTGTTTCTAAAAGTTATTTTTTCTCATTTTTTTTATCTTTTTAATCAAACAAAATAAACTACATTATTATTTATATTTTCTCCTTTCTATTTTTTCTCATTTATCCAAACAATAATAATAACAAATTCTTATCTCACTTAATAATGTAAAATCATATCTCACTAAATAAAATCAATTAAATGAAACGTCATTTAGCTCGATTGAAATCTAAAATTTTAAAGATATTATTTATTATAAGATTTTTTTTAACAACTTCTTTCAATATCATATCTTAGAATGTATTTAAATAACTTTAACTAATTTTGTATTTTTTTTTTCAATTAATGTATACTAATATCTTATCTCATATAATCATTTTGTGTTTTGTATCTTATGCTTATTATGTTGGGTTTATTTGATGCAAACACAGATTTCCGCAGGATTCAAGTTCAAGAATCCCAAATATGCTAAGAGCTAACTAGAAATGAAAATCTATTAATTAGTCTCTTATGACAGTCGATATGATTCACTTGTTGAATTGCCAAACAATGAGCATCACTGCAGAACTATATCATAGTTTGCTGGTTCTTCTTCCAAACTCATTCAAAGATATCGGCAAGGAGCACAAGCTGCACCAGCTCCAATAAATTCTTTCCTACAGCATAATAGCTCAATTTTTTTACTAAAAAAAACATGGTAATTTCTCTTCCATAAGAAGGATTTTGGACACTAGTGCTGCTAACCATGTTCGTTTGTCTCCTTCACACTTCATACAAAAGAATAAAGGGTATCAAAGTCCATCCTTGTATGCAGTGGTGCGTTCTTGAAAGTGTTCCATACGTGTCAAACAGTAAATAATTTCATCCATAAAAAGTCTCCACTCGAAATACATTTGTTACACTTGAAATGTAGACAATTAATTGATTATTTTTTTTTAAAAAAACTCAACAAAATAATAAAAATAAATCATTTTTCTCTAAAATAATTTGAACTAAATATGTAGTTAATTTAGCTCTTAAAAAAAATTAATTTTTAAAATCTAATTTGTATTGAAAAATCATATTATTTTTAAAATTAAAGTATTTGACACGTATAACCTTAAAAAATTATTTACTAATTTTAATTTTTCAAAAAAGCAAATCATATTGAATAATTATTTTGAAGGACCTGAGTGTTTACTAAAAAAACAAAATGTGTCCACTGCAGAAGCAGTACATCAATTGTAGTGGGAAGCAAAAAAGCTTGTCTCCCGGAACGACCATGTTGAAGTGGTGTCCTTAGAGTGGTGCAGTGAACCAGCAAGAGTGCAGCTTGAGAGAGTGAGGCAGAGTCATAACGGGTGAATAAGACAAGATTGAGGAAGCAAACAAATACAAAAGAAGAAAAGTACATGAAACAATAATTTAAAGGAACAAAAGGAAAAGTTACTAAAAAAAAAACAAGTGACATTCATTTTAGAAAATTTTTCTATTTAAAGTTGGAAAAGAGAATTTGAGAGAAAGAAACAAAAAGAATAAATTTATGAGATAATTACGACTTGAATTATACAAATTAAAAAAATCCTTTAAACACTAAAAATATTAAAAATAAATAAATGGTTTTTGCTATTGTTCTGGATTAAGGTTTGACACTAAGAATTCAACGGGCGATCAACTTAAGGATCAAGGATTTATAACAAATAAAAAAAAAATCTAAAATGAGCCACTTCAAGGAATGTCATCTCTATAAGTCATTTATTTGATCTCATAACTATATTGTTTCTCATTAAAAGTTTATTTGAGAAAATGTGAACTCAAGAATATATATATACTATTTAATAATTTTATATATAATACAAATTATATTTATCTAATTGTTGAATTAAAAATTTCTTTTATATAGATTATATATACAAATTTTTATTAAAGTTGAACAATAATAAAAAGATAATTAAAAGATTTATATTTTAGTATATATTGAAATATATATACTCTGTTAATTTTAATCAATATAAATGAGATATTAAATAATTGTTGATTAAGATAAAAATTAGTATATATGATTTATGTAAAGAAACTTTCAATCCTACAATTGAATTCATAAAATTCGCATTCTATATAAAATTATGGAGTTATGTAATAATTTATGTAAGTTTTTGTGTGATATTTCGTCTCTCCCTCTATATATGTATATTATGTGCTTTTAGAAAATTATTTCTGCATTTGTTAATTTCTAGAAAAATTATATTACCATATTTTATTGTATTTTTATTCTCCTGGTGAGAAGTAAACAGGATATATTTTCATGAAAACATGAGAAATTATTTTACAATCTAATTATAACTTTCACTTTTACGTGCTTTATTATTTTTATTTTAACTATTTTAAAATTTTAAAATATTAAAATCTAATCAAATATATTCTTAAATATACATAGAAATAACATTTTTAATTATAATATTTATGGAAATATAATTTCTGAAAATACAGTATGATACCTTAAAATAAACACTTTTAATTTACGTTGATTTGAGTGCTAAAATTCTTGTATTGAGTGTTAAAATTCTTGTAAGTGATACTAGCTCATGGTTACAAAATACATAAAATCACCGTTAGAAAATCATTTTACTATCTTGAGACCACAAGGTAGATAATCACTTCGCCTTGTTGTGAAGAACAATTATTATACTTTTTACAATTATTTTCATTTTTTATTCATATAAAGTTTGAGGGATTAAAATGACTCTATAAAATGATATTAAGCATGCAATGAGAAACTTGGATTTTAATTATGATGAGATATAAATTATGACGTCGATATAAGTATTTTGATCTTGTACAAGTTGTAGTTCCGATTCTCTCCAGCTAAGTATCTATCCGGCCAACGTCCCGCAAAATTTCATCCGTTGATTAGTTATTACAAAGTGATGAAAATGTGATAGATGGTAGAGATTTTCACTAGAGAGAAAATCCAGCAAACACGGGAGAGGATTTGTTTTCGTACAAGTTGTATGTGGTATACATTATAATTGTATGTACAGTACATAATCTTATAACACTTTTTTTTTCCTGTGACTATCTTATAACACTCTTGTTATTAGGTTATAAAAAAATTGATTTTTAATATTATTATATTTTATTGGAGCAGACACTGATTTAAGGATTAATGTCTTTATATAAATTTCTCATCTCGTGACATCTATCTGCACCGTATATTCAAATTTTTTAAGTTTTCACTTTCATCTATTTTTTTGTTATTTCTCATCACATTATGTGTCATTAACCCATATCCTCTCCAACCTCTCCATCAACGCTCTCTCCACCCCAATATCTCAACTATCCATTATATTCTCGTTCCTCTTCAATTACTGCTTAATAAGAAAATTTAAGAGTTTAGATATTGACTGTATGATGGTGGGAGGGAATGGAGACGGAGAGTATCCAAATTTTATTTGTTACATTATTAGTTTTTTTTTTTATATATAAATCATATATTTTTTTTTATTATAAACAATTTTATTCAAATTGAATAAAATTAATATGAGTGATGCTTTTTTTAAATATTTAACATAATTATATATTTAAAATTAAAATTTAAGACTACTAATTAAATGGGACCAACTCTGTTAATTTGGCGATGGATGATTTCTTCAAATTCTTTTTTTCATCCGTCCCCTTATATGAATGAGAAGGCGCCAAGCTTTCGGAATTTTCACTTTTTCGTACCAATTTCCATTCGGAGACAAGTCTGTTTTCGTACAATTAAGATTCTGGCAGCCTCAATGTTCATTACCTAACTTTGTGTGTGGTGCACCAAATGACACGCCAACTCTACGTTCTAAAGTGAAAAACTTTTTAAGTGGTAAAATTATTAAAATTTATGTTCTCTCCAATTAACTTTTTGTTTGAAAATGGCCTTAATTCTACAGAATTTGGGGTTTCTGGCACGCTTTAAACCACGTTACATAACTTTTTACACAGGGATTAAAATTGCATGATACGTTTAAATATAAAATTAATATACAACATTCTTTCTACAGTAAATATTAAATTTCAGAAATTTTGTATTCCTCGTGTTCGCAGCCTGTCAGTTCCAATAGCTGTATTTTGTCCATAACTTCAAATTTGCAATGGTAAATAGAACAAGGTTTATTGCTTTTAAATGATATAAAATAAGGCTCAATTAAAATTTTAGAATTTTACTGGTTCTCAAGAATTTCCTATTTGGTTTTTGTATAAATTGACCAATTTTGCAGAACTAAAATATAATGTCAGGTTTTGTAATCTTGCAACCCTTTTAATTCATCTACTTAAGGTCACTTGAGGTAAGTGTGAAGATTTTAACAACAATGCTATAAGCGTGAGGTAAGGCCTAATGATGATAGTAAAGTTCTTAATTATGGGGGAGAAGAAAATATAAAGAAAAAAACATAATGAGGCAGTGGAGATACAACAACAATAATAATTAATACGAGGAATTGAATACAACCTCCCATGTACACTTTCATGCCCCAGTATGCTGGGATTTTATAGGTTGGGTAGCTTGGTCCTTTAATCAATCCATCTTTTCCAAAGATACTAAAGAGATTGCTAAACTAAGTAAGCATAACCCACTACTCTCACCTGAAATTTGACCCACCATCTCACTTTTGACGTGCTACCGAAATGACACAACGATACAAGTTATTTTAGTACTATTCGGAAGACTGCAGATTGCGCCCGGATTGGACTTCAACTCGATTCAATGTTTCCCACTACTAAAGAATGATTGTTGCTTGAAGAGTTTGCATGCCTCTTTCTATGATAAATAGCGGCATATATCACCAATGCAACATTCTTTTAGAATATCCCTTCTGTCTCTTTTCCACAACGTACATAAAAATATATTTTCTTATGTTGGCCAATTAAATTGCTTGTAATTGAATTAATACACTTGAATTTCCACCTTAGTTTGTAAGTTGTGTACACTTGAAGAATTCACTTGACCCATCTCAATCTCCTCTGCCTCATAAGTGTTGTGGACGCCATAGAGCACATAGAAGATGGTAATGAGGCATGCCCATATGGCAAAGCGTTGGAAAGAGAGGATTTTGAGGGTGGTCATGAGGAAAACGTTAAGAAAGATGGACATGGCGGGTGGCCATGGCATGAATGGCACGGACCAATGTTGAGCATTTTGTGCAAGGCTACTACTACTACTAGGCACCACGTGTTGAAAGAAGGCAGTGATGGTGATCATGAAGCCACCAAAAAGTACAAGACCCCACCATTGCTGCTTGAATTTCCACGCTAAGGAGAAGCATAGTGCACTTAGAGAAAGGAGAAAGAGAAACAAGAGAGTGTGCGAAGGTGGGGTATGGCCAGTGATTACATATCGACGGTATATAAGAGCATTCGCTACCATGTAGAACACCAACAGTGTGCCGATGCTGATCAACTCAAGTATAATGTCCAGCTCGGTGAAAAGCGCAATTGATGCTGTGCAAAGTCCTACATCAACAAAATACATATATATTTATATATGGTAATCCTTTACATTCACCTTTACCTTTCTTGTTTTATTTTGTTAATTAATTAATCCCCACTTTATTATAATGTTTTCATGGGACTTGACAAGTTTTAATTAAAGTTACTTAGTCAAGGATGGATGTTCAATCATCATTTCATTCCTTCATAAATTTAATATTAAAAATATATAACATAATGAGCAATTTTAATCATTATTAATAAAAGTACACTAAATAAAGTTAAAACTTTTAGTTTAAATTCAGAGTTGAGAATAGACAACTAGAACTAATATATGAAACTTAAAATGTCGATTTTTTCTATACATATTAAGAATGGATATATACCATTTCAATTTATGACATTGTCTCGTTGACTTTAAAATTGTTTTGGGAAAATATAATGTTTTTAAATGGTTTTATTAGAATTTTATGTACTATTATATTTAGGAATATTGTGACAGTTTACATTCAGAATATATATTATTTTATCTTTTGAGAAAAATATTTTAAAAGTACATTCAGAATATTATTTGAGAAAAATGAGACGAAAGTTTCTATATTATACTGATTAATTGCATTTGATAAAGATTATTTTGACATTTTTAAATATTTAAATTTTAGAAAACTTATTCTTAAATCTCTATATAAAATTTATATAACTTCTTCAGACATAAAAATAACATATATTATATGTCACTAAACTTTCACCAATATCTATTTAATTATAGAAAATTGATATTTATATGTATACTCACTTGATGTAGTATATACATACACTCAGTGAAAGATAAAAAAATTTGAGAAAAAGAGAAATGAAAGATGGAATAAGTGATAATAAAAGAATGATATATATATACATATAGGGAGGAAAATTGAGTTCAATCGAAGAGAAGTGAAGGTATTGTACAAGTTTGTAAATATCATTATTATTAATTATATACTATTGAAAAGGAAAAACCTAGCATTTTGTTTTATCTACACTGCCACTATTAATTAGTTACCTATATATCTAAAGATAAATATGGCACTGATAAAATGATAAATAATTCGTATTCAATTACTATTAATTATCTTGGTTCGCTTTAATTTATCATTATTCTTTAAATATTCTATTATTATTTTTAACAAATAGACACAGTCAACCAATATATATGCTGTGGAATAAAGTTATTGAGAACCGAATACATAAACCCTGTCATTAATCAATATAATTTAGAATCCTTTTCTACAACTATGTAGGGAGAAAGACTAAGATAATGTTTTATAAATAAAAGTTAAACTAGTAATTTTGATATAACGAAAAGAACTTCAAATTAAAGTTTATATATCGTTAATTAACGAGAGAACTATGTTAGGCAATGAAGGTGAATATATAAGTGAAGCACATAGACAGAGAAATTAAAGTCTCCCCAACAAAAATAAAAGCACACAAAAAAAGTTTGACACTAAACGGAGATTATTTAATAAATAAATTATAAATAATAAAGAGTGTAAATATTATAAGAAATTGTTAATATATTCTCATCGTATTTAATATATCTGACCTTTAGGTGACTCTAAGTCGTCCTGATATATATATTGAGCTTTAGGGAAACATATAGCATATTAAGATACGTCAAAAGTCATTAAAGTACTTATGCTAATAAAAATTCGTCGAATATGGGGTTATTTGGTTGAACTAAAATTTAAGTATGATTATTCATTAAAGAAAGGCCTTAATTAAATATAACAAACCCAAATTACAGCTATATTTTATTGCAGAATACTGAGTAATTTTCCGTATCACTACTCATTTGATGCATGAAAATCAAAAGTGATCAGTTTCCGTATCCTGAGGTGTGAGTACCATAACATTTATATGAAAAGTGCATGTTGGAATGTGAGACTTTTCTATAGAAAGAAGACAAAGGTTCAAATGGCCGAACCTGAGATATAATGGCTTGAGCTTCTTTCATTTTTGTTAATTAAGACATAAACGTTATCAATACATTTTGCTTTATCCAAAAAGAAAGATTTAAGACACAAACGAATTTGCTTACCCAAAAAGACAGTGGCATTCAATGGGGTGCCTGTTGAAGGATGTACTTTGGCTAACCAAGATGGCACCAACCGTGCCCTTCCTATAACACAAAGATATCTTGCTTGGCCTAACATGGCAACCAAGAGAGAAGCCACTATACCCAAACTTGCACCTGCCCCAACAAGGTTGCTTGCCCAACTCCAACCAATTTTGAGAAAAGCTATTGAATATGATGCTTTGTCTGATATCTATATATTAAACAATAACAATTAGCTTTATCACTAACACAACATATATTATATTATATGATGCCTAAAGTTAAGGTCCAATTCAAGCCTACTAGAAAACAAGGAATTATAATTGAGAGGCTTCAGTTACATGACACTAATTAATTGTTTGATATATATACTACTGACCTTGTTGTAAGGAACCATCATGCATAAAGACACAGCCATTAGGCAATAAAGCAATGTGGTTATAAGAACTGAACCCACGATTCCAATGGGTAGGCTCTTAAAAGGGTCTTTGACCTCCTCAGCCATGGTTGAAGCTGAGTCATAGCCTATATAACTGAAGTAGACTATTGCTGCTCCGTCAAGAACACCTCTAACACCAAAAGGAGCTAGTCCTTTTGGACTAACTAAGTTTTTGGCACTTCCATTGCAGTAACCAGCGATTATGATGAATCCAAAGAAAATGACATGGAAGGCTGTCATAATGAGGTTCAACATGGAACTTTCCTTTGTACTGCAATCAACCAAAAAATAACAATAAAAAAGAAGAACAAAACAAGCATTTACAATATCCACTGAACCCAGACGAAATTAAAAAAGTGTAAATAATTAATGGTTCAGCATTATGATAATTAAAAAAAGGCAAAATAGGTAACAAAGTAGTTTGTTAGTTGTCACATAACAGGATAATATATTAAAATAATGTTTATCCAATGAAAAATGGATGACTAAACTGATAATAAGTAGATAGCATCATAGCAAAGACCACATATTCCCCTCAGAAGAAAAATAAAATATTAGAATCGATCAGTAACAATTAAATCAATCAAACCTATGACACAAGCAGAGAGTGAGAATAAGAATGAGAGCCACAGCTGGAAAATCCAACATGTTATAATCCTTTGGCAATCCATGGACTTCCACTCTCCACACATTTGGATCATTTTCTCCAAACGCAATGGTCAAATATTCTGTAAAGCTCCTTGCTACGGCAGCGTTTGAGAACACATACTCCATTAGTATATTTGCCCCAGCAAAATATCCCAAGAATTCTCCTACACATACATCTCACATAATTAACAAGAAGCAAAATATCAAAAGGTGTGTACATATATAGTAAACTAAAATCCAATGGAACATATTAAAGGTTTTGTACCAAAGGTTAATCTTAGATAACTGAAAGCTCCTCCTGCAACTGGGACTTGAACAGCAAATTCAGTGTAACACAAAGAGGAGAGAAGGGCTGAAATTCCTGCTATGATATAGGAAATGAAGACTGAAGGACCAGAGTGATGAAGGGCAACAGAGCCAGTTGTGACAAACACTCCAACACCAAGCATTCCTCCAACACCAAGTGCTACCAGATCATACCAGTTTAGCTTCCTCTTCATGTCAGCCCCAGATCTGAGCCTCACTTGGTTGAATTCCTGGTCTGGGGTCCAAGTAGCTAGCATTCTTTTTCTAAGCCTGTGAGGAGTTTGGGATAGGGAATGCAAATAACTTGACAACTTTTTCATGCTGTTGGTTGCAGATATGTTAGACATTATTAATGTCTGTAAGCACTGAGCTTCTTGGCTTCAATAGGGAGTGGATTGAAGGTTTTAAATAAGAAGTTGGGAGAGGGAATATTGCTATGCTTTTCCTTTCCTAAGAGTTGATAATTAGGAGGGCCTAGCCAATGTCCCTAGCCTTTTGACAGGGTCATGGACTCTTTAGAGAGCTGCCTAATTTAATTCCCTAAAAAAAATTTAATACCATCAGTAAGTTTTATTTGTTGTTAACTTTCGGTTTAGTCTTCAGAGTTTTTTTACGTTACTTTAAAACAAATTTATTTCTATATATATTTCCTTAATTATTCTTATCCTTTACTAGTTACATTTCATTTGCAGGCTATTCAATTTTTTTAATAAAATGAAATTAATAACATTTTTTATACGTTTGTTTTTATTTAACCAAAAAAATTGTCATTCTTTTCTCTTTCAACTTTTCTTAATCTTAGTTACCTAATTATCTACTCTCTTTTCCTCTTTTGTGTATGTGTTTTTTTATTTTCCTTTCGCCTTTGCATTCATTTCAAGTGAATTATTGAAGATACTGATGTTAACTTGTAATGTTATTTATGAATTGTTCAGTAAATAATGTCAACACGTAATTCTATTTTTTTATTTTCCAGATAATTAATTAAGAGAGAATTATTAAAATCACGTAATTATTAAATTCGGATAAATAATTTTATAGTTAAGAAAACTAGAAGAATAACTAATTAATGAAATTGATGAATTATTACCTCTAACGTATTTTTTGGATGCAAGCATCCAATACGAAAATAAGAAGAAGAAAAAAAAATAGGGAAAGGCTCAATTATTGAAGAAAATAATAGGTTTGTAAGGGGAATATCACAATACGAGAAGAGGAACTTTGACCTAATTCTTTAGAATTTTCCCTGGAGATGAAACAATGAAAAGATGTGACAAGCATCCACAAAAGCACCGAAAGAATTCTTCACTAAGACTCAAGAATAGTTGGACATGATTCTTGTGTACAAAATATCACGTTGTGCATTGCGTGGCCACTAATAGAGTGTGAATTGGTGCTTGTATGGTATTAATTAGAGAAAGGAAACAAGTGACCGTTCTTTATTAGACGGAATCATTCTGTATAAATAGTTAATTAGCAAGCCTTAAAGCATTTCCTAATTTCCAGTATAATGATATCTATCCAACAATTAATTACACACCAGTTCATTAAACATTGAGACCTTATCTCTTTTTAATTAGGGTTCAATTCTATCTTCCATTTTTTTTCTTTGGAGGGAACAAGGGACCGGATTCATATGACAACCAATAATTTAATTATACAACTCTCCCTTCTATATATGACCTATATTCAAATTCAAAAAGTTCATCTTTCTCGCCTAGATATATTTAGAATTAGAATGAACCGTACGCTGCTAACAAGTGTAAGTTTAATATGAAAAGAAATTAATTAAGTTTAATTAAATGTAGACAATTATACACGTACGTGTCGTTCCTGTATATCTCTACATGCCTTACTCCTGCTGTATTGGAATCCATGAGACAAATATGTCCTTAATTTGACCTTATATGTACGTGTACTTGTCAATCACTTTTAAATTTCGGGACCTAAATTATATATATATATATATATATATATATATATATATATATATATATATATAACCCTGGACCTAATGGTGCTAGTTTACTCCTGTGTGCTAAGGGGTAACAGTTTGGCTTCAATATAGAGTGGGTGAAAAGATCTTAAAATTACTATTTTCATATAATATTTTTTATAATACTATTTTTTTTATATATTTTTCCATCACAACCTTCATTTTATCATATACTTCTCTCTTTTTATTGTTTAAATTTTTGTACAAAGAAATTATATATATACAATTTCTCTGAAATTAAAGCAATGTTAACCTAGTGCACTTTATATCAAACTTGCAGTGGGATTATTACGCAGCATCCAATTAAAGAATCGATAACAAATATTTATAGCTTACGTCATGACACCTGATATGATTGAATTTTCATGTGATCAGCAGGCCATGATTCTCTACTAATTAGGTAGTAACCCTCGATTTCAGGTTTCATAAAAATAAAATACACATGAATTTTTTAAAATTCCAATTGATCAATTTGCAAATCTGTGGTAATTTATTGAAATTTGATATCTTAGCATATCCGGAATCTATATCCAACTCTTCATCCGTGACAATATCTAGATTTGATGTTATTTGCAAGAATGTACCCTTTATATAGTCTAGTAATTTTATGACTCGTGTAGGGTATATACCTATATAAGCTGCTCCTTCCCACCCAATGCAGAATTCTGAGATAAATAGTTCTATATCTATATAGCATTTACGGATAAAGCTTGATGCTTATCTTTAATTACTTTCGGGTTCCGTCGGTGCATTTACCCCAATAGGAGTGCAAAAGGCAGCTTGAAGCAAAATGTAAATTTCAAGAGAACAATCATTCGGAATATCCGTTATAGCAGTTAACAGTTAAAGTAAACAATTGTTTTTTTTTTTTTTTCATTTACACAAGTCAAGCATGGTCAACTTGTGCTTTTTCTACCAGAAAACAGAATATATAATGGTGGCAGGACCGAAAGCCTCGTTGATAATGTATAACACAAGGTCATTGGTCATCTATTTTTGTAAATCTTCCTCTCAAATAAAGTGTATATATATAATTAAACTTGAGAATATAGAGAAAGTGGTCGAATATATATCTTTGATCCACTCACCACTTGTAATGGGAAACCTCGTATTGATTTGATTCTTTTATCGGCCAGTACATATCTACTTGAACAGCTAAGTTGAAGTTACTTGATTTGTGGTTAATTTAAATTTTTTTAGTACGAGATTGAATTTAAGAAAAGGTAAACCATCACTTAAAAAAAATTGAAGTTTAGCGATTACATAATCGGTCGCTAAACTTAAAATTTCGATTACAAATTTTGAAACTTGATGATTAAATTCTTTAGCCGCTGAATTTTGATTCAATTAAAATAGTAATCGAAATTTCGGTCGCTAATAAAGTTGGTCTTGATTGTCATTGGTAAAAGTATTAAAAATATGACGAAAAAGTCGATGTCTATTTCGATCACTAATTTATGTGAAAAAGAATAAAAGTTAAATTAAAATTATCGGTAGCTAATTATCTGAAAAAAATATTTAAAAATGTAACATTAGGTTGATAAATCGGTTTCTAATTTTTAATAAAATTAAAAAAATTTAAAACTTCAGTCGCTAATCATCTGAAAAAATAATTAAAAATTCAATTTACAGTCTCTAAATCAGTTACTAATTTTCTAAAAGAATAAAAAAATTACATTTTGGTCACTAATTTTGAAAAAAAAAATTTAAACATGTGCGCAAAGTAAGGATGCATGTCTTCCTAGACATGCGTTGTCCCAAGGCACACGGGCCTAAGCACCATGGGAATCAAGGGCATGCGATGGGAACGTCGCGACGGGTGAGCGTGGCTAGGACGGCATTGGGCTGTGCGACAAAGGGTGCGGGGGACACTATAGAGGGGAAGAGGTGGAACGGAGGAGGCATAGAGGGGTGGAGGGAGGAAGGGAGGAGGGCAACTATTTTCTTTTTTAGTTAATTATTCTTTATATTAAAAGTCTGTTATTAATTTGGTGGTTATTTTTATTTTTTAATTTATTAAATTTTAAATTAAAATTGAGTCGCTAATTCAGTGACTATTTTTCTTTTTAAATTATTTATTTTTTATTCGAAACTGAGTAGCTGATTTTGTCGCTATTTTTTGCTTTATTTATGTTTTTTTATTAAAATTTGGTCACTAATTCGGTAGTTATTTACCTTTTTTAATTTGTTATTTTTAAATTTAGATTTAGTCACTAATTTGATTTCTACTTTTCTTTTATTCAAAATTTAAAATTTAAAATTTAAAGTCGTTTGCTAATTCATGTTTTTTTCTTTATTAAAAATTTAAAATTTGATCACTAAATCGGTCGTTATTTTCTTAAGTTACACCATTTAGTGATGAATTTTTTGGTCATTATTTTACGTTCAAATTTCAGTGACGATTTTTGTGGTACCCAAAATTCTGCCTTGTTTTTGCGACAAAATGAGTGACCAATTTGTTTAGTTATAACGTGTTCGGTTGCTAATTTATAAATACAAAACAACACATTTTTGGTCACTAATTCGACAGCTATTAGAGATTGATTTTTTTGGTTGCTAATCATCATTTTTCTAGAATGGGAGTTGTTGTAAATCTCATACTTCTTAAAGATAATAAATTGTCAGATCATACCTATGAAATGAAGAAAATTTTGTGTCCAATGGACATAGGATATAAGAATATGCATGTTTACCCTAATGTTGTAGGAGGAGGATGTTGATGTCTTTGACACATATAACAAGGAGTCATTTAAGATGTGCGTCATGATCTTTTGTACTATAAATGATTCTTCAACATATGAAAACTTGTTCAAATACAATGTTAGGGGATATAATGCATATCTTATTTGTATGGAAGAAACCAACTATCATCAACTTCAACATGGAAGGAAAATAATTTACCTTGTCATTAAAGATTTCTTAGACAAAATCATCCCTATCATAGATTAAAAAAATTTTCAATGGCTTTCAAGAGAATAAAAAACTACAAAGACATTAACTAAAAAGAAAGTTTACTAGTAGATGAAAGATATAAATGTTGTAATTCATGAACTCAAGCATACAATTGAGAAAAATGTATGAAAAAAGATGTTTATCTTCTTTGATCTTCCATATTGGCACTGTCTTGATGTGAAACACAATGTTGATATGCTACATATGTAGAGAAAAATATGTGTGATAGTGTGATTGGAATGCTTCCTAGCATGCATGATAAGACCAAGGATAATGTGAAGATTATACTAGATTTAGTTGCAATAGGAAGAGCTAGTTCCACAATCAGTTGATAAAAAAATGTATTTGCCCTGAACTTGTGATACATTTTCCCCAAATAAAAGAGAAACTTTGTGAGTGTTTAGGTGGCATAAAACTACCAAGAGTATTAAGCATAAAACTACCACAAGACCTTGTCAATGAAAAATATGAAACTAACCAGCTTAAAATCTCATGATTGTCATGTCAAGATGCAATAACTACAACAAGTGGAACTCGTGACACATTGCCAAAAAAAAATTAAGACATATTGTAATAAAATTGTACTTCTTCAATGTTATATGTAACAAAAATTGATTTCCAAAAATTGGATGAGATGAAAAATGATTTTGTCATTATTTTATGCCAATTTTATGAAAACCTTAAAAGGATACACAAAGAATCTATTGTTGAATGATATATTGTCAAAGAAGATAGTACGTTTGTACTTACTACTTATTAGAAATAAAAGCTATTGAATTTTCGGAATCTCATCATGCATAAAAAGTTGTAGGGAAGGGTACATATAGGGTAATAGTGAAATCCATTATTGGTCATGAGGAATTTTTTCAAGCACATATACACAACTTGAATGACAATGATGAAATTCAGTATTACTTATTTGCTCATAAAGACATGTCAAGAGAAAATATCCTTAATAACGATAAGAAGTCATTGACAATATATATGACATGGTTAGTTATTTGATTGGTGGGTCATGCACTTTTTCATTTGAATTGTTTCATGAGAGACTCTACAAATACATTGTTAGCAAGGGAGGTGGTTAAAGGTTAGGTTTCCATTGATGCAATTATGTTTAGTTTGATTTTTTTTTGGATTTTTCTATGAAGTCTTGAATTCGGTACATTGTGTGCTTAATTTAATCAATTTTATTATTAATAAATTATTTTGCTTATAAAAAAAGTTTTATGTTACTAATCTGTCTAATAAAAGGTGGTGTGCGTGATTCTCCAAGGAAGAAAGGGTGAATCTTAGTGTTGAGATTGATTAATGAAGTTTGATATTTAAGATATTCTTTCTCATCAAGCCTACCTAGACTACAAATATAAGATGGAGAAAATTAACAATTTACATGTTATAAGATAGTCATTATGAAAGAATATAAGAAAATATCTTCACATGAAATTTGAATAAAGATAAATTTAATTTCTTATTTATTTTGTATTTTATATTTTAATCATGTTTATTTATCTTACTTTCTTACCTTGTCTTGTTTTAGTGTCTTAAGAGGCACATGGAGAATCGTCACTTGATTAGAAACCTTATCATGATAATCTACCATCGCATATATTCTTCGATGTATTATTTCCTAATTGATTGTGCATTTTCACCATGTTTATTTTCATTTAATTCAATATTAAAAATCAATTCCTTCTTCAAAAGTACCTCGATATATAAGATTTAGTATATATATATATATATATATATATATATATATATATATATATATATATATATATATATATATATATATAATGAAATGAGGTTATGTGTCGGTTATGTGTTATTTTGTATTTGGTTTTGCAAGTTTATGTCATTATATGTATATTGATGATGAATTATAGTTATATCTGTTAAAAAAAATTGAACTTTTGCATTGATTATGGTCAAAATTGCAAAATTAATTTGAAATATTGAAAAAGATTGATGTTAAAAGCCTTTCTTTTTCTAATGTCATATTTTTAGGCTTAAATATGTTTCTATTTCCTATAATATATCTTTTTTTTAATCCTTAAATTTTTTTTCTTATGGTTTGGTCTCTACAAAATTTTATTTTACTTAATCTCTATAAAATTTTATTTTATAATTTTAGTCCTTAATGATAATTTTTTAGTCCTTATAAAATTGTAATTTTTTATATTGGTCCCTTTTATATCATAAAATATTCTTGTTTAGTCCTTATTATTTAAAAAACATCAGACATAATCTTTAATAAATGATTGTCATGTTATCAGGAAATAGTGATAGAGACTAAAACATTAAAATAAAATTGTTATAGGGACCAAAAACATAAAAAAAAGACTAAAACTAGTATATTATATTGAGATTGTTGTCACTATTTTTATAGGGATCATCAATATTTTTAATCTCCTCTAGAGGACTTGTTGTCACTCATAGGTAGAGTTGACCCTTCCTAACAAGATTTTCTTTATATATACCCGTCAACATTCAAACTCTAACCACATGCTTAAGAGACCCATGCAGATAGAAAATGACAACTATGAGATTGTTGCTTCACAATTAGTGACGACCAAGTCGTCAATACATTGACATAAAACAATAAAGTTTGCAAGCGATGACTTGGTTGTTGCTTGGTTTTAACATTGTTTGCCAAAGCTTACACCTCTCATGCTTTCTCCCTTTTGAAATTTGAATATTTGGCACCAATCTAGTAAGTGATGGTCGCCATCTTATGTGACAACTAAGCTATTGCTTGTTTCCCTTTTTAATCATCAAGACTTTCCTTCTTCCTCTCCTTCTTCCTCTCCTTCTTCCTCTCCTTCTTAATCTCTTTCCTCCTTTCTCGTCCTCTTACCAAGGTAGGCCTAATGGTGAGTAAGGTCTAAAACAAATTTTGAGAGAAACTTTTTGTTTTTATTTTAGATAAGATATCTATATGTTGGGTTTTTGCCAACATATGTGCCATTTTTTCTTTATAAAAACTAATAATAAATAATTTTTGTTGGTGGACCTAAAACTTGAGTTTTAGCTACTTTACCATTGGGTCAATTCTGCCTCCCACTCTTGATCTTTTTTCCTATCCTTCTCCTTTTCATTCTTTCTCTCTTTCCTTTTCACTCTCTATCATGTTATCTTTTTTTCTCTTCCTTTTTCATCGTAGGTTTGATGAGTGGTGACAAAGTGTAGCTATGGTGGTGGCAAGCAACATCAATCTTGGTTTCTTATTTGCTTTATCTTAGTTTGTTCTCTCTTGGTTCGCTCTACTAGGTGGTGGTAGAGCTATTAGGAGTTGTTGTGCTAATTTAGTGTTGGGAGCATGATTTTCAAGACACTACTAAAAAATTTAAAATTTGCTACAAAATAATTTTGTGGCTAATTTTAAAATTAATAGTTATTTTGTAGCTAATTTTTAGTAAAAAAAATTAGCTACAAAATTACTATAATATTGAATGGTAGCATGAAATAAGTAGCAAATTAGTTAAGAAAATAATCTTAGTTAATTTGTAGTAAATTTTTTAAAATTTGTAGTTATTTCCTAGCTAATTTGTAGTAATAAGAAGTATAAATGAATATAACTTCAATTAAGCTAGAAAAAATAATATTCTTGTTAATTAATAGTTAATTAGCTAGGATTTAGCTACTAATTTAAATGGTAGCTAAAATTAGTAGCAAAATCAAAAAATTCTTGTAGTGAGAGATGATTTTTGTTTAGAATAGGGATGAAATTTGGGAAAACATGAAAATACATCATTATTGACAATTATATATTTTTTTTTCTTGGGGTCACCTTTTAACACTAGATTGTGCGTCGACTAAATTGTTGCTAGTAGGCATTGATCTCTTTTAGTCGGGACAAACCAATTAACATTGAGTTAGTTCGTGATAACATGTACATCATTGCGTACCGATACTTAACTATCTATTAGTGTCGATGTTTTGCATTTGGCAACGTCTTGTTGGCATCACTTTTTCAGCAATTTGTTGTAGTGTTATATTTTGATCAGGTTAGAGTGAGGGATGTTGATCAGTAGTAACATGAGTAGTACAAAATCTTTGCAAAATACCAGTGAACATTTCTTTTTCTTTTGAATAAGAATGAAAATAAAAAATTAAAAAAGTTAGAAATTTGCTAGAAATCAAGGAAGTTTAAATACATATAGTTTTGGTTGATAATTTTGTACGCTTAATTAATCCTTATTTATATTTTTGTTTAATAAATAATACACTAATGAGTAAATACTATTATCCACTCATTAAATTCATATCAAATTTAGAAATATAGTTTTACCAAATTAGATTGTTTAAAATTAGTAAATAATAATCATAATAGTATTAAATATGATGTGCATATTTAAAATATGAGGCATGAGTTGCCTAAAACTTCTTACTTTAGATATATTATCCAAAACCTTATTAATGTGAATAATCTCTTGCCTACAATTTTTATATATATACTATCAAAAAATATTAATCATTAATACTACTCTTGTTAATATAATTTTTCTATTAAAGTTTGATTTATTAATATAGTCATTATGAGTTTGACTCATTGAAAGATTAAAACGGGAGTGTATGTTGTAAGAAAATAAATTATATCTATCATTGATTTAAATTATAATATCTCGTAAATGATTTTTTCATTTTACACATTTTCTTATTTAAAAGGATTTTTTGTGTGTACTTGTTTAAAAGGAATTAATTTATGATATTATAAGTGTATATTGAAAGAATGGTGCACTAATTTAAAATGTATACATCAAATTCTTACACTAATTTTTTCTTTGTTATATATGAATTTTTCAATAATGATTATTTAATAAACAACAAATATTTAAAAAATCACCATTTTCATAAGCATTTGGATAGTTGTCGTTCGTTTTAATTATTTTAATAAAATAAAAATCATTGTCCAACTGACATCATGATTCACTGAGATCACAAAGTAGTTTGTATACTGGATAACAAGATAATTGGAAATGGTGAATGGCAATCATAAAGTACAGCACTCCGATTCATTCTGAAACCCGCTTTTCCTTCGTTAATGATCAATCCGGATTCGGTAGCTGAAAAGGCTAAATGGAAGAAGTTTCAGGATAGACGAGACATATAAGCTTTACGAAAATATCACATGCACACACACTATCCAAAATTCCAAACTCATCTTTAAGGCCCCCTTTGTAAAATATACCGCAAGGATATGTGAAGACTTCATTTAGTATCACAGGAAAAAAGGAAAAAAAAAAGGGTTGGAGCACTAGTTATGCCTACTCAAATTCATTTGGTTAAATCGATAGTCTAATTTAGACTTAATCTATTTTTGTTTCTTTTATAAGTTTGAATTGAATTTTAAATTTGTTTTATCCTAATTTGTTATTATTTATAAATTTTGTCATCCAATAATTTTTGTCATGAATCTCATTGAGCACACATAGTTAATCAAGAAGATAATTTATTCTTCTATCTATATCCATTTATATAAACGCCGGCTATAACAAGTGTAAAGGAAGGTAAGTCCCGTTCAACGGTCAAGGGCATAATGACTTAGTAAAGTGATAGACATATATGAGAGTAATTTTTCTATTAAAGTACTAACGGAACACAACCATTCTTATTTAATTCTCTTTTGATCCTTGAACCATCTTTGTTGGCGTGCTATAAATTTATAATAACTTATCTAAAGCATAATAATGAGCACAGGTTGACTTTCGTAAACTTACAACTCTGCCCACTTGCTGCAATTTGTGAGAATCATTTGTCCTCTTGCTGATACTTGGCCCCATTTATATCTCCCCAGTACATTTGTCATTTTTATTTTCTATGTAATAGTTAGATGATTAGCTTCAGACCAAAGCTTTCATTAGAGCCATGCATTGTGCAAGGTCCGGAGTAAACTTATATGATGCAATTGCAACCTGCGTGTGTTTTACATTGAGGGGCCATTTTGATGGGATCAATAATACATAAGAGGAAGAGATAAGCATATTCACTAAGTTAATTGTCTATGAGAAAAGCACTAGAGGAGTGGAATTTTGTTATACTTTTCAATGTGATTGGTGAATAAGTTGCACTGAGGAAGGACGGTAGGAAGCATTGTCAGCCTTTTGCTTTCTATTTATTTTAAGTGGGTCATCCAAATTTGCATTGACCTCATCCCTCACCTCTCCTCCTCCTCCTAGTGGGTGTGTTGGCCACACCACACACCTCACCTCAATAGCATCTCTAATATTAGCTTTCTTTGCCATTCATAAGGTCATATCATGTTGTTTTTATATCATCACAAGAGACAAGCTAGATACTAGTTAAAAAGGAGAGAGAAATAGAGGATCGCTCCAGAAATTAAAAGAAAATTAAAAAAAAAAAATCAGGAATCAACACGAATAATCCCAAGCTACAAAATAGTGCCTTTTTGACTTTTTTTCTGAACTTTCTCAAATTAGATAGCTAGCCTTGCCTTTTTTGTCATTAACCTTAGTTAATTGATTTACTGATGTATGTGGGCATTAATAACAGAAATGGCATATCCACAAAATCATAATTGCTTATTCTTCACTATCGGATGATGTCTCTCATGTTTTCTTAGATTCTTCAAATTGAGTGCCTATGCAACAAAGCACTCTAATTTTTAAGATAATTAATTTCTTATGTGGCGTATTTGGACATGTCAAGAAGGAATTTCCTTGTGATATTGTACCTGTTGGATTATACATAAGATGGATTGGAGTGGGGATTGCAGTTTCGAGGGTAAACTATGTACATCCTAATTACTCATAATAATAAAAGAATATAGAGGATTATAATTAATTTTAATGTAACATAAATTTTTTTTTAAAAATAAAATTTATTATTTATTATTATCATTATCATAATCTCTTCTATCGTCATTGATTACTATTACTTTTAACATCACTTCTACTATCACTATTATAGTAAAGGTGGGACAATCACAGTCAGAATAAAAATAGTGACATTGATAATAATAATTAAGTGATATATTTTACCATCACATTAGTAACAACAATAATGAGAATAATGATGAAGATAATAAAATTGTGGTAGGTGATGTATTTTTATTTTTAAATAAATAAATAATTATAATTACTATTTATAAATTTTTTTCACTACAGCAAGTTTATAAACACTAATATAAAGAATTAAAAGCTTAAATTTTGTAATACACCAACAATTTTTTTCTTATCACAATTCTTTATATATTCTTTTTATTTTTTTGGACATTGTTTGTCACATTCCAATGAACTAACCTTGAATGTGCGTAAGTAACTTTATAAATAATTTTCACATATTCAAAAGAAATATTTTAATAAATTATTAATATAAATGATATATATATATATATATATATATATATATATATATATATATATATATAAAAAAATTATTGATGTATGTATAAAGTTTAATAATACATATTCAACTTTATTTTTCACCATCAGTCCCTCCTTATATTTATATAATATGTACAATAAAATTATTGATTTGTGTGTATAATAAAATTATTGATTTTTATAATAATTACTTTGTACATAAAATTATTGATTTAGGTGTATAATAAAATTATTGATTTTTATAATAATTATTTTTAAAATTATATAAATAATTAATAATTATTTATGATTGAATGATAGTATTTTAATAAAAAAAAATGTGACAAAACATGGAACAAATTATTAAAATAGGAATATTTTGACTTTTTTTTTATTAAAATAAGACTATTTTGGTTGCATTATCGAGAAGTCACTAAGATACATGATGTTTAGTCTCACGTGGCATTTTTTAAAAATTGAACTGCTGCTCAGGTGGCATGCTTTGGGAGCAGTAGTCTTTTTATTTAATTTAATTATATTTTTATTATAAAGATTTTTTTATTTTACTATTAATTTTTGCTATCATTTAAATTAATAACTAAATCTTAGCTAATTAATTAGAATTTTTTTAATTAAATTTAAGTTATATTCATTTATACTTCTTATTACTATAAATTAGGTAGAAAATAATTATAAATTTAAAAAATTTGCTACAAATTAATTAAGATTATTTTTTTAGCCAATTTGCTACTTATTTCATGCTACCACCAATATTATAATAATTTTGTAACTAATTATTTTTACTAGAAATTCGTTACAAAATAACTATTGATTTTAAAATTAACTACAAAATTATTTTGTAGCAAATTTTAAATTTTCTAGTAGCGTTTCTCTTATAATTTATCAAATGAAAAATTTTACGTGGTTTCAAGAAATTAAATCTTCATATTTTTAAAATGAAAGAAACTCGGTTCATCACTTCATTTATCATTAAATTTTTAACATGGATTTCATTTAACATTGATTTTATTTCCATAACCTGTTAAAGATAACCTTGACACGTGAATATCACTACAATATTTTTTGATTTTGCTACTAATTTTAGCTACCATTTAAATTAGTAGCTAAATCTTATTTAATTAACTATTAATTAACTAGAATATTATTTTTCTAGTTAAATTTAAGTTATATTCATTTATACTTCTTATTACTATAAATTAGCTAGAAAATAACTACAAATTTTAAAAATTTACTACAAATTTACTAAGATTATTTTCTTAGTTAATTTGCTTCTTATTTCATGCTACCACTAATATTATAATAATTTTGTAACTAATTATTTTTACTAGAAATTAGCTATAAAATAACTATTGATTTTAAAATTAGTTACAAAATTATTTTATAACAAATTTTAAATTTTCTAATAGTATATGACACTTAAAAATAAGGTTTGAAAATTGAAATTAAAATAGAGTTTAAATTCATTACCTTATATTTTAACATCATGAATCAAACTTACTATAACACTTAACTCATTTGATATATTTATAAAAAGAATATTATATATAACTAAAATGTGTTGGAAAGTAAAACTGCACAGATATTTATTATTAATAAATAATATGATATTATAAAACCATATAAACAATAACATATATTTTTAATATTAGATATCATAATAAATTTTTAGATCTATAACATTTTCTTAATGTCCTTTTTTAATCTTTATAATTAACTCTAATTAGTTTAGTCATGACATAACTAACAAAATGAATAATATTAATTAAGATAATTAAAACAATAAAAAAATATTTCAAATTTAGATTATTGAATTATCTTTAGGTTTATAATTCAATTAATTTATTTATTTATTATTTTATATAAATAAGATAATTACATATAATTTATTTTTAGAATTTATTTTTAAATATATTATAAATAGTGATTTTATTAATTTTAATATTATTCTTATTTTTATTTAATAATTTACTTTTAAAATTGTATTTTTTTAATATGTAATTTATTTAAATATTTATAATTTAATTTTAATATATTATTTGTATATTTTAATTTACTAATTTTTACAAATTGTAATATAACTTATTTTTCATATATTATATTTTAATTTATTTTTGTTCTTAGAGACAAAATAATTTTTTGAGATGTATGAAAAAAATAAATTATATTACACATTATTCATAATACATTAAAAATTTATAAAAGTAAATTATATGTAATTATCTTATTTATATAAAATAATAAATCTATTAATTTATTGAATTGAGCACCTAGAAATAATTTAATTATTTTAATTTAAGGTATTATGTATTATCTTAATTGTCTTAATTAATATTATTCAATTTGTTAGTCATATCAATACTAATCTAACTAGAGTTAAGGATGATGACTAAAAAATACATTAAAAAAATGTCAAAAATTTAAAAATGACAAAATTTCTTGGAGAGACTAAAACTAAATAGAATCATATTTACAAGGATTTAAAATATATTTAAGCCAACAAAATATTATAGTTAATGTAATAGTTTTATTTATTTTTCACTAAAAAACTTAAAATAAAAACCTTTTTTAATAATATCTTCAAAATTAACAATAACATTTTAAAATTATTTTGTACTTCAATAAAAGAATATTACATAAATAATAATATCTTATTTCAGTCACTAAAATAACCTTGTTTTTAATTTTAGCATTATATACCTTATTAGTATTAAATTAAAAATATTATTATAGAAAAATGATTATATAAATATAATTATATTTAGGGAAAATTAAACTCAAACTCGACCTGATTTATATGAGATAAGAAAAAGTCAAACTGATTTATTATCATAATATATCAATTTTAATATTATCATAATATATATTTTAAGATAAATAATATTAATACAATATATATTGTGTTATATAAAATATTATATTATATCAAGAAGAATGAGAAGAGAATGTACATGTGATTAAGTTAGGCTTTCATTGATTCCATATGGTGTTTTGGCATAAGCTCTAGGATCAACCCACTTGACCCTTTAGATATAATGGTCTAATTAATTTTTTTTAATCCACCTAATGAGGAATTTAAAAGTCCTTAATCCATACACTTCACTTAGTAAGGAGGTTGGGTTAGGGTTGAAGGGAATACCCACAAGTTAAGAATATGATTCATTGTGCATCTCACTATTCTCTCGCCCACAATATTATTAGCTCGGCTTCAGCCAAAATATCTTTAACTTAGCATCGGCTAAACCATATTTAGCTCATCTTTGACTAAAATATCTTCGACTTAGCCTCAACCAAACATCAATGCTACGTGAACGCAGCCTTTCAAATCTCATTTTGTTTTAAATTTTTAACAATAAATTAAATAATGTCAACCTGAATTGACATTGAATTTGAAAGAGTGACGTAATACTACATGTATTCAATATCTTTCCTCAAGGACTATGTCATTGACTTAATAATTATCATTATTTAAATAAAATTAGACTAGTGATAAATATTTAAGAAAATGTGTTAATTAAGAAATTGTTTTGAAAGATTAGAATTCAACTAAGAATAATTAGTAAGCAAGTAATTTTAGAAAAATTTAAAAATGAGAAAGTTTCTAGGATTAAGGGTTCATACTGTAACCTCTTAAAATTTATTTAATTATTTTTAGAAATAAATTTCATTATTGTTATTATTAATTTTATTTTAATTATTAATTGCTGCAGGAAATTATTTTATTAAATAATTGCATTTTGAAACTGAGGTGTTATTATTATTATTATTATTATTCTTAATGATGACAGAAAATTAATTTAGTACTTAAATATTTACATTTAATTTTATTTTAATAGAGGAGTTAATGGTTTTATAAATTGATGAGACATTAATCTGAATTATTTTTATTTATTAATTTAATTAATTGAATTAATGAGGAGCTGACGGACGGGTCAGGGTTGACCTGACCTAGTTAGAATATTAGACAGGGGTAATCAGTTTACCCCAATTTGTGTTTTGCGCGTCAGACGGCCAGACGGCCAGACGGCCAGACGTAGAGGAGAGAAAACGCAGATCTGCAAGGAGGAGGGGCTAGGGTGTTCAGATTGTCCCAGAGCTACATCAAATCATCACTATTCTTCGCATCTAAGCTACGGGGGAGATGGGTTCGGCCATATGTGAATGCAGGAGTGTACGGGTAGTGAGGGCAATCCCTAAGTCCCTCTAGGATCTAAATTCTCAGATTTGTTTGGTTATTAGGTTCTAAAAAAAAGAATAACACTTTAATTGGTAGAAAAGATTCGTCAATGTGTTCTGTGGTTTTTGTTGATTTAATTGATAATTTAATCGGTTGCATTTTGTGAAAAGTGTTAGTCTATAATCACATATGGAGTAGATATAATTATTGAAGTATGGAAATATGTGATTATTCGGTATGTATCATTGTCTATCATGCGATTATGAATTGTAAATGTATGTGATGTTGCCATGATTGATCGAAGAATATTAGTTATGTGTTCTTATAAATGATTTATGATAATGATGGTTAAATTGATATTATTTTTTTATGATTATGGACTATGTGAATAATGTATGAAAAAAATTGTGATGACTAAAAACAATGTGTTCATGGAAACGGGATTTTTTGATCAGGGACTCTTTGTATTAAACATTTTTTAAACTATTAATAAAAATACATATTCTTACCATTATATGATTGACTCATATGACATATGACATATGACATGCTAGACTAGGACATACCAATTCTTCGTATGTAATTCAAATGCAACGACTAGGATTAATAAACCTGCATGATAAATAACAAACTAGAAAATGCAATGTATGTATTAAATCAAAACTAAGTAAGAAACCTTGTCCTTTTGTGCAACGTGAATTTGAACCCCTTGGCTTAATTCATTCTAATCTAGAGGAGTTAGAAAACTATTTCATAACCTGTATAGATTATTACTCTCGATATACTAAAGTTTACTTGATTACACATAAGGATGAAGCCTTCAACATGTTCCTAACTTATAAACCAGAAGTAGAAAATCAATTAAACAAGAAAATTAAAAGAATTGGATTAGATAAGGGTGGTGAGTACACATTATTCAATGACTTTTGTGAGAGAGAAGGCATTATACATGAAGTTACCCCTCCTTTTTCGCTTGAATCTAATGGAGTAGCTGAAAGGAAAAATAGAACCCTTAAAGAAATGATAAATACCCTCTTAATTGCTTCATTTGCACCTGATAACCTTTGGGGAGAAGCCTTGTTATCTATGTGTTTTTTACAAAATTGGATATCCTATAAGATAATCGATAAGACACATGAGTTATGAAAAGGATACTGTCCTAACTTGAAATACTTGAGAGTGTGGGGGTGCCTAGCTAAAGTGATCCTAAGAAAAGGAAGACAGGGCCTAAAACTTCTAATTGCATGTTTCTTGGATAGTACTCCTTATAAGCTTCTTGTCCTTAAGGATGATTTTATTGAATGCAATACCATTATAGAAACAAAAAATGCAAGGTTCTTTGATACCACTAGTTCAAAACAATCTCTAGAATCCTCTAGTGAACCTGTTAGTGAGGAATTAAGGAGAAGAAAAAGACAAAGAAAGGAAACATCTTTTGGAGATGACTTTTATATTATCTAGTTGATGACAACCCTTTGAGTTTTTCGAAAGCATCTCCTAGATTCAAAACTTTAGGAACAAGCTATTAGGACCGAAATTGATTAAATTAAGAAAATAATACGTGGAAACTAGTAGACTTACCTAGAGGATCAAAATCTATTGGATGAAAGTGGATCTTCAAGAAAAAGCTAAACCTCAATGGATCCATTGACAAGTATAAAACTAGGTTAGTAACTAAAGGGTTTACTCAAAAATCATAATAGATTACTTTGATACCTTTGTTCTTATTGCTAGGATTTCTTCCATCCGGATCTTAATAGCCTTAGTATCCATCCATAACTTAGTTATACATAAAATGGATGTAAAAATCGCCTTCTTGAATGGTGACCTAGAGGAAGAGATATACATGACCCAATTAGAGGGTGTGTGGTTTTTGGTCAAGAAAATAAAGTGTGTAAATCGGTAAAATCACTTTATGGTCTAAAATAAGCACCAAAATAATGGTATGAGAAATTTGATCAAATTTTGCTTAGTAATGGATTTTCCTCTAGTGATGTTAATAGATGTGTGTACACTAAATATATGCATGGTAACTATGTGATCACATGCTTATACTAAAATCTTTTCTTTCATCTAGCTTTGATTTGAAAGACACGAGTGAAGCAAGTGTAATCTTAGGAATTAGAATCATAAGAAAGGGTAATAGTATATTATTTACTCAAGGACACCATGATGAGAAACTTCTTAGGAAGTTTGCTTTCTATGACTCTCAATCAGTGAATACCCTTTATGATGCTAACTCTCATCTAAAGAAAAACAAAGGAGCACCAGTAGCTCAATCTCAATATGCCCAAATCATTGGGAGCCTACTACACCTAATGAACTTTTCAAGGCCCAACATTGCTTACACAGTAGGTAGGCTGAGTAGATGCACTCATAGTCCTAACCAAAACCATTAGGATGCACTTGTGAGATTTATGAGGTATTTGCAAGGTACCATGGACTAGGGTATCGAGTACCGTGGATTTCCCACTATCTTAGAAGGGTACAGTGATGCCAACTGGGTCTCTGATTCAGATGAGACGAAATGTGTAACATCCTAAAATTTATTTAATTATTTTTTTTAGAAAATAAATTACATCATTATTATTATTATCAATTTTATTTTAATTATTAATTGCTGCAGGAAATTATTTTATTAAATAATTGCATTTTGAAACTGAAATGTTATTATTATTGTTATTATTCTTAATGATGGCAGAAAATTAATTTAGTATTTAAATATTTACATTTAATTTTATTTTAATGGAGGAGCTAATGGTTTTATAAACTGATGAGGCATTAATCTGAATTATTTTCATTTATTAATTTAATTAATCGAATTAACGGGGGAGGTTGACGGGCGGGTCGGGGTTGACCCGACCCAGCTAGAATATTAGACAGGGATTCATCAGTTTACCCTAATTGGTCTTTTGCACGTCAGACAGCCAGATATAGAGGAGAGAGAATGCAGACCTGCAAGGAAGAGGAGCTAGGATGTTCAGATCATTCTGGAGCCGCATCAGATCCTCGTTGTTCTTCGCATCTAAGATATGAGGGAGATGGGTTCGGTTATATGTGAATGCGAGGGTATACAGGTAGTGAGGGCAATCCCTAAGTCCCTCTAGGATCTAAATTCTCAAATTTATTTGGTTATTATGTTCTAAAAATGTTTCAATCGGTAGAAAAGATTCATCAATGTGTACCGTGGTTTTGGTTGGCTTAATTGATAGTGTAATCGGTTGCCTTTAGTGTGAAGGAAAACCTCTATAGGGAATCACAAAGGAACAAGAAGAATGACTTTTATGAACATGTTTTCTTTATTATGCTTCAAAGTATGCAGAGATGTCAGTTCTATCTCACTATTTGGGTTTCATTTACATAAGAAAGAGTTGTAGGGTCTTCCCTAGGACCCTTATTAATAATTGTTATTGTATGGTTTCTTGTGGCATTTGAAGAGGGATTAAATTCTGGGATTAACGTTTTGTCTTAATGTGATTTTCGTTTGAAATCATATGGTTAATTGTCTTAATTACTTAATTCTCGTGGTTGTTCATGGTTGAGGTTCAATTTGGGACTCTTGTGTGTAATGGTGAAATTGGGTAGAATTCAATGGCATTTTATGTGCGTTTCTGTACGTTCTTATAAATGATTTATGGTAATGATGACTAAATTGATATGATTTTGGCATGATTATGGACTGTGTGAATGATGTATGAAACCTGAGAATGCATTGAGCATGAACATGAGATGCATGAGATGCATGAGAAGCCAGACGTGACTATAATACCCTGACCATATGTGGTGTTTAACAGGGGACCCTGGCTAAAAGTGGTGTTTAACAGGGTGGACTAATGATGGGGGACATTTATATGCGTGGGTCATAGGTGGTGTTTAACCATGCTACACGCCAGCCATAGGTGGTATTTAATGGTTGTGTAGAATGTCTTCGCACGGGCCATAGGTGGTGTTTAACTGTGCGACACACCGGCTATATGGGGGTGTTTAACGGTGTGGCCATCATTAGTGATAACTAAGGGGATTGAGGAGGTTCGCCCATGGTGTGGAGTTCTGAATCGAGACTCTTAGGTGTGGTGATGAGCATATGCATTGTGCGAGCATGTCCATTTTGTAAACATGAATGGAATGTGATTGATTTTGAATGCGATGGAAAGTGTGATTGATATATGAGTATTTGTTAACTGTTAGTAATTGGATACGGTAATGGGTGGGATTTGGGGTACTATCTGCATTTATATATGATTGAATGCTATTTCTCACCGTACTCTCTTGTGGTTTTCTTTTAGGTAATGTTGAGGGCACTCGTGGTGTCGAGTTTTGAAGAGGCGGGGTCTTGCTCTGAGTTGTGTAACATCGGGGCTTGGGATTTAGAATAGTGGTTCTATGTCTTTTCATACAAACTTTTGCATCTTAGATATTTGAAAATGATGGGCATATCAGTAACTCACTAAATGTATACAGAAATGAAAGTGATTTATATATTTGAAATATGTGTCAAACCCATGAATGACGTGTTTAGATCAACATTAATCATTTATGTGATAAATTTTTTATGAGTACTTAATGTTTGAACATGATAATGACCATGTGAACCTTTTATCCTTAATACGAATTGAGTTTCCTTGGTTTTATCTATTACCTTGCCTTTCTTTTTATTTACTTGATTATTTTAATTTAAGTATTCGGGATAGAAAGGTGTCACAAAATACACAAGTGGATATGTGTTTACACTTGGTGGGGGTGTGGCTGCATGGAGGTCAACTAGACAGACCATTATACCCAAATCAACTATGGAGTCAAAGTTTGTAACTCTAGAAATAACTGGCAGTAAAGCTGAGTGATTGAAAAACTTCTTAGTAAACATTCCTTTGGGAATAAAGCCAACCCCATTAGTGTTAATACACTATGACAACCAATCGACAATAGTTATAACTAAGGACAAAACTCACAATGGAAAAAATAGAAATATACAATTGAGACACAATGTGATAAAGCAATTGCTAAAAGATGGAACAATCTCCATTTTTTATGTGAAGTCATAAGGAAATTTAGCAAATCCTCTGACGAAACCCCTAGGGAAGAAAATGATTCTTGAAACATCAAGGGGAATGGGACTTAAGCCAATTTGAAAACAAACAAGTGATGGTAACCCAACCTTTGTGATTGGAGATCTCATGAAGAAGCTTCAAAGGATAAGAACAAGTTACTAGTCAATTCTACTAATACTTAAATTAATTTTATAAAAATTAACTCCAAATTTAGTCTCTTCCTATGGTGTGAGAAAGTGTTAGATACTACATTAACAAAAGGTAAGTTTTTCAGTAAATTCTTATGCAAACGAGAAGACCTTACATCGTATAAAATTTCTAATGATCCTTCATATCCCTTATGGATGTTGTATGATTTGCAACATACACTTGATGGAATCACCTATAAAAGTGTCAAGTGGGGTTGCTTGCATGGAGTCTTGGCACGATTTCTAGAACACTCATGAATATCGAGCACGTGCATGGCCTAGTAACATAAAACAATGATAACAATAAGGTATGTGGGGGGTATAGTGTGATTGGTAGACTACTAACACACATCAATTGTTCTTAGTTCAATAGCTTAGCTACACCAATCTCATTGTGTGTTAAGTCTTATCAATCTAAGTCTTGGTTAGATAGCATAGCTACACCAAGTTTGATGCATTATGCTCAAATAAAAGAACCTAGTAATTTCTCTTCTATTCTCTTCTCTCTTATAAACCTCAGCCTTTTGATATATACGACGGGATTGTTGTAAAATGAGGTATGTCTACAAGGCTAAAAGTCTCACAACGGGTGACCTAGAGCACTATTGAGTGTTTATATACCAAGAGGCTCCTCCTGTTCTCAAAAGTGAGGAGCAAAGGAGGTGAGTCTCATGTACACAAGCTTAAGCCCAAAGAACTAATGTTCCTAAAAACCAAAGATATAAACAAAAATCAATTAGTGTTGGTCTCAGATAGTCCAAACTTATACATACATATATTTTTTTTTAAATTATGATACTATTTATCTGTACATTTTTATTTCTCATATATATGTACTTATACTTATTTATGAACAATAGATTATATTAAAGATATTTTTTTAGTAATTATTTGAGTAAAAATATATGCATGTAATTATCAAATTGTGTAATTTTTTTTAATAATCTAAATTTGAGAGAGAGGGAGAGAATTTTTTTTTCCACTCTTATTAGTGTCAGCTTAAATATCGGTCTAGCAAACACTAACATTAATATCAATCTTTTATAATTTATCATAACTTTTATTAATTTTAGTGTCCGCCAAATTGATATTACTTAGTGTCGACGACTAATAAATGGACGCTAAAAATTAGCTTTAATAATTTAACATAGACTACGAAACGACATTAAGTTCACATTTAGTGTTGATTTTGACTGATAGTAAATTTTCTTACAGCGTCCTTGCCCTATGGTGCATCAACCTTTAGAGTGATAGGTGTTTGTAAATCTCTCTTTAAAATTGTCTTTGTATTATTTGTCTTCCTGAACTTGTGTGGATGTTTACGGTACTTCTTGATATCAATACATTTTGGCTTTTAAAAAAAATAAAAAAAAAATATTACTAATATACAATTATTTAAAAATGATATTTTTAAAAAAATATATAAAATAATAAATTAGACTAGAACTATCTAAAGTATACATCAAATTTGTCATTAACAAGTCTAAATTTTAAATTTTCAACTCATCAAAATTAACTTTAAAAATTAGTAAGACGTACGAAGAACACTTATTTTTATTTATATATTTTAAAAAAATATTAGTAACATTTTTTATTAAAAAATATAAAATTATGAGTAAAATTTATTAAATAAAAAATAAAATCCTTCGTAATCTCATAAATTTCAATGAATAAAAAAAAGCATTTAAAAGAAAGTATGAGAATACTATTTTTACGTACTGGCTAACCATAAACTTCTCTGCAACACCATCTAACTCGGTAACTCAGAATTATTGAGTTGAAAGACACGCCCAGGCAAAATAGTATTCGGTTTTTGTCATTATAAAACTAGAATTCAGTCACAGGTTTCCCCTTTATATTTAATAATATTAGGTTTAAAACTATAACTTTCTCAGTTAAATATTCTTCAAGCTAGGCATAAATATACCCTCTCTTTCTAAGGCTATCAAATTCACTGATTCCGTCAGGTTTGTTCATGTATCTAAGCAAAACCTACAATTTTTTCCTTTGCCCTATGCCTTTAATTGGAATATGAGGATTCCCTTCACATGACAGTCATATTCTAATTCCAATATTTAACAAATAAAAGGAAAGCATATTTCTTAGGAAATGATTATAGCTTCATTATCACTTAATTTATTATAATGAAAAGCCAAAGTTTAAGGATGAGGAATGATAAAGAAAGAAGAAAAAAGCTTTAATACAGACGCTTAACCAATTTGCAATGGGTGCTGATCAATTTGGTGCATCATTAAATATACACCACTCTAATTCCTACACAATATATAATTAGTCCCATATTCTTACACAAGAGAATACATATATTTAGGTCTTAGAGAACAACTGACTCCGGTTCAATACTCAAATTAAAAATAACAAAAAGTCAAAATAATAATGTACAACTATTAATTTACTTTCCACACATTGTCATTCTGTTCGTGTTCATTAAAAATCAGTAAAATGGTCCCATTGTGTCAAGCATCTTAAATAGAAGAAATCCATTAATGTTTCTATTACTAAAACAAAAATATACAGCATATCAGACAATGACATATAATAATATATAACTAGAATATAATTGGCATACTGCACGCGTGCTAAATCTAATTAATAGCATCTGCTCAGATGCATCACTAGGCAGTAGAAAAGTGATTAATTAGCTGCATTATTAAGTAATTGCATGTATATTACCAAATTTAAACAGAAGTAACTTTTTTTATGAAAGCAAAGTTAGTAATTACTTATTACTTGCCTTGCAGGTATGGAAGGAGAAACGCATAAAGCTCTCGCACTTACTTTTGCAAGTTCTTCTATTTCACATATCAATTCCCTCTTTTTGGCTCTCGACAGAGATATAACTAACTGCACTAAAAGCATTTGAAACTTTTGCCTTCTTCTTAGGGTGATTCTTATTAGTTATTTGTCAGCTGTCAAAGATTATTTGCCTGTAATGCACAAAGCAAAATGAAGAGAAATTAAGAGCTATCCAATATATTATTGGACTAAGGAAAAAAAAATCGGAGTTATTTACTTTCCATCTCAAAAAGTTTAGACTATTATATATATGAATTTTTGCAATATTTAAAAAATATTAAAAAAAATATTATTAGAGATATTTAAATATTATTAAAAATATAAAAAATATTACTAAAAAAAAATATCGGTAACACTATAAAAATGTTACTAAATATAAGCAGTAATAGAAAACCAAGAATATTTGTTGGAAGAATAATTATTAACAAACACTGTATTTCACTTCATCTTCTTTTTATTTTATCTTTTTTATCGCATTATTCATCATATTTATTAAATTTTTTCTGTTTTCTTTTTTCTTTTTTCCTTTCCTCTCTTATTTTCATCCAGTAAACTACAAAACGGGATTTATGTATATCATTACCCATGTTGGAATTACGTGTGAAATACAGTTGCCAATGGCACTATAGCTCAAGTGATCGAATATGCTGGTTGCTTCGTGCCTCCATCTATAATCTATCTCCCAAAAGGTAATATCAATAACAATAATGATAATGACATATATCCGTCATACAAAAATTACAAATACATTTTCCCTTCACTTCAACCAGCTCAAGTGTTATCCCAGATGTATCACTAAATAATGTGTATGACCTATCTTATCTAATATGAAAATGAAATAGCCAATATAAAAGAGGTTTTCTGAAATTATACTGGACATTTTGCTAGCAGATGTTATTGTTCTCTCCGGGTTTAGTAATATTAAGATATTGATGCAATTATTGAAAAAAAAAATAGTATTGACTTCTACCAATGTCTTATAAGTTAAATTGAAACACAAATTTTAAGAATAATGTGGAAAAAAAACCTTAAATTTTAATAATAATGGCTGCATAACCGTGTAGTAAGGGGAAACATTTACAATTATTGCGATGTAATTTTTGAAAGGGTTTTCAGTTATTTTTAACTACACGATAAATTAATATTACAGTAAAAATAATCCAAAAGATCCGCTAAAAATTCGAGTTTCCTGCAGAGTATTGTATAAATATATCTTTGACAGATAATATATATATTGAACTTTTCAAAAAGTATATATTGACAGTTTCAATTTTTCAAATAATTTTTTCCAGAGAAAATGGTTAATAAAAGAGTTTTTTAAACTAAATATTTTTACTGGCGGAATATTTGTTGAGTTTCAAAAAAAGATGGATCAGTGGTAGAATGAATTCAAAACGTATAATTAAAATAATATTGAAAAAGAAAAATCTACGAATGGATAAAATTGAAAGTCGACATTTTAGATCTGTCCTACAAATGAAATGGGCGATGCTCGTTGGACTTTGGTTTGGAGCCGATCCTTGTGCAAGATCTGGTCTGGTGGGTACAACACAAGTAGCACTAAACATAAAACATTAATCATTATCCTAAGAAGCCTAGACCATGAAAAATTCTTGCATATCCCTAGAGACTACTGATGAGACTCGTACATTGTAGGCCCACATTGTGCTTCCAGGGGGAAGGAGGGACTGCCTTTGTAATTGTTTGTATATATCCAGTGTTTGCAAAAGCATCTATTGTTCTCGAGAATCGAATTTACTCACCAATTAAGATCTAAAACGTAAATCCATACACTCAAATAATACGTAAAAGATTAAATACTTTCTGGCAGGAAAGTACACCATGTTTTTAGGTTTAGTTTCAATTTTTTATATTTTGGATATCATAATAATTGTGTAATTTTATAGAATATCAAAATGAACTGAATCTATGAGTTATGTTTGGTGATTCAACTAAAGTGACTTAACTTCTATCATTATCTTTCCAACTCAGCAAAATAAAGTGACCAATGGAATTAAATTAACCCACTAGATCGATGTCTTTTTTCTATGTTTTTTGATTGATGGTTTAGTTAAATATTATTTTAATATTTTTATGAAGTATTATGAATTTTATATTATTTTATTGTTTTATTCTATATTTATTTAATTTATGATGGTAGTTTAAAAAAAATATATTAAGATCATTTAGTAAGATAATATTTTTATAAAATAGAGTATTCACTAACGTGTAAATCTAATCTTAAATCATTATGTATGACAAATTTTTTAATTTTTACAATAAATATCTTAAAAGTCATATTAATGATGATTTGATATTAGATAATAATATAAAATTATTTTATACTATCAATGCATGATCCTTAAACTCTAATATTTTTGTTATTATAACATTATATTTAAATTATTTTTATTTATTTATTTTTTTATAACTTTTGCTTTCATTTTTATGTTTTTTTGGGTCAATCACAAGTTAATTTGAAATTTTTAACTTAATTTTAAAACGTGTCTAATTCAACTCATTTTTTTTTTCAGTTAAGAACAAGTTGGGTTGTATTGTTCCATTTTTCATTTTAAAAATTTTGGTCACTTATGTTTTAGTTGCTCAAATTGAATTTTACCCATACTGCAATTTTATAATTTTATGTCAATCTTTGATAAATATTTTTTGTTTCTTAGTTACCACAATTACAAGAGATTAATCGAACAATTAAGTCACATCAATCTATATCAGACAAAATATTAATTGTCTAGTTATAATCTAGATATCAACAAAAATATATTAAATATTTAATCAAAATTAATAAAAAAATCAAAAGTACACTATATATTTAGAAAACTTGATTTATGCCATTAAAATGTAAGAGACCAAAATTGTAGTATTACTATACCTGAAACGTGAAATTAAACCATGTTTTTATCATATTATTCCCATTGAGGTACAGATGAGATGGCGAGCATATGTGCCTACAATTTTGCTTATTACTATTTTCTTATCCTGGCTTACTAGTCACTTCGCATAAATGGTGGGGGCCAATTCAGATATTCATTCACATAAATTGTCCGTTCAGGCACGCGGAAGCACATATACCTTATGTTACTCTAATCCATATTCCAGTTGGTTTTGTTTGGCCCCTAGATGATAACCATAGAAAATTTTTCACATTTTTTTATGATGATGTTGTTATGGTCACGAAAACAAAGATAGAATAAAAGGGATTCCAAATTCTTTGATCCCATAGACAAGGCTCATGAATTTTATCTGTATGAAGTGCTCTTGGGCCTTTATACCACACGATCCAAAATAATAATAAGGATTTTTTGTATGTGCCTTCACAACCCCTACTTTTAAGACTAGCCTATTTTACTTTGACTACTGACTATGAAGCAGCTGTTTTCCTCTACAATTTTGCTGGCCTCCCCCACAAGTCTTCCTATTGACTCCTTTCAATCCTTTAGTGCTTCAAGATGAAGCTGTAGATAATCAAGTTTGTTATACACACATTCAGGAATAAACTAGAAAAAATTATTGGGGGACAAAATGTTAATATAAGTTAATATAAGATAACAAAATTAATGATTTATAGCAATAATTATTTTTTCCTCGTATAAATTGATTTCTCTACTAAATTAAAAGCAATTAACATCAAATTAAAATAATTAACTTATATTTTACTTACCTAATATATAAATTATTGTTATAAATAAATTATATAAAATAAAATAAAAGCGAAATTGGCTAATCCAATATTTCAAAAAAGAAGACATGTTAAGAACTTGGATACAGTATTATCATAACCATGGTTTATGTTGTTCTCCGATCAAAATCATTATTTTATATCTCCATAATTAATATCAATTTCAGTTGAGACGAAAGCAATGATCACAAAGATAAAATGTTAATCTTAACTGAAGACAGTACTAACACTTTCATTTTTCTTTTTTCGCTGAATGCACTACCATATAGTGTTAAAAGACACCGTGGAGGCTTCTACACTTCTCGACCACAAAGGAAAAGTGTAACATGAATCCATTAATTGGTTTTTAAATGGAACTCTTATTTGATTTATGACATGTGAGATTTTTTTCAGTCATTATTGGAAAAATTATTTTCCGAGAAATTGGTTCTTCTTCGCCTAAAGATTTTCAATATGCTGACCAAAAATACTTTTTCTAAAATTAGTTAAAATAAACGCATGATTAAATTTTATAAAATCATGATTTTCACATATTTCTATCCAACAAATTTTTTAGACAGTTTATTCATAACGCAATACCAGACCTCTGTATCTAAGTACTTTGAAATGTAATCCTTATCAATCTCATTCTTCCAAATAAAACTTTAAACATCGATTCATAGCGGTTAGACCTGTATATTAATATATTAAGCATGTAAGAAATGTTTTAAAATTACATATATCGTCACATAAGTCCAAAAATTTGAGTCACTGAATTTCCCTCGAAGATAAAACAGACTCTTGCCATATTAGTTTTCTAAAAATAATCATGACCTTAATCACTCAGATTTTTTTTTGTCAGTCCCTAAATGGTCTAAATAGAAGATTAAAGTGGTGAACAAATAAATATTAAAAAGACTATTTTACTGGCGAATTAATTCTTTGAAGAACTTGTTCAGTAATAAAATATTTGAAAAATTAAAGTGGTGACAAAAAATTTAAAAGACTAATTTAATAACCAAATTTGTTTAAAGGAGCAAACTAAGGATCAGGTCAAAATATAATCATTCATGAATCTCCAAACAACGTATGAAGCATTCTTATGCTTGAAGTAATTTTATAAGGACTGAAAACTCAACTTGGTGATTAAAATGAAATATTCAACCCTAAAGATAATTTAGAAGTGTTTATTCCATACACTCGTCGAAAATGAAACTGAAGTGAACAAATACTAAAAGCATTATGCATATGCTAGACAGTTAAATGTATTCAGCATATTATTTAAATCATTAAATAAGAAGGGGGTCACTATCCCTCATATCATCATCTAACGTCCATCAACGTTACAATTACAATGGGCTTCTGTTCACGTCTTTGTATATTAGATACCGAGTTCTTGTTTTCCCTAGGGCAGCATACCTGGTTACAGCACACGTGTAAGAAAATGATGTAAGACGAGATGATAGTTACATATAATGTAACAATGAATCACTAAGAACGTGGTTATATATAATAATATGATTTACCATTGTGGGATGAATGGTGCCATCCAAATGACATCACCCGCCTGAACTGGGTACCTATTCACAGAAGAAAAAAAAACAATGAGAAAACAAATCACGGATATAAAGTACCAGCTTTCAATGATAAGAATAAACAATATCCTGTAACAAATCAATCTTGGAAAGACCATAAACAATAGTATACTCCACCCAAAACTCACTGAAGAACACAGTCTAATCTTTAGTCTGACCTAAAATCTAGCAGACACCACATAGAACAAAATAGAACGTGTAATGCTCTCAACTTGGGCTGAGCGTGGGAGAGGGACGAAATGAGTTTATTATCCAACTTGAAATTTTGATATCATCTATTTGAATTTAAATTCAGCCAGAAAGACCCAATAATATATGAGACAAGATTGAGGCAACTCAATTTATTAATATAATATATCAATCTTAATTTTATATTTAAGTTAAATCATAAAAATTAGGGTATAGTTTACAATAAATATTTCAAAATAAATATCATTGTAGATATAACAAGTTACACAAAATATTATCTATGAAATAAATTAAAAAATTGATTGTTAATACACAATTCATAATTATTCAAAAAATTATATATTTTGTAGAAAAATATAGAATATTGGACCAGGTTAGGACGATCTCAAATATAACCTAAACTCATCTTCAAAATACATATATTATAATTTCTAAAACTTGAACCCATCAAATTAACCTCTCATCAAGCCAAATGGTGCACAATCATTTATACCTGACAAGGTATGTTTGATAGCTCTACCACTATTAGTGGCCAACATAGGGCCAAGATCCCAAAGTCAACCTAAAAGCTCAGGCGATTCAGGCGATTGGACAGACAGACATCGCATTGTAATAGATTTTGTATTTTGTATTATAACAGTCACACTACTTTCACATGGGCCAAATGAAACTTTCTCTTTCAATGAAGCAGTACCCACTAAGTTTAATTTTGGAAACATAAAATGCCACTATCTAGAACTCCATGCAACATTCAAACCAATTATTTTGACAGGTTAAGTCCAAAACTCTCACCAACTATCACCCAAACGATAAATGCCTTTCCCTTCTAATAGCAGCAAACCGTGCTGGTTATAATGAACCTCCTGCAAAAGCCACAAAATTAAAATAAAAATTTAGAAGGGCTTTAAGCTTTAATAAGAAGACAAAGTAAGTGTCTCCTAGACTCGTATATGAATAACTCTAAGGAGAAGTGTACCATAGATCCTAACATTAAGAAGAAAATGCACCTGCTGATAGGGATGTGCAAAAACCAGTTTTTTAAAAAAAAAAAACGGATCGAACCAAACCGAACTGCTTTTGTAAAATCAGTTCAGTTAACCAAACCATTTTTTGAAAATGGTTCGGTTAACCAAACCAGTTTTAGAAAATGGTTAAGTTGGGTTTTCTTTAAAAACAGTTCGAACTTCTTTTGGATTGGTTTGAGTTGGTTCAATTATCTAATTTTTCACTCATGTATGGTTCAATTTTCTCAAAAACCGAACCACACCAAACCACTTTTTTTAAAAACAGTTTGGTTTGGTTTTTTTGAATTAGCTTGATTTGGTTTTGATTTTTTGCACACCCCTACCTGCTGATTCCAAAAACAATTTCATGGAAGTGAAATTGTATTGATAAAAATGTATAAGGATATGTTTTGAAGATAGCATGAAATCACATTAATTAGTGTTGAAAGTGATCAAGCTCCATTGTCAAGTGAAGAAGACTACTCATTATTCCATAGGTATCTCGATTTGAAATTGTTTGGGCTCTTGTGTTATACAAGTTTCAATCATGACATCACATGAAAAATACCTAAAATTTTATTTGATGATTGAAAAAATAGGAACTCGAGACAATAGATTAAATCAGAAGTCTACATGAAGCATCTAAGATTATTGCCTAGCCCAAGACTATGTGCAAGTTTAAAATAAAAATGTAACTGTACATTAAAATATAAAGCATAATCTTCATATATTTAGACGTGTTATTAAGGATGATTGCATGACTAGACTATTAAATTACAGTATACCATACTTATATGTCATTTCATGAGAAGTCTTAAAAGCACAAAAAGATGTTGGAAAATATCGGATCATAATTTGACTTGCAACAGAAGTTGAAATAAGAAAAAATGAACACCAAGAATTATGTGGTTCTCCCACTATAGGCTACATCCACGGGTAAGTGAAAGAAGGATCACACCAGAAAGAATATAGTAATTACAATTTCTCAACTTGTTGGGAGAGAACACTTATCACTCTGTCTATAAGTGTAAAACACCTTACAAATTCCCTCAAGAAACTATAAAGAAAGCTACTACACAAGAGAAGAGATTGAATAAACCGGGGATGATGCAAAACATCAATCAAGCAATCCATTATATAGGATTCAAGAATGAGCTTTGACCACAAATTAAATGTGGCGAAAATCTGCCTAAGAAGGATAGTCATTCATTTGCTTCTTGACCAGAATTTATTTAGATACTAACCATTGAATTGTACAACAAAAGAGATAATTTATCACCATATCCCCACTGTAAAGACCCACATTATTAATGCAGCTGAAAGGCATACATACGTGACATATCCACATCAGTATTGTACAGGTAGAGAAACAAATTACCTTTACATTAAGATATTCTCCAGGTTGAAAATCCATTATCTGCAGTCATGGGTACATCAGTAATATTTAACCAAAATTTACCAGAAACCATGGTCATATGAAAATTGGATAAAAGCAATGAATAATAGACTGCCAAATGAACAGGTACATGGGAGATTTGAGCTTACATGGATGTTGAAGTCATATGCCAAAGATGTTGGAAGTAGCTTCCGCAGTTCAAAAATCTGATAATGCATATGGAGAGAAATAAAAAGGGTAGAAAGATAGATAGAGATAGACATAGAGATAGACTGATAGATATAAAAGTAGTGAATAACAGTTCAGAAACCTAAGATAGACGAAGAAAGAGAGAGCAAAAAGACTTGATTGTTGATGACCACCCTCAACAATTGGGGAATTTCTAATATGTCACAACTGTATTACCTACAGACCAAAATCATACAGTGACTTGTATCTGTTGCTTGAAAGAAGTTATCCAAATCGATAGGTGTTCTACACCCAGAAAAGGATGGTTACATATTCAGAATACATACTCTAAGACTAATGATAACAAGTGACATAAACCCAAAGCGTGTAAGAATCACTCCAGGCAATGACAATAATAGTTATAACAGTGGCATAAATGTTCTTTTATGAACTATCATCTTAAATTGGAAAATATAATGGCTAAATTTAAACAAAGAAAATAAAAAGGTGAAACAAAGCAAAATGCTTTTCAGTATATTGGAGTCGACAACATACCTCGCCTGGGGTTTCAAGGAGTGGCTGCTTATCAGTTGAATTAACCAATGGCTCCGGGACATGATTTGGTAGCGGAGCATATCTAACAGATTATAGACATTTTTCATACTCAAGTCATTAGAGTAGTCGTGACGTGACTGCTTGCTATTTCAATGTACACCATAAAAATATGATATGTAATCCTTGAAAACTATACCAACTTATGCTATGACTTCTTACAAAGAATCTATAAATATAAATGGATTCATCAATCCATTTTCAACATAATAATCATAATGTATTGCATGAATTCTCAGAATGGCAAGGTGATGGGGATGAAACAATAAATTACAAGTGGGGGAAGTATAAAGTACAAACCTTCGTTCAAATACCACAATAGTAGCAGATGCATCACTTTCAATTGAATGTTCAAAATTTGGAGGAAAATAAGCATATGAATCCACCTGGAATTAAAACCATATATCAAATTTTGTATAGCCTTTATAGAAAATATAGTGAATATCAAAATTTTCATGCATAATAATATATAAGCTAGTAGCCAGACAAAAACATGAATGAAAGACACCGCTATTGTTATCATGGTGATATTATATTTCCACTAATCTTGATTGTATTGCATGCTGCACATAGCAAAGCAGTGGGCAAATAAACTAAGATTAATTATAAGTATCAAACCAGACGGAAAAATATATTTCTGACCCCTTCATATAACCAGAAAAGAAGAGGATTCACCAAAGGAGCTAGTCTTGCATATTGCAATAGAGTGTGAGAAATGAGAAAGCAATATCATAGGTGGTCAATCAATTGTGCCTTCATTCCTTCCCTTTTCCCTACTGTCACATAATTTTCCTATCATCTTAATTATTAATGCATAATTCTTCTCTAGCATAAAAAATTGTAATAGCATGGTATAAGTAAATAAAATTTTGAAGCAACATCAGTCATTCTTCATTTTTATATAAAACCATTTCAAGGATTGTATCTTGAATTTATGTCAATTTAAATGCCTCTGGAATCTGCTACTCTATGAACAAAACACTTATAGTTATACATGGAAGCTAATATATTGCCAGGACTAAATAATGAGCTTGATCTCAGAAAAAAAATGTAAAAATTAGCAAAACAATAATAATACATCATGTATAATATATTTCCTGAAACTAACATAATTAACATAAAACTTTTCCCACAAGTGTATAAAATATAAATACTAGTAAGACGAAATGATATGTGAAAGCTTTAACTTCTGATACATGGTTTATGGGTAGACATAGCTCAAAAACAGCTTTCTGCTTGTGTTTGCCTGGCTACAGGGGAACACTGGGTGTGTAATTCAACCTTGGAGCAGTTCCTCATGATATGTTTCAAAAGGTACAGCTCGAATTAGGAATGCACAAGTTTATAGTAATGAGTGGCAAATACACTTCTCTAGTGTATTTGGCAGTAGAGGAATGCCCATATTTTCAAGGCTTTCTCTTTACCATTAATTTTTTTTTATAGGACAAGGCAGTGTTTACAGCTTCCCTTTGGTGCATTTTACTCATGGTTTTTTCAGGGGAATTGATATTACTGATATGGAAAGAGATTGGAATATTTATTTCAATTTTTAGCCAATTTGGCTCACTGTTATGTTCAACTGTTTCTTTTAAGGAGCATATTCCATTCTCCTCCGAATTCCTTTTACTTACTAATAATATTTTCTTCTTTTATTACTTTTAAAAAAAGTGCTAATAGTAGTTTAAGAAACACACAAACCAAACCTGAGATTTATATAAATAACAATTTTAACAGTACACAAAATTAGTGATCATACTGACAGAATAACTTCATTTACATAATAATCATGAACTTATTACCTTCAGTAGTTGGCTAACACCAGCAGCATTTGTGAGGGTGATAACACCTTGGAGCACAAAGATGAATCTACACATCAGGATACATTTAGAGCCAGAAAGGCAGAAACAATGTCAAATGGTTTGGACTTTGAAGTATCATGGAAAAGAAATTGGGAGGGATAGAATTCAGAAACTGAACAACTGAAAAAATAAGTTTACAACCTCTCCACGTCATGCAAGGGTAGTCCTGATCTTGAATTTTCTGGAAAAGGGGTAAAGCATAAAGTGAACCCGAAAAACAAGTTCCGTTGAAGCTATAAATTGCACCATACATAAAACATCATAAGTCACACACGAAATGCCTATTGCCGAGTGAAGGAAGAATGTCATGTTAGACTTGGAGGATATCATGGAAATGTGACCCAATATCATTATGATCCCCAAAAAGAGAAGCATATAAGATAATGCCAAACATTAAAAATAAGGCTGAAACAAAAGAAAAGTGGTATTTAGTATGGAGGTTGATTACAGGACAGTGAAACAAACAGGGCACTACACATAATGACACTGAATTATGAAAAAAGATATTTTGTTAAGGTGCAGTTACAACTTACAAGCCATTCCATGGATTTGTAAAGTTGAAGTATGTGAAAGCAGTTCTTGACCAGTGTGACGTGAAGTATTAGACCAGAGAAAAACTATTTTGAATTATACAGAAAGAAGAATCCTCTGTGAAGGATGAAACCAGGATTTCTGAGACGCAATTACCTTCACAAAGTAATTTTCTTCCGTAGTCTTACCTTGTTCAACCATGCCACACTTATTTTCTTTTCAATAATAATGATCTAATGTTAAGGAGGTTTTTATATATCCCGTATGCTTCAGATGTTAAAGAAAGAAGAAAGCAGCACCCAAACTATGCATCATTGTATATAAGCAGAAAATGGCATCACAAAATTAGTATTTTGGCAAATATATGTAGTCTAGAATAATTGATTCATGTATGCTGAAGCAACATCTCATCTGATGAGAATATACCCAGGCAACTTAGTAAATATAATAGATTCAGTGAAATAAGTCATAATCAAACCTTTCAACTTAGATAGGTACATTACAAACTGTGAACCCATTTCTGGTGAAATTAAGTATGCCCCTGATGTGTCAATCCTGTCAAAGCAATTGAAGTTACTATACAACAAGAGGACAAGAAAAAGGCTTAAATATCTTAATTCTTAACCAAAACAAATGAGGAAAGTTGAGAATACCAATCAGGCAATGGGCCATATACATGACTTTCTGGTGTTATCAAAGCATAATCTCTCTTATAAACACTGCGTGTGAATCCAGGCAAATCTGGCAAACAAAAGCACACTAAAGTCAGTTCAATACAAGTTCACTATATAGTTCTTTTCTAGAAAAAGTTGATGACTCAACAGTAACAGAAACTTTGAGATCTAAATAACCTTTTCATATAGTTCACAAATATAAATATATATATATATATATATATATATATATATATATATATAAAACTGAAATAAATATCCTATAATCAAGCCTGGTAGTCAAGTGTCGCACATCACCACTTAGGCCAATTCTTTAGGCAACCAAAAAATAATAATATCATAATAATTTTGAAAGTTCATATCCTTATCTTAGTGAATTTCTTGAGTTTGACCAAGCTCACAAGCCTGCTACAAAATGTTCTCTTTCGAATGTTTTATTACAAACCTAACATTTTTTAAAAAAACATTTCCATAATCTGTTTGCAACTAAAATGTATCTTGTCTGTCATAAAACAGACACAAAACTCCCTTCCCATCTATTAAAAAAAATCAAGGAAAATCAAATTAGTAACCAAAAGCAGACTTTATTTGCTTCCTGCTCCATTAAACAATTAAACGATTTACTCATCATAGTAATAACAATAATTTTTTAAGATAAAAAAGAACAATTATTATAACAAAAACAGTTGACTGACCTTGAAGGTGGCGAGGAGAGAGAGTGGGATTGTCGACTTTCCAATAAAGAGGCTTTGATTCCGATTCCGTGCTAAGCACAGAAGGATCAGAGCAAAACCCTTCTTCAGCAGATGCATATTTAAACAAGCCTGAAGAAGCAACAAAAAACAACTGAAGTTATTTCCTACACTCTTCAACCACCAAAACTCAACCGTTTAGCAACCAAGAACAAGCAACAAAAAAATTTACAGTAAAGTAGACATATTAGGGTGCTTGATACTGCGTTCTTTTTTATTTTGGCAGCCAAACAGAGTGGAGAATGAAAAAGAGGAAGAAGAGAGTACCTAGAGTAAGGAGAAGGACAAAGATGCTCCTCATTTCCGGATGAAAAATCGACAAAGTGTTGGGACTGAGAAGAGTGGCTCAAATGTAAGTGGGTGGATGTGGATGAGTGTTGTCACGGTCACACTCACAGTCACACTGAGACACAGATTCCTGAAGACCTACAAATACAAAATACAAGACTGCAAGAAGACAAGTGAAATCACCATTGGGCCTTTGTACTGTATTTTTTTACTATTTATTTTCTCGTACACCCCGTTTCTTTCTCCTTTTAAATAAACGTGGGTTAAATACTTTTTAATCTTTATAATTTTATATTTTATTAACTTTAAAAATTAAAATTTTCCTTTCGTGGTTCTGTATTTACAAAATCATTATTCAGATAACAAAATTGAAATGCATGCATGGAGATAATTCGATCAGGATATATTTTAACAATAACTTTGCTATTACAAAAAACTTAAAATCAAGATTTTAAAATACAAAATTAAAATTAATAAAAACTGAAAATATACTTAAAATCATAACTAATAAGTGAGAGGATATGAATAAATTTAAAAATGAAATTTTAATATTTTTAAGATCAATATAAAAATTCATGTTGTTTTGACAGTACAAATTATTTAATCATACATTCCTCGTGATAATTAATCATAAAATATAAAATATTAAAACATTATTAATTAATATTACGTTATAAAGGACTTGCATTTTTTAATTTCTATCCGAATTATTAAATGAATCTTGAAAGTGTAAAAAAGTAAATGAGCATTAAAGTTATATATGGGCTCCAACAGAAATATATATCGATAAAGATGGCGATCCTTTCCAAATAATATATATATATATAATTTTCTGTTTTCAAGATATTTTCTCTTTTGCTTTTACTATTAAAATACAAGGGAGTAAACACTCAAATTGCCTACCGAACTTTGAACCAATAAACAACAGAACTAGAGAAAAAAAAAAAAAAGCTAACTAAAAACAGAAGCAGCAAGAACTATGGTGTGAGATTGAAGTCAAACGGGAACAATTGATTGGTCGTGCTCCCATAGTCCGCCGCTAATATTATACCGACATCTCTTATTGATACCATAGCGTTGGTCCATGATGTTAAATTCAACAACTCAAAGCTTAGGACACTTCTCATGAAGTTTCATAAACCTCGAGTCAACGTCCTTAAGATGAAGCTGTAGCTGAACTAAATTCTGAAATTCTAGAAAATCATCAACAGTAGGCTGATAATTCTCATACATGTGTACCCTAAAATCAGTCAAAGACAGAAACTCAACATTACGTAGTCCTCTGAGAATCGAGACGACATTCCTGTACAGGACATGATAATTTACAAGAGGAGTGTTGTGCACTGTGATATAAGCTTTGGCTTTCACTACGTTTTTCAAACGATTCTCCAAATAATGTGGAATAAAATCATTATCATGATCACTCTGTATAACAAGGTCAAACATCGCTCTGCGTTGAAAGAGTTGGATAGTTAGAGAGCTACGCAAAATCTTCAGCTCCATAAAATGAGCACGTCGTTGCTGCTTCAGGTGAAACAGTTGGAGAGAAGGAGATCCATAGATAATGTTCTTCAAAAGATGGAAGGGGACGCATTGGTCGACGTCGATATGAAAAGACTTAAGAGATGGGAGATGAACAGAAGAAGAAAGACGGAGAAAATTGAAACCCTTGACCTCAATGTTCAAGGTGACTAGGGTTGTACAGGTGAACAAGTCAGGAAGGTCGAGAACACTTCCATCGCAGCCCCTGCCTATGGAGATACTTAATTGTTCAACTTTTCTGTCTATGGCTGCATAGACCCATTTTTTGGCGCAATAAGGCCAACAATATCGAAGGGCAGGACAAATGAGACGAAACCTGGTGATCCTCTGTGTTTTGCGTAGAATCCAGAACTTGTTCATCTTCCCGCGGGTTGTTGATTTCGTGCACTCGAAGTCAAAAGCTGGAACCATTGTCCACAGAAATCTCCATCTGGTGGACAACAAACACGTGGCTATAGCATCTTCGGTGGGAAGGAACGAAAGGATGTGATACAGAACATCGTCCGGTAACTCGCTGATTCTATCTTTTCCCTCTTTTGTTCTCTTCTTCTTCATGGCTACCTTGAAGCAACTCAGATACTCTCCAGCCAACAAATAATAGAAAGAGAAAGACAGAGAAAGAAAGACGAAAGAGTGTTGGAATCTGTTTATTCAATTGCTCATGACTAGCTAGCTGAAGGATATTTATAGGTTGAAATTCTTTCCTAATCCTAATGGTCGAAGTTTAGGAATTCGCTCATCTACTTTAAATTAGAGATTTAATTTACTATTTCTAGATATAGTTAGATTTTAAAATAGATATATTTATATATATATAATATTAATTATCTATTTCTATTTTATAAATTGATATAACAGAATCTGGATAATATCATTTCACTTTTTTCTCAATCAAACTTTTTCAATTATCTTTCTTCATTATCTTTTATTTGATTATATTTCAAATATTATTCTCGCAATTATTTAAAGAAAATTATTCAATATTCCTGTATATATTTAATTTATATATATATATATATATATGATATTAATTATCTACTTCTATTTTATAAATGATAAAACAGAATCCGGTTAATACCGTTTTACTCTTTTCTCTATCAAACTTTCTCAATTATTTTGTTTTATTATCTTTTATATAATTATAATTCAAACATTATTCTCAAAATTAATTAGAAATTTTTTTATTCAATATTCCTGTATATATTTAATTTTTTACTATATATATATATATATGATATTAATTATCTGCTTCTATTTTATAAATGATAAAACAAAATCCGGATAATATCGTTTCACTCTTTTCCCTATCAAACTTTCACAATTATCTTGCTTCATTACCTTTTATATAATTATATTTTAAATATTATTCTCGCAATAAATTAGAAAATTTTCTATTCAATATTTCTGTATATATTTAATTTTTTAATCTATTATTTTTTATATTTATATCTAAATTGAATTTTAATAATTATATATATAAATTATATTAAATTTATTATTTTTAAGAAATTATTTATAATTAAAAACAATATTATATCTCAATATAATTTTTAATTATAAATTTAAAATATAAGTTATATGTTAAACATATTTATTTATTATGAATTTTAAATTTTTTTGTAGAAAAAAAAAGAAGCAAGCCTCCAAGATCCATAACCCTTAAAAGAAAGTTATACTACTTGAATCAATCAATAACAAAAACAATAAAAAAATTTGGTGAAAAATAAAAAACATGATATATTATCTTACTTCAAAATTAATCCACTATAGAATAATGAGTATTAAGCTATAATAAGGATGGGTGACTTGAAGTGCATTCATCTATCATCAAATTGAAGGATGTTAGGGAGTCCAATTCAACACAAATATTGGTAAAAAAACCTATAACTATTAACTTTTTCTTAATGCCTCATAATTTTGCAAAACAATGAAGCAAAATCTAATATGAGTTTAATATCTCATCACATACATGAAACTATGATAATAAATTACTCTTCCCATATGACTTAACATTGACAAATAATGATGTCTCATCTAATATTTATAATTATATAAATGAGATAAGACACAATAACTTTCATTAAAGATTCATATGCGATTTATGTGATGCACTCTAGTCTTTAATTATGTTTTATATATTAAAAAATATTTATCTATTATAATTTTTAGTTATATAGATAAACATTTATTATGTGCAATGCACATGTTAAAATGCTAGTTTAATAGTTATATTGAACAATAGCATTTTCAAGAACTTAACGAAAATGATTTTATGAATTTAATTACAAGAAGTTGATAAGCTCGTTTTTAATTGTCTCAACGCGCATCAAATAACTAAAGCTAACTATAGCATAGTCAACCCTAGGTCGATTTTTCTCAAGGACACAATGCACTCAATTGTGATTCGGTGTGAAGCGAAATGATGTAGAATCTGAGGTGTAGAGTATTGACTTGTCTCGGCAACTGGTCGAGTGCTCTCGGCAGAAACTGGGTCGATATGGTCTCGACAGAGACTTATCAGACTTGGTTTCAGCTAAGTGCGAAATCGCCGTTACAGAGATGGACTATCTTTGTCTCGGACTTGTAAAGCAGTAAATAGGGGGTTTTAATTGCAGAGGATAAATGCAAAGACAAGGATGCTACTACTACAATATAACTATTGTTGTTATTATGATGTAATTGTGTTTGTGTTCAATTCTATTAATTCAAGTCCATTCTAGATTCCTTACTCCAGTTCTCAGTCCATGTCAGCCTTGGGAATGCTTATGGCAATCGCCATAGGTTCGTCCATTACCATACTGAGGGATTACGCAATCGCTACCTCATCCGTTAGTAGGGATTAAGTTTGGAGCTGATTTTAGGTTCTCTATTAATGATCGTTAATTGATTACTTACGAAATTAGCTAAACCAGTTCCAATCGACTTAGTTTAACTTTGTTCACGGTTCAATTGCAATCGCGAATCAAATCATGAATTAAGGAAGAGGAGAGGAACAGAGACAAGAAATGCAGAATGAAATTGATTAACAGAAAATAGAGTACAAACGCAGTGGTCCGAATTCAGATGGATCCATCTTCCACGACGATCGTCATGGTTGATGGTGGTGGTTCACCTCCAGTAGCTTGAGCGCTGAGGATCAGATCTACCAGAGTGCGTTGGAATCCCAAGCAGTCACCTTTGACAAACTTCGGCTTCTCAGTCTCAGGCCAGCACTTCCTCGATCGAGAGAAACACCAATGCAGCACCGTGCACCACCGCAAATGAGGAAAACAAGAGCGAGATAATGGACTCAATGAAAATGTGTAGAGAATGAATTCAAAGACCCCTAAAATGTACACGACTAGTCCTATATATACATGAGCGTGCAAATCACGATGCCTAACAGAATTACAAAAGTGGATTTCCTGATCTACCCTTGCGATGCGCGCCGCTGGTTACTCCAGAAGTGACGTGGCATCTACGCTGGAGCTAGGGTGGCCTCTGTGTTGGATGGCTGACGAGGAAATTACTATAGGATCACTTCTTGTTGGGCTGCTCCCTTACTGGGCCATTTGGTTGTGTGGCTTGGCCTGGCCGAGATGGAATCGGCCTGGGTCTTCCTGTGTTGGACCTGAGATGACTAGACCTGCACGAAAAAGGAAAATAAGCTAAAATCCTTGAATTAGCACAATTTTGTATTTTCTCTATTTTCAGGTTCCTAATGTGAATTCCAGCTAATATTCATTCTTTAAGTGCAAAATATGCTTGAAATGATCCTTCTTAGGTCCAAGATAGGTGTATAGTTTGTGACTCATCAGAAGTTTTTAGGATTTTTTATCATTGTTTCTTTTTTGGAAAAAATGAATAAAAGCTCCCAAAATTAATAATCTCTAAAGAAATTAAGTTGTGAACAAGTTGATAACAAAAACGAATAAAAAAATAATAGGTGGTAAGTCAAAATTATGATATACTACACTACTTTATAATATATGCTTAGTTAAGGTATTTGCCACTTGTTTCATCTCATTGTAAATGTGGGAAAATGTGTTATCATAGATGTTAAACAAACAATTTATTTAATTTCTTATACTAAACTATAGTAATGATGACTTAAAGTACATTTGCTTGTAATTTCCAATTTAATTTTTTTTAATTGTTTATCTATTTTAATTTTTTATTTTTATTTTTATTTTTATTTCCAAATTAAATTTTAATATTTTTAATAGGAACTATGAAATACTTAAAAATAGTCTTGTATCAGAATATAAATCATTTATCCTAAATATAAAATATAATTTATATAAATAAAGTTACTTATAATTTTAGACAAATTTCCTTATTTATATCTCTTATCATAGAATGTTTATTGGATTTTCTATAGATATATTTGATTTATAGATTGGTTACCAAAAACAATCACAACAGATGATAAAGGCTTACCGAAGGAAAAATTTGGTGATTTGTGAAACTTAATTTCCTACGAAATTTTTAGATACTATGGAATGTTCCTAATATTAATTTAATAGTTGTTGATAAATCTCACAACATTTACAATTTGAATTAGTGTAAATGGATTAAATTCATAGTGTTTTTTGATCACATGATTTTACACTTGTTAGTTGTTTAGTGTCTTGTACAACATGCTTTTAACTTAACAAAATTTTCTTGTAAATTCTTCTTACAAATTCTTTGTGATATACCTCTACATTTTGATTTCTCATAAAAAAATAAATGTAACATAAGCTTGTAATTGCTTTTATTGATTAGTAAATTACTCTTGAAAAAGATTAATTTGGATTTTTTCACCTATTAGATAGATATCTAATATATTTTTATGTAAATCTTATCTCTTGCTTAACTTTTTTTTATTATTTTCCCAGTACTTATAGGATTTTATGTGCATGTTGAGAGCAATGAAATGATTTTAGTCATTCATTCCTATGTTAGGAATTTATTTCAATGAGCTTGTTATGGAAAGTATACAACTAAACATAAAACAATCACCCATTAGTTATAATATCAGGCAAATGATATTGATATGCCATATACAAGTGTGTTTGTATCGCTCTGAGTTATCTTTACATTAATTTTTAACACTTCCTTTTAATAGGATTATTGGGTCTAGAAATTCTAACCATAGATAAGTGGTAGTCGAGAGCAACCTAATAATTTTTCACTAATATGATTTATAACTTAACTTCTTTAAACTCCAGCTTAGCCTTATTAATAAAAAAGTTAGGTTTGTAGTTTTGAAAAAAATTTATTTATTTAAATAGACTAAGCTTGGGATTATAAAAAGTCTATTAAATCTAACAAACCAACTTTATTTTTTTATAATTAAAATTTTAATATAATATTACATTTATATATCTAATATCTTAATATTTTTATACCAAAAATAAAATAATTTTTTTCTTAAAAATATATTATTAGTCTATTTAAAAATAAGTTTATTGATTTATTTAACTTGTGACATATTTAAAATTAGTTAATTTAACTTATTTAAATGTCTTAATATAAAACAAATTTTTTAAATAGGTCAATAGATCATACTGAAGTTTTAAAAAATGTTAGGTCATACCTTAAAAAATGTAATTGGTAGATAATAAATCAAACTTAAATCCTAATTTTATAAAACATGCTATATTTATTTTTGTAAAATTTATCTTAGCTTATTCTCATGTCTAGTCTTCAATTTAAAATTTTAATTTCTGATTTTTTAAAATTAAAAAAAACTGTCAATCTTATAATTTTTTTAAAAGAAAAAATCTTGATAGAAACTATTTTTTCACAAATCATGATTTTTATTTTAAATTTTGATTAAGCAAAAATTACATATGCTGCAGTAATAAAAAAAAATATAACTTATATCCCAGAAGCACAATGGCAAGAGTGCTTACATGAAAGGGTGAGAAGAATAAATTTATATCATATAATCATTCACATAAGTATTTTAAATGGTCATGTAAGTATTTAATAACTTTTAATCTTAAAATTTTATATATCATTATATGGTACAAATTTAATTCTATCATACCTTTATTATAAACATTATTCTCACTTAAAATTCTAATCCCTAAAGCTTCCCCATTATATCCTCTTTATATATAAATTATAATAAATATTTTGGGCAATACAAACTTTAGCTATTTATTGTAAATCTAAAATTTAATTTATATTTTAAAAATATTTATTAATTGTAATTTTTAATTATAAGAGAATATATATTAAAAATATTTTATTTTTTATGATTTGTAATTATAATTTAATTTATATATTAAAAAAATAATTTTATTTACTATAAATTTTAATAATATAAAAATAAATATTTATCTTATGCATATATTATATATACTAAAATGCTTTTATATATATATATATATATATATATATATATATATATATATATATATATATATATATATATATATATATATATATATATATATATATATATATATATATATATATATATATATATATATATATATATATATATATATATATATATATATTGGATGAGAGTCACATCCCATCCTACTTTCTTTCGAGAAATACCTGAACCTAACTACAATAAAAATAAACTTTCTCCATTAAAGTTGTAACATGATTTGATAGATATCTATATACACAAGTTAATTGTCATGTTTACAAACAAGAATATAGCAATAGAGAAAAACTAGTCTCTTAATTGTCACTAAATTAAATAGCAATTGATTTGTCCATTTTAGCAAATGAGAAACCACTCATTATTTGCTTATTTTCTTGTAGTAATGATGTGATTTTCTTATCTTACGGCCGATCATATCTGATTTGTATAGTGTATTTTTTATTTTAAAATGAGAAATGAAAATAGAAAATAACAAGATAGGATAGTATATATATATATATATAAATTCAGTATTATTTGTAGTCTTAATCTTGAAGCTTGAATATGTACATTATGTAAAGAATGTGTTTATTATTGTCTTGGATATTCTTGATTCATAAAAAAGAAGTAATCGAATTTTTTACAAGGTAGATTAATTATGTATTTTTTTAATTCATAAACTAATATTTTAATTTATATTATTTCAAATTTCAAATTATTTAACAATCAAGCATCATTCAAAAGATAAATTAAGGACATCCTACAACGCTGGGAAATATTCTTTCTAAAGCTTACAAATTTACGACTTTATTTATAATTATTTAGAATGTAATTAAGTACAATGAAAATATTTTAAGATATATAATTGTTATAGAATGTATACTTTGTGTACGTTTATAATATTTGCTTGTTATTGTATGAGACTTAATTGAAACCAAAATTGCATGAAAGAAATGTAACAAAAATTAATTCTAAGTATAACTAATGTAGAAAGTGCAAAAGAATAAAAAGGTCAAAATAACCATTTTTTTACCTGGATCATGTTCAAAATAAAAGTATAACATACGCACAATCTATTTTAAAGTTTATTTTTAAATGATAATAAGGCAGTAATATAATGCATACAACAATAGGAGAAATATACAAGATCAAACTTCACATTATGGAATGTAAATTGTATTTCATCTTCATGGCAACAAAGTAGGGACCAATAATTTGTGAAATATTATGAAAATAGAGCATTGAAGCTGCTAAGGTTGGGATACCGACGGCTAGATGGGAGAATATGTTTAAAACTCATAGTAATGTTTTGAAGTTTACGCTCAAAATCGCAAATCAGTGAAGGAACTTATTTATGCTCCTTCAACCACCCCTAATTTTTGTCATCTTATTAAATTGTAACGCGCATACAAGGGAAGGAAAGATTTGTGCTTTCAAACTATCTTATGTATATAAAATATTGACTTTTCCACATTTATTTTTACTTTGCTCCATGACTACCTCTGTCAAAAATAAGTTGTTTTGAAATTATTTGTTTTCTTATAGGTACCATATTCTTCCCTTCTCACTTGTTTATGCAATTAATAATTTTAAGATTGCTTAGTGAATTTCCAAAATCCAATTAAGAACTTATAAGATTCGTATTGATATTCTGTTCTGTGAGATTATGTTGAGTCAGAACTAAATAAAATAATTTTTAAATATGCAAAAGTGAAACTTTAAACTTTATTTTTTAAAATACAATTGGCATACATAACCTATGTTTAACACTAGTTTGATACTGTGAATGGATTCTATGCATATATATTTTACATGAATTCTAAATACAAGTAAAATCTAATCTAAATCAAATATAAATAACACAATAATTCATAAAATTGTTTCTCCATATTAATGGAAAAAACTATGGAATTTTCTGTTTTCAAGATACTTTCACTTTTGTTTTTATTATTAAAATACAAGGGAGTAAAACCGACCTTTGAACCAATAAACAATAGAACTAGGAAAAAAACAAAAAACTAACTAAAAACAGAAGCAGCAAGAACTATGGTGTGAGATTGAGGTCAAACGGGAACAATTGATTGGTCGTGCTCCCATAGTCCGCCACTAATGTTATATCGACATCTCTTATTGATACCATAGCGTTGGTCCATGATGTTAAATTCAACAACTTGAAGCTTAGGACACTTCTCATGAAGTTCCATAAACCTCGAGTCAACGTCCTTAAGATGAAGCTGTAGCTGAACTAAATTCTGAAATTCTAGAAGATCATCAACAGTAGGCTGATAATTCTCATACATGTCTACTCTAAAATCACTCAAAGACAGAAACTCAACATTACGTAGTCCTCTGAGGATCGAGAAGACATTTGTGTACACGACACGATAATCTACAAGAGGATAATGAAACCCAGTGTCGTACACAGTGATATAAGCCTTGGCTTTCACTATGTTTTTCAAACGGTTTTCCAAATAATGTGGAATAAAATCATTATCACGATCACTTTGTATAACAAGGCGAAACATATCAACGTTAAATATCGCTTTATATTCAAAGAGTTGGATAGTCCGAGAGCTACGCAAAATCTTGAGCTCCTTGAAACGAGCATATCGTTGCTGCTTCAGGTGAAACAGTTGAAGAGCTGGAGATCCATAGACAAGTTTCTTCAAAATATGGAAGGGGACGCATTGATCGGTGTGGATATGCAAAGTCTTAAGAGATGGGAGATGAACAGAAGAAGGAATACAGAGAAAATTGAAATCCTTGAGCTCCAAGTTCAAGGTGACAAGTGTGGTGCAGGTGAACAAGGCAGGAAGGTAGAGGAGACTTTTATAGCAGTACTTGCTTAAGGAGATACTGAATTGTTCAACTTTTCCCTCTACGGCTGCAGAGATCCATTGTTGGATGCAAGGAGCCCAACAATATTGATGGGTATTACAAGTGAGACGAAACCTAGTGATCCTTTGTGTTTTGCGTAGACTCCAGAACTTGTTGATCATCCCGAAGCTTGTTAACATGGTGCACTCGAAGTCAAAAGCTGGAACCATTGTCCACAGAAATCTCCATCTGGTGGACAACAAACACGTGGCTATAGCTTCTTCGCTGCGAAGGAAAGAAAGGATGTGACACAGAACATCGTCCGCTAATTCGCTGATTCTATCTTCTCCCTCTGTTCTCTTCTTCGTCATGGCTACCTTGAAGCAACTCAGATACTCTCCAGCCAACAAATAATAGAAAGAGAAGGACAGAGAAAGAAACACGAAAAAGAGTGTTGGAATCTGTTTATTCAATTGCTCATGGCTAGCTAGCTGAAGGATATTTATAGGTTGAAATTCTATCCTAATTGTAATCGTCAAAGTTTAGGAATCCGATCGCCTACTTTAAATTAGAGATTTAATTTATTGTTTCTAGATATAGTTAGATTTTAAAATAGATATATTGATATTAAATTCTACTTATCAATTGTCAAAATATTTATATATATATAATATTAATTATCTACTTCTACTTTATAAATGATAAAACATATTAATATATTATTTTTGCCTATAGAAAAAAAAAAAACCCTTCAAGTTCAAAGGTCAAGCTTGGGAAAACTTATTTACTCCGTTTCATTAATGTTGAATGCAGTAACAATTCTTTGGCTGCATTGAAACCACACTCCATTATGCATATTAGATATTGACTTTTGTAATTTTATTTTTACTTTGTCTCATGATCACCCGTATGGTATATTATTTGAATAACTTAACTTTAATCGTACAACAACTTGATGTAATAGTCCTAATTATAACATTTTTTGTAAAACTGATTTTAATTTTCAAAAAATTAATTATATATCAAAAATCGGTTACTGGTTCATAACTTGTTATAGTTAAAACAAGTTTATAACTAGTTATAGCGTCAGATTTGTTTTGAAAATAAAAAAAATCTAATTTTTTTTAAAGACTTCAATATATTTTGAGTTTTTATAAAATAAATAAATTTTTATTTTCAACCTTATCCAAAAAATTCTCTGTTTTCATATTATAAATTTTAAAATAATTGTTTTTTTAGTATATTTGAAATAAGTGATTTTTAGTTATAGTCCTGGAAAATATTTTTCTTTAATTTTCATCCTAAAAAATTGAAATAATTATGTTTGTCTCAACATTCATAAGGTATATAAGTAACTAGATTTTTTTTTTAGCATGTACATTGAACGTGTTAAATTTAATATATAAATTTTATTATTAAAATAAATTATTATAAAAATATACAAAAAAATTTACATATGATAAATAATAATCAATATATAAATTATAAGAATAAATATTTATATCATAAGAAAATAAAAATTATATATGATTTATATTAATATTTAAATTACATGATAGATATTTATATCAAAATATGAAAACTTTGTATAGGATTTTTTTATATTCATATATGACTAATATATAAATTAAAAATTGTATCTATAAAGTTACACATAATTATTTAATATATAATTAAAATAAATAAATATTAAATAATTACAATAATAAATTTAATAACCTTATTTATAAAGAAATATTAAATGTGACTTAATATAATAATTGATAACATAATGTATTAATATATTTAAAATTCAAGAACTGTCTTGACATTTCAATTTTTTAGTAAATAATATTTGAGGAAAAATTAATTTTAATCAATTGGTCAAAATTAAATTCAAAGGTGTGAGATTGATGTGTGAGATTAAATTCAAATTATTTTTATTATATATATATATATGATCATGCAATTGAATGAACATTCTTAAATTAAATTAAACACGTTATTATACTTGTATTATGAAATTTAAAAGTATAAATAATTTATTTTATTTAAGCATAAATTATAAATTAAAACAATTATGACATATTGAAATTTTAGCTTAAAATAAGAAAATACAAGTACAATCATTTAAAAATACTATTTAAATAAAATAAATATTATTTTTTAGTTTTATTTTTTACACTAGGTGCATGCTAATCTACCAAATTAATTATATAAAGAACAAAATATTAGTATATTATCCAGAAGCCTAAATATATATTTTGATTATATAACAAATCAAATCAATAATAAATTTGTACCAAATTAACAATAAATATATACTAAATAACTATTTTAATTCAATTATCAATTATAACCACTTATAAAATTTCAAAAAAATTACTTATATAAATAAATGAAAAGACAGGATAAAAAAGATAACTAACCACCTAAATTCAAATTTTAAACATTATCTTTTTCATGTATCTTTATTCGTCAATTACTCTCTAGTCTAAATCAGTTAAATATGATTATGATTAAATTTTCTATTTTTTTTTATCAAGAAGAGTTTTTAAATTCTAAACTTTGTTCACTTTTTTTGTAATTAACAATTTTAATGTTGATGATTTATAATGCTGTGGACGTTAGCAGTTCGAATAAGAAACAATATAGATTTATCTTAGTTTTCCAGAACCTTATTTAACGGGATCAACATGTATCACGTGAAAAGCAACCACTAATTTGATATTTTGATCGAATCTATATATTTTAGAGAAAGTCTAACTATAAGTAAAATCCAATTCAAATCAAATATAAATAATATAATAATCCATAAACAATGGAATTTATCGAATTTTCAGTCTTAAAGGTTTTTTCACTTTTTTAAAATTAAAATACAAGTAAAAGCTCAGAGCCACTGGCTACACTTAAACCCATAAGCAATATAGAAGCAGAAGAATCAAAATAAATCTGACTAGAAACAAAAGCAGTAATCTCTTGTTCATATCATCCGTGATGATAAATTCAACACTTTCGAGCTTAGGACACTTGAGAGGAAATTCCCTAAAAATTGAGTCACTGTCTTGAAGATCAAGCCGTAGCTGAACTAAATTCTGAAATTGTGGAAGATCATCAAGAGTAACACCCTTGTCATTGTCATGCGTCTGTGTCCTCAAATCACTCAACGAAAGAAATTCAATATTACGTAATCCTCTGAGAGTCGCGAAGACTTGTGAATGGACAAGATAGTCGACAAGCGGAAAGCAAAGCTCAGTGTCGTACACTGTAAGGTAAGCCTTGGCTTTGACCACGTTTTCCAAATGATCCTCCAAATAGTATGGGATAAAATCATAATCACTGTCACTTTGTATAACAAGGTCACCCGTCTCTTTGCGTTCGAAGAGTTGGATACGTCGACAGTTACGAATAATCTTCACCTCCTTGTGACGAAAATCCCATTTTTGCTTCAGGTGAAACAGTTCAAGAGCTGGAGATCCATAGACAAGGTTCTTAAAACCGGAGAAGGGATCGCATTGGTCCACGTGGATATGCAAAGTCTTGAGAGATGGGAGATGAACAGAAGAAGGAAAACAAGGAACAATGGAACACATAAGCTTCAAGGTGACAATTGTGGTGCAGGTGAACAAGGTGGGCACCGAGAGAACACTTTCTTGGCAGTGTCTGCATAAGAAGATATCAAGTTCTTCAACTTTTTCGTTTATGGCTGCAGAGACCCATTTTTCGACATAATGTGGCCAACGATGATTGATTTTACAGTTGAAATGAAACCTAGTTATCCTCTGTGTTGTGCGTAGACTCAAGAACTTGTCTACCGTCACGTGGGTAGTTGGCTTCGTCAACTTAAAGTCAAGAGCTGGAACCATGGTCCAGAGAAATCTCCATCTGGTAGATAACAAGCACGTGGCTATGGCTTCATTGCTGGGAAGGAATGAAAGAATGTGACATAGAACATCGTCTGGTAATTCACTGATTCTATCCTTTCCATCACCTTTTCTCTTTTCTATGCTTTTCTTCATGGCTCCCATGAAGCAACTCAGACTCTCTCCGGCCCTTGTACTTCTACTGCCAAAGAGAAGAACAAAAACATTGAAGAAAATTAACGAAGGCAAATAATAGAAAAGGAAAAACTTATGGAGAAGAATGTTGAGATGATCCTTATGTATAGGGGTTTTTTTTTATATTCAATTGATGATGCTAGATGATATTCATATTCTAAATTAAATAAAATAAAATCCTAATTAAATTAAAATTTCTAGATAATTTGAAACATTATCTTAATTATAATTATACTCGTTAGCTTTTTATATGCTAAATTTTCTTTATCTTAATATTCAAAATACATCTTTAATTTTTTTTAAATGAAAATTTAATTGATCCAATCGATAAAGAAAATCAAGATATATTTACAATATTTATAAAAATATATATTAAATATTAAAAAATTTCTTTCTCTCACTTTATCCCCTACATTTTAATTGTATTTTTCAACCTTTTTTTTTAATGCAAACACACATGTAAGGCAATGCATATGTTTTTGCTAATACACATGTTTTTCTTTTTTATAAAAAAGCGTTGTGAAATTCTGAATTTTCTTCACTTTTTTCTAAAATTAATAATTTTAAGTATGGTACTCTACTGTCACTTTCCAAAATCCAATTAACAACTCTTCGTAATATTCGAATAAATGCTCTGTAGGGTGAGAAGAGAATAAAAAACAGATACTAACGCTAAGATAAATCTCTTCTCCACATTATATTAGATGCTACAGTGGAATATACAGGATTTAAGTCTTAAAAGCTCAAAGCGACTGCCTATATACACTTGAGTTAATAAACAATAGAACTAGAAAAATAAAAAGAAAACTGACTAGAAACAAAAGCAGTAAGAAGTCGAATTCTGATAATATATGGTGAGTTTCAAGTCAAATGGGAACAATTGATACGTGCTCCCATAGTCCGCCTCTAATATGATACCGACATCTGTTATTGATACCATAGCGATCGTCCATGATGTCAAGTTCAACATCTTGGAGCTTAGGACACTTCCCAGGGAGTTCCATAATTAAACCTCGAATAAGCGTCCTTAAGATGAAGCTGTCGGTGAACTAAATTCTAAAATTCTGGAAGATGGTCATCGATAAAAGGCTCACCATTCTCATATATGTCTATCCTGAAATAGGTTAGAAATAATAATTAAAAAATAAATGGTTATAAGATGAAGAGTAGTTAATTACTCTGCATTAAGGGACAATTACTCTAGATTAATAGATTAAGGAGTAGTTACAAACAATTACTCTACATTATGAATTACTCTATTTATAAATTGCTGCTATATTATAAATAAGGTATCAACATATCTAATTGATATACCAATAAATAAAATATTTTTCTTCTCTAATTTATCTAAGGAAGTGGTATCAAAGTTTAGGCTTTGGTGAATTAAGAGAAACACTTAGTGAATTGAGGGATGACAAGTAATAATTTGAACTTGTTTCAATTTCCTCGTCTTAACAATGAGAATAATGACAATTGGTGTTGTTGCATGAAAGTCTTGCTAGATTCCCAAGATGCTTGGGAGGTTATGGAGAAAGGTTATATTCTTCCTGGAGATGAGACTATTTTGTCACAACATGAGAAAGAGATTTTAGTAAAGACGAAAAAGAATGATCAACAAGCACTTACCTATCAAAGTTTAGATGAAGTTATGTTTGAAATGCTGTCTAATGTATCCACCTTTAAAGATGCTTGGAAGATTTTGAAAACTTCTCTTGAAGGTGTTGACAAGGTGAAGAAGGTGCGCTTACAAACTCTACGAGAAGAGTTTGAATCCTTATATATAAAGGAGTCTAAATCAATTCCAAATTTTGGCAATAGGGTGATGACAATAGTGAACAAAATGATGCGTAACGGAGAGAATATGGAAAATATTCGCGTGGTAGAAAAAATTCTTCGTTCTTTAATCATAAAATTTGATTTTATGATTTGTGCAATTAAAGAGTCAAATGATTTAAAATCGATGACAATTGACCAATTGATGGATTCACTTCAAACATATGAAGAAAGGTTCAAGAGAATACATGAGGAGCCTTTACAGCAAGTCATAAATACCAATACCAAAGCTTCTTTGAAAGAAAATGGAGGAGAAAAATATCAAAGAGGACGTGCACGTGGACGTAGCCAAGGATGAGGAGGAAGAGGTAGAAGAGGAGATCATGACAACTTTTATAATACTGAAAGTAGTGATCAACCCGCCAAAGATCGTGTGGAAGAGGAAGAGGTAGAGACAATTTTGGTAAAACGAATGAAAGGAGGTATGATAAATCTAATAATGAATGTTATAATTGCCATAAATATGGTCATTCTTCGTAGGAGTGTAGAACCAATGTATCTTGTTGGTGACAAAGAAGAAGGTGAAAAGTCAACACTATTGCTAACACTTAATGAAGATAGTGATGATAAGAGCCTATGGTATCTTGACAATAGAGCAAGTAATTACACGTGTGGTTATAAGGAGAAATTTGTGGAGCTTGAAGAGAAGGTGAGGGGAAATGTTTCCTTTGGTGATTCTTTCAAAGAAACTTTGGCATATAGGAATTGCTCCAAAGGCTACTCATATCTTCTCTTGAATCTTTCTTCATATGTTTAAAGTGAACCCATCAATTGATCCCCTGTCATCGATTCTAAATCCTTTGACTCTTCAATTGCACAAATCACAAAATCAAATTTTATGGTTAAAGAACGAAGAATTTTTTCTACCACACGAATATTTTCCATATTCTCTTTGTAACGCTTCATTTGGTTCACTACTGTCATCACCCTATTGCCAAAATATGAAATTGATTCAGACTCTTTCATACACAAGGATTCAAACTCTCCTCGTAGAGTTTGTAAGCGCACCTTCTTCACCTTGTCAACACCTTCAAAGGAAATGTTCAAAATCTCCCAAGCTTCTTTAGAGGTGGATACATTAGACACAATCTAAAACATAACTTCATCTAAACTTTGATAGATGAAGGTAAGCGCTTGTTGATCTTTCTTTTTTGTCTTTACTAAAATCTCCTTCTCATGTTGTGACAAAATAGTCTCATCTTCAGGACTTAGGAGAGTATAATCTTTCTCCACAACCTCCTAAGTATCTAACAAGAGTTTCATGCGACGATCCTAATTGTCATAATTCTCATTCGTAAGACGAGGGAATTGAAACAGGTTCAAGTTATCACTTGTCATCTCTCAACTCACTAACTCTATCTCTCTCAATTCATTACGTGTTTCTCTCAATTCACCAGAGTCTAAGCTCTGATACCAGTTTGTTAGATAAACTAGAGGAGAGTTTAGAAAATAGTGTTTCTCTCAATTCACCAGAGTCTAAGCTCTGATACGTTTAGAAAATAGAAGAATAAATTTTATTTAGTGTGTTAATTTTACATCGTCTTTTAATTAACACATTAAATATTCATAAATAACGGTTACAAAACAATAATGTCTCTTAATGCAAAATAAATACTCCTTATTGTATAGTGTTAATAACTACTCCTTATGGTAAAGGAACTATCTGCTCTACATCTTACAACTATTTATTTTCTAATTATTATTTCTAACACAATATTGAAGGTCAGGGCTAGTGATACGAAACCTGGTTATCCTTTTATGTTTTTCGTAGATTCCAGAATTTGTTGATCCTCCCGTAGGTTGTTGATTTCGTACACTCGAAGTCAAAAGCTGGAACCATGGTCCACAGAAACCTCCATCTGGTAGACAACAAACACGTGGCTATAGCTTCCTCGCTGGGAAGGAACGAAAGGATGTGACACAAAACATCGTCCGGTAACTCGCCGATTCTATCTTCTCCCTCTGTTTTCCTCTTCTTCGCCATGGCTATCTTGAAGCAACTCAGATCCTAGATGAAGCCAGCTAAATAATAGAAAAGAAAATATTTGTAGATGGCAGTAGAAAGACCGAAAAGTGTTGAAATTCTGTATTCTCAATTGCTGATGACTGGAGGATATTTGTACATTGAAATTCTATCCTACTAGTACACGTTATCGTAGTAAAAATTAGAGCAATAACAATAGGTCAAGTTTATGAATCTTAATTTAAAACACATATTTTATTTATTTTTAGATATAGTTAGAATTTAAAAAAAAAAAACGTTGAAATTCTACCCTACTAGTAAATCTTAATTTAAAACACAAATTTTATTTATTTTTAGATATAGTTAGAACTTAAAATATATATATATATATATATATTGATATTAATTTGAGCTTACGGAATAAAGTTGTCGTTTTTGTGATTGTTGCTAGTAACCTTTTTTGAAAATTATGAAATTTGTAGAGATTTTCTTTATCTTTTTACATTTTTTAAATAGATATAATAATATTAATTTGAAATTATGCATAAATTTTTATTATTTTATAACTATATATTATAGAAAATTTTGTCTGAAACAATCCTAAATCACTTGTCAATCATAATTATTAACTATATCAATTATATATATTAATCATCAAATATCAATTATCTAGCTTCACTTTCGTTTTATAAAACTATATTTCATATATTCTTTTCGTAATTAATCAGAAATTTTATTAGTCAATCACGATATATTTGATTTTCTCAATCACTTACACCTTTTAATCTAGCATCTTTTATATTATTTTTAAATTTAATTTCAATAAATTTTTTATATGAAATTTTTTATAGAAAATTTTGTCTGAAACAATCCTAAATCACTTGTCAATCATAATTATTAACTATATCAATTATATATATTAATCATCAAATATCAATTATCTAGCTTCACTTTCGTTTTATAAAACTATATTTCATATATTCTTTTCGTAATTAATCAGAAATTTTATTAGTCAATCACGATATATTTGATTTTCTCAATCACTTACACCTTTTAATCTAGCATCTTTTATATTATTTTTAAATTTAATTTCAATAATTTTTTTATATGAAATTTTTTATAGAAAATTTTGTCTGAAACAATCCTAAATCACTTGTCAATCATAATTATTAACTATATCAATTATATATATTAATCATCAAATATCAATTATCTAGCTTCACTTTCGTTTTATAAAACTATATTTCATATATTCTTTTCGTAATTAATCAGAAATTTTATTAGTCAATCACGATATATTTGATTTTCTCAATCACTTACACCTTTTAATCTAGCATCTTTTATATTATTTTTAAATTTAATTTCAATAATTTTTTTATATGAAAACATTTTTAGAACTTTTTATTTCACATATATATATATATATATATATATATATATATATATATATATATATTCTTAATAGCTTATCTTTTTATTTACTATATATTTTAGTGATATATCTTGTGTTTTACGCTGAAATACTAGTTTACTTATTATGAGTTTTAATTATAATATATATATATATATATATATATATATATATATATATATATTGTGTATTTAGAAATATTTGTTTGTTAATAATTTTAATTATATAAAAATACATTAATCTTATATAATAAAAAAATTAAAACATTAATATGGGATAGGATCCGTTTACTAGTGTAAGTCTAAAATACTTATACAAAATCTATACCATTAATATATATTAAGTTTTTTGCACAATTTTTTATTTGTGTAAAAGTCATTTTTGTTAATGAGAAATATATAAAACTATCTAAAAAAGGTATACCTTTATAAATCATCGTCAAACTAAGCTTAACTTACCTGAGAACAAGCATTTAACTATATTATTAGAAATTATTTAACTGATTAATTAGTATAAAATATATTTTAAACTTTTTTTGGTATAAAATTAAAAAAATTAACTAATTTTTTTGACATATTTTTTTATATAGTTTACTAATGAAATGACTTTTCACATAAGAATTATATAAATTTGATATAATAGAAGTTTGTATTTTAATTGATTGATTAAAACTTAAAAAATAACATATTAATTAGTAAAAAATATGTCAAAATTAGCGTAATTATGTGTATTTTTATTATTAATTACTGGAAAATTATTAAAAAATAAATTAATTTGTTAATAATATATGTAAATAATTGTTGTCAACAAGAATTGATCAATTAAAAAACAATTAACTCAAATAATTTAATTAATGTTTATGGGATAAACATTTCAAGATTAATATAATTATATATATTTTACTATTTATTACAAGAAAAATTGTCAAAAATTATTATATTATTAATTTTCAAAAATACTCACAATGTTTCATATTATTTTAATAAATAATTATAACAAAAACTTAAATCAATCTAACAACTAAATCAAATCAAATAATTTAATTGATTGATTAACAATAATTAATTAATCATCACAAATTATGTTAAATTTATTATATATATATATATATATATATATATTATAAACTAAATGATTAATCTGCATTAATGATTTAGATTTGGTATAAGATTTCAAACTTTCACCTTGTGTTACCATATCACATCTAGAATCCATTAATATTAAAGGTCAAAGTTAGTCAAATTACACATTTAATAATATTTTTTAGAATAAAATATTTTATTGGTCCAACCGTTAAATATAATATTTTTATTAATTATATTAAATATACAATATTTCATACAATTTTATAATTAGTTATAGTTGATTCAAATAATTTTATTTTAATATATAATATAATATTTAAAATATATATAAATATTCTTCGTTACATAACATATAGAAATACTTAAATTATGTTAAATTTGATATATTTAATCTAATTAATAAGAATATTATGTAAATTATTATTCTAAAAATATTATTATTATTATTATTATTATATATTTTGTCGTCCTAAGTCATTTTTCACCCTTTTAATTTAAATATTTTAAAATTTTCTAATATTTGACATTTGCATATTGGTATTTTTTTGTTTCTGCATATTTAATTACTAAGATAACATAAAAAAGTTTAAACGAAAGGTTTCACAACGAAAACAAAGGGGTTTTATTATGTTAAAAATATTTAATTGTATATATATTTTGTTCTTTCTACTTTCTTAGAGTTAACGATCTCTTTTATTATTATTTTTTTAGTTTCTTATTTTCTTCTTTTTTATCTTCTTTTTCTAAAGTAAATTTTTTTTCTTAAAATAACTTTTTGGAATTTTTTACAATATTTAGTATTTAAAGTTTGTTTGATAACATACTTTCTCTATGTGTAAATTAGAATAAGTATATTGAAAAAGAATATTTTTAACGACTATTTTTTAACGAAAATATTTTTAACTATTTTTTAATAATGGTATTTTAAAGAATTTTTTAATCCATTGTCTCTTTTAATTTATTATTTTTAATATTTTTAATTTCAAACTGAATTTTAATATTTGTTGACAAAAATTATTTTGTCAGGCATCCCTGTGGCTTTTCCAAACACTATTTTTGGTTATTAGTTAATTCAGATGGGACCTATGGGAGGATTATCCAATCACAGATGGGTCTTATACACACGTTGTCTGTTATTATGCCATATTCAAACCTGTAAAGCACCAGTCCATTGTCCATGATATGCAGCCTCTACATTCTCTGTTTTTTGCTTTCCAGCTATGACTATCTTACCAGAACGTTTAATCCAATTTTTTATTCTATTACTTACTGTTGATCAATATAACCTGGTGTACCAGCTGGACCAGTTGATATATAAGAATCAATATCATTTCCAAAACCTCTACAGAGACCAAAATCAGCTATCTTGGCGTGCATTTTTTGATCCATTAATATGTTTGAAGTCTTCAAATCTCTGTGGATAAGAGGTTATTTGCAGCCATTATGCAAATAATCTAGTCCCGAAAACCCACATGAAATATTAGGTAAGAGCACAAGAGGCAAGAAATATACTGCCCTAAATAGAAATAGAAATATATTATATAAGAAAATTGTATACCCTGTGCTGCATCAACTGCGATATCAAGTCTCTCAGTCCAGCTCAAGACATTTGGATTTTCCACTGCATACAAATACAGATTAACATGCTCACTTTATTTTGGTTCATGGGGGTAAAAGAAATAGGCATCAGTCTTGCAATCCTTGTTATGATATCATAAATCATTGTGTACTAAAACGTTTACCGAGGTTCGCATCCCACCTCTGTTCATATTATGTTATTTTAGGTAATGAAAAAGGGTTCTCACTGAAGTTAAACAGTAAATCTATTATGCATGGTGACAAATTACTGGATGAAAAATTATAAATTACCAGATAAGTGTTGTTGGAGATAAGTCTTGCATGACAATTTTTCAGACTTAACTACAACAACTATTAAAAAAATGACATTTTTTCAGTTTTGGTTTTACTTTAACTTTTCATCTAGAGTTTATAGAAAATATTTGTTTTACAGCAGGTTCAATATACATAATTCTTCGTCATGACCGTTCAAATTTTGATTTGAAGGTCAATGGTGTGAAAAATCGTACTCATATAGTAACACGATTTTATGAATTCTTTACGTTTTTGTTCCTCATTTCTTGCTCTCGATTTACAAGTTTTGTTGCTTGATTGTATTGGCTAATTGTATGCATAAATTTGTGTTCTTAATTAAACATTCTTGTACTTTTGTTTGATAATAATGAATTGATTTCTTTGATCTTAACGATACGTGGTTTTTACTCTCACGTTGAGAGAGGGTTTTCTATTTGGTAGGATCTTTTCTCAATTTTTTTTTTCACAAAACTAAAATTAAATATTTTTTTTATAGAAATCAAGCAAATATTACTCAAATCAAACAAACTGAATATATTACTAGATAAATGGTTACTAATGTTATTTAAAGCAATGTATGGCTAAAAGTCACTATTCCAACACTATAGTATATGTTAAGTGAATAAACGTCTTCACTTTTTCGTGGATGAATGTGGGCTAAGATAAAAGCTAATATAAATTTTGTCAAATACTGAACTTACTTAGTGTTGTCATTCAATAGGCGTTATATGGCAACCAATGGACTTAGGTAGTGGTGCTGTTGTTGTTGTCTTTCAATAGAAGTATGAAGTTGATCCAGAACCAACATTATTGGGCAAATAGAAGTATCATCCAGCACATGAAGATATGTAGAGCATTATAAACAATCTAAAAATGAATATAGTATTTTCATATTATGGTATGTAGTGTATTTATAAAAGTCTTGCATGACAATAGAATAATAACCACTAACATATGAAATGTTATCAAAATAAAGCATTGAGGCGGTCAGGACATAAAGACAGATGGATAATATTTGAATGAATTATATGTATATTTTATATAAAATCTAATTACATATAAAATTCAATCCAAAATAAATATAAATAACACAATCATCCATAAATTTGTTCTCCATATTATATTAGAAACAACAATGGAGTCAATAGAATTTTCAATTTTCAATATGTTTTTACCTTTTTTTTTTTATTAAAAAACAAATCCTCAAAGGATATGCCTACACTTTACCCAATAAACAATAGAACTAGAAAAATCAAAAGAAGGACTAAACATAAAAGCAGAACACTTTATTTTATTTTTTTTATACTAAAAAAAATAGGAAGAAAATAATAAGCGAGGAATGTCAAAAGATGTAAATTCACTGCATTATAGGTATTTCTCTTCCACTAAATGATACTGTTGCGAACATCTATGAAAGGAAATTGAACAAGGGGAGCTTAGAACAGTTGGCAGGAAGTTCGGTAAATAAGGAGTGAGCGTCTTTTAAGTGAAGGTGTAGCTGAAGTAAATTCTGAAATTGTGCAAGATCATCAAGAGTAAAAGGCCCATCATCCCCAGTCATTTCTACCCTAAAATCACTCAAAGATATAAATTCAGCATTACGCAGTGCTTTGAGTGTGGAGAAGACATATGAATTGACATGAGAACACTTATGCAGAGTGTCATAAAGTGTGATATAAGCCTTGGCTTTCACCACGTTTTCCAAATGACGGTCCAAATAGTCTGCGATAAAATCATAAGGAGGTTCACTTTGTATAACAAGGTCACACACGACGTCGTTAGACACCCGTTTCCGTTCCAAGAGGCGGATATGGCGAGAGCTACGTAAAATCTTCAACTCGTTGAGACGGTGGTTGGATTCTTGCTTCAGGTGAAACAGTTCAAGTGCTGGAGATCCATAGACAAGGTGTCTCAAAGAGAAGAAGGGGACGTATCGGTTGGCTTCGAGGTGAAAAGTCTTGAGAGATGGGAGATGAACAGAAGAAGGAACACAGAGAACAACGGAACCCTTGAGCTTCAAATTCAAAGTGACAAGTGTGGTGCAGTTGAACAAGGTAGGAAAGAAGAGAAGACCTTCACAGTTGTACCTTGATATGGAGATACTGAGTTGTTCAACTTTTCCGTCTATGGCTGCAGATACCCATTTATCGACATTAACAAGACAACTATGATGGATATTATAAGTGAGATGAAACCTAGAGATCCCTTGTGTTCTTCGTAGACTCAAGAACTTGTTGACCTTCTCGTGGGTTTTTAGTATCGTCAAGTCAAAGTCAAAAGCGGGAACCATGGTCCAGAGAAATCTCCATCTCTTAGATAACAAGCACGTGGCTATGGCTTCATTGCTGGGAAGGAATGAAAGAATGTGACACAGAATATCGTCTGATAACTCGCTCATTCTATCTTCTCCATTCTCCGCTTTTCTCTTCTTCCTCATCGTCATCGTCATGAAGCCACTCAGATCCTCATCCAGTCCCCTCTCAAGATATTTATAAGCTAAAAAGTCAAATAAAAAACCTAAATTAATTAAAATTTTTAAAAAGTTCAAATTCTACCTGATTTTATTGTTATCATATCAAATAAAATTTAGAGCAATAACTTGTGATTCGGATAAATTCTTTTCGTATCACCACCGCTCAATTTTGAAATCCGATTGGTACTTTAAATTAAATTTTTAATTTTTTATATATAATTAGAATTTAAAATAGATCTATTGATTGATATTAAATCAATCTAATGTTAAATGTGTTTTTATTTCTTAGGATTTCATTTGGGAAATTTTTAATTTTATCTCCGAAGATTTCTAAGATTTCTAAGATTTTTTAGTGGGATGTAAATAGGTAAAACAAACTATTTATAAAAAAAATATTATTAGATGCTCTTAACTAATTTTTACACAATGTATAATTAAATATAATTAATTTTTTCTCATAAGTTCAAAATTTTGAACATTTGTAGAGATAAGAGGTGGTTCAGAACCACCTAATAATTTTTTGCTAATATAATCTATAAATTAGTTTCTTTAAATTCTAGCTTAACCTCATTTATAAAAAAAAGGCAAGGGCTGGAGTTATATTAACTTTTTATCTTTTTTAATTATCATTTTTAATATTTTTAGTTATAAATTGATTTTTAATATTTTTTAAAACTAAATTGTTAATAATTAAAAATATTTTTTTAAGATAATTACGAAAAAATGTATTACAATATAATTATTTCTTATAAATTAAAAATATAATTCTTATGTTAAAATATGTATTCATCACGAATTTTATTATCAGAGAATTTATATATATATATATATATATATATATATATATATAAAAAAGTATTTATTTATTATAAATTTTAGTTATATAAAATAAATATTTATTCTGTTTAATGTAAAAATTAAAATAGTAGTTATTTATCACAAATTTAAAATGCAACTTATATATTAAAAATATTTATTCCATATTTTATTTATAATATGATTATATATTCAAAAGTATTTATTTATTATAATAATTATATATTCCATTACAATTTATAATAATTGTTAACTTAAGTGTGGAGATTATGTAATGTATCTGCATATTCTTGATTCGTTAAAAGAAAGTAATATAATTTTTTACAAGCCAGACTAATTATATTTTTTTAATTTCATGAGCTAATATTTTAATTTATATTATTTCAAATTTCAAACTATTTAACAATCAAGCATCATTCTAAAGATAAACTAAGGACATCCTATAACACAGGAAAATTATTTCTAAAACTTATAAATTTATGACTTTATTTATAATTATTTAGAATATAATTAAGTACAATGAAAATAGTTTAAGATATATAATTGTTATAGAATGTATAACTTTTAGGACGTTTATTATATTTGTATGCGATTATATGAGACTTAATTGAGACTAAATTTACATGAAAGAAATGTAACAAAAATAAATCAATTATTTTTGAAAAAATAAATTCAAAAGGTGCAAAAAAAATCAAAATAACAATTTTTTTTTTACCTCGACGATGTTTAAATAAATGTATAACATAGACACCGTCCATTTAAAAGTTTATTTTTAAATGGTCAACAAGGCAGCAACATAATCCATACAACAAAGGGTGAAATATAAAAGATCAAATTTCACATTATGGTATGTAAATTGTATTTTATCTTCTTGATAGCATAGTAGTGACCATTAACTTGTGAAATGTTATGAAAATAGAGCATTGAAGCTGCTCAGGTTGGGGCACCAACGGTTCGATGGAAGAATGAGTTTAAACCTCATAGCAATGTTTTGAAGTTCACGCTCAAAACCGCAAATCCTTGAAGAAACTTATTTATGCTCCTTCAACCACCCCTAAGTTTTGTCATCTTATTAAATTGTAACGTGCATACAAGGGAGTGGAAGACTTATGCTTTCAAACTATCTTATGTATATAAAATATTGACTTTTGCACATTTATTTTTACTCTGCCCCATGACTTCCTCTGAGAAATAAGTTGTTTTACCTCTGAGAAATAAGTTGTTTTGAAATTGTTTGTTTTCTTGTAAGTATCATATTCTTCCCTTTCTCACTTGTTTCTACAATTAATTATTTTTAGATTGCTTGGTGAATTTCAAATTTTCAATTAAGAACTGATAAGATTCGCATAATATTCTGTTGTATGAGATTATGTTGAGTCAGAACTGAATAAAACAGTTTTTACATGTGCAAGACCGAAACCTTAAACTTTTTTTTATCTAAGGACAATCAGCATATATAACGTGAGCTTAGCATTAGTTCGGTACTTTGAATGGATTCTGCATATATATTTCACATAAATTCTAAATACAAGTAAAATCCAATCCAAATCAAATATAAATAACACAAAAATTCATAAAATTGTTTCTCCATGTTAATGAAAAAAATCTATAAAATTTTCTGTTTTCAAGATCTTTTCTCTTTTGCTTTTACTATTAAAATAATGGGGAGTAAACACTCAAATTGCCTACCGAACTTTGAACCAATAAACAATAGAACTAGAAAAAAAAAAAAAAAAAGCTAACTAAAAACGGAAGCAGCAAGAACTATGGTGTGAGATTGAGGTCAAACGGGAACAATTGATTGGTCGTGCTCCCATAGTCCGCCGCTAATATTATACCGACATCTCTTATTGATACCATAGCGTTGGTCCATGATGTTAAATTCAACAACTCGAAGCTTAGGACACTTCTCATGAAGTTTCATAAACCTCGAGTCAACGTCCTTAAGATGAAGCTGTAGCTGAACTAAATTCTGAAATTCTAGAAAATCATCAACAGTAGGCTGATAATTCTCATACATGTGTACCCTAAAATCAGTCAAAGACAGAAACTCAACATTACGTAGTCCTCTGAGAATCGAGACGACATTCCTGTACAGGACATGATAATTTACAAGAGGAGTGTTGTGCACTGTGATATAAGCTTTGGCTTTCACTACGTTTTTCAAACGATTCTCCAAATAATGTGGAATAAAATCATTATCATGATCACTCTGTATAACAAGGTCAAACATCGCTCTGCGTTGAAAGAGTTGGATAGTTAGAGAGCTACGCAAAATCTTCAGCTCCATAAAATGAGCACGTCGTTGCTGCTTCAGGTGAAACAGTTGGAGAGAAGGAGATCCATAGATAATGTTCTTCAAAAGATGGAAGGGGACGCATTGGTCGACGTCGATATGAAAAGACTTAAGAGATGGGAGATGAACAGAAGAAGAAAGACGGAGAAAATTGAAACCCTTGACCTCAATGTTCAAGGTGACTAGGGTTGTACAGGTGAACAAGTCAGGAAGGTCGAGAACACTTCCATCGCAGCCCCTGCCTATGGAGATACTTAATTGTTCAACTTTTCTGTCTATGGCTGCATAGACCCATTTTTTGGCGCAATAAGGCCAACAATATCGAAGGGCAGGACAAATGAGACGAAACCTGGTGATCCTCTGTGTTTTGCGTAGAATCCAGAACTTGTTCATCTTCCCGCGGGTTGTTGATTTCGTGCACTCGAAGTCAAAAGCTGGAACCATTGTCCACAGAAATCTCCATCTGGTGGACAACAAACACGTGGCTATAGCATCTTCGGTGGGAAGGAACGAAAGGATGTGATACAGAACATCGTCCGGTAACTCGCTGATTCTATCTTTTCCCTCTTTTGTTCTCTTCTTCGTCATGGCTACCTTGAAGCAACTCAGATACTCTCCAGCCAACAAATAATGGAATCTCTTTATTCAATTGCTCATGGCTAGCTAGCTGAAGGATATTTATAGGTTTAAATTCTTTCCTAATCGTAATCCTCGAAGTTTAGGAATTCGCTCATCTACTTTAAATTAGAGATTTAATTTATTATTTCTAGATATAGTTAGATTTTAAAATAGATATATTTATATATATATAATATTAATTATCTATTTCTATTTTATAAATTGATATAACAGAATCTGGATAATATCATTTCACTTTTTTCTCAATCAAACTTTTTCAATTATCTTTCTTCATTATCTTTTATTTGATTATATTTCAAATATTATTCTCGCAATTATTTAAAGAAAATTATTCAATATTCCTGTATATATTTAATTTATATATATATATATATATATGATATTAATTATCTACTTCTATTTTATAAATGATAAAACAGAATCCGGTTAATACCGTTTTACTCTTTTCTCTATCAAACTTTCTCAATTATTTTGTTTTATTATCTTTTATATAATTATAATTCAAACATTATTCTCAAAATTAATTAGAAATTTTTTTATTCAATATTCCTGTATATATTTAATTTTTTACTATATATATATATATGATATTAATTATCTGCTTCTATTTTATAAATGATAAAACAAAATCCGGATAATATCGTTTCACTCTTTTCCCTATCAAACTTTCACAATTATCTTGCTTCATTACCTTTTATATAATTATATTTTAAATATTATTCTCGCAATAAATTAGAAAATTTTCTATTCAATATTTCTGTATATATTTAATTTTTTAATCTATTATTTTTATATTTATATCTAAATTGAATTTTAATAATTATATATATAAATTATATTAAATTTATTATTTTTAAGAAATTATTTATAATTAAAAATAATATTATATCTCAATATAATTTTTAATTATAAATTTAAAATATAAGCTATATGTTAAACATATTTATTTATTATGAATTTTAAATTTTTTTGTAGAAAAAAAAAAGAAGCAAGCCTCCAAGATCCATAACCCTAAGGGTGACTTGAAGTGTATTCATCTATCATCAAATTGAGGGATGCTAGGGAGTTCAACTCAACACAAATATTGTTGTGATTCAGATAATAGCATAAGAACACACAACTAAAATAAAAGATGAGAAAAACACACTACCCAGTGGCAAAGAATGTAATTTACTAATAAAGTAATTACAACAAAAGAACAAGGAAACAATTTGGGAATTTTCTCCCACACTGCTGGGACACTCTTTGTTATTTTTCTCTCGGTGGTGTATCTTTCCTACTGCCTACGCTCCCCTTATATAAGGGAAGGAAACCGCGTAACGGAAGGAGAAAACGCGTAACGGAAGAAGAAAACGCGTAACGGAAGAAGAATTAAAAAGAAATAAAAAACGGTGGCCGTTTTATTGACAATAAAAACGGTGGCCGTTTTATTGACAATAAAAACAGTGGCCGTTTTATTGACAATAAAAACGGTGGCCGTTTTTATTGGCTTTTCAACAAATATTGGTAAATCCTCTAACCCATATAAGTGTTAATCTTTTCTTAATGTCTCATGATTTTACCAAAGCAATGAAGCAAGATTTAATATAAGTTTAATATCTTATCATATACATGAAAATATGATCATACATCACTACTCACATCTGACTTAATATTGACAAATAATGATGTCTCATTTAATAGTTATAATTATGTCAATAAGATATGACATAATAACTTTCGTTAAGGATTTGTTAAAAGATTCATAATAGATTATATGATGCACTCTGCCCTTTAATTATGTTTTATTTTATCTATTATAATTTTTAGTTATATAAATAAATATTTATTATGTGCAATACACATGTTAAAATGCTAGTTTAATAGTTATATTGAACAATAACATTTCTAAGAGCTCAACAAAAATGTTTTTATGAATTTAATTATAAGAAGTTTTTAAGATTTCTTATCACTATTTTTTTTTGTTGGAAAAATGAATAAAAACTCTCAAATTAATAACCTCTAAAGAAATTAAGTTGTGAATAAACCGATAACAAAAACGATAAAAAAATTAGGTGGTAAGTCAAAAATGTGATCTACTACACTACTTTATAATGCATGTTTAGTTAAGGTATTCGCCACTTGATTCGTCTCATTGTAAATGTGGGAAATGTGTTATCATTGATTTTAAACGAACAATTTATTTAATCTCTTATACTAAATTATAGCAATGATAACTCGAAGTATATTTATTTATAATCAATTTAATTTTTTTTAACTACTTGTCTATTTTAATTTTTCATTTTTATTTTCAAATTAAATTTTAATATTTTTTAATAGGAACTATGAAATACATAAAAATAATCTTGTATCAGTATATAAATTATTTATCATAAATATAAAATATAATTTATATAAAAAAGTTACTTATAAAAATAATTGTAATATAGTTTATATATTTAAAAATATTTATTTATTATATATATTAGTTACATAAAAATAATATATATATATTACTTTACATATGCTAAAATACTAGTTTATTTATTATGAATTTTAATTATAATATAATTTACATACTTTTATATATATATATATATATATATACTAGAAGTGGTCTTTAGCTGTGATAAATTAACAACAGTTAATTAAATTCGTCCCTAAGATAAATTAATGGCGTCGATTTATGAGACGATGTTAAACATTAACATTTTATGGCATATTTTCCCCTTTCAAGCCCTAAAAAATACAGGAAAAAAACACACATGCCTTGTCACTCCTTAAAATCCTAAAAATCAAAATGTTGCAAGTTCATTGTTATGTCTGTGAACAAAAGCCCAAATAGCAAGGGTTCTTGATCATCTTTCCTAAGACCCTCACTGAGACCTCCACCTTCAATGCATGCTAACATCACTTAGAAGTCTAAAGCGTCTGGATTCTAGTATCCTCAAGTTTCTCATAGGGTAACTCTTCGTATCTTCTTTCCTTGTGTTCTCAAGTTAATTTTGAGAAGCTTATTTCAATGGATCTCAAACATAATCAATTCACATTATGCAATACCTTTGTTATTGGTTCTTCTAATAGTAGCTCATGTCCTTGCTTGTGTGATTTTCTCTTCACTAATCATTTTTAACTTCAAACAAATTTTCTTATCTATATCTCTTATCACTATATGTTTATTGATTTACTATAGGTATATTTGATTTATAGATTAGTTACCAAAAAATAGTCGCAACAAAAGATAAAGGCTTACAGAAGAAAAACGTTGGTGATTTGTGAAACCTAATTTCCTACGAAAATTTTTAGATATTATTGAATGTTTCTAATCTTGATTTAATAGGTGTTGATAAATCTCACAATATTTAAAATTTGAAATAATATAAATGGATTAAATTCATAGTTTTGTTTGATCACATGATTTTACACGTGTTAGTTGTTTGGTGTCTTGTAGAGCATGCTTTTAACTTAGCAAATTTTTCTTGTAGATCCTTCGTACAAATTCTATGCGATGTATACTTCTACATTTTGATTTCGATCTTATAAAAAATATATATGTAATATAAACCAGTAATTGCTTTTACTAATAAGTAAATTACTCTTGAAAAAGATTAGTTTGGATTTTTTTACCTATTAGATAGATAACTAATATATTTTCAGGTAAATCTTGCATCTTAGTCAACCTTTTTTATAATTTTTCCAGTACTGAAATGATTTTAGTCATTCATCCCTATGTTAGGAATTGATTTCAATGAATTTGTTATGGAAAGTATAGTATTAAACATAAAATAATCACCCATAAGTTATAATATTAGGTAAATGATAGTGATATATCATATACAAGTGTGTTTGTCTAGTTTAAAGTCGTCTTTTATATTAATTTTTAATAGTTCCTTTTTATGAGGTTGTTGGGTCTAGAAACCCTAAACATAGACAAGTGATAGTTAAGAGTTATCTAATAATTTTTTACTAACATGGTCTATAATTTAACTTCTTTAAAGTCTATCTTAGCCTCGTTAATAAAAAGGTTAAGTTTGTAGTTTGGAAAAAATCTATTTATTTTAATAGGTTAAGCTTGAGATTATAAAAAATCTATTAAAAACCAATTTTTATTTTTTATAATTAAAAATTCAATATAATATTACATATACATATTTAATATCTTAATATTTTTATAACAAAAAATAAAATAATTTTTTCCTAAAAATAAACTATTACTATTAGCCTATTTATGAATAAATTTATTGATTTATTTAACTTGTTGACATATTTAAAAAATAGTTTTATTAAATTATTTAAATGTCTTAATATAAAATAAATTTTTAAGTAGGCTAATAGATCATACTATTTTTTTAAAAAGTGTTAGATCAGACCTTAAAAAATATTATTGGTAGATAATAAATCAAACTTAAATCCTAATTTTATAAAACAAGGTAGATTTGTTTGTGAAAATTTAGCTTAGCCTATTCTCATTTCTAGTCTTCAATTTAAAATGGTTAGTTTCTGATTGTTTTTTAATTTTAAAAAAGCACTGTCATTCTTATAGTTTTTTTAAAAGAAAAAATCTTGATAGAAATTATTTTTTCACAAATCATGTTTTTTTTATAATTTTTATTTAGCAAAAATTACATATGCAGTAATAATAAAAAATATATCTATTTTATATCCTAAAAGAACATTGATAAGAGGTGGAAGAGTAAGAAAAATAAATTCACATCATATAATCATTCATCTGAGTATTTTAAATGATCATATAAGTATTTAATAATTTTCAATCTTAAAATTTTATATATACTTATATGGTACATATTTAATTCTATCATTCCTTTATTATATACATCATTTTAACTTAAAACCCAAATCCCTAAATATTCCTTTGTATATCCTGGTTATATATAAATTAGAATAAATATTTTGCACAATAAAACCTTTAGCTGTTTATTATAAATCTAAAATTTAATTTATATGTTAAAAACATTTATTAATTATAATTTTAATTATAAGAGAATATATATTAAAATTATTATTTATTATGATTTGTAATTATAATTTATTTTATATATTAAAAAATAATTTTATTTACTATAAATCTTAATTATATAAAAATAAATATTTATGTTGTGCATATATTATACATACTAATATATATATATATATATATATCTTTAAACGAGATATCATTTTTAGGAAATATTTTAACATTTTATATCTTTCAATCTATCATTTTTAATATTTTTAGTTTTAAATTGAATTTAAATTTTTTTATAAAACAATTATTAATAATTAAATCTTATCTCTATATAAATTAGAACAATGATATCAAATGATAAAATATGTTCAGCTATTTTTCGAGAGTTTATTTATTTACCTCTTATCTTTTTTAATTTATTATTTTAATATCTTTAGTTCTATATTAAATTTTAATAATTTTTTTAAAAAATTATTAATAATTAAAAATAAAAATTTTATCACAATATAATTTTTTATTATAAATTTAAAATTTAATCTATATATTAAAATATGTTTCTTTATTGTGACTTTTAATTATAATATAATTTATATATTCAAAATATTTATTTATTATTAATTTTAGTTATATAAATAAATATTTATTATATACAATACATAAGTTAAAATACTTGTATAAGATTCGTTGATAATAGATGTGAAATTTAGTCAAATTATATTTTTATTAACTTTTTATATAACTAGTTTTCTTAGCTTATGTATTGCACCAGTTTTGTTGTTTTGTTTGCTTTTACTAGCTAAAATAGATCACTAAAATGCTAATTTTTTCATCCACACAAAATAATAAAGCACTTAAAAGTATTTATGTAATTAATTTATATTTTAATACTTATAAAAAGTAAAATATGAAAATACTTATATAATTAATAATTTTATATAGTCTTTTTTGTAAAAAAAATAAAAATAGTTATGATCAATAAATGTTACACTAGCTAAATCAACCAATAATAAAAATAATAAAAAAAATAGTAATAACCTATTGGACTATATGAAAATGTGTGTTTGTTTAAACATTTACTATTTAATTCATCTCAATATATATATATATTTATTTATTGTAGGGTAGGTTCAAGGATGAGAATCATATCTCTAATCCTACTTTCTTTTGAGTAAAACCTAAATCTAACTATAGTCAAAATGAACTTTCTCTATTAAAGTTGGGACAGGATTGGATGGATACCCATATGCACAAGTTAAATGTCATGTTTACGACTAAGAATATAGCGACACAGAAAAACTAGTCTTTTAATTGGTCATTAAATTAAATAACTATTGATTTGTCTATTTTAGAATAGAAAAATCACTCATTGTTCGCTTATTTTCTTATAATAATGATGTAATTTTCTTATCTCATTGCTAATCATATCTTATCTGTATAGTGTATTTTTTATTTTAAAAGAAAAAATTAAAATAGAAAACAACAAGATAGTATATATATAATAACACCTCTATATATAAATTAAAATGATTATTTAAAAGAAAATATTTTTAGCTTTATTCTTCAACCATAGTGTTTTTGGGAGTTTTATTTTTAAATGAGAGCATTTTTAGAATTTTGTTTTAATCTCTTATTTCTTATAATTTATCATTTTCAATATATTTAGTTTTAATTCAAATTTAATATTTTAAAAAAATATATCAATAATTAAAATAACATTATATGTAAATATTTTATTTATAATAAACTTAAAATATAATTCATGTTTTCAAAAATATTTATTTTTTATATATTTTTATTATAATTTATATAATTAAAAGTATTTATTTATTATAAATCTTAATTATATAAAATAAATATTTATTTTGTACAATACATAAGTTCAAGAATTTAATTGTGTAAAATATTTTTATAGCATATTTTCTCATATACAAATTAGAATAATTATATTGGCTATGAGCATTATTATGAGTTTTTCTTAACTAGTTATCTCTTTTAATCCAATTTATATTTTTTCTCATTATTTATAAATTAAAATTTAATATATAAAAGGAATTATTAATTTTTAAAAATAATTTTGTATTATTATTTTTAGTTTTAAATTGATTTTTAAGTTTTAAATTGATTTTTAAGTTTTTTTTAAAACTAAATTACTAATAATTATAAATATTTTTTGTGGGATAATTAATAATAAAATTTATCATAATATAATTATTTTTTATAAATTAAAAATATAATCCTTATGTTAAAATATGTATTTATCATGAACTTTTGTTATAAGAGAATTTATATATATATATATACAAGTACTTATTTATTATAAAGTTTTGTTATATAAAATAAATATTTATTTTGTTTAATGCAGAAATTAAAATATTAGTTATTTATCACAAATCTAAAATCCAACTTATATATTCAAAAATATTTATTACAATTTTTATTTATAATATAGTTATGTATTCAAAAGTATTTAATTGGTATAATAGTTATACATTCCATTTTATAATAGTTGTACTTATTATATTTAAATTCAGTATTATTTGTAGTTTCAAAGATAATTTTGAAGCTTGAGTATGGAAATTATGTAAAGAAATATGTGTTTATTGTTTTCTCGCCTATTCTTGATTCATTAAAAGGAAGCAATAGAATTTTTTACAAATTAGATTAATTATATATTTTTTTAACTAATATTTTTATTTATATTTTTTCAAATTTCAAACTATTTAACAATCAAGCATCATTCTAAATAAATTAAGGACATCCTATAATGCCGGGCAAATTTTTTTCTAAAACTTAAGAATTTATGACTTTATTTATAATTATTTAAAATGTAACTAAGTACAATGAAATAATTTAAGATATATAATTATTGTAGAATATACAATTTTTAGAATATATATTATATTTTCTTGTGATCGTATGAAACTTAATTGAGACCAAATTTACATGAAAGAAATGTAACAAAATTAAATTAATTATTTTAAAAAAATCAATTATAAGTATAACTAATGTAGAAAGTGAAAAAAAATCAAAATAACCATTTTTTTTTACCTCAATCATGTTCGAAATAAATGTATAACATACACACAATCCATTTAAAAGTTCATTTTTAAATGGTCAATAAGACAGCAATATAATACATACAACAATGGGGGAAATATAAAAGATCAAACTTCACATTATGGTATGTAAATTGTATTTCATTTTCATGACAGCAGAGTAGTGACCATTAATTTGTGAAATGTTATAAAAATAGAGCATTGAAGTTGCTGAGGTTGGGGAACCAACGACCCAATGAGAGAATATGAGTTTAAACCTCATAGCAATCTTTCGAAGTTCACACTCAAAACCGTAAATTCTTGAAGGAACTTATTTATACTCATTCAACTATCCCTAAGTTTTGTAATCTTATTAAATTGTACTGTACAGACAAGGAAAGGGAAGGCTTGTGCTTTCAAACTATCTTATGTATATAAAATATTGACTTTTGCACATTTATTTTTTTACTTTCCTCTATGACTACCTCAGTCAGAACTAAGTTGTTTTAAAATTGTTTGTTTTCTTGTAGTTATCCTATTCTTTCCTTTCTCACTTGTTTCTACAATTAATAATTTTAAGAATGCTTAGTGAAATTCCAAAATCCAATAAACAACTCATAAGATTCGCATCCAGATTTTGCTATGTAAGATTATGTTGAGTCAGAAAATCCAATTCCAAAACAATTTTTACGTATGCAATACTGAAACCTTGGACTTTATTTATTTAAGGACATTCAGCATATATGAGCTTAGCACTAGTTTGATACTTTGAATGAATTCTATGCATATATATTTTACATAAATTCTACGTACATGTAATCCAAATCAAATATAAATAACACAATAATCCGTAAAATTGTTTCTCCATGTTAATATAAAAAATCTATGAAATTTTTTGTTTTCAAAATATTTTCACTTTTGTTTTATTATTAAAATACAAGGGAGTAAAAACTCAAATTGACTACCGACCTTTGAACCAATAAACAATAGAACTAGGAAAAAAAAAACTAACTAAAAACAGAAGCAGCAAGAACTATGGGGTGAGATTGAGGTCAAACGGGAACAATTGATTGGTCATGCTCCCATAGTCCGCCACTAATGTTATACCGACATCTCTTATTGATACCATAGCGTTGGTCCATGATGTTAAATTCAACAACTCGAAGCTTAGGACACTTCTCATGAAGTTTCATAAACCTCGAGTCAACGTCCTTAAGATGAAGCTGTAGCTGAACTAAATTCTGAAATTCTAGAAGATCATCAACAGTAGACTGATAATTCTCATACATGTCTACCCTAAAATCACTCAAAGACAGAAACTCAACATTACGTAGTTCTCTGAGAATCGAGACGACATTCCTGTACAGGACATGATAATCTACAAGAGGAGTGTCGTACACTGTGATATAAGCTTTGGCTTTCACTTCGTCTTTCAAACGATTATCCAAATAATGTGGAATAAAATCATTATCACGATCACTCTGTATAACAAGGTCAAACATCTCTCTGCATTCAAAGAGTTGGACAGTTCGAGAGCTAAACAAAGTCTTCGGCTCCTTGAAACGAGCACGTGGTAGCTGCTTCAGCTATTTATTTAAAGTATTTATAATTTTAAGTGATCCAATTAAGTATTAAAAATACTTTTTAAAAGGCTTGATATGAACTTAATGAGTGGATACCCAGGTTGACCGTTAGCGGATAATGGGAACCCTATATGTAAGTGTTGAATATAACAGCGAGCGATATACGGAAGCACCGGATCAAGTTAATTAGAGATAGAGAGAAGTAAGTAGAGAGACAAGATAATAGATGTGTAGATGAATGATTTCAATTGTCTTTTGCTCTAAGTGCTTGAGGCCTTATATAGACATTGAGAAACAAAAACATATGCACCCATTACAAGGAAGAAAACATGCAGCAAAACAAGGAGCAAATCATGGAGAGAACCAAGGCTCAAATCATGGCCTAAACAAGGAAACATGTTTTCCTTAAAACATGGAAAAGATTGAGAAATTTGTGCCATGACTTTACAATCTCCACCTTGGCTCAAATTTAATAAGTTGCTCATCGCCAGATAAAGCCCCAAAGGGGGAATCATGTGTTGTAGAGACCAACCAAGTCCAAACAATGTTGAAACTTGGCATTCGGAAGTGGCTTAGTAAGCATATCTGCTGGATTCTCATATGTATGTACCTTTTGTAGTAGAACTTCACCAACAACAGTAACAATATCTCGGATAAAGTGATGTTTAACATCTATGTGCTTGGTCTTGTCGTGGTAACGATTATTCTTAGTCAAATGAATAGCACTCGACTATCACAAAACACAAGAGAACATCTTGTGTGAGATCAAGTTCTTTGACCAAACCTCGAATCCAAAGAGCCTCTTTCACACCTCTGTTGCTGAGACATATTCTACTTCATTTGTGGATAATGCTGCAATAGATTGAAGTGAAGCTTTCCAACTGATAGCAGAATTACAGAGAGTAAAGATGTAGCCAGAAAGAGATCTTCTTCTATCAAGATCACCACCATAATCCGAATCAACAAAGCCTGCAACATTATTAGTTGTAGCTTTGTTTCTATCAAACACCAAGCCAATATTACTAGTACCTTTAAGATACCGAAAAATCCATTTTACAGCACTCTAGTGATCCTTTCCAGGATTATGCATGTATCGGCTTACCATGCTGACAGCATATGCTAAATCAGGTCTAGTGCACACCATATAGCATACATTAAAACCGCCAACTGCACTAGCATATGGAACGTGCGACATACGCCTCCATCTCTTCTTTTGTTTGTGGGCAAAGGTCTGAAGATAACTTGAAATGTGCAGCAAGTGGAGTAGAAACAGGTTTACAATTATTCATATTAAATCTATCAAGTAATCTCTCAATATATTTTTGTTGAGATAAAAATAATTTACCAGCTTGGCGATCTCTATGAATCTCCATGCCAAGAATTTTCTTAGTTGCACCTAATTCCTTCATCTCAAACTCACTGTTGAGTTGAGCTTTCAATTTCTTGATCAAAGACTTGTCACGTGATGCAATCAACATATCATCAACATAAAGTAACAAGTATATGAAAGTTCCATCAGAAATTGTTGAAAATAAATACAATCATCATATTTACTCCTGGAATAACCTTGCCCAATCATAAAGGAATCAAATTTTTTATACCATTGTCTGGGAGCTTGCTTGAGGCCATATAAGGATTTCTTTAATTGACAAACAAGATGCTCCTTACTAGGAACAACAAATCCCTCAAAGCTGATCCATATAAATTTCTTCTTCCAGCTCTCCATGTAGAAAAAGCTGTCTTTACATCAAGTTGCTCTAATTCCAAATTAAACAGAGCAACAAAAGCAAGCAAAACACGAATGGAAGTATGACGAACAACAGGTGAGAAAATCTCATTAAAGTCAACACCTTCCTTTTGATAAAAGCCTTTAACGACTAATCGCGCCTTGCATCTAGGATCTTCAACCCCTGAATGCCATCTTTCTTCTTATAGATCCATTTACACCTCAGAGGTTTTTTTTTTCTTTTAGGGAGCTTTTGTCAAATTCCAAGTGTTGTTCTTGTGAAGACTTTCAATTTCTTCATTCATAGCCACTAGCCACTTAGCAGAATCAGCACAAGAAACAGCTTCAGATAGCTGGTAGGTTTAACATCATCATTTACCTCTTGTGCAATTGACAATGCATAAGCAACAAATAATCATCAGTGTATCTAGCTGGCAATTTTATCTGTCTTCTTGGCCTATCTTGAGCGATATTATATTCTTCCTGTTGCTGAATAGGATGATCATCACCACGATCATCAATGCTAGACTCGATGGTAGAGGAAGATGGAACATCAACATTAGGAGCTACATATTTTAACTCTAACTCCACCTTCTCGTTAGTACCTTGCAGATTATTAGTAATTTGAAGAAGACACAGATGATTGTTTTCTAGAAGATAATAATGCATCCTCATTAAAAGTCACATCTCTACTAAGAATTAATCTTCGTGACTTAGGATCAGAACACCATAAACGATAACCTTTAGATTCAGATGCATAACCAAGAAATATGCACTTAATAGCTCTAGGAGCTAATTTTCCATCATTGACATGTGCATATGCAGGACATCCAAAAATTCTTAAATTAGAATAATCAATAGGATTACCTGACCAAATTTCTTCTGGAATTTTGAAATTAAGTGAAGAATGTGGAGATTGGTTGATCAAGTAGCAAGCTGTAGATGCTGCCTCGACCCACAACTCATGTTGATGCCATAAACCAGCATTTGAGAGCATACAACGAGCTCTCTCAAGGATAGTTCTGTTCAAACGTTCTGCAACACCATTCTGCTGGGGTTTACCTGGAATGGTTTTGTGTCTAGCAATACCATGATTTGTGCAGAACTCATTAAAGTCACTTTCACGAACTCCAATCCATTATCCGCTTCTGAGCTTCTTGACTTTCTTTCCCTGTCTGAGTTTCAACAAGAGTTTTCCACTTCTTAAAAGTGGGGAATGTTTCATTTTTGTGCCTTAGAAAATAGACCCGGACTTTTACGAGAAAAAAATCATCAATAATAGTCATCATATAACGGCGTCCTCCATAAGATGGAACTTTAGAAGGACCCCAAAGATCAGAATGAATGTAATCAAGGGTACCTTTTGTGCGGTGAGTTGCGGTGGAGAAGCTAACTCTTTTCGCTTCCCAAAGACACAATGTTCACAAAACTCCAACTTACCGATGCCTTGATTACCAAGAAGACCTTGCTTGCTCAGAAGGTGCATGCCTTTTTCACTCATATGGCCCAGGCGCATGTGCCATAATTTGGTGACATCTTCATCGACATAGAAGATGAGACAGCTTTGATCCTGTCACTTCTGATCCTTGCAAGATATACAAACTACCAATACGGTTAGCCTTTAATAAAACAATAGCACCTTTTGATACCTTTAGAACTCCACCTTCAGCTAAATACTTGCACCCAAGAGACTCTAGGGTGCCAAGGGAAATTAGATTTCGCTTCAAGTCAGGAATAAAGCGACCATTGGAAAGAGTCCTGACAGTGCCATCATGAGTCTTGATCTGAATAGTACCTATTCCTGTAATCTTGCATTGGGTGTCATTACCCATCAAAACAACACCACTATCAACAGGTTCAAGAGTGGTGAATAAGTCCTTATAAGGACACATATGAAATGTACATCCGTAATCAAGAATCCATTCAGTTTTGCTCCTCTTATCGAAGAGACAGATATCATAACATCACCATCAGAATCAGTTTCAACATTAGCAGCTTCAGCAGGGGTTTTTCTTGCCTTTCTTGTTTCTTTTTCAAGATAAAGCAGTCGGAGATATCATGCCCAAATCTCTTGCAATAACGACAAGTTTTGTTGGATTTACGCCTCGGATTTGGATCTACTTTTCTTGTTACTGGTACTCCCTTTTTCTTGAGTTCTACCCCTGACACTTAAACCCTCACCCTTGTCCTCAGAGTGGATATCAAGATCAAACTTTTCTTTGGACAACAAATTAGATTTAACATCTTCAAAGGATAAGGTATCATTGTTGCTATACAACATAATTTCTTTAAAGTGTTTATAGGTAGAAGGTAAAGAGACAACCAACAAAACAACTTTGTCTTCATCATCAATTTTGATTTCAATGTTTTCCAAATCCATGATAATAGAATTAAACTCATTAAGATGAGATTGAATAGGAGTACCTTCGACCATACGAATCGTATATAGTCTTTCTTTGAGACGAAGCTTGTTTGCGAGACTTTTGGTCATATAAAGAGATTCTAATTTCAGCCACAAAGCAGTAGCGGTGGTTTCATTTGCTACTTCTCGAAGAACCTCCTTGGACAAGCATAGTTGGATTGCTGAAAGCGCCTTTTCATCTAACTCGTCCCATTGCTCATCAGCCATGTTGACCGGCTTTTTGGTCTTTCCATCTAAAGCTTTCTTCAATCCGTTCTGCGTAAGAACGGCTTTCATTTGGACTTTCCAAATAGAAAAGCAAATCTTGCCATCAAACTTCTCAATGTCAAATTTAGTGACGGTAGACATATTGAATCTCTAATTGAACAAGTAGCTCTGATACCACTTGTTGAGTATAACAAATGAGATATGATATGGAAGACCGATCAAGTTAATTAGAGATAGAGAGAAGTAAGTAGAGAGACAAGATAATAGATGTGTAGATGAATGATTTCAATTGTCTTTTGCTCTAATTGCTTGATGCCTTATATAGGCATTGAGAAACAAAAACATATGCACCCATTACAAGGAAGAAAACATGCAGCAAAACAAGGAGCAAATCATGGAGAGAACCAAGGCTCAAATCATGGCCTAAACAAGGAAACATGTTTTCCTTAAAACATGGAAAAGATTGAGAAATTTGTGCCATGACTTTACAGTAAGGCTAACACATCAGTAAAGATTATGATCTCCAATACACCAAACCAAAAATACCTTCTCTTTTCTCCCCGTCAGGAAATAAAAGTTGCATGAGGAATTAAGGTGGTTTGGTTGAGGAAGACCTCAAACCAACTATTCTCAATCAGATAGAAGATATTGCATATTCTGCTTTGATCTCTTAGAACAAAATGGATTCATGAATTTAGTTATTTATAGATCCTTGTTTACAGCTTTGATGATCTGGTGTAATGGTAATAGATTATAAAGAATCTAATGATAGATTATTATTTATGATCCATAGAAAAGGTTCTGCAAATGATGGAAGGGGACGCATTGGTCGACGTCGATATGGAAAGTCTTAAGAGATGGAAGATTAATAGAAGGAGGAACACGGAGAAAATTGAAACCCTTGACCTCCAAGCTCAAGGTGACAAGTGTTGTGCAGGTAAACAAGACAGGAAGGTAGAGAACACTTCCATAGCTGGACCCGCCTAAGGAGATACTTAATTGTTCTACTTTTCCCTCTACGGCTGCAGAGACCCATTTTATGATGCAATGAGGCCAACAATATTGAAGGGCAGGACAAGTGAGACGAAACCTGGTGATTCCTTGTGTTTTGCGTAGACTCCAGAACTTGTTGATCTTCCCGCGGGTTGTTAATTTCGTGCACTCGAAGTCAAAAGCTGGAACCATGGGTCTACAGAAATCTCCATCTGGTAGACAACAAACACGTCGCTATCACTTCCTCGCTGGGAAGAAACGAAAGGATGTGCTCAGAACATCGTCCGGTAACTCACTGATTCTATCTTCTCGGTCTGTTTTTCTCTTCTTGGCCATGGTTACCTTGAAGCAATTCAGATTCTCTCCTGCCAAAAATTATTATAAGAGATGGGAGAGATGAAGCCAACCATATAATAGAAAAGAAAAATTAGAAGAAAATATTTGTAGATGGCTGTAGAAAGACTGAAAAGAGTGTTGGAATTCTGCATTCTCAATGCGGAAGGATATTTGTAGATTGAAATTCTATCCTAACAGTATTAAGAATCTTAATTTAAAATAGATATAGTTAGAATTTGAAATATATATATTGATATTAATTTGAGCTTACGGATAAAGTTATCGTTTTTGTGATTGTTGCTGTAACCTTTTTTTTTTTGAAAATTATGAATTTTGTAGAGATTTTTTTTTTAGTTTTTTTACATTTTTAAAATAGATATAATATATTAATTTGAAATTATGAAGAATTTTATATTTTTTTATTCTATAACTATATATTATAGAAAAATTTATCTAAAAAAAAATCTCAAATCAATTCTCAATCATAATTATTAACTATATCAATTACAATTTGTAATTTGTATCATACCAACCATTTTGATTACAATTTGTGTCATGCATCCATACCCGATCATATCCGTCATCTTTGTACCTAAAGGGAAGAAAGAAAATGGAAATAATTTCTCCCTTCAATCATCAATATTGTTGTTTTTTATATATATAATTAAAATAAATTAAAAAATTATCAATGATTATGTTCTTCATCAATTACTATTGTTTAAATAAATTTAAATTAGTTCTCCAAATTAATATATTTTTCATTATAATAAAATTTTAAAAATAAATTATGTGAACTCAACTCGGTCGAGAAGAGATGATGAAATTATGATAAAAATAACTCTTAATTAAGTTATTTTTTTAATGATTTTTTATAAATTGAATTTTATTAGTTCAACGGCTAAATTAAAAGTTCTCATTGAATTGATTTGATTTATATTTTTTTATAAAATTTTAAAATTGTCTAATATTTCATTCAATAAATTCAATTTAACCTATAATATATTTTTTTAATTACATAATATAACTACAAATGTTTAATTTAATTTGATAGTTAATTCAGAAAAAATATTCTTGAAATATTGTAATAAAGAAATGAAACAAAATCAAGAGATGCATGACTAATCAAGAAGGCAAGGCAACATATCATGGTTATGCTTTATAAAATATTTTCAAATAAAATTTTAATTAATATCCTGTCATATTTTTAATTTATCAATTGTTATAATTAATTAAAATGCATATATCGAGTATAGGTACGAGATGTCCAACAGGAGAGGATATATTTATTAAAATTATTATCATGGATTTAAGTATGATATTTTTTTTTTAGTGTGGATACATGAATAAGGGACTATAATTCCCTACCAATTATCATCCTAGTCAAGATAAAGAAAAAAATTTAAATATCTTAATATATTATTTTGACTATTATTATATTATGTTATATTTAATATTTTGTTATAAATAAATATTTTATCATAATTATTTGATATTTATTTTCTTTAATTATATGATAGAAATTATTCTATTTAAATTAATTATAATAATAAAAATTATATTTTTAATATTAAGAATCGATTTAATTTGTGAATTTCAAAATTGTTATTAATTAATTTGATTTTTAATATAAGAATTAATTTAATATTTATAAATTAAAATTAATAAATATATTATTTTTAATTGTATATTTTAATATAAAAAATATAATTAATTGATAATATTAATATTAGAGACTAAATTAAAATTTTACTTTTTTTATTATATATATTACATATCATTGCACATATCTATAATTTTACATGATATTTTTACGAATAAATCCCATAATTTATATATTAATATTTTTTATATAAATATTATTATATAATTTAAATATTAATATAATTTTATATTCAATTTTTCTATGATATAAATATTTATTTTTATAATTTATTTATTAATTATTCTTTATCTAATGATTTTTTTTTTACATTTGTATAATTTTTTTGGGTAGAATTACACTTTTTTATAAATTACTATTTTAATTATAAAATTTAAATATTAAATATAATCCGTGCAATGGAGGGATAAAAAGCTAGTGTAAGAGAAACACAGATAATTTTTTTTTCATAAACAAAATATTATTTGAGCCTTGTTAATTATTATATTTTGTACCAAAAATAATTAATTAATCAATGTATTACTATTATTTACATTTCGTAGGGCGCGAAGAATTGAAGGGATGAACGTTACATCGAACTGTCTGTGACACATGGTGAGGGTTTAGCGGCCGATAATTAGGGTTTTACTGCGAATTCTATTCGAGAAGAGTGTACAATGTCCGAAGCAGGTTCTATGGCTTCTGTGGTTGCGTCGCTATCAAAAAGCTTCTATCATGTGCCTCCGTCTGCCGTTCCGGCAATGCTGGATTGCATTCTGGTATCTACCGGTTTGTCTCCGCCGTCGCTCTTCGCTTCACTCCTCCATGATTTCCCTCGAATTCTCAAGGTACCCCTAATTCTTCTTCTGCACTTGTCCTTTGTTTCTTTCTCTTTTTCTTTGGTGTTTACATTTTGTTTTCTTGTTACAAATGTAATAGGATATTATCAAAGAAGGTGATAATTTGGATGCCGATAAACGTCTCCACCTTGTGTCACTGGTGGGCGCGTTTTGTCACATCCTGAAGAAAACGGGTGAGGCAACATTCTGTTTACTGTGTTTTTAATTCTTTTTACCTTCAACATTCAGCTTTCTTTTTTTTTTAGTAAATTGTGTATGGCTTTTGCTCTGTTTTTCGTCTGGAAGTGGATTTTAAGTGGAAACCACGATGCTATGCTGAAATGGATTATGGAGCATCTGCAGCTGTTACATTACTGCTCATATTCTTTTAGGATCCTTTTTTATCCTTCCATCTAATTTATTTCTTTACAGGGGCTGATTGTGGCGCTATGGGATCATTTGTGTGGAGATGTTTTCTTCCTTTAGCTAAGATGCTGCAACCGTTGCAGCATGACTTGCTTAATCAGGTATTAATACATAAGTAGCCAAGCTATTGTGTTTTATTGGTAATTATTGGAGAACTTTTAACTAATTTTATTGTTTTTTTTCCTATTTTTCCTCTATTGTTGTTGGATGTGCATCATTTTGATGATAGATCACGGAATCATTCATAGGTGTAGTGATTGAAACTTGTGCCTGGGAAGCTCTTGAAGCAACTTTGGTGCCGATTTTCTTAAGTTCAATTGGTCTTTCTATGGGTATGCTTCATAATGATGATTTAGATTTTTATGAATGGATTAGCAATTCATCTCACCAAGACTTGTATGATGTCATGATTGATCCACTAATGGACAAGGAGCTATTGCTGTCTCCGTCAAATAGTTTCAAATTGTCAACATCATGTAATGTTCTATCTGTAATTCTGGAAGCTTCCCTTCAGTATATGCAAACAGATACACTCCCTAAATCAGCAGAAAGAAAAGGGTGCATTGCAGATAAATTTGTTAAAGTTTTGATTTGGGAGTTATGTAATATGATTGAACGGATGCTTTTACATAGTCCAGAGCACAGGTCTTGCGTGGTTGGCCTTCTTCTTCCTATCATTCTCAAAGCATTACCTGGCAATTGCTCATTTGAAATCTCAATTCGTGGGCAGAAACATGGGTTTTCTCGGTAGATTCAGTTGTATTGATTAATGTTCATTTGTTATATATACATTCTATCATCTTTTTGTGAATGTATCTTGTATATTATTGGTTTCCAGGGAGTATTTCTTCATCAAACTCTGGAACTGCTGCAGAACACTGTTTTCAATTGGACCTTTAGAGAGAAGAGAGGCATATAATATACTATCTTTGTATTTTTCTTTTTCCTGGTCCACAGAAGAATGTGAAGATGCTGATAGTGATATGATCATTAAAACTGAAGAATTTGACATAAGAGAAGAAAAAGAGTTCTGGGATGAAATAAAGATAGGGCTGGTACTCAAGCTCTGTTTAGTGATTTTTTGTCAGTTTATTTGAGTTGTTATTGCTTTGCTTACTTAAGAACCAAACTGAATCTGGTCAGGTTGACAAGGAGAGTTTAGTGAGGAAGCAGAGTTTACATATATTGAAGATGGCTCTGAGTATACAAGGAGGAACAAGTTCCATCTCTAGCATTTCAGAAAGGAATACCAATGAAAAACGCTCAGTACCTCATGGCGTGGCAAAGAGGGAAAAATGGGCTTACAAGGAAGCTAAGTCACTTGGTGTTGGGAACCTTCCGATGATAGATGACCTGATTATTAACAGCCAGCAATATTGGGATGTATTTGTGCTTTTATATGAGATGCTTGAAGAATATGGTACTCATTTGGTTGAAGCAGCTTGGAATCATCAGGTGTATAATCATGTTGAAATTATCTTATTCATCTTTAATGAAATTATAGAGATTAATGGTAGAGGAGTGGGAAAAGATAGAACAAACTCTGCATAATAGAATATAATATTGATATCTGGAGTGTAATGGCATTACAGCTTTATAAAATGCAATTCACTAACTTTTGTTTATACTAATACATGACCTCTAAATTCTAATACTAATTGAATATTGAAACAAATCATGAAGTATGATAAAATATGGAAACCACTCCTAAGAGATCATCCAGGACACTAGAAGATATTTTAAGATTCAACCATAATGATATTATGTGATATTTTGTTCTAAGTTTCTAACAAGTATCAAGACCCTACTGTAAACATGTGGTTCTAGATTGTTGATATTGGGGGGAAGGGATGCTTTGGTATTTAGGAATAATTTGGACAGTAAGAAATGAGTGAGAACAATGCAGAGGTAGCAATTTGTAATAAATTCTTCCTAGATATGTTGTCTTCCATTTTTGTGTCATACCTGGAAAGGAAATTTCTTTTAATATGTAAAAAAATGAGGTGATAGTGCAAAGGCTAGGTTCCTTTTTTTGATATTGATATGGCATATACAAGTGTGTTTGTCTGGCTCAGAGTCGTCTTTACATTAATTTTTAACAGTTCCTTTTCATAGGGTTATTGGGGGTCCAGAAACCCTTATAAATTGCAGAGATTTTAGTATATTTTGGAATATGAAATTGAGGACATTGTTGTTTCTAGGGCATTATTTTTTTTAAACTTCGTGGATCAAATAATCCTAGTGCAACTGCATATATTTATTTTATTTTTTATTTTGTCCATTTTTAAATGTATACTTTGTTGCACATACCCTGTCAGATACTCTTAATGTTTATTTCACTGATAAAAAAAGTTATTTCTCTAAGATTTGGTATTTTGGTTTCTGACTTTTGTGCTTTACTGCTTCCCACTATCAATGGATTTGGTTTTTCTAAATTAATTGTTTCATACAGGTCTCTTTGTTGCTTCAATTCTCTGGGTCGTATCTCAATGTTAGAAGCAGTATAAGTAAAGTTCAAAATCAATTTGAAATGTATGGTGAGACTTTTGATTGGTTATCTATTTTATGGGAACGAGGTCTTCATCATGACAATCCTCAGGGTTAGTGTGTTCGTTGTGTACTAGTGTTGATTCAACTAATATTTGTTAGTAAAACTTTAATGTCAGGATACAAATCCTGTTAGCTAAATTCTATTCTTTTTCATGTATTAAATTAGTCCTTCATCCTTGCTTACCATTTTTTCATTTTTGTTTTACTAATAAATGCAGTGAGGTGCCTGATCATGCAGTCTTTTCTTGACATCAATTGGGAGAATTATGGGAACTACATAAAATCAGTGCCTGAAACTTTTATTCTTGGTCCATTTATGCAAGGACTAAATGACCCAATACACCACAAAGAGTTTGGTTAGTGCTTCACTCTCCTTTGGGCCCTTTTCAAATGATTTCTTTTCATTCATATTTGAATCTATGTGAAGCATTCCCTTTTGAACAACTTATGCAATGATTTAATTTCGCTTAAATTATTACTTTCTCCAAATCTGATGTTCCATTTGTTGCATGATAAAGTGAGTCTCCACCATCTTATCCAAATATTATATTCTACCTAATACCACCCTGATTGACTTTACATTTCAGGTGTAAAAGGAGTATATATGTCAAGGGTGATTGAAGGTGCAGCTCAGTTTCTCCGCTATTATGTTAGTTTTCTAGCTCCAAGGTATGCTTAGAAATTGTTTTTGTAAGTAGACTGGTATATGTGTGTTTGTGTGTAAATTCATTAAAAAGATATGTTTTCAGAAATTGGAGGATTTGGAATCCTTTTGATGTTATTAAGTGTGGAATCTGTTAGAAGAATCTGTCAAGATTCTTTGGAGCTTTTTTAGGAGCAATAAATTGGAATTAAATCAATTCAGATATGTTAAGAAATTATGAGCATTTATTTCCTTATTTCTCTCCTGATTTTTAGGAGATTTGTTTCTGTTCATTTCCATATTTGTAGCATCAATCATTTAATTCTGCATAAATACCATATGTACTATTATTCTTTTCTATACAGAGAGAAATAAAATATTTTCTAACCCTAGACTAAGTACTAAGTACTAAGTACTATCTAATATGGAGCCTGAGGTAGGTTAGAGAAAAAAATACAATTCTTCAATAGAAAGATAAAGAATGTTAATTAATAGAAATCTCTCTCTCTCTCTCTCTCTCTTTCTCTCTGTTTGTATCAATGGGATACGGGCTCATAGATAAGGGATTCAAGATACAAAGATAGTTCAGAATAACAAATGCACTAATCCTACTATTCCGGGTATTAGAGAGACCCGGACTTTTGTGTAGCTTCCTCTCTCAATCAATAGGTGTTCTAACTAAATCTCCATCTCCCCCCTTTTATTTTTATTAGACACGGGACTCTTAACTGTCTACCAAACAGACTTGGCTTGTAGTCCCCGTCTCCCCTTTCTAAGTACATGAGATCTTCTAAGTGCTAACAGATATCTTTCCCTTTTTCTCTTCATAATGTTCTTTTCTTTCTATTTGAATGCTCTAACATACATGCAATACATTTGTGGTTTGTTAATGACTGGAAAATTGATTTTTAGATATCCTGGTATTCGTACCTGTTAGTACTAATGGAATCATTGTCTTTTTTGGGAAGGAGAATGGGTACAAGTAAGGATTACAATACCAGGAGAATTTTTCTATTGCCTTTAACTTATAAAATTTTCCTTTCCACACACTTTTAGATCGGATGAAAAGAGCTTAAGTGTTGAATTTCTCTTTTGGTTTTTACTTTAGCACAATTTCCTAGAGATGCATTAGGTCTTTGGCTATGTTGATTGTTGAGATGTCCTGTATTTCTTTTAATCTAGGTCTATATTTGTTTGTGAAAATTTTGATTTGGATTTTAGATTTCCAAAGTCTTGCACAAATTCAAAATAAGCCGAATCCTATGCTTTGACAATCTTATTGACATAAACTCTGATAATATGATGAACAGTATAATTCTTTAACTTAGTGGACTAGTTTTTCTATTTTAAGGTTTTGAGTAAAAATGTTGTTACTGAATTTCTGAATTGTGGCACATTTGGCTTGAGTGTAAAGTGATAGTCTTTGGTCAGAGCTCCTTGGATTACATGCACAATTCATGGGTATTTTAGGGGGTTGCTTCATCATACATGCAAAGGGACTGGATGGACTATATTGAGCTGATAATATATTTTTTTCTGAATAAAATATGAAAACATTATTAGGGTTTTGTTTGGATGAGGGAATCAAAATCAGGGTTTAGAATGTTTATTTCAATTCTAATTATGCGAGAATTGGAATTAGTTTAGCATTACAAATTCTAGTTTTGGGTTGTGCAAAGATTTAGAATGTTTTTTTGATAGAATGGGAATTGTTATGAGATAGGAAAAATAGGAACTATTCAAATTGAACAATATGGAATAAAAGAATGGATAGGAACGGATAATTATCAAACAAGATGATTATAGGTAGGAAAATTACAATATTATGATACTGTTGAAATTATAATTATAATTATAATAAATAAACAAATTATAATTATAACTATAATAAATAAACAAATAGGAACAAATACAGATAATTAAATGCTCATTTTATGTATTTAAACAAGTAGGAATATGTAATTACAATAATTATAGAACAAATAGGAACATTTAAAATTGTAAAAGTGTTTACTTAATGTGTTGTGTTACTCATACAATGCTTTATTTTTAATAAAATAGGGATAAAATTAAAGATATAGATAATGTAGAAATCCCTAATTTCTAGCTATGGAATCTTTCCATATTTCCCTATTTACATAGAATAAATGAATTTCTTTTGACAAAAACTATAGATAAAACAAAAATGTGTGCCTAACACAGATGAAGGAGTTGTGACTTGTGATTCTAATTCTGAGAAGCCTTTCCAAATATAAAAATTAGAAGTAATAGGTCCAGTGCAGATTACAACCTCCAATTCCATGCTTGTTCTAGACACCAAATAGACACTTCAGAGGTTTTAGTTTTGGGCATGAATGAGAGATTAAGCTTCGTTGGAATCTTTGATGAGTAGCCTCATTCAGAGACGGTATGGCTGCAAAAACAAAAACCCTAATCTAGCACTTGGAGATTTTAAACTATGGTTTTTACTCTCTGTTTTGGCCCTGTTTTTTTTTTTTTGCTAGTTTTTACATTATGATATGCTTTAGGAGGACCTTGGTTCTCTTTTCTTTCTTTTCTCCTTCACAAATTCTTCTTTTATAGAAAATCATGACATGCATGCATGGATGCTTATCTGTCTATAGTTTAGTGATAATTCTATCCATGATGCTTTTTATGCTTGTCTTTGTCTCTTTGATTATGTAACTATGTGATTCAATACATTGGCTTTACTTTTCTTATTGTCTAAAAGTTAATTACAGGAAATGCATTGCATTTTTGTGCAATTTAGCATCTACTGCTAAACATCAATCCTTTGGACGAGCTGGACTTATGGGCCTTGCTGAATGCATTGCTTCAGCTGCTCCTGGCATTGGAATACTTAATCATGTCAGGACAGAATCATTTAATGGAACTTTTCCAGTGGAATTTGTTTCTGAAGTGGAAAACCAAACTGATAAAAAGGAATTACTAGATATCTTTAGATATGTTGTTGAGAGCAGCAAACAACATTTCAATCCCAGTTACCGTCTTCAAGGTTTTTAATTTTCTCTGCTTGAATTATGTGATTTATAATATTCATTTGATATTCATAAGTTTAGGAGGCATAGCATGGGTCAACTTACATCTTGATGATGTTTACAGTTTGTGGCAAAATTCTGGAAGCTGCTGTTTATGTGGTGTGTCCATTTGATATTCCGCTTGAAATTTTTTCGCTTTTCATTTCAGCATTGCCAAAGGAATTTACGGATTATGGTGGTAAGTGAAATAAATATGTCAATTGCTTTCTACCTCTATAGTCATGAACATGTGTCTCTACACTATTTTAAAAGCAGAAAAAAAATAATGCCGAACACTCCTTTATCCCTTTAGATGTTTGCAAGCTGACAAATTTATCATATTCTTCTGATTTGCTGATGCAATGAAGTGGGATGAGAGAAATATCAAATACATCATGGTTATTAAATTGTGATTTGAATCGTGAATAAGAAAACCTATTTTCCTAAGTGTGAATTGAATCTTGTCACAAATTGTGAGCTACATGTTCAATAATTAAAATAAAAAATTTGTATTCATGTAAAGAAACATTTAAAACATGTTAGCATTTTAAAGTAAAATAACTCATTGTATAACCAATAAACTGAATATAACATAACCAACAATCTGTGCAGCACTGTGGGAGGTGACACAAAGCACCAAAATGATATGGATATGAGGGGAAGACATACAAACATGAAGAGTTTTTGGTCTTTAATATTCTGACTTTGAATCATTGGAGGGGGCGACTTCTTCACTTCTGCACCAATCTTATAAAAAAATTGAAAAAAAAAAACTACAAAGATGTTTTCTAGAACCAGGTTGCACCTGTTCTTAACCATTTTTGCACCCAATCTGAAGTGTGTGATCACATGATTCAGCAAAGAATCATGATTTACATAATTCAGATGTCATTCAAACAATTGCAGGTGCAATTTGTGACTGATTTTAGTTCACCTTGTGATCTGTATTGATTGCCAAAGGAACCATATTGAATCCCAATATGAAATGTATTATTTATGCCTTTTTTATAACTATGGTATCAATTTTTATCCTGAGTAGGCATTAGACCACCCACAAACCAATTATTTCTTGCAACTGCAGCACCCCGTTCACAAGGATGTCACCATCAAAACACCAACCAAGTTCTTCAATTAAGTTCTAAATAACTGAAGTTTTGAATTTTTTTTTGCAATTAAATATATATATATATATATATATATATATATATATATATATATATATATTTGGTTTTTGATAGGTGATTCATGTAGCATAATTGAGTCAATATCTTAATATATATCTATAAATAAATAGTACGATACATAAGTCAACTATCTACTGGCCACCTACAAAATACATTCAAAAAACAAAAGTGATGATCGAGTTTCCTCTTACACAGTAGGATGGGGACTAACAAAGTTTGAGAATAGATGCTAAGGTATCTATTGACCATAACTAAACATGTCTCATAATTAGCAGGTGGTGCTGAAGGGTGTATAGATGACTGGCTACGAAAGTAGAGGCCCACAACATGTTGGATGTGAGCATGGCCTGAAGATACCATAGAATCCTCTTGTGGGTTGTACACGTTGGAGCACTCCACATATATTCCAATGGTAGCAGTAGGAACTCAAAGTTGATATGGACTGAAATAGTTATGTCAGAAAGGAACTCATCATAAAGTTAGCAACCACCTCTCATTATAGTGTACCATTTATGTTTGGGAGTGGGTGTCCCAACCCTACTTTGGGATCCTTTGCCACATAACTCACCATTCCATGGTTATTTTGTCAAAGACGACATCGAAATAAAAAAACAAAAAAAAGCACAAGAAAATCAAGGTGTTACGATAACCAGTAAAGTGTAAAATCATGATGCTTGTGACAAAGAGGATAGATGACTTGGAAGATAAAATGGAAGGGATGGAAGCCATAATTGAGGCTTGAATAGGGTTTGATGTGGACAAGAAATTGGAAAAAATGAATGTTTGTATAGGCGGGTAGGCATATTCTGACAAATTTATTTTGAACTTGTTGTTAGGCCCCATGTTCTATAAGCATAGGTGTGGAGATTTGAATTGTAGCACTGTAGTGGGCACATGGTTGATCAAGTAGACTACTATCGTGAATGCATGATTCCAAAAAGTAAAAGGATGGCTAGCTTGAGCCAAAAGTGTGAGGCTTGGGTTTAAGACTAGTTCTTATGAGGGAGCCACAATCGGATTGTCAAGAAGCTCTAACACCATGTTTGAAATGGAGGTATAGGGGGAAAGCAAGCAGAATCTGAGATGATTTCATTATTGAAGAAGAGATAGTGTGGGGTTTATATATAATTGATTGCTAGCTTAGCAGTTAGTTCTAGATCCATTATTGTTTTACATCTGTCATAATCAAAGTGTAATTGAATAACAGAAGCCTAGCTAATGTTTATCACCTATATCAGAATGAGTTGTGTATAGCATGACTATACTATAGTAAGCTAAGTGCAAGTATAGAAAATCCCTTGGTGTATTCTATTGTGTGAAATAGAAGACGAGCAGGGAAATGGTGATATGGTTTGGGGTGCGACAATATGAAAACCCTCTCCACTGGTTGAATTAACACAAGACGATTATGTGGAGGAATTTATAAAAGCATTTGAGTTTCTCTAATCAGTTTAGCTTATTTTAATGCTTCATAAAAGATGTTGAATACATAAACCATTACAACATTGAACTAAAGGACCACACATAGCCCATGTTCTTGTTTCTTGGGTCTAACTAAATGAATGTCTTCTCATGATTCAACTAGCTATCTAACATTTTGTTAGGGACTTAAGTATTATGGCGTGCCTAAGTCCCACATCGAGTAATATGGGATGCTTGATGGAATATTTAAGTACTTGGTTGCTAGTGCATAGCCAGATTGCGTTCTTGTCGGGACTATGGAGCATGGTGGGATGTTAGGATTCAGTTACAATGTGTGGAACTCGAGTCCCACATTGGAAGTATGAAATTCTAATGTGGGCTTTATAAGGCTTTGGGCTCCCCAACTATAATAGCTAGCTTTTGTGTTGTGGTTCTCTCAAGGTTCTTACCAATTTGGGAAATGGGGGGAACCAACAACACAATTAAATATTCCATCGAGTATCTTATATTACTCGTTGTGGGACTTAGGCATCCCATAATACCCTAGTCCCTACCATACTACCCTGGGAGCTAATGTCCCAAAACCTGATACTCTACAATGCTTCTCTCAGCCTTTCTAGTATGTCCTTCTGTAGGTAGCCATTTTCGAGACACTGACAATTAGCTCTAATACCAATTGATAAGAATCTTGGGAGAACAACACCCCAAAACCTAACTATTGTAGTTGGAGAGCCAAAAGCTTTATAGACCCCACATTAGAATCCCGTACTTTCAATGTGGACTCAAGCCTCATACTTTGCAATTGGATCCTAACGCATTCTTACTAATGATTTCAAATATATTAGGTTTGGCTGACTATAGGCTATAGCATAATTTAATGGAAAAATTAGACAGGGTTTGGTAGACAAGGTTTTATATTGTGGTCGTGACAACGATAATAGTTGCATTAAGGTTTTCGCAGTTATGGTTGTTGCAGATTCTACAATATAGAATTCGGTCATCGCAATGTGAATGTATTACAACTTTGCACAAGATTATATTGTAATGTTTTGTATCATTATATAATCTAAGACTTATTATTAATATTTTTTTCATCATTATGAGATAGTTAAAGTAAAAAAACTAGTTAAGAAATATCAAAATAAAACTAAATGCGTAGCTACCAATATATTTAACAAATCCAGACATATTTGAGTGTCTCAACAACATAAATTGATTAATAGCTGCTTATATGGTTAAATAAAGTTCTTACATATATTAGTTATCTATCTGAAGTCCTCAACATAATATAATTTATGGAAATTCATTATTTTCAGTCATTGCATTGTAAACAACGTGCATGATCGTAGCCCCCACTTTCTAATCACCATCCTATTCCACAAAAACATAATCAAACCTCAAATCTTTATTATAAAAATAGCTAATATATATAATTTATGCACAAGTTTTACCTCATTAGTCACCACATGGTAGAACGATGTGTTGGATCATAACCTCTACTTTCATTTTGATCATCATTATACCTTGTTCCTCCAAAGACATAAAAAAAAAATCCAGAACTTCTTGGTGGTCGTTGATAGTATGGTGGATAGTTGTTTTGTGACTCTTGTCTACCTTCAACCATAGTAGTCAATAGTGGCTGGAGCGGCACTGTGGTGAGACAAAGACATTGTTGTGTCACATTTTCATGTCGCAGCTGTGATTGTCGTGGAGCAAGGCGGACGTTATTGCGCTTTTAGAGCATTTTTTGCCTGCTGCAGTGAAGACCTTGGAAAGCTCCAGTGAGGCTTCTGCAACTTCAGGCGAGCAACCTTGGCAGAGATGTTTTCTTTTCAAAAGAAGAAGACAAAGGAGGTAATGGCTGATGGGAGAAAGAGAAGAAGTTGGTGTTTTAGGAATTGTGATGGCTGCTGGGAGAAAGAAAAAGAAACTAGGGTTTTAGACATAGTGTGATGGCTGATGGGAGAGAGAGAAAATTTAGGGTTTCTTTTGTTTTTTATCTTTTTTGGATGTGGGTGTTGGACTTGCACTCCAAATGGGCCACGAGTTCTTTTACTTTTTATAAATAATCATATATTATATATATATTATTATAAAACTATCAAATACTCTATAATATTTAGGAATGTAGAAAAAATATTAATACACAATTTTTATTATATAATATAGACAAATATATATAATAACATAAATATATATAAAAAGTATATTTAAATGAAAATGTAATAATTTAAGAAAATTAATATAATAAAATGTATATAAGAAATAGAAAGAATATTTACTATATATATATATATTGTCATATAATAGAAACTACATAAATATAAAAATCATATTTGTATATATATATTATAATTAAACTAGTGATCATCCCACTATTCATTATCTTGCTATCTCGCTTTTGGGATCAATCTTGCTATCTCGCTTTTGGGATCAATCGCTCTGCTTCGACTACTATGCCTTTGACGATAATACCAAAATCACCAAATGTGGTACACTAGATGAGGAAGAATCAATCAATGTAGCATTTTTCATGCCTTATGCTTTCTTCATGTTTAGCCCGATCTCTCTTTCTACTACCACCAGTCATATAACCAAATAGGTCTTCGTTCATTCTATCTTGTGTCATACAAAGTATAAGATTTTGATCATGCCTTACATATGGTTCTTCTTGGAAAGATTGAAATGATCGTTCACCTCTTCCATGACGATGTTCTATGCTACCACTACCACTATTGTTATTGCTGGGTGGACTTAAACCACCATTATTTGCTTGACATTTGGCTTGAATTTGAATCATTACCATCAATTGCCTCTTCATTATCATCATCAGAGTCAAACCAACAGCTTTTAATGCTGCCTCATTATCGGTAACCAGTTGAATAACATGTTCTTCTGCCCCTTCCACAACTTTATCAAGCAATTTTAAGGAATAATTAGTGTTTTTGCTAGCAATACTAGAGGCATCAATAGATTTTAAAATCACCATTCCCTTGCTACAATACACGAAAAAATTCATAATGTGCATGTGATTTATGCTATTTGTCCAACCATCACACATTATAGTCACCCCACTTTCCTTCCATGTTGGTTTAAGTTCATTTATCCAACTTTGCATAATCTTATATTCATCTTCTAAGCACACCTTTGAAATCTCATAAGGAGTAGGACATTCAATACTTGGACCTAACTCTGCAATTGTAGTTAGTAAATTGTATAGACGTGGAGAATTTGCAAAGTTCATGGGAAGACGCTCATATACTATCAACTTAGGCATTGCTTCCCCTAACTTTTTTCTTAGGGTTCTCATCATTCCTCTGCTAATTTTTTGGTTGCTTCATACTTTTACTCCTAGCCAAGTTGACATCCACAACTCAATCTTAATTCAGCATCACTTTGTTGATGTTGATAACCACTACTACCACATGCAGTTTCATATACAGATTGTAACCTTCTAGTTTGTTGTCTTAATCTTTGTTTGTCTTCCATTGTCTATGTGAAAACATGCTTTCTTGTGTAGCTTGTCTTATACCTCTTTCTTCATCAATGAAACCTTGAACTTCATCATGTTCATCCCTTCATAAACCTGACATAAAAACTGTTTTCTTTTTCTAAGATATTTTTTTTAGCTTTATTGTCATGAAGAAGTTTCATCATATTTTCTCTAACCGAAGTTGTGACCTTGCCGCATTCCTTAGCTTCCCCTTGAATGTGTGCAAGATGTTCCTTTAACATAATAATTCCACTAGATATCACTTGCAAAAATTTGCAAGCTACACTATTTCTACTTTTACCGGGCACAAGTATGCCAAAGTGCAAATCAATATTATCACTTGGAGCACCTTTTGCTTCTACCACTTGAAATGGTTCTGTTGAAGGCATTATTCAGCCAACCTACAACAAAATTACTAAACTAGCATTAAATTACAAAATAAGCATTAATTATATAAGCTATTAGTTATATATAATATAATTTAAAGAAGTCATCTATAATAATTCATTTTATAGGCAAGATATATTAACTGAATTATCTTTTTTTCTTTTATTTATTTTATTTTATATATATATATATATATATATTGCTAATAGGTCTCATTACTAAGTAGTGTTATGTGGGGGGTTTGTGAGTCAATATAACTAATTATGCTAGAATGTATCTCTCCACTCAATATAATTAATAATGATTAAGTTAATATAACTAATAATTAGTTATATTTTATTCAAAATAAAAATTGTATTTTCAAATATAGCAATCAAAATTAAATTTTTTTATAAAAACTAAAAATGTGATTAAAGTGAATTAAAATATTTTTATTCTAAATAATTTTAATTTAAAAAGAAAATTGTATTAGATGGCATTTATTAAATATTAAAAATATTTATTAACTCACTAATTTTTCACTAATTGTCTCCTAATTTCTTACTAATTTCTCCCTAAATTATTAGTATCCACTACCTTTTGCCCTATTTTTAATTTTACTTTCAAAAATTCTTTTTCTCTTTCAAATTCAAATTCACTTTTAATTCCTTTTCCCACTCATCAATCCCCTACAATTTTGTAGCCCAAAATAAAAACCCTGTTCAGTGTTTTTAACGCCCAAGGTGTTAATTTCCCACAATCCCACCCACATCTTCAACCTTTCAGTTTCACAAATTTCAAATTATTTCATATTAAACCCACTTTTTCTTTCTCGGGAGTCAGGTAGCACGTTCAAGTTTCCATTTTTTCCCTTCCTATTCCAAAGTCCAGAACTACAGATGCCTCTCTTTCTTGGCTTCTATTTTCTTGTTCAAATAACACAACAAAGATATTTTTTTTAGAAGAACAAACTTACTTGAATAGAAAAGAGAAGAGTAAGAGCTTTAGAGGACTAGTCAACTGTCGATGAGTGTACTGAGTGCTGATCGCTGGTGAGTGTGCTGGAAGCCAACCATGAGGAGCCTGAAGGACGAAAATAGTAGAGCTTGCTATTGTAGAGAGGGTTCATGTTCAATGTTCAACAATGCTTATGAATGATTATTTTTTCTTTTCATTGGTTATGAACGATTCTTTTGATGTTTGAAAACAAAAGAATCTCTGGAAAGTTTGATACTTTATGTATTTTTTATTTTATTTTTATCAATTTGGACTTACTTTTTATGCAATGTTGATTTTCAATGGGATTGCTGGGCAAAAGTTGATTCTTTTGTTGAAAATATAATATGTGACGCTTGTTGTAGCCGCAGCACCATTACGTTGCTCCTCTTCTTTGTGATTTTGAGCCACGTCGAGATTTTGGTCTGTAATGGTATTGCCTTGCTCCGTTACCATTTTGTTGCGGACGTTATTTCGGTTCAGGAGCGACTTTTAAAACCTTGTTGGTGGAATTAAAAGGATGCAAATGTGGAATGCTGAGTATTTATTTGACCCCAATTGAACCAACTTTCCCTTATTGGATATCTACTAAATAAAATCCTTTCTGATATTGGTACAATATTTGGGATTGGGATTTGAGGATATCCATTAAAAATATGACTAAGATCATAGTGGTTAAGAATGGCCAGAGCGGCAGCGATGCACGACAGAACGTGTAGTGGCGCTTGTCGCAGTTCAATGTTGCGGCAGTGACAGCTGCAGAGCAGCCGCTATAGCCGGAAATAGCGGTGGAGTGGGCTGCTACTGTCCACATGAATGAGAAAAGTCAAAAATGCCCTTCTATTTGAAACGTTAGTGAGGGTATTTTTGACTTTTCGTGTTTTAGGGTTTTAGTTTAAATAATTTTTCTAGTTAGTTTTCCTCTTCATACTCTACTCTTGTGTTTTCACTGTTCTTTACCTTCGTTCTTCTTCTTCGGTGACTTGCTTTCTCCGGCAACGCTCTTTCTCCGGCGACGCCCTTTCTCTGGTGACGCGTCTCTTTGGCAATGTCTCTTCTCCGGCCGTTTGTCTATTCTTCGACGAGTTCTTCGGCGACCACCAGCTTTGAAGTAATTTTTTGTTCTTTAGTTTTTTTTTTTTTTTTTTCTGTTTCTGCCTACACCAATACCCCTTTTCCTTCTCTGTTTCCAGCAACTCATGCTCTGTCTCTATTCTTGTTTTTCTGTTTCTGTACAGTTTAATTTTAAGCCTTTTATGAATTTTGATTATTAATGATACTTGTTAGTTTGCGAATTTTGAGTAATATTTATATTTTTGAGCTTATATATGATATATATATTAATAATTTTTTAATATATATCTATAATATTAGAATAGCGGCTATCCGCTATCCCGCTATCCCGCTATCCCAGTTAGGGGGTTGGCGGCTCCACTCCGCTATTTGGGATTAACTACTATGACTGAGATTAATTTTCATCACGTTTTCTACAACGAAAATTTCATGCTTGTGTATCTAAACCATATTTTTGTCAATGAATTAGACAAAAAAAATCTGATGCAGGATTTTCAGTTGGTAAATTTTGACTATTCTCTTCCTCTTACCTCCAGGTCAGTTAAGGGTGACTCTGCAAAGATGGCTTTCAGGTTGTGCTTTCAAGGATAGGTGTGTCAATTGCTGTAATAATGAGATAAAGCTGTGGAAGAGTCTTTATGACTTCCCACAGAGCTTTGTCAGTAATAATCTCCCGATTGATGTTTCTCTTACTTATGATGATGGAGACTTGAGTGCATGGGAGTCTGAAGCAAGTAGATGGGCAAAAGTCCTTTTCCTTGCAATCAAGGAGCAACATCCTCTGGAACCTATTTTTGTGGTTTGCTTTTGCCTTTGTCCTTTGTAATTTCTATAAATGTTTATTAACTCTGTCTGTATAGTGGAAATTAATTAGTTCTAGGAAAAAGAAAATTCATCTTTAGTGCCTTGGGTTCTATATTGGTTTTGCTATAACAGAGTAATATGAATGTTTTATGATTCGCAACTGATACTGCTCATGGCAGGGGTATCCTTGTATCAACTTTCTGTTTTAAAGTCTAACAATGGGTGGATAACCATTATTGCAGTTCATTCAAAACAATGGCACTAATATCTTGAAACAAAACCATGATACAAGATATGTAGTAGTCAAATTCTTGATTCTTGTCTTGAGCTTGGTTCTGGAGCTTTGCAGAGCGAAGGAAAGAGCAGTTGAACATGGTAATAAAGCCAAAACAAATATAGAGAATGCCTTCCCTGGTGTAGTTGATGATCTGGGTTTCATTGATGACATCTCTGAGAAGCTTTCTGATGAGTTTCTATATTTATTGGTATTATATTTTATACCTCTTTCTGTTATGATGTGGTAATCCATTTACTTTTTATGATTCTTTAATGTTTATTGGAATGCAGGATGATCTGGTTCAGTTTGCCAAGCAATCTTGTTCTGTTTTCTGGTTGGGTGTTGTTACAGAGGACACTGCACTGCCTGGTCCAGTGAAAGGAAAACTTGGAGGCCCTAGTCAACGAAGGTTGTCAGTTTCTGCTACCACTGCTGTATTGCAGGCGGTAAGTACATTCTACACTTTTATGATGGTTTACTGTTTGACATTTCATCAAGAATTAGATACTAAAAAATTGTTCATTGGTGGTGGTACCCTATTTCCTTAAAATTTAGATCTAAACCAAACTATACAGCTAGCTATGATTTGATTTTTTCCTTCCTGCTAGCTTCAACATTTTACTTTATTCATCAGTACAATCAGTTTAATGGAAGTCCTTGAATAATTTGGGTACTCATTACTCAAGTAATTTTCATGGATAGAGCCTATAACTTGTGAAGGAACCAACTTGGTAAAATTGGAGCCATATAACCATACATGGATGGTCAAGATTTAAAGTTTTTTTAAAGTCACATGACATGATAACTTAGAAAAGTCACGTGACTTTTTAAAGAACTCACATGACTTATTTATTTTAATCTTGACCATTTATGACAAGATCTAAAGATAAATATTTATTCCTCACTTTCATAAAAAAGGTCCTCTTACTAGATACATCCCTTATATGTATATATATTTTCATGACATGCAATTCAGGAATTTGGCCAGTTAGATTCAATTCATGACAGCTTGGTCAATGAGGCTTTGGTAATATGTCAAGCCATTCCATTAAAGTCTAAGCTATGAGGAGCAAGCTAAGAAACTGGTCTTTATCTGTAAGAGGGAAAAAATAGGTCTAGGTTCCATCTTGGAGTTATCTTCTGAACTTGCAGGTGTCTGTTGTTATTGTAATTTTGTTTTTTCCATCATTGAGGCTGAGAAGTATGTAGTACTGTAGTGTTGTATCCATGTGCCATATCATTATTAACAGAGTCAGTTTGACATTGTTTTATTTCTATTTGTTTTCAGAGGACTGATTTATTCTTTGCACAATGCATGAACTTTTCTACTAGTTGATATTATCACTAATCAGTCATTTCTGTTCTCTTCATTTTTTACAATTTGCCACACCTTTTTTTGCATCTTGTCTGATTTTGCTGTGTTTAACTTTAACCAAGCAGATGATGTCAGTAAAGGCTGTATCATTAATCTTGTTGTGGTGTAACAAAATCAAAAGAGATGCTTCACATAACTCTGCTTTCACTTTTATGTGGCAATTCTTCTGGAGGACTACTAGGTCTTCCTTATCTTGCTCAGAGGTAGCTTGCATATATTAGATGAATTGTCTGTTATAAATTTGAGTTTCAGTCACAATTGAAGTGTGTGATAATATATTGTTGTGCTATGTTTGTCTGATGCAGATGGGAGCAGAAATTTCTCTTGCAGCATATGAAGCATTAGTTTCTGTTCTCAGAGTTCTTGCTTCTGCATACTTTCCTCATTCTTTTTATCTCATTGAGAAAAATGAGCAATTGTTTCCAGAGACAGAAGGAAGGCCTCAGTTAGATTATATGTGTGTATCTTTCATTCAAAATATCAATGATCTCCTTGGATCAGGAGTTTTGGCAAGAACTCGAAGGGCTGTTTTGTTGGATATAAAGGTTCTAATCTTTCTCTGTCATGAGGCACATATCTTTATTGCCATAGTACCTGATTTTTGGATTGTGAAATTTGCATATTCATTTCCTCTTTTGTTTTTCTAATTTAAATGTTCTGATCATTCATTACCTGTGTCCTGGCATCTTATCCTTTCAACTAATCTGTTCCATTTAATGTTCATAAAGCTTTAGCAGTTTTCATTACTTATAAGATATTAAGTAATATATATTGGAAGATTTTAACTGATTTATTAATGGTTCAGTGGGTGTGCCTAGAATCTTTGCTGTCAATTCCTTCCTGTGCTCTCAAGAATGGGTTTAATTTGGAGGAAAACCACACATTCTTCTCAAATGACACTCTAAAATGCATTTTTGGTGATCTTGTTGAGAGGTAAGTAACAGGATGATACATATGCAATTAAGCATGTGTGCAAGTGTGTTGTGCTTTTGTGGCATTTGTGTTGTTGCATTGAGGCTTATTTATGAGTTAGACCACAAACAACAGCATGGGAGTTCTTTACATCTGTTGGCTATATCTTCTTATTCTTCCTGTATCTTGCCTTATTTGTGAAGCTTAGCTTACTCAAATTCGTGTTTTGCAGCCTTGAAAATGCTGGAGAAAGTTGTGTTTTACCCATGCTTAGATCACTCAGAATGTTATTTGAGCTAGTTGCCTACATGACGTCAAATGCAATTGTTTCTCATTGTCACTTAATAGATACCCAGGTTTACTTCGTAGCTGGTTGTTTAGTTTGTGTTCAATTAACTATTCCTTTAATTGAATGAAATGAATTAGTGGTAAGCATGTTGCCATGTGGCAAACTGAGGTCTGATTTTAAGATGGGCAGTCAGCATCATGGCCTGATATGAAGTATTGGTATCTGTGGTAATAAATTTGAAGACCCTGATAAGCTAGTCTTAATTCCTGGTTCTGTAATTTACCAGTGTGATAAGTTATATGGCCACCTGAAATTTCAGAGATCTAAAGATGCTGTTGTCAGGAGTAAAATTTTTTTTACACGTTAAAACCAATTGGAGAATATGAGCTATTGTTTTTATTGGAATAACTTAATCAGAGATAGTGCTGTTATTATTGATTAGGATCCAAAATTATGGAGGCATTTGGTGAGCAAGATGACTGTGTTTGGTATATAAATGAGACTACCACAAGCATTTCACTGAGATGCTGAATATGTGTGGAATGTGATGCCCTTTTTGTAAAATGTTTAATTTGCTAAGTGAAACAAGATAACATCACCAGTTTGCTTGGGAATTAAGAGTGGTTAACAATTGTCATACTGAACATGTGAATCCTTAATACCAACACATCTTATAGGAATGGTGCCTCTTACTTTAGCTCGCATCACTTGTATTTTATTGCATACTTGTCCTCTCCTCAACCCACCAGCAGTATTAACTGATCTAATGACTCGCCATCATTGATTAGATGATGTGGAGTTTGGTCCATTCCTCTTGGATATTGCATATAAGCTGCAATAAGCGAAGAGTTGCTTCAATTGCTGCTCTTTTGTCATCTGTTCTGCATCCTTTAGTATTTGAGGATGAGAGCATGCATCAAACAGACAATGCAGCTGGACCCCTGAAGTGGGTATGTGTTCTCTTCTATAAGTTTCCTGTTTCTGTGTATTATCTCTGCTAATTTCTTGCTAATAGTGACCGGTTTCTTTTATATCTGGCACTCAGTTTATTGAAAATCTTCTTGAGGAGGGTACAAAGAGTCCTCGTACAATTCGTCTTGCAGCATTACACTTGACAGGATTATGGCTCTTAAATCCTAGGATTATAAAGTTTTACCTGAAGGAACTCAAGTTGCTATGTCTCTATGGATCAGGTACCAAATATGTTTATTTGCTGTATCAGAATGTGATTTATTTGGCTGTCTTTTGTTTTTCTATATAATTATCGTATGAATTTGAGATTTTCTCTTTCAGTTGCATTTGATGAGGATTTTGAAGCTGAACTAGCTGACAACAATGATGCTAGACTGGAAGTCTCTATACTGGCCAGGAGTCCTGATCCGGAGCTGACTGAAGTGAGCTACTCAACTTTTAAATGTTTTGGCTAATTTTAATTTTCTGTTTCTCTACCTAAATTTTTTAAAGAATTAATACTTTTATCTTAACAAGATATGCCGATTACCATTAATTGCAATTATATTAATTTTGTTAGAATAAAAATATCTTCAATCTTTTGACTTTGTAATAATTGTGCGCTTCTCTTATCAGGCATTTATTAATACAGAGTTGTATGCACGTGTATCAGTTGCTGTTCTGTTTTACAAGTTGGCAGACTTGGCTAGGATGGTGGGATCACCAAATGAAGATGCAATCTGTATTGCGGCTCAAGAATCTGGCAAATCATTTCTACTAGAGCTTCTTGACTCTGTGGTAGTAGATTGTTATTATCAATTGATGCTAAGAAATAAATACCATTCTAAATTATGAAGTAGTTTTTTCTACTAGAGTATTTTGAAGAGAAAGATATGTATTGTATGTTATATATTTGGGTTTGGGCTGCTGTGAGGTTCTATTCTTGCTGATGTTGTACAAGTCATGATGGAGACTTAAACTATTGTAAGTTAGTTTTTGATAACAAATTATTGTGACATTATAATGTTGACTGATTACTAATATGAAATCTTAGAGCATGATGGTTCTAAATTTAGAATATGAACATATTGTTTGCAAATTAACTGATATTGCTGCCCCTATACTATGCAAATTTTGGAGTGTAATTTCTTTTGAATAGTTTTCTTTGGTGATGCCCTGTTTGGTTCTGTCCAAGCCTTTTTCAGTGCTCAGTTTAAATTTATTGCAAAGTACAGAAGATTATTTTTGGATGCTTATGTTAAAGATAACATCTGTTGATGTAGGTGAATGATAAAGATCTTTCAAAGGAGTTATACAAAAAGTACAGTTCTGTAAGTATTCATTCTTTTAGCTTGATGAAATTGAAGTGGCTACTGATGACATGGAAGTGGCTAGAGTAGCCTGCTCTATTTTTGTTTGAAATGATTTTGGAAATGAGAGTTATATAGGGTGCCATGTCTTGTTAAAAAGTGGGGGAAAACTGAAAGATACAAAAACAAAATTCTTTTTATTATAATTCTTTCAAGGTGTCAAGGGATCTTGATGCATAACTATAGGGGTGTTGGATCCTGTCATGTAAATATTTTCATATGACAGAGAGAGATCCTGATGCATAACTGTAGGGTTGTTTGATCCTGTCGTGTAAATATTTTCATATGACAGAGAGAGAGACATATACACAAAAACCTTACACATGGTCACATAAAATTTGAGGACTCCACATGTTTAGTGTTTCATGTCTATCTCTCTTATCACATGAGAGGATCTATTCCTACCTGTAAGTTTGGTTGGATTACATTGTGATCTGTGATATTGGGACAAAGGCTCTCGTTAAAAGAAAAAGGATATAACCAGGTTACATAATTTTAGGCTAAACCAAAATTTACACAGGTAGGTGACTAGGGCAGAGAAGTAAATGTAAAAAACTGAGTGAAACCACCAAAATAATCCCCACTGAAAAGAAAAATGCTAGAATCCTTGTTGCAGGAAAAGCTGCACCAAGGGTTGTATGTTATTGGATTGTGATGTGAATCAAGGGCTGTTCTTGTTTCTTGTACACAAGTGTCCAGTGGATCACCAAACCTCATTCTTAGCTTTGTTGGGGTGAGTATAATTCAAGTGACTGTGGGTTGATTGGTTCTTATCCTTCTTGGGTTCATATCTGATGCATGTGGAGTTAATACAGAAAATTGTTCATGTGGACCTGCATAGTTCTACAGTCTAATTTAATGATGCAGAAAATAAAAGGATGCGTGCAGAAGGAATGCCTAAAAAGATTTCGGAGTATAATAGATTAATAGAGTCATAGACCCAAAGGCCATGGCTCTGCAGGATTCAGTACATACAACTGAAATTGTAGAACATTTGTTATTAGATGAACAATGGTAGTCAATAGCGGCCGGAGCGGCCGCTATAGTGGCGGAGCGCGACAGAATTGGCGTAGCGGCGTAGTTCTATGTGGGAAATCGCGGCGGAGCAGCCGCTATTGTGTACCAGAAGGGGAAAAGTAAAAAATGCCCTCCTGTTTAAAACGTTAAGTGAGGGTATTTTTGACTTTTTGCGTTATAGGATTTTAAATAACATTTCAACGTTTCCTCTTCCATCTGTTTCTCCTCTTCTGTCTTTGTCTTCTTTTTCTTTACTGTCATACCTTCCCTGGCGACGCACCGTCGTTTTTCTTCTCCGGCGACGCACCGTCATTTTTCTTCTCCGGCGACGCACCGTCGTTTTTCTTCTCCGGCGACGCACCGTCGTTTTTCTTCTCCAGCGACGCACCATCGTTTTTCTTCTCCAGCGACGCACCGTCGTTTTTCTTCTCCAGCGACGCACCATCGTTTTCTTCTCCGACGACACAACGTCGTTTTTCTTCTCTGACAACGCAACGTCGTTTTTCTTCTCCGACAACGCACCGTCATTTTTCTTCTCCGACGACGCACCGTCGTTCTTCTTCTCCGGTGACGCCCCTTCATTCTTCCCCATCAAACTTGAAGAGGATGAAGAAGATTACTAATTTAAGATATTATTGTATTTGACATTTTGACTATTTGTTTTATTATTTACTATTTGAATTTTAATCCTTTTATGAATTTTTATTATCAATGATACTTGTTAGTTTATGCATTTTGAGTAATGTTTATGATTTTGAGCTTATATATATAATATAAATATATTAATAATTTTTTAATATTAGAATAGCGACTCTCCCGCTATCCCAATCCCCCTCCCCCACCACCAAATTTTAACAGCTTTCTTTAAGATGTATACTTTTTGTGTCTTTATCTCTAATCATTAACAAAGAATTATGTATACTAGGGTTATTACTTATTATCATATTACAACTGTGACAATGACAACTTATTACAAAGAAAACACTTTAAAATCAAAGCAAAACAAACTGAAATAAAGACATTACCTTGGATATTCTAACTCCAAAAAACAGTTTTGTACTTATGACCATCATCTATAATGCTTGGACACCCCTTCATAATGGTGTGTCAACAGGTCAGTCACTGCTTGATCACTGACACGCCTTAGACATGTGTTGGACACTCCTTTAGTGTGTTGCCAATTGAAAAATATTTTTTAGGCTCAGACATGACTTAGACAGGGGCTAAGAGATTGAGTTGACACCTACTCTTGGCTAGACACTTCTTGGACACTCCTATCATAATTTTTTTTTAAAAGTCAACTTATATTATAAATATTAAAAGTTCAAATCATTTAAAATATCATGCATCACAAAATTAAACCATTTCTTCCATTGAATACAAACATCTTTGCGCACAAAATCTTGTTTTTATCTCCAACACTTACCAATGTTTTTAGGAGGAAAATATATAAATCTTAATTGTGTTCTATATTTTGAACATTAGTTGTGTCCTGGTGCCTGTGTCATTCATTGGATTCTATTCCATATCAAATTGTGGAGGTCTATCCACTAATAAAATTCGGCATCATCACACCCCGAAAGCCGGAACAAGAAATATTTGGCTTTAGACACAAATTGCTTCTCATGATACTGGAAATTTCTTATTGCTACTGCAATTTTTGCTCTTATCAATATTTGCTATAACTCATTTTGTTCAATTTATTACATTGTTGTTCCAGATTCATAGGCGCAAAATACGTGCTTGGCAGATAATATGTGTATTGTCTCCATTTGTTGAGGAAGATATAGCTGGGAAAGTTGTAGAATACTTGCACATATCACTTAATGTACGTAGATTTTGCATGTTATCATTCTGTAATGTTTGTTTCCCTATTGAAATTTTTAATATGTAGTGTATGTAATCATATTGGAAACATATTTGTGACCTCATGTAAGCATATGCATGTTCTTTTCAATTTAAATGTCATTTAAATGTTTTATTAGATGTATTTTTGTTTATAGCATCATTTATTTGCATTCACTTTTAAGACAATTACCATGTTTTGCTTCCCTTCTCTGTGTGTGTGATGCATACTTCTGTATTACGTGTGTTTAATAATAATTACGTTGCATTTTGTTTTAATGGAAATCACTTCTGACCAATGAAAGGAAAATTACCTTAGACATACCAATTACTGTATATCTAATTATCATTTTAAAATTTAATATGACACAACCGTTTTTTTACTGTTATCTACATTATTGTACTCTTGTCAATTGCTATATATCTAACTATAGCTTTTTTTCTCTTGCATTTTGTTTAAATGGAAATCACTTCTGACCAATGAACGGAAAATTACCTTAGACATACTAATTGCTATATATCTAATTATCATTTTTAAATTTAATATGACAACTGTTTTTTTAACTGTTATCTACATGTATTGTACTCTGGTCAATTGCTATATATCTTGCAGAGAAATAACTTACCTGCAGTACGTCAATACTTAGAGACATTTGCAATCAATATTTACTTGAAGTTTCCATCTCTTGTAAGACTTCTTCCCCTTTTCTGTCCTGTCATTCCTCTATATATTTTTGCACCCATATTTCTTTTCAACTAGATTTTTTTTTTTTTTTTGATTGGGGAATAGACGTAGGAATGCATGTCCAGGAGAGAAATCCTTCTAATGAAGGAGTTTAAGATAGCAATAAATTTTCCTTTTAAGCTCTAGATAGTAGATATATAAAAAATGGAAGATTTTCTGCTTTTGCTTTTGTAAGAGAAGCACCAGTTTCTTGCTTCTATTTAACAGCAGATTTTCTGCTTCTGCTTGTACATAAATGTACTTTGTTGTGGGATTGGCAAAACAGGTCCAACTCAAAATGTTGACCTGCACAAACCCTCCTATTTTGGTGGGTCGGGTTGGGTTTTAGAATCCACTAACCTGCTTAACTTGCCTCGCCATAGGATTGTGGTTTTTTTTTTTTTAACTTTTATATCTAAATTTAAAAAAATGTTACTTTGTTTACTATTTTATGATTTTAGTTTAATTTCTCCACTTTTTTATTTAATAATGTTTCTTTAAATTGTTAGTTGGGTCAACTGGCTAACCCACCTTAAAATGGGGTGGGTTGATCTTGACCCATTTTTGCCAGCCCTTTTGCCAATTGTACATAGTTTATACTTTTGCCCAAAACCTAAAACAAAAAGGGGACCCTCCTACCATCGATGAACAAAAAAAATGAAGAGAATTTTTAATCCTTAAAGTGCTTGGCAAAACTAAAAATAACTTTTTGTTTTACAGCATGGCCAAGAAAGCTACATGCTTGGTGTTGCTTACTTGAGATTTGGTTTCCTGGGACTTAATAAGTTATTTAAATGAAGTCAATTACTTAATAATTGGCTTTGGCTACTCTTTCAGTTTCCATCTGTGCTCAGCTTAATTTCACATTAAGTTGTGAGAGAATTGTTGGCATTCGTGTCTTGTAAATCTGTTACATGTAAAGTTTGTAATCTATTACCTATCTCTGTTGAAATTATCTCCACTTTTCACAATGTCTAATTCACAGGTTAAAGAGCAATTGGTCCCCATATTGCGGGATTATGACATGAGGCAGCAGGTAAATTTTATTTTCTATGACATGAGACCTAGTTTACTATGTTTTATTTTGTTGTTAATTGCTACTTACTGAGCTATGTTAATTTAGCTTGTAAAAACAAACAGTAAAAAAAGTAGGATGTTAAAATGATATTGATGAAATTATATGGGATTTAGATGGATAAGGGACATGAAAAATACTCTAGCAAATAACCTACCCAAAGCCAAAGGCACAGCATAAAAACTCCCATAACAGAGATAAGGTATTAAGGATATGAAACTCTGGCAAGTACAAGCATTCCATTAAACTAAATACACAGTAAATTGTTCACAGTAACTTTTTTTTCCTTGCTTGTCCCTTCGAACACTGAAAACTGACAAATTAATCCAAACTAAAGTGGCTGTAAATGATGTAGAGATGAGTGGGTGGCTGTTTTGAGCTAGACAGCTGTTTTGAGCTAGACAGCTGTTTTGTGATAATCCTTTTAAATGCCATTTGTTTAGGTCTTCAAATATCTATATAGCAATTATATTGCTAAATGTTTAGTTTCAATGTAGCTAAACATATTCTTTCACTACTTCAACATTTCAACATGTTATACTTTTTTCTCAGTGCACCTGTCCCCTTCTTGCCAATATAAGCCCACTAAATGGACTTATATTGGGGAACAAGACCCACATCAGGCAAATTGATTCAAATTTTTTGGTCAACACCCTTCCTTTAGCCTAAGTCACACTCTTTTATTGGGCCCACTTTACAAACTTCTACATGGTATCATAATTTAAATGACATAATAGTCCGTATCAATTTAAACGAAAAAAAAGAAAGAAAGAAGAAACAATCCATACAATATAAAAAGATTGGGCCCCTGAGATTTAAGAAGCAAAAAAAGAATATGACTTGCTAGATGATAGTACACAAGTCACAACTGAACACATATAGTTGGACTTGGGGAAGTGTTGGAGAACAAAGCCTACATTAGGCAAATAAAGATAAATAGAAATGTATATAAGGGTGAAGAGGACTAGACCAATTGAATCTTTTGGTCAACACCCTTCTAACCCAAGTCACACTCTCCTATTAAGTCTACTCTACAAATCATAGTTGTCAATAGTGGCCGTTATCATGGCAGAGCAGTAGTGAGGTGCGACAAATGTGACGTTGAGGCGCGGGTTTTGGGTATTTTTGGGTCTAGGATTTGAACTTTAATCTCTTGTGCTGCACTTTGAGGTTTTTTTAATCTCTCACAAACTATTTTGACGTTTTTTCGATCTCTTGCACTGCACTTTCTTCTTCTTCCGTCTTCTGTCGTCTGAGGTTCTTCTCTGGCGATGCGACCTTTGACGACGCGACCTTTGGGTTTAGGTTTTTTTGTTCTTCTCCGATGACACTACCTCTGATTTGAAATAACCACTTTGTTCTTTGTATTTTTCGACGAGTAAAGTTTCTACCTTTCGAGTTTCAAAATAATTTTTTTTTTGTTTTTGCTTGCCCCTTTTCTTTCTACGTTCAAAAGTAGTATTTATGCATTCGAATTCACTAAGAGGCATCAAGCTAGTAGGCTACATATACAACCACTCGTTGGCTTTGAACATCTAGCGAAAGTTCATTGGCAAGACTGAGTTAGTGAGGCATGGAGTTACAAGATTTGCAACCACCTTTCTTATGTTGCAAAGATTGCACAAGCAAAAAGCCAATCTTAGAATAATGTTTATTTCAGATGAATGGGTGGAGTCTAAGGCAGCTAAGGATCCCAAAGGAAAGAAAGCAACAAACATTGTTCTTATGTCCTCATTTTAGAATGATTGTCTACACCCTAATGACTATGGGATCTATTGTTTGTGTATTGAGGATGGTGGATAATGAAAAAGACCCGCAATGAGTTACATTTATGAAGTAATGGATAGGGCCAAAGAAGCCATTCAAGAAGATTTTAATGGCAATGAAGATAAGTATAAGGATATTTTTGCAATCATTGATAGAAGATGAGCTTGCTAACTTCACCACCCTTTCCATGCAACTAGTTATTTGCTAAATTCGGAGTTCTTTTATACTAATCCAAACATTGAAATGGATTGTGAAGTGCTGGAAGGCCTTATGCTTAATGGAAATGACGAGTTTGTAGACCACATTCACAATGAGTTGCCAATATACGAGAGAGCTGGATATGTTTGGTTATCATGCAGTAGTAAGGAAAATAACGAGATGGTTCCCGATAAGTGGGAAAATTCCCTTATAAATTTGCATATGAATTGCATTACAGCTAAGTGGTGGAAGATGTATGGAGCCTATACACCACACTTGCAAAATCTTGCCATTAAAATTCTAAGGTTGACTTGTAGCTTGTCGGGATGTGAGCATGTAAGTTAATGTGAAAGTGAAGGTTTTAAATTTGAGTTGAGAATTTTATATAATGTAACAAGGTTTTATATAGATTTATTCGAAGAGAAGCAGGCTTGAACATCAAAAGTTTTAAAAGTTGGTTTATGTTATAAATATAACCAAGCTCTTCAAGAATGCTACGAGTGTTGTGATCTTATTGATTCTATTGTTTTAAATGACATTGATAATAACAATGAGTGGATAGTGGGAGAATTGGATGGACATGGTGAAGATGCTGAAGATGAATTGGTTTTTGAAAGGATACTAGCAATGACATGATGTTTTGCCTTGGAGAGATGTTGTTAGTGCAACTAGGGTTGTTGAACCTCTGAAAAACACTAAGAGGCAAACACAAATGCAAAGGGAAGCTATTGCATCTACATCTTGGAAGGAAAAAGGAAAAGGAGTGGAGGAAGAAGAGGATGAAGATGAATCAAGTCAAGAGGATGAAGAAGATTATTGATAACATTTAAGAAGTTATGGGATTTGACTATTTGTTTACTATTTGAATTTTAATGTCTACTTAGTATTTTATGGTTTATGCTTTAGAGAGTGTAGGACTTTTATGAATTTTTATTATTAACGATGGTTGTTAATTGATGAATTTTGAGTAATATTTATGTTTTTGAGCTTATATAATATTAAAATAGCAGTCATCCTGCTATCCCAGTTTAGGGGTTGGCTGCTCTACTCGATCGGGATTAACTACGATGCTACAAACTTCTATACTGCCACTTGAAAAACAGGAAAATGAGAGACATGAAAGAATTTATGTGATGCATTGAACCTAGCTATACCAAGTATCTAGGCAACTAAGTTTTATTTCCTAAAGTATTCCTATTTCCAATATATATATACATACACACATATATATATATACTGAGGAACAATAATACAGATGTTGGAGCAAATAGATCATATGTTCCAGGCTTGCTACATATAGCTGGACTCCTCAAACGACTTAGGATCTGTTTGGAAGAAATTATTTACAGCTATTTGGATCTATCTTATGGCATAAGCACTTGCACAAGCATTTGGGAGAGCTTATGAAAATAGCTTAGGATATGTCGATAAGCAGTTTTCAGCTTCAATAAGCTCTCCAAGATAGCTAATGGAAATAACTTACAACCATTTTTGAAATAATTTAACCCAATTTCCTCTTCAATTATATTAGCTACATATACATACTTAAGTTGTTTACTCAAAATGGGAAAGTTGCTGGTCATTCAAGTTGAGAAGTTGGGTAGTGAGATTTCCAAATTCCAAATAATATCTTTAATGAAATGGCAATCAAAGTTGCTGATCCAAATGTTAGACTATAAACATCAGGTTTATGTATATGTTTTTTTAGTGGCCCGCTCTAGTGCAGAACTGGGCCTCTGATCCAGAAGTGGAATATAGGAGTTTAGCTGCTAGTTCCTACTACAGCAGAAATTATCTAGGGTCAATATCTTTGTACTGAACTTCTCATCATAATTTCTACTACTGTTGTCTGTCGTGACAATCAAAGAACAGTTGCTTTGTGTCACGACTCACAACCCAATGTTGCATGCTGGCACTGAACACATGGAGTTGGACATCTTTTTTTTGTTTGTGAGAAGGTTCTGAATGAGTCACTCGTTGGCACACGTGCTCTCACTAAATCACTGTCAAAGCTGCAGTTTCATCATTTGTGAGACAAATTGGTCCTTCCTTCTCAGCCACTTGGGTTTTATTGGGAAGGGGGGATGATAGATGTATAGCATGGTGATTGCAGGCTTGTTACTATGCTGCATTACGTTAAACAAAGTCGGTTCTGTTAGGATTAATAGTTTCTGTTAGTAGTTGTTGATAATTTAGTAATCTGTCAACATTCTGTTACAGATACGGTGAACTATAACAGAATGGTTAGTTTACAAGCTTGTATACTCCATAAATAGAAATGCAACTTAAAGTTTGATAGTGAACAATCATTTGAGTCATTCCAGAAAAACACCCACTTTCCTTTCTCTTCCTCACTTCTTTCTATTTCTTTCACTTCCTGTTACTTTCTCAAGAATCTGTGTTAATAAAGAATAACAAGAATAGTAATAAACAATTTCCAATGACATTAACCACTATTACAGTATTACCATTCCAATACTATTAGCACTTATGAGTTGAATTGCTCAGATTATATATTACCATCCACTGGTAGTTGCACATTCTTTATTAGTTTGGCACTAACTCCTTTTTGTTTATTATCTTTGTTAGTTTAATATGTTTGATGACTTGGCACTTTGTCTACTACTGCATTTTTAACATAAAAAAGGATAAACAAATTATAGATGTATATCATAAGCTGTTAGAACATTCTGCTTTATGCTTATGGAAGTCTTCTAATTGTTAGTCTTAAAATGCAGGCATTATCTTCATATGTATTCATATCAGCTAATGTCATTCTCAATTCATCTAAAGATGTTCAATCTAGTCATTTGGATGAATTATTTCCTCCTCTAGTTCCATTGTTAACGTCACATCATCACAGTTTACGTGGTTTTACCCAGGTTATCATTTATGGTGTTGATCTCTCTCTACACACACACACATATATATTTAGTACTGAAATAAATGGATCATGATATGTGTGATTGTTGTTACAGTTACTTGCATATCAAATTCTACATAAACTGTTTCCATTGTTGAATTATGGATCTTCTGAGATGCTACCTTTAGAGAAGAGGTGCTTTGTAGATTTGAAAACATACCTTGCAAGAAATTCTGATTGTGCACGGTAGTATTTTATTTTTTGTTTCTCTTGATATGTATCTATATTGTGAATCTTTATTTTCTTATTGTGATATATGTAGATTTCCAATATATAACATCGTAAAACAGTCAGTGTTTAGTCATTTTTTAGTATGTCCTTCAAGTATATTATGTTTTATCCTTAATTTTGCACTTTGTTAGATAAAGTAAAGAGAATAATGCAAATAGGAATGACTATCTCAAAGTTATTAGTCTTTCGGTCTATAGTTTGGATATGTGTAATTATGGTAATTAGGATATCATTTGATGCTTTAATTATTACATTATGTCTATATAATAAAGCCTTCAGTGTGTATAATATATTGTGGAATCTATTAGTCCTCTAATTGGTGATACAATCTTGGGAGTTTTCTAATTTTGATTATTTCCTAATTTTATTGTATGATTGGAGTTGGGCTTGTGGTGCAATACCAGTACGTAACCTAATTACTAGTATAAAATAGGTGTTAATGTCTTGCATTTTACTTTGTGAAATCAGTCCAATATTCTCTTTTCATACTTATATAAACCAGGCTGTCTCTTTATTTTGTATTTGATTTCTCACCATACTTGAAGAATGTTTAACTGTGAAAAGCTTTATACTTCTTTCTAATGGATTAAACTCATCAATTTACAATATATTTCAGCTTACGAACATCAATGGAAGGATATCTTGATGCTTATGACCCAAATAGCTCGGTCACACCTGCTGGAATTTTTGTCAATCGAGTTGAGGTGAGGGTTTGTGTTGGTGAATAACATGTATTTGGATAATTATATGAATGCTAGCCTTGAATAGCAATCTCAATTTCAAAATGAGTTAGTTAATGTTTTACTAATTTATTTGTGTTTTGGATGAATCAAACACATGTTATGGTGTGGTTCCATTGCCAAGGTAATCTTATCATGTTTATCACCCACGATACACACATATATGGATAAGATCAAATGACACTAGGTGTCAAACTTGATAAATTGCCCCCAGCCATTGCTCTAATTTCTATCTCTGTAGTGTTGTAGATAATTCAATTAGTGATTATGTTTGTTTGTTAGTTAGTGGGTAACTACTTGTAACTGTGTACTATAATGCTTTTGTATGCGTGATAACAGAAGTGAGAAATAAAGTTTTCTATTCAATATTCATATTTCTTATCTTGTTCTCTGTCTCTGTTTTCTTCATGTTTTTGAGTGTGTTTTAACAAGTGGTATGTAGAGCTATATCGATGTTTGAAACCCACTAGCTTGTGAGTCTTCATGCTATATGAGAAACCCTTTCTTGTGTGGGATTTCTATTTGGAATCTTTCTAGTGTGGAATTTTGAAAAATTCGTAGGTGAATCATGTTGGTTATAATGGGACTTTTTCTGCCAACATGCCAGTTCTTGATGGCAAGAACTTTGAGCAATGATGTATCAAGATGGGTGTCATCTTGGGTTTCCAAGAACTGTTGGAAATTGTAAAGAATGACATTCAAGAAGCGGAGGTAGGTGCTATAGAGGCACAAAGGGTAGTTTACAAGGAGTCCAAGAAGAAATATTGCAAAGCTCTCTTCTTGATCCATCAATGTGTGGATTTTGTCAATTTTGAGAAGATAGCTTCAGGCAATTCTACTAAGGAGACTTGGGATATTTTGAACTAGTCATATGGAGGTACCGATAAAATCAAAGCTTCAATCCCTTCACAAACAATGAGCTGTTGTCCATGAATGATCAATAATCAATAGGGGGATTACTTCACCAAAATTCAAATGTTGGTAACTCAGTGAAGGCTTGTAGTGAGAAGTTTTTTTATCAGCAAATAGTGGACAAGATTTTGAGAACTTTGACCCTCCCAATTTGACCACATCGTGTTGGCAATTAAGGAATCAAAGATTCTTGACAGGATGAGCCTCTTGGAGAAATGATGGTGGGGACAGCAAGAACAAGAAGGTAAATAGAAGAACAATTTGAAAGGTTTTGATGAAGGCCTAAGCAAGGTCTGAAATCAAAATTCTGGTGGTGACAACCACAAGAAGAATGTAGATGTGGAAAATTTAGCAAGGGTGGTGTTTAAAATAGAGGAAGGCAAAGGAAATTTGATAAAAGGAATATATAGTACTATGCATTTAAAAAATGGGGTCACTTTGCAGATGAGTGCTACAACAAAAAAGGAAAGCAAAAGGATGATGAAGCTCAAATGAAATAAGGTGGTACTGATGATTATGATTCATATCATGTTTTTCTCATGGTGACAACATTAGATTGGACCAAATCTGATTTTTTGGTATTTGGACACTAGGTGTTCAAACCACATGATTGGGAATAAAGGCTGATAATAGCATTTTTACAGTTGAAGGGATGGGCAATAGTCATTCATAATAGATGTTCTTTATGTGCCACAAATAAAGGCCAATCTATTATGTCTTGACCAACTATTGGAGAAAGGATGTCATGAATATGAAGTATAATATGATGAAAGTGTATGACAGCCAGAGAAAACTGATTTTGAATGTGTGGAGCACCTATTTCATGGTGTTTTAAGTAGTCAGTGGTGGCATTGTCCTCATGTAAGGTTGAATACATTACAACCTCAATGAGAGCTTGTCAAGCCTTGTGGCTTGAGAGCTTGATGTCAGAAATGAAGATTAGGAGAGGAGGTTTTCATGTCATAGTTGGGCAGGCAGAAATATTTTGTTTTCAAAAGGAGGTAATTGTTGATGGGAGAAAGAGAATAAGCTAGGGTTTTAGAAAGTGATGCCTGCTTGGAGAAAGAAAAAGAAACTAGGGTCCTAGAAATAGTGTGACGACTGATGGGAGAGAAAGAAAATCTAGGGTTTCTTTTGTTTTTAATTATTTGGATGAGAGTTGGGTCTGCACTCCAAATTGGGCCACTCTTCATTTTAAAATTTTTATAAGTAATCATATATTATAATTATATTATTATAAAACTATAAAAATACTCTATAATATTTAGGAATGTAGACAAATATTAATACATCTTTTATTATATAATATAGATAAATATATAATATAATAATATATAAATATATATAAACAAAATATCTATAAATAAAAATGTAATAATTTAATAAAATTAATATAATAAAAATATATAATAAGAAGTAAAAATAATATAAAAATATTGTTAAATATATGTGTATATGTATATATATATTATAATTAAAATAGTAGTTATCCCGCTATCCCACTTTTGGGATTGACGCTCTGCCCTGCCATTTGGGATTGACTAATATGGTTCTAACATGTAATACTTGATCTTACAACTACATATTTTTTACTCACCATGTCAAGCAAATTTCCACCTAAAAACATGTAATATACATTTTGGTGGATCTCCTGTTGGCAATTGACCCCACCTAGTAAATATTTATATATATTTCCGTGGTAAATCCCCTTCCTGGAGCTGCATTTTAAAGTTGAATGATTCTGTTTACAACTTGTAAGTGCTTCTCTCTTGGACTTGCTTAAGCTATGTCCTCCCTTGGGCTTTCTTAATCATTTGCAATCTTGTTATTTTACTCCATGGGTACTCAAGTAGTCTTATAGTTGGAAACGAGTTTTATGTATTGGGAACTTTATGTACTTAGGGAATTGCATTTATATTTATTGCTTTTAAATGTAACTAATTTTGTAAATGTTTATTGTTGAAAGAGAGAAAAACCTATGTAAGAAATGTCGAAACCATGTGTATAAATTACACAATAGAGTCTGTATTGACTTATGCAATAAATATAAATTAATATAGGGATAATATCTCCATTTACATGATATGATATGCCTATAAATATAAAGATCCTAATAAATAAGGAAACATCATAAAATATAAAAGAAGAATAAATTCTAAGAGATCATATGGGATATTTTAAATATTTCTAAGATATAAAAATAATATCATTGGATTTTTTTTCTAACATAAATATAGGCAATTCACCAAAGTTTAGTCTTCAACTTGGTATCTGGGGAGTGTTGTCGAAATGACATCTTTTCGGAGGAGGAATGGAAAATGGAATTGAAACATGATATACGGTAAAGAATTCGCCTTGGTAGGCAGTGGGTCCACTAGGTATTCACCGTAGTTGTTGATATAGCACTATAGCAGGGTAGATGTGGGGAATGGCCATGGTCTGCCACAAAAATACCTAGCAAAACATTCTCAAATTATGTTTTTTCGACTTTATAGTTATACCAGCACTTATAGTGGTCAATAGTGGCCAGAGCGGCCGCTATAGCGGTGGAGCTGTAGCAGCGTGCGACAGGACTTGCATAGCGGTGCAGTTCAGTTCAATGTCGTGGCTGTAGCGGCTGCAATAGTGGCGGAGCGGAGCGGTCGCTATAGCAGGAAATCGCGGCAGAGCAGTCGCTATTGTCCACATGAAGGGGAAAAGTCAATAATGTCCTCTTGTTTAAAACGTTAGTGAGGACATTTTTGACTTTTTGCGTTTTAGGGTTTTAGTTTAAATAATATTTCAGCCTGTTTCCCTTCTTCTTTCTCTGGTCTGCATTTTCCTTTACGTTTCACTGTCTTTCCTTCTTCGTCGTTCTCTCCACCGATGCCCTTTCATTTTTCTTCTCCGGCAACGCACTTTTTCCGGCGACGCACTTTCTTCGACGACTAGCAGCTTTGAAGTAATTTTTTTTTCTTTAGTTTTTTTTTTTCTGTTTCTGCCTATACTAGTACCCCTTTTCCTTCTCTATTTCCAGCAACTCATGCATCATTTTAAGAAACTCATAGATATGACCTGAACAAAGGATATAAGTGGGGGCTAATCCTAAACTCATATTCTAAGATAATATTAGAATCTATCCTAACAATCATTGTTGCACCTATTGGCCAACTCTGCTATTGAATTGTTGTCAGACCATCCACATATGTTTAGTTCTGCATACTTCATATTCGAAATGTCCAATCCTTGGTGTGAGGGTGATGTGTTGGAGATCCCACATCAACTACTTAAACAAAATATATACGTGAGAGACAATTTCCATCTTACAAGTTGGTTTTGTAGGTTAAGTTAAGTCCAAACCCACATTCTAAAAAGCCTATTCAGTTACATATTGCTATGCAACAAGATACAATTACCCTATTTGCATTGTTTCATATGTAGCCTATTTGAGGATCTCTCATTGACTGAGTGGAAACATTTGCGTATTACTCATTTGAACTAACAAAACTGGTCGTAATGTCTCTAGATAAAATCTTCTCTCTAATAAAAATAATCTATTTCAATGTGTATGGTCAATATAAATAAGCTTATGTTTCTGCTTTTATGATAGATTTGTTTACTCTCTTTTTTGGTGTGAAAAGGAGGATGATTTTGAATGTGTTCCAACATCTCTCATGGAGCAGGTTCTCAAATTTCTAAATGTAAGTACTTTGCCATAGTTATCTGAAAGAGAAAGGCTATATTTTTTTGTTTCATCTTGTAAGTTTTTCCTCCCTGTTATAGGATGCTAGAGAAGACCTACGGTGTTCAATGGCAAAGGATGTGGTGACAATCAGGAATGAGACTCTAAATTTCAATGGGGATAAGAATAGCATGGAAAATTTATCTGAAGGAACCATGCTTAAAGATATGTCTTCAGATTTCCAGAAAAAGGTTACTTTTACCAAACATAACAAGGGGGACAATGAAGCAGGTTTCCATTATGGCAATGGCGAAACCTACAAAAAAATGGCTGGTATGTTTGAATATGTTCAGCAACTAATAAAGGAATTGACAATCTAACGCTATTTTTTAGTTGTGTCATTATGACTTTGTATTGTGTGTGTTGTCTGTGTTCCACATTTTGTATGTGATTCATAGTTTTGTATCTACCATTATTTAATTTCAAGATCAACATGACAGAGATAGAAAGGGATGATCTCCTTCTGGACCAATTATTGCAGTCAAGAAGATCATCTCTAGATCAACAAAAAGCAAGTCGACAGAATTTTATTCTCGTTGCATCATTGCTGGACCGCATACCCAATCTTGCTGGTTTGGCTCGTACATGTGAGGTAAGTTACTCATTCTTCTCTATTTATCAATTTTATCTATACTTTTGTTTAACTTTGTTTTTTCTTTTCTATTTTCTTTACCCCTGTTGTGTAAAGCAGGTATTTAGAGCATCAGGACTGACCATGGCTGATACAAAAATTATAAATGACAAACAGTTCCAACTAATCAGGTTTTGATGATAGTACCTTTTATTTTTATTTTTTTTGCTTTATAGATGTCACAAACTTTGAGAAGACTCACAACTTAGCTTCTGCTTAAATGTCAAAAGGGAAATACCGTTGGACCTTCTAAATGCTCAAACTCTAGAGAACAAGGATGTTAGATTATTGACCATAGATTTCTTATACGTGGCTTTAAACTAAAAAGTGACTACAAATAAAAATGATTTTACTTGATATTTTACGTTCTTTTTATCTACTATAGCAGACATATTAGCACATAATTTGTTGAAAATAGAATAGAATATCCCTTTTTATTTGTAATTATTAAGATAGATTTTATTTTGTTTTCTACTTTTCTTTTGTTAGTTTACCATATAAAGATAAATAGGATATATAAGGGTGAAGAGGTGCTAAGACCAATTGGTTCAAATTAACTCCCTTAAATTAAAATGAAATGCAAATTCAATTGAAAGGCAATTCAAATGCAAATGAAAGGCAAATTCAAATTCAAATGAAATGTAAATTCAAATTCATATATAGCACTCTGTCAATCGTTCTGAAAATTGTTGTTTGCAGTGTGACAGCTGAAAAATGGGTTCCTATTATAGAAGTCCCAGTAGATAGCATAAAGGCTTACTTACAGAAAAAAAAGAGAGAAGGATTTTCCATCTTGGGTTTGGAACAAACTGCAAACAGTGTACCTCTTGATCAGTATATCTTTCCAAAAAAAATGGTAAGTTGATAGAATTCTGACTGCCAGTTCTTTTAATATTTTTGTATGGTTAGGGATATCTCATCAGTGGGAGTGCTGCAATAATAATAAAATTTCCTCCATATACACTTGTTTGGACTTATTTTACTGTGCTTCCACATTGCCCCCCTGGTCAAGGGCTCTTGGATTTCTTCCTTGAGATACTTTTTTACTTTCTCCATATAGAATAGTGCATTTCCATTAAAATGTAAAAAATTGTGTAGAAAATCTTACAGGAAATGTGGATATTGAATTTTACCTGCTTAATTAAGAGCCAATTAGTTACCTGGACACAGTTACAATTGACCGGATATCTGGTTCCATTGAATGGCTTCCTGAAATGGTACTTGGTGGGAGCAAATTTCTCTTTCTGGGTGCTAGTTGAGTAATTGTGTTCTTTTGATGTTTGCAATCTCTAGGATAGGCAATATAATGTTTCCTAGTATAAACAGTATTAAATACTATAATTAGGAGATTAGACTAGCTGTCTGATTTTGTATTTATTGTACAGGAATCCTTGACCCTCGATTTTAGGAATTAACAGTATGTGCAGTTGTTTAGGAATTTCCTTTATTAGGCCTTTTGTTTTCTATTGAAGAGCAATTGCTCTTCTAATAATATTATCAGAAAAAACCTTTTCTGACATGGTATGAATGCTCCGAAATGCTTGGGACTTGGGAGCCTGTGTAATCTCATGGCCTGCATCGACCCATCTTTCTTTCTGCTGTGTTCCTTCTAGTCTTGCCTTTTTTACTTTATGAAGCATTGAAATCCCTGAAGTCCTAAGATGTCTGACTAACAAAAAGGCCCTGCCCCCAGTCAGAAGGTGCTGTTGAGATGCAGAACATTCAACCCAACCTGTGGCTCAATGGGAAAATACTACCTAAAATTGTCTCATTTTGTTCAAACCTTTCTAAAATAGAAGGGAAAAGTAAGTCAACTCACTGACGAAACCCCAGAATCATCAGATCCCAAGTTGGCAGCATTGGATAAGGCAGATGCAGTTGTAATGTCATGGTTATGGAACTCCATCATACCAGAAGTGAGTGAAGCTTGCTTGTTTTTGAGGACAGCCAAGGAAGAGTGAGATAGTTGTAATGCAAATCTATTAGGTTCAGATGAGGATTTATACTACAAAACAGGGGAATCGTTCTGTTTAGTCAGTGAGTATGCCTAGACACTACAAAATCGTTCTGTTTAGTCAGTGAGTATGCCGATCTTCTCAAACATTATAAGGAGAAGGACATGCTATAAGTTCCTCGTGGAATTAAACATTGAGTTTGATCCTGTTAGTGTTCAAATGCTTGGAAAGGACCTATCCTCATTCAACTAGACAATGGTTATATTCCAGGCAGAAGAAGCTTGTAGAGGACTGATGTTGGAATCTCAACCAAATGAAAGTTCTTCCATGCATTGGTTACTCACCTACCTAAAAGGGATACTAGTGTCATCACCCTCCAATAGAACAGGTCTTCGCATGTCCTCATGTCACATTTGATGAAAATGCAAAACTTTTCCAACCTTATCTTCAGGGGGAGTGCTCATGCATGGAAGATAAGGATGGTCCATTCTTATTGGATTACTCTTGCAGAAAGCCTCTCACTCCCTAAATCAAGTCCTGTTGATACTCCACCTGTTTTGATCCCTGAGTCAACTCCTACAAATATTACACCTATTTCTAGCCCAAAGACAACTGGAAAACAAACTTAGAGTGCTACCCGTCCACTACAGGTGTACTCACAAGGGACAAAGACTGTTATCCAAGTACCTCAAGTCTTGCATTCTGCACCTATACCTAATATACCTGAAAGTATGGAACTATTGTTGCTGTGTTCCTTTAAAGATGCCCATTGAAAATTGGGCCTTTAAAGATGAGGATCTCCCAAGAAGGAAAAGTGTAGTGTGTTCCTAAAGGCCAATGTATCCATTCCCACTATGTCTTACGATAAATTATCCAGTAATCATTGAAGCTTCCTCACTCATTTAAACAGTCATTATCCAGTAATTGGGGAGTTGCTATAAAGGCTGAAATGAATGCCCTAGAAAAGAACAAAACTTGGGAGTTGGTAGAACTATGTAATGGGAAAAAACTTGTTGGATTTGAATGGGTTTTTACCGTTAAATCCAAGGTCTATTGGACATTAAATAGATATAAGGCAAGGTTAGTGGGTACCGGATACACTCAAGCATATAAAGTTGATTTTGAAACTTTTTCACCTATTGCAAGATTGAATATTGTTTGAATTTATTGTCTCTAGCAGCTATCTATGAATGAAGCTTCAGCAATTTGATGTCAGGAATGCTTTTTTGCATGGTAAACTTGAAGAAGAAATCTACATGGAAGCCCCACCTTGTTTTAAAGCTGAGAAAGGAAAGTTGGGTAGACTAAGGAAGGCATTTTATGGATTGAAATAGTCCCTAAGGGCTTGGTTCAGTAGGTTTACTACTGTGATGAAGGCAATTGGGGTACTAGTAAGGCCAAGGTGAACATATGCTGGTCATTAAACATTCAGTTTCAGGGGAGTTCTGCACTAATTGTGTGGTTGATATTACCGGATATGATCAAGCAGTTGAAGAAAGGATAGCTAAAAGAATTTTGATTAAGGAGTTAGGTAGATTGAAGTATTTTGTTGGCATTGAGGTGACTTATTTTTGTTATCATATTTCATCTCCCAACAAAAGTATATGCGCCGGGTTTATTGGCTGAAACCGCCAGATCAATGCAAACCAGTAGAGACATCTATTGGGAAGAATCACAGATTAAGTTAATTAGTTGAAGATGCAACAATGGATAGACAATAAGGCTGGTTGAGAATTGATGTACTTGTCTCACAGTCACATCAGACCTAACATTGCTTATGCAGAAGGGGTGGTAAGTTAGCTTATGAATAATCCTAAAGAAACTCATCTTAGAGCTGTTTATCGCATTCTGTAGTGCTTGAAAGGAAATCTTGGAAAAGCAATTCTATACACAAGCGGGAAGAGGTTACTCTATGCCCTATCTGTAGATGACAGAAGTTCTGCCTCCAAATACTGCACTTTGCTTGGAGAAAATTTGGTAATTTGGAGAAGCTAGAAACATTGTGAGGTCAAGTGCAGAGGCAGAGTTTAGAGCAATGCCCTTAGAATTTATGAACTACTATGGATAAAGATCATTTAGGTCTGATGGTTGAGTGGAATAAACCTATGAGACTACTGCAATGACAAGTCAGCAATAAACATACACATAAAGTTTTCTTGTTGAATAACCACAACTATCTACTCTCAATATTGAATGAAGGTGAAAATGAGTAGGATAATCATTATGTAAATATTAATTTTGATTCTTCAAAGATGTACATGTGACATCACATTGGTCCTTAAATATAATACATCAAATTGGATCTCCATTGATATGTATATAATCAAATTGGTTCTTCCATGTCAGATTTTGCTATCAAATTGGTCCTTAATGACATCAAATTGGTCATTGAAGGAGGAAACTAACGAAATTAATCATTGAATGACCAATGTGATGTTTCGGGTAAATAAAAGGCAAGTACCATGTGTGTATGGTTGCCTGCATGAATATCTAGTCGATGAAAATAAAATTTAATACTTTTCACCTTTGTTTTTTTAACATTTTTAGTGGGTGGGTGAGGGGTTTATGGAAATAAGGGTTACTGTTTAGTCAAATTTTACTTAGCGGGATGGAAGGAAACAAATATTTTGGTGCTAACTGGTTGGATTTTTTTTTTCACCAATCTCTGATATTTACTTATATTTAGTACATGCTTTATGCCATACATTCATTCCTGACTTCATGTTTAAATATATTATTCGACTGTTTACTCAGGTCCTGGTTCTCGGCCGAGAGAAAGAAGGCATACCTGTGGATGTAATTCATATTCTGGATGCTTGCATTGAAATTCCACAATTCGGAGTTGTTAGATCTCTCAATGTTCATGTCAGCGGTGCTATTGCTCTTTGGGAGTATACTAGACAACAGAGATCTCAATAACCCATGACTGAGACTAATTTTGCTAGTCAATTACGTTATAATACATGTGTAAAATAGGTAAAACTAAGGAAATTCCTTCTGTATTGTAATTAATTTGTTTTGATGGTTACTTTAAAAACGTGCAAACGGGTCTTCCAAACTTTTCAAGCTTGACATTTACTACTATTTTGTCATAATTTCTAAAAAATTGTCTGTTTGCACGTTTTGAAAGTAACAAGGATAAAAGCACATGAGAATAATATAGGAGAGATTAGGGTTTCCCCTTTGAATTTGTGGTATTAATACTGGTTGAGGGCTAGACACTATTGAGATTGCGTTAGCAAATGTATTTTGTACGATAATTTTTAGGCATTTGTTTGTCCTTTTAAATTTTGTATAGTATTTTATGAGATGTGAGCATAAGATAAAGATTTTTGGGATAGAAATAAATGTGTATGGCGTTAAATAGGATGTTGAGAACTTGATATTCAAATAACATATTTCTTCATTAAAATGGTATCTTATTACCTACTCGTCATCTCGGTAAAAGATATCCAATAGTTAACCATTTTTAATGCTAGTTCTTGGAAGAGTTTTTAAGATAAGAACCATTTTTTTTTCATTGGAATCCAATGACATGGTTTCTACTTGTAGAACTGGTTCTTTTATAAGAGTTCCCAAGGAACCAGGGGAAAAAAGAAGGGAATGTAAATGATTTTATAAAATAATATTATTTAAAAAAATAACATGAGATCATCTGAAAACAAAGAGATACCTAGAAGAGAAAATTACAACAAAAAGTAAAAATCAATGCTTTTTTCGTTCCATCATTCGTGTCAATATCACAACCATGTTGTCATGCTTTCCTTACTTGCGTTGACGGAAAATATAAGTGTTCTTGAGGGAGAAGAGAAAAGGGATAAGGAGGAGGTAGAGAGGCTGTTATGGAATCGGGAAGGGGTTGAGAAAAGCGAAAGGTGGATTGATGGGGGTGGGCTGATCGAGAGGGAGATCGAATAAATTTTTTAAGAATCGAGTCTAATATGTTTGTATGTTTCAAAGGTAAACTTAGTTTATCTTTGTTTCTATTTACTAATAGTAACTTTCAAATGTGTATTCAAATAAACAGTAAGAAAGGGGATTTGTCAATAATTAACATGATGATGGAAGATAAGAACTTGAATCTAATTACACGATAAATTCATATTTGAATCGAGTTTCGAGAACGGCCCGAACAAAATTGAACCTCAGGCACACTTGCTTGTTGAAAACACATTCGGAAAGAAACATTTTCTTCTCCATACCTAAGAATGAAACATGCATGAGAGTAGTGCAAAGTACGTTTCCATTGAACCTCGGGCACACTTTTTGGAGATGGCAGATTATTGTAAAATTTACTTTCTAAATACCTGTAACATTTTCATTCCATTTCCAGGTAAACCTCCACGCATCTGTTTCTTCTTTTTCTCCTTTTCTTGGGCTTTTGACCATGACCTTAAGAACCTTGGAATCAGTAGTTTCCAACTGCCAAAGCAAGTTGGCTTTCCCCCATACTCCGCCTTTTTCTTGTTGGAAGGGCCTATCTGCAAAAGGATAACAAGGAAACGGCAGTGCAATATAATAAATTCAGCCGCACCCTATAGAAAATGGGTCAAAAACCAAGCATTAATAACCTAAATAATAAGATACTAAATACCTCTTCATAATTTTAGAAGATCATAAGTATGAAATTATATTTAGAGATATTAGTTTATAGCACATTTTTAACTATCGATAGAAATTTATAAAATTATTCGAATTTGACTATTTATTTAATAAATTTCACTAATGATTTATAATTTTTAATAAATTTTAATTTAGAAAGAATTTATTAAAGGATATATTGCTACCACTGGATGGTGTACCTACCTGTGTTGGAGGGTGGAGATTGTTGTTTGCAACCCAGTTGTTGAATGAGGGCGTGGATGATGCTCCTCGTGCAGATTCTCGTAGGAGATGCGAGTACATAAGCAACCCTGCTCTTCTATCATATCCCTTACGATGAACTACCTCTTGTCTAACTGTGTGATGAATATGATAATAAAGGTGATGATGCTGAATTGATGATGACTTCTTCTTCCTAGGCTTCTCAACATATACCCTCACTAGCACCGTTTTATCATTGCGGTAAGTTACCTACAGATGAAACCCTTATGTTAAGCATAACTCAAAGGCACTAACAAAACATGAACAACTGATTTACCTGTTTGGTTGGCATATTAGAAGAAGCAAGGAAGAGAGATAGGCTTTTTTAGAATTTAGTTATATATATATATGTAATGTTTCTTTGGGTGGAACGAAACTCTACTTGACGTAATTATCAATTTTATCGTCATCACCAATGTTGGGGCCCAATTGCGGTGCGGCGACCACATCAGCTTAAACCTGGGATCTTATTATGGCCACCTTGTTCTTTGCTTTGTTTTCCCTCAACAAAATTGAGTTGATTGTATCTACCCAAAAAAAAAAAAAAATTATTTGAGTTGACGTCCATCAATGTTACAATTACAATGGGCTTCTGTTCACGTCTTCGTATATTAGATACCGAGTTTTTTTTTCCCCTAGGGCAGCATACCTGGTGACAGCACACGTGTAAGAAAATGATGTAAGACGAGATGATAGTTACATACAATGTAACAATGAATCACTAAGAACGTGGTTATATATAATAATATGATTTACCATTGTGGGATGAATGGTGCCATCCAAATGACATCACCCGCCTGAACTGGGTACCTATTCACAGAAGAAAAAAAAAACAATGAGAAAACAAATCACGGATGTAAAGTACCAGCTTTCAATGATAAGAATAAACAATATCCTGTAACAAATCAATCTTGGAAAGACGATAAACAATAGTATACTCCACCCAAAACTCACTGAAGAACACAGTCTAATCTTTAGTCTGACCTAAAATCTAGCAGACACCACATAGAACAAAATAGAACGTGTAATGTTCTCAACTTGGGGTGAGCGTGGGAGAGGGACGAAATGAGTTTACTATCCAACATGAAATTTTGATAACATCATCAATTTGAATTTAAATTCAGCCAGAAACAACCAATAATATACGAGACAAGATTTAGACATGTAAATTTATTAATATAATATATCAATTTTAATTTTATATTTAAGTTAAATCATAAAAATTAGGATATTTTCAAAATAAATATCATTGTAGATATAATAAGTTACACAAAATATTATCTATTAAATAAATCAAAAATTCACTATTAATACAGAATTCATAATTATTCAAAAAATATATATTTTATAGAAAAATATAGGATATTGGACCAGGTTAGGACGATCTGAAATATAACCTAAACTCATCTTCAAAATACATATATTATAATTTCTAAAACTTGAACACACCAAATTAACCTCACATTAGGTCAAATCATGCACAATCATTTATACCTATCAAGGTAAGTTTGATAGCTCTAACACTATTAGTGGCCAACATAGGGTCAAGATCCCAAAGTCAACATGAAAGCTCAAGCAATTGGACAAACAGACATCACATTGTAATAGATTTTGTTTTTTGTATTATACCAGTCACACTACTTTCACATAGGCCAAATGAAATTTTATCTTTCAATGAAGCAGTACCCACTAAGTTTAATTTTGGAAACATAAAGCCACTATCTAGAACTCCATGCAACATTCAAACCAATTATTTTGACAGGTTAAGTTCAAAACTCTCACCAACTATCACCCAAATGATAAATGCCTTTCCCTTCCAATAACAACAAAATGTACTAGATTTCAAGAATTTAATGGCAAGTTAGGAATATTGATATTCATTTACTAACTTGAGGGGGAGTGTTGGAGATATTGTAAATATCTGATAAGGTATGGTAGGTAATTCATTAAGAGGTTACGAACATCTAAATATCTTATTAGATTGAGTGGTTACAAATAGTTAAATATTTCATTAGGAGATCCTGAATATCACATATTATCTAATTATCTTTTAATTTGTTATTAGTTATAATATCTTTAGGTACATTTACCCTATAAAAGGGAGATTAAAAATTGTATTATTAAATTCACGGGTTCTTTTACTTCTAATTGTTAGTCCTGCTAAAACAAAAACAATAGGAAAAAGTGAAATACCAATAAATGAACAACACCCATACATAAGGAAAAAGCCACAATACTCATTAGCTAGATCCTGGACTAGGGTATGCGAGAAGATGACCTTGACGACCTCCCGACGGTTGAGACCTTGAGGGAACTTATATAGGTTATCAAGATCCAACTAGTCGGAGGTTAACATGTTCTCGCGAACCCAACTATTGGACTTGTTTGGATGCTGCCAATATAGGGGGAAGTCGAGTTGCTCATTGATAAGCGGGTTTTTAATCGTCTTACACATCTCAAATAAATACTAAAGCTAACTATAGTATAGCTAACCTAGGTCAATTCTCTCAAGAACATAGTGTGTTCAAATTGTGTTAATTGTGAAAATCAGAGTTAATGTAAAAAATATTTAGTGCAGAATGCCGACTCAGTCTTGGAGAGACGTGACGGAATCAGACTGACTCGGTCTCAGACTCTAGAAAAGCAATAAATAGGGGGTTTGTGTTTAAGTGCAAAAAATAAACTAAGTGCAGAAAAGTAAATTATACTAATCTATACTAACTTATTGTACTAATTCAAGAATCAACACATAACAGTTTGTCTTTCTTACTTAGGATTATACTCCGAAGTTCTTGATGAAACACCTGTAAAAACCTGCATGTCCTAGAAATGAACGAACCTCTCGCATAGAAGCGGGGTTAGGGAGGGACGTAATGATGTTAATCTTAGCTTTATCAACCTTGATCCCTCGACTTGATACCAGGTGGCCGAGGACAATCCCCTGTGTTATCATGAAGTAGCATTTTTCAAAGTTCAACACCAGGTCGGTTTCTATACATCGCTTCAGTGGCCAGATTTCCTAGACATGCACAGAAAGTGTCTGCGTACACTGTGAAGTCGTCTATGAACACCTCTATGCAATCCTCCAATAAATCTGAGAAAATGCTCAGCATGCATCCGGAATATCCGTCTAGGAAGTAGTAGTGGGACTTCCCGGCCAACTTCTCCAGGACTTGGTCTAAGAAAGGTAGAGGAAAATGGTCTTTATGGGTTGCTTGGTTCAGCTTCTTGTAGTCAATACACATTCGCCAGTTGTTTTGAACCCGCGTTGGTACCAATTCATCATTTCGATTTTTCATCACGGTCATCACGGTCATCCCAGACTTCTTGGGTACTACCTGCACTGGACTGACCCAGCTGCTATCTGAAATTGGATAAATGATTTCAGCGGCAAGTAGCTTAATCACTTCTTTCTTTACTACATCCAGGATGGTTGGGTTCAGTCTCCTTTGTTGTTACCGTACAAGGCGTGCTTCTTCGTCCATCAAGATTTTATGCATGCAGATGGAGGGATTTATCTTTGGAGGTCAGATAATTTTCATCCTATAGCCTTCTTGTGTTGCCTAAGGACTTGTAACAATTTCTCCTCCTGTTCCTGGTGAAGGTTGTTGGCAATTATGACCGAGAATTGTTATTCATCGCCTAGGTAGGCGTACTTCAGGTGGTCCGGTAATGGCTTTAATTCAATGGGTGGTTTTGGTGGCAAGACGTCACCTATTGGTCTGGGGACTGTTTGACTGACTGACTTGGTTGGAGTCGATTACCTGGGTTGTCGGCATGGTCCCAACTTTTGATTGTTCTTCATGTTGATTGGTTGACTCTGTTTCGGCTTTAATTCCGGCTTGCTTCCAATCTTCCTTGGCCGCATTGGCGTCGACCTTCATGACCAACGAGCTTTCGGTCTTCGTCTAGTCTCGGCTTATGTCGGCCGACTCGTTCTCAACAAGAGTGTTTGCTATTTGTGTTGATTGTTGTTTTGTGGTCCTAGCAACTTGGACTTCTGAATGTTTCGAACACTCCGATTTCTCGTTCTTAAGAACTTGGTCAATTGAATCGATACTCTTAGAGTCGTGCTCCAAGTGTGCAAGGGTAGTAGTAACTTTTGCATCATGTACTCCCCAAGGTTCATCATGGTCAAGTTCCTCAAACACAGATCCGAGGCAGTCAAGTATATTAGTGTTTCCAACAACCTGGAAGAATTCGATACTGTCAGTGTCCGCTTGCATGTATTCATTGACGAGTTCATTGATAAAGTCAATGCCAAAGAGTGAGGTGTCCTCCACAGGGTGCTTCATAGCTTCGAAAATGTTGAACTGCACTAGAGTGTCACCAAACTCCATTGAGAGTGTCTTAGCATGCACATCAATCTTGGTCTTGGCAATCATTAGAAACAGTCGGCCTAGGATCAAGGTAGACCTTTTTCTTGGTGTCTCGTCCTCCATATCCAGCAGATAGAAGTCGGTTGGAAAAATTAGTTCATCAACTTGAACCAGAATATCTTCAAGAACAATTAAGGGCTGGACAACACTTCTGTTTGTCAATTGTATGGTCATCCCAGTGGGTTCCAGGTCTCCACAATTCAAGGACTTGTAGATTGACGTTGGCATGACGTTTATTGAAGCTCCTAAGTCCAACATGGCATCGGCAAAGGTACAGGCACCAATGGTGCATGAGATCGAAAAGATTCCAGGGTCTCGGCATTTCTTTGGCAGGGCTTGTCTTGTGTTGGTAATGAGGTCGTCATTTTTGGTTAGTGTTGACACTATCCCTCCTAGTTCCACTCCTCCCTTCATCTTTTTCCTTTTGTGCAACCACAACTCGTTAAGGAATTTTGCGTACTTGGGGATCTACTTTATGGCATCTAGGAGTGGGATATTAATCTCCACCTTCTGGAACATTTTTAGCAACTCTTCATCAGATTCGGGCTTCCTTGTTGAGAGTGTTCGACTTGGAAAAGGGATTGGGGCTGGATTAGCTTGCTATGGTGGTTGTGAATCGGCATCTGGTTTGGATTCAGTGCTGGCGAATCTCGGTTTCTGTTGCAGTGCTACTTGTAATTCTTTACCACTTCTCAATGATATTACGCCTGTGTTCCCTCTTGGATTTGGAATTGGTTGCGAGGGAAGGCTCTCGGATCCGGCTGACTGTAACTGACTTATTGAGTTGGCTAATTGGCCCACTTGCATCTTGAGATCTTGAACAATGGTGCTCATGTTTTGCTGGAACTGCAGGTTACTGGAGCTCATGGTCTATCGGAATTGCAGGTTACTAGAGCTCATGGTCTGTTGGAACTCCAGGTTGCTTGCTGCTATCTGTTTTACCAAATCCTCCAAAGATGGTGAGTTACCTGGTGGTGGCGTTTTCTGTTGCTGCTATTGTTGGAACAATGGCATCTGGTATCTTGAATTCGGTTGTTGATAGCTGCCTTGGCTTTGAGGCATGCTCCGGTTTGAACTGAATCCTTGAGTTGCATGCGGCCCTTGATTTGGATTCGGCCGGTATGGTGGTCGTTCGAATTGTTGGCCTCCAAACAGTCGGTTTGCATACGACTGCTTCCCATATTGGTAGCCTCCTATTGATCCAACACTTTCTGGATGGTCTGGCTCAGTTTCTTGTAATGTAGGGCACATGTCGGTAAGGTTCTCCACTAAAGTACATATACCACATACTTTTACTACTGCAATGGGTTGGTGTTGGCCGATGGCAAGCTGTCTCACCAATGATGTTAGCTCAGTCAACTGATTCTCCAATCTTGGATTGTCAATTGTACCAACTTCATTCACCATTCTGGGTGTTATGGTTCCTCTGGTCCCGTACTATTGCGTGTTGTTGGCCATGTTCGAGATCAGATGTCGTGCTGCTGTTGGCGTCTTGTCCATCAGTGCTCATCCACTTGCAGCATCAATCATACTTCGGTCCATCATTATCAGGCCTTCATAGAAATATTGAATCACTAACTACTCGCTAATCTGGTGATGTGGACATGTGGGGCAAAGCTTGTTGAACCTCTCCTAGTATTCATGTAGTGTCTCGTCGGAGTGTTGTCTGATCCTACAAATCTCCTTCCTTATGGTTGTTGTTTTGGACGTTGGGAAGAATTTTTTTAAGAACATGCGTTTCATGTCCCCCCAAGTATTGAAGAGAATCAGTTGCATATACAACTAATCTTTTGCAACTCCATCCAGGGAGAATGGAAACGCTTTCATCTTGATGTGGTCTTCTGGTATCCCGTGCGGCCTCATCGTGGAACAGACCACATGGAACTCCTTTAAATGCTTGTGAGGATCTTCACCTGCAAAACCGTGAAACTTAGGCAATAAATGAATTAGACTGGACTTTAATTCGTAACTTTGAGCTGGCTCTAGTGGTGGACATTGAATGCACCATGGTTGATACACCACGTCCGGTGTGGCCAACTCCTTCAGAGTTCTATCATTATTCTCCATTGATCCTGCCTCTTGGTGCTCAAAAAGGTTAGGGTCGTTAGTAGTAAAATTACTATTCTCAGAATTCCAAATAGAATTAGAACTACTGCTATCAAGCGTTATAGTACACCTAGCTTTCCTTAAATGATGTAAAGTTCTCTCTATCTCAGGATCAAAAGCATGCAATGTCTCATAACTACTTCTCGTCATGCATCGTGGAGAAATTTAGTCATGCAAAACAAAATGCAGAACAAAATGTAGAAAAGATAAGATGCAGTAAAAAAAATAGACTCAGTATACCCAAATGACTCAGACAAAAGACAAACTCTATAATTTAAAAACAAACATAGCATTCCACAGACTCGATGTTCGGCTTAAACTCGGTTTTGCCACACAAAGACACAAAAGAACTTGTGTCCCCGACAACAGTGCCAATTTGATAAGTGGGTTTTTAGTCGTCTTACACGCCTCAAATAAATACTAAAGTTAACTATAGTATAACTAACCTAGGTCGATTCTCTCAAGGACACAGTGTGTCCAGATTTTGCTAAGTGTGAAAATCAAAGTTAATGCAGAAAACATTTAGTGCAGAATGCCGACTCGGTCTCGGATAGACGTGACGGAGTCGGACTGGCTTGGTCTCAAACTCTAGAAAAGCAGTAAATAGGGGGGTTTGTGTTTAAGTGCAGAAAATAAACTAAGTGCAGAGAAGTAAATTATACTAATATATACTAACTTACTGTACTAATTCAAGAATCAACACATAACAATTTGCCTTTCTTACTTAGGATTATAATCCGAATCAACCTTAGATTCTTACGACAATCGTCGAATGTTTGTCCATTGCCATATTGAGAATTTACACAATTGCTACCTCATCAGTTGGCAAGGAGTATGTACTTGGTTGATTTTAGGTTCTCTACCTAATCAGATTATTAAACCAGTTCCAATCGGTCCTAGTCTAACATGATCTACTCCTAACAATGTGCAATCGTAACAAAGTCAAAAGTAGATTAAAGCGCATGAATTATAATTAAGAGATAGAATTGTAAACCAATTATAATATTGAAATTAGAATTGAATACAAAGGTAGGAATTCAGCATTCTCCAGAGAGTTCGCCTTCCACGACGATTGCCTTGGAAGGATGGTAGTGGTGCACCAGTGATGGCTAGACGTTGAGCTTTCTGTCCACCGGAGTGCGTCGGCTATATTGAGCGATCACCTTCGACAACTTCCAACTTCCCAAATCCTGATCCTGTACCTCCTCGATCGAGAGAGACACCTTACTGAAACTTCGTGTACCACCGTGCTAGCTTGGAATGTCTATAGTTGTTGGCGGCGTTAGGTCTAGAATCTCATTGTTTTTCCACACTCTGAAATGTGCCAAGGCATGCCCTTATATACATGAAGGGCAACTGTGACTAAATCTAAATCTAAATCTAATCCTACAAAATCGATGATTCCTTGATCCTGACAGATTTCTTACATAATTACTCGAATTACATATTTCCCTGATCCTAACAGATTTCTTGCATGGTTACCCAAATTACATATTTCCCTGATCCTAACAAATTTCTTGCTGAGTTACCCAAATTACATATTTCCTTGATTCTAACAGATTTCTAGCTAAGTTACCCAAATTACATATTTCCTATTTTACTCTTCCTATAATCACGCGTTGTTCTTTGTTTGTTGGAGTGATTTTCGCCGCTGATATTGGTTCTGGCCAGGACCGCTTCTTTTGGGCCAAGATGCTTTTTTTGGGCTGAGATACTCTCGACTTTCGAGTCTACAAAACAAGTCAAATCTTTTATTAGTTAAAATCATCATTTTAATACAAATTTATATTTTTCCTATTCCTAGGCTCATAATTCAAATCTTAACTAAGACAGGACTCTTAATCATTAAATATTGTTAATAATACCCATCTTAAGCCCTTGTGAGGTGTATAAAATATGACTTATCACTCGTCCAAAGTAAAGACTTTCGAGGGGCCCCCGTCCTTGACCCTGACTTTGAAGAAGCCACCTTTGAAACCTTTGTAGGGGATAGAATAGGCATTGAGCAGACACGTCTTGTGGATCCCCATCAATGAGACCCACCCGGACTTTTGGCATAGTCGCACGACAAAGTGGTGCAAGGACTTCATCGTAGTAGGTTCCATATGCAAGTAGTGACATATCACTCGAAAGGCCAGCATGGTTGTGCACCCATTGGGATGCAACTGGCTGGCACATCGACCTCGAAGGCGTCGAAGGAGAGAGTGACCCATAAAACTTGCAAGACTGTCTCATACAAGTAAATGAAGTTGGGCTCCCCCTCTCGGGCTCTTATGAAGACCCTCTCGCTAGCTACATAAGGCTCCACTGAGAACAAGTCGACGTACTCAACTGGCATGAGCGACACTTCCCTAACAAGCTTGGCCCCAACACCTTGTGTGCAAAACTGAGAGGGGTAGGCTTCGACCTCTCCACTCAACCATTCGTAGCTGGCCATGTTCACTAGGGCTGAGGACTCCTTAAGTGTGGTTAGCGGGGTCAAACGTGGACCCATGGAAGGGGGAAAAGGGTGCACAACAGCGTCAACCGACCAGAGAAGCCACCACTGGTAGCAGCCTCAGTCGGCAGATCTCGAGCTCAAACTCGTTGCCGAGGCACCAATAGGATTCACCTCGACCTCTAGCATCTAGCCATCCCTAGAAGAAGAGTCGTTGGAACTCATACTAATTGAAAGAGCGAACGAATGGAGGCAACGTACTTGGAGACGAGGAAGTCGAGTAGCAACAGAGACGAAGCAAAAGACAAAAGTAGGGAAGAAGACTAATGTGAGAAGAGAGTAATGTCGTCCCCCACCCAGGGCATGGCCTATTTAAGCAACACTGACCACAAGATCAAGGGACGCGATTAAAGAATGACAAGAGTCACGTCCAACGATTGGCAAATACCAAATGTCCCTAACACAAAAACCAAGAGACGCCTAACAAGCATCCCAATCTGCCAAAATGGTACATTAATAGGCGCAACTCCCAAAGTGACATCATTCCGCATCAGGGGAAGAAAAGACTAAGTCTCCACGTCCCCAAAAAGAAACTCAAGACTTGAGAGCATCTGTACTCAGGTAGGTCAAAGGCACCTTGGACAGTCGAGCCCCCCACCCTTAACGAGGAACGTGACAAGATATGCGCAAAGATTCTCGGGATCTTAATAATCAATGGATAAATGGTATGGATTGTGCACCAAAAGATCAATCATTATAGATAATATGCCCAAGCTCACACACATTATAAATGGGAGCAAAAGTCAACACCAGGTATGTTTTGAATCTCGAGAAAAAAAAAACCTCTATAATAGAGATAGCTAACTTAGGCGTTAGAATGTTTCTGTAGGTATCCCACCCCTCACATTAGACAAGTTAAGAGAGCTTAGAGATTTATAGAAAGAGCTCAAAAGTTGATGAGGAGTATAAGGAGATCGACAGGAGAGCTCAAAAGGCTGACGAAGAGGATATGGAGATTAACGATGAGAGTTTGGAGATCAATTGAAGTAGTTCTCGAAAGAAATGTCAAATGAGAATATATATATATATATATATATATAAAAGAAAAAAGAATAACATAGTTTAATTTTTATTTTTTTTTAAAGAATCGGAGGATTCACAAACAATAATTATGATTGCTCAAATATTCTAATTAAACACCTAAATCGTGAATAGTATTACAATAAATATTTTGTCCATGTTATCAGTTTTTTTTGTAATTTTTTCTCGTCCTTATTGTAACTGGACAGTTCATGCTACGGTAACTATAAATAATCACATATTTGTACGTGTTAATATGCATGGTTATGTGAGCTATAAATAATAAAACGGTTTTACTTGGCTAATAAATTGTTGAATTTTATTGAATTATGTTCTTACTTTGTTCTTGTGTTATATTTTTTTTTTCTGCAGAACTGTTCTTGTGTTGTAACTTGGATATGTTCATGGAGAAAATAATTTTGATATTTGTTCGATGCTTTCACACTTGCAAAAATTAAGGGGGTCAAATTTTCTTACATACTGATCATAGTTTGGATGGAACTGTGGAAATTCAAATGTTAATCGTATAGCAGTAGAAAAATATCAAACTCGAGAGAAGGAATGAAGAACGGTAATTAATATTGACTATTTTTTTTTAAGTGTTAGCAACACATTTTTGTTAATATAAATTTTATTATTGATTAAAATTTATTAAAAAATACAAAATTATATAAAACATGGAGTTGTTAAATAATAAGATCTATGTAAATTTCTTATTTTTAATAAATTTCAATTAATAATAAAGAATGTATCTAAAATAAAGCGTTAAAAAATCTATTACTAACATTTTTATTTAAAATAAGTCATATAAGTTGACAATTAACAATTATATTCTAATATATATATATATACGATTTGCTATGTATGAATACATTAATAGTTGATTTTCACATCGAAGATTAAGATTACTTAATTACTTTATTTTCTAAAGTGAATTATTTATTTTCTAAGAGTTGGATCCTAATTTAAATATCAACATGCTTATAAATAAATTAATAAATTTATCACCATGTGATAGAAAATTTTCCCATACTTTAGATTTCAAAATGTTTTTATATAAAAATTTCCATTTTATATGATCAAATATCTATCATTAATATTTAGATATTATTATGATTTTATGTAAAATAATACAAATACTTAATCTTATAGATTCATGCATGCAGTTTTATATAATTTTGTATTTTAAGAGTATGTATATATTTATCAACATGATTTAATTAATATTTAGAAATTTTCATGTAAAGCATTTCATCCCCTAAGCCTGTATATAATTCAACACTGTGATTTTTGCATTAATATACTTCATCTCTTACTTTAATGTTAAAAATAGAAGAAAATTAATACTTTTTATAAATAAAATATATATTAAATATTGATTTTCATGACTTCTTGTTTTTTTAGAAATTATTTTCACAATTCCAAAATATCGCGTATGTCTATTTCTATGATAACATGCTCTGTTAATTAATTGAATGTGTTAAATCTGGAAAGAAATTAATTATAGTGATAAAAATAAATAAATAGAATTTCATTTAATATCGATTGCCATGACTTTATACATTTTTTAGGAAATGCTATCTACCATTTTGAATTTAATTTTCACTTTACGATAACCAAATTAACCCTCTTTATTTTAGAGTAAATTGTCCTCTTCTTCCCTCATAAATATAAATATTACACACTTTTTTCTTAGATTTTCTTGACATATTTCAATATATGTTTAATTACAATTTTTGTCTCTGATATACAAATAATTTTGATTCTCCTGCAACTTAAGTAATAACAGTGTACTCCTCACCCAAAGTACATCAAAGGAGAGTGGAAAACGAAATACATCATACATATTATAGTTAATCGCAACAACTACACTCTATACAAAAAATAAATTGGAAAAGATAAAATATTTTTATTGTTATTAATAAATATTATATTATAATAAATATAAATAAATTTGACTTTAAAAATTGAGAAGAAAATATGAAAATAAATTATTTAAAACAAAGAACATATCTTCATTAAGATGGTGTATCAAAATTTAAAAGTCAAGTCAAATTCAATTTATGATTGATTAATATTACAGTAAATTAAAATTTAATGTATCTAAAAAATATCTTTGATTTCTTTTGTGAGCAAAATATCCTTAATTCGATATAATGTGTCAAGAATTAAAAAAATGTATAAGTGATAATATTTTAAAGTATATATATATATATATATGATAGAGAGAGAGGGGAGGGTTAAATTTTTAATTAATACATTACTTAATAAAAAAGTGATTTTAAAAATACATTCACTCAAGAGTAAAAACTCATATTTAAAATATAACTATAAATATTAATTATAGATAATAATTATAGTAATAATATATGAGTCATTCAACAATAAATTGTCACGGAAGATAAATTTATTAATTTTTATGATTATTATTTTAAAAGTTATACATAGGATGATTTCTAATTTATTGATAATATAATCTATAAATAAAAAGTAAACTTTCATGTTATAATTTATAAAAGTCACGTGACTTTGTCTATTTTAATTTTAATTATGTATAGTAACATCTAATAGAAAGAAAAAGAGAGAGAAATTTTATTTTCCACGTAAATATTATATATTATCAATTAATTAAAAATCATTCAACGTATAACGTATAAAATAATAATAATAAAAATTAATAAATTTATTATTTATAATGATATATACTTAAATAATAATATAAAATATTTTTAAATATATTATACATATGCATACATATATATCTTGTAATAATGAGACAAATAAATTTATATTATATAACTATATATAAATGAGTAAGATGTAAACACACAACTTTTATAATAATCCCATGTTGAATATTTAAATCATATATATTAAAATTTAAATAAATTAAATATTTATAATTATGCAATTTTATAGTTCACATACAAATCACATTCTGAATATTTAAATCATGTATATTGAAATTTAAATAATTAGATATTCATAATTATTTAATACACTTTTTAATAATCACATGTCGAATATTTACATAATGTATATTGAAATTTAAATATTCATAATTATGCAATACACTCTTTTAATAATCACATGCCAAATATTTAAATCATGTATATTAAAATTTAAATAAATTAAATATTTATAATTATGCAATTTTATAGTTAACCTTTATACTTGTACCGGTAGTTGGACCTGTGCGATGTACAAATATTTTATACCTAATGAATACTATTTTTAGTTTATAAATAAAATTTGTTGTTCAATAAAATTATAAAATATAAAATAAGCATTGATTTTAGATATTGTTGGGCTTCATTAATCATTGAATTTTTTCCACTAGAAAGGTACAGTGTTAAAAATAAATTACTGAACTGAAAAAATAAGAATAATATCAAATAAAATAAAATCACTATTTATAATATATTAAAAGATAAATTATAAAAATTATATAATTATCTTAGTTATATAAAAAATAAATACATTAATTAATTGAATCGAACACTTAGAAATAATTTAATTATTTTAATTTAAAATTATCTCAATTAATATTATTTATTTTGTTTGAATTATAAGAAACAAACTAACTAAAATTACTAATAAGGATTAAAAAATATACTAAGAAAATGGTCATAATCTAAAAATGATAAAATATCTAATAAGGACTAAAAACAGATATAATCATATTTATATAAACCTAAATGTATTTAAACCAAAATTAAAAAAATATATATAAAAGATGCATTTAAAACTCACTATACATTAAATGTGTAATTACAGAAATAAATAGAATACGGAAAAAAAAATTGGGACGAAAAAATACACTAAAACTTCTTTATTTTATTAAATAAAATATTTTTTATTCAATTAATTTTCTTGGATAGATATGCTAATAATGTATATTTATAAATATTATCTTATTTTTTATTTATTAATTCTATAAATCATAAGTAGTTATAGAAATTTTAAACTAATTTATAATTAAAATATCATCATTTTAAATATATTTTTTCAATATATATAAGAATTAAAAAATGACTTAAATAAGTTTTAAATCCCTACCAATATCACTCTATCTGATTTTAGTCATTGTAAATTAATATATTGTTGACATAACTATCAAAACAAATAATATTAATTGAGATAATTAAGGTAATAAAAAATTTTAAATTATAATTATATTTTTTTTAGGTATTCAATTCAATTAATTAATATATTTATTATTTTATATATAAAATAATTACATATAATTTATTTTTATAATTTATTTTTTAATATATCATGAATAATAATTTTATATTATTATTATTTATTATTTTTCAATTCATTGATTTATGTTTAGCATCTTACTTTTAGAAAAGTATAATTTAGTTTTAATATATTAGTTTTGATGTTATTTTTATATTTTAATTTATTAATTTAACTTATTTTAATACAATTTATTTTTAAAATATATCTCAAGCAGTAATTTTTATCTCTAAAGGAAAAAAATAAGTTGAAATGTAGTATATTAAAAGTAAATTATATTACAATAAAATAAAATAAAAAAAATTAAAATGTAAAATTAATATATTAAAATAAATTATAAATTTATAAATAAATTATAGTTTTAAAAAAATACAATATTAAAAATATATTAGTGAATTAGAAAATAAGAATAATATTAAAAGTAATAAATTACTGTATATAATATATTAAAATGTAAGTTATAAAATTAAATTATATGTATTGTCTTATTTATATAAAATAATAAATACATTAATTCTACTAAAAAATAAATATATTAGTTAAATTATGAATTTAAAAAACTTTAATTATCTTAATTTAAAATATTTTTTTGTTACCTTAATAATTTTAATAATTACATTAGCACTAAATCAACTATAGTCAGTATTAAGAATTAAAAAATATATTAAGAAAATATAAAAAATATAAGAGTAATTGTTTGAAATAATTAAAATAAGATAGAGTGATTCTGGCCAGACATGAAACGAATTTAAGTCAAAAAAAGGTGTAAATGATATATTTAAATTTACTATTCATTAAATATGTAACTAACTAAATAAATAAAAATATATAAGAGTGAATTGATTAAAATATTTTTATTTTAGGAAAGAAAATTGTGTCAAAATTTTTTTACTTTATTAAATAAAATATTTTTAAATTTTATATTATATGTTAAATTAAATTTATTTATTGGCATATTTAATAAATTTAAAATTTTATAAAAAATATAAACTTAATCTGTTTAACAAAAGCTTTTAATATAACAACTAAATTATTAAAAATCAATCTGTACAAAAATATATTAAATAAAACGACTCTATCAAGATTTATTCCTAAGCAAGTGGATTTTCTCACACAAAATTTGTGTAACTTGATAAAATATTCTTTTTTTTTAGAAAAATAAGTGTATATTAACAAATTCCTATTTTATAATAATTTAATGCAAATACATTATCCCTTCCTTGTAAGCAAAAAAAAAAATTCAAATATTTATTAGTGTAAATTATTTCGGTCAATTATGAATTCCATATATAGTAAAATTACTTTAATAAGCATATTCTTTTTGGGTACATCTAATAAACATATTCATAATAATTTTTAATCAATTCACAATATAAAAGTTTTTATCCCATTAATACACAAAATCAAAGTCAATTTAGTTTAAGAATGATATAAATGAGACCAAAGACTTAAAAGTTAATGTGCCAATCTCTAATTAATGAAATAATAAAATGATACAATATACATGTACCATAATGACGGTTACATTTCCTTGAAGGTTTTACGCAAAGCTAGTTTCTCTCTTCCTCTTATATACATCAAGAGCAAATGCTGAGTCTCATTTGCATTCTACAATTTATATTTCATTGACGTTACACTCTGAGTCACTCCACTCCTCTGTTCATTTCTTCTTGTCAACTATGAATGCTCTAGCCGCCACCAACCGTAACTTTCAACGTGCAGCTCGCATTCTCGGCTTGGATTCCAAGCTTGAGAGGAGCCTCCTCATACCCTTCAGAGAAATCAAAGTATTGATCTTTCAAATATATCCCTTTTTGGGTTTCAATCTGTTTTCTTGGTTTTTCACTCTTTTGGTTTCAATTTTCATTTGCATGGCTTTTTCTCTCACCGTCATAATTTTTTTTTTATCTATTTATTTGTGTGGTGCGTTGATAAGGGTTTCTCTCTTGTTTGTGTCTGATTCGCAGGTTGAATGCACGATCCCGAAGGATGATGGAACTCTGGTTTCCTATGTGGGTTTCAGGATCCAACATGATAATGCTCGTGGTCCGATGAAAGGAGGGATTCGTTATCATCCCGAGGTTGTGTTCTTTTAATTGTTTTGTTTTCTCATCAGTACACATAGATTTGGAATTTCAGTTTATGTTCAATTGAATTCCCTCTGTTTCAAAATTTCTGTGCTTTAACTCATGAGACTGTGATAGTATGATTTAGCTTTCATGTGTGCAATTTGATACACCATGTTTTGTCAAATTAAAAATGTTTGATTGAACCCCGATTCATAAAATAGAGGATAGAACGCATTTCTACAATCATTGGTGGAAAATTATTGGAAAAAAATTTCAGATTGGATTTTGGGGTTATGGGAATGCAACAGTGGTTTGCAGGTGTACGTGATGCATTGCCAGAAGACAAATTGGAAAACTACAGAGAAGTTCTATTTGGCGAGAAGCATTTTGTATTAGTCCATACTGGTCAATCTGTTAAAAAAATGTGATTACGTAGTTATAATTATAATTATTATTTTGTAAATACAAAATTGTGAACTATTCTCATTTTGTTGTAAGAAGAGGCTTGTGATTTTGATATTATGTGATGTGGGTTTCAAAAGTGGATCACATCATGTGATCTGGTTGCGATGTCTCAGTTTTAGTAGCCACTGTAATGGCCACATCTGCCTACAACCCGTGATTTAAATTCTAAGATGTTTACTCATTTTGTAGTGTCGTGGTTTAATTTGATGCACAAATATTAAATTTTGTACCGAATGCTTCTTCTGTTGTCATAACCTCAATGAAATTCCATAAGTGCCTTTTAAATGTTCCTGTTTAGGCCTGCCAAATCCAATCATGGTGGTTTAATTTGATGCACAAATATTAAATTTTGTACCGAATGCTTCTTCTGTTGTCATAACCTCAATGAAATTCCATAAGTGCCTTTTAAATGTTCCTGTTTAGGCCTGCCAAATCCAATCATGAGATACATGCCGCATTTTCCTTTAGGTGATCATTCACTATTGTGGACTATTTCAGCTTTTTGAGGTAAGAGGCTTTGGATTTTGATACTAGATGATGTGGAAATCAAATTACAAACAACAGCGTTGCAGTAGCTACCCACACCATGTCAGGTCATGATGCTGGATGCATCTGGCTGCATTTGCTTGCAACATGGCTGCAATCTCAATTGCAATTCAAAACCTTGGCCTTGTTTACTTATTTTATGATGCAGTGCTTTTGTTTCGTGTGCTAATATTATTTTCTTGTATCTGTATGCTTGTTCAGTTGTTGTAAACAACGAAATCCCATAAATGCCTTCGAAATTTTACCTTCATGTTTTGGTCCTCTGAACCCAATTATGAGATACATGCTGCATTTTCTTATGATTGTTTTCCATGTAGATTCTTTATACTATTTTTTAATATCAAACTGACAATTTTTGTGATGCCAGGTTGACCCTGATGAAGTGAATGCTCTAGCTCAGTTGATGACATGGAAGACGGCTGTAGCAGACATTCCCTATGGAGGAGCAAAGGGTGGGATTGGCTGCAATCCGAGGGATCTGAGTATCAGTGAGTTAGAACGTCTAACTCGGGTTTTCACCCAAAAGATTCATGACCTCATTGGCGTTCAGAGGGACGTTCCTGCTCCTGACATGGGAACTAATGCTCAGGTACTGATTTTACAACATAATACATACACTTTTCTGTCCATTTGTTTTATAAATACTAGCATTCAATGGTTTTGGATATCCTTCTCATTTGTCCACTGTTTCATAGACCATGGCATGGATTCTCGACGAGTATTCAAAGTTTCATGGACATTCCCCTGCAGTTGTGACAGGGAAGCCTATTGTAAGTATCAAATACACAGATACCCTTAAGAGACTACAAAATCCTCTTTTTTTGTGTATATCAATGTTTAGACAATTGACTTTGAATGTTTTTTCCTGTAGGATCTTGGAGGTTCATTAGGGAGGGAGGCTGCCACAGGTCTCGGAGTGGTTTATGCAACCGAGGCTTTATTTACTGAACATGGAAAGTCAATTTCTGACCACACATTTATCATTCAGGTATTCCTTCTTCGCCACAGCAGGATGACATAGTATATACATATTAATCCCACTTTATTTGATTTCAATGCCACAGCAGGATGATATAGTCTGTACATATTATTTATTTAATCCCACTTATTTGATTTCAATCACACTATCCAGGGCTTTGGAAATGTGGGCACATGGGCTGCTAAATCTATTTTTGAGAGAGGAGGAAAGGTTATTGCTGTGAGTGACATCAGTGGTGCTATCAAAAATCCAAATGGAATTGACATTCCTGCCCTTCTGAAACACAAGGAGGGCAATGGATTCTTGAAGGACTTCCCAGGTGCAGAAGTGATGGATCCAGATGAAGTACTCGTTCACGAATGCGATGTTCTTATCCCTTGTGCCTTGGGTGGAGTTCTAAACAAGTATGCATGTCTATGTCCCCTTAAACTCAAATCATTAGTGTTAAAGAGTGTGTTTGATTTTGCGGATTTTCATTTTCCAATGCACTTTTCACAGTGGATTGACGTTCAACGGGATCCAATGAGGTTCCAAACATATCCAAAGTGATTTTAGTTTTCTCTTGATCTTGCACACCTAAATTAAAATAGCATCCTTCTCATTCTTTTAAGTTTAACTTAACACTTTGGTTCTGAAGAACTACAACTTAATTTTGGTATATTATTCTTGAAGGGAAAATGCTGCTGATGTGAAGGCAAAATTTATAGTAGAAGCAGCAAATCACCCGACTGACCCTGAAGCAGATGAGGTAAGTTTACAAACATGCGGCTATGCTATCACTTGTGAGTTATTTATATCCTGAACTTACATTATATAATGAAAGTGATTTCTTTCTTTTTGCAGATCTTGTCTAAGAAAGGAGTCATTATATTACCTGATATTTATGCCAATGCTGGTGGAGTAACCGTGAGCTATTTTGAGTGGGTTCAGGTAAATGGGATCAACATAAACACAAGTTTATCTTTTTTGAAAACCATGCTTAAGTTTTTCTCTTAATAAAATCTCCCTCTGGCCCTATGCTGCTTGCAGAACATTCAAGGTTTCATGTGGGATGAAGAAAAAGTAAACCATGAGCTGAAGAAGTACATGACCAGATCTTTCGGGAACATCAAGACAATGTGTAAAACACATGACTGTGACTTGCGAATGGGGGCCTTCACTCTAGGAGTGAACCGCGTTGCTCGTGCTACCCTTCTAAGAGGTTGGGAAGCTTAGGTTTTACTACTGAAGAAGTAGGATTTTACAAGACTGGTTTTCTTTCATTTTTGTTATTTTAGCGTTAGTCAAGCAATAGAGTAGTAATGCGAGACTTGCCAATAAAAACATTATTTTTGCCGTTGGTACATGGGGATGAGATAAAATTACAGCCAGATTTCTTTTAAAAAATTGGTGCATCGTGGTTCTTGAAACATGTTAACTGTGTTTCTGTTGCATTTATATTTTTGAAATCCTTGTCATGGCCTCACTAGCTGATTGAAGATAAAAGTTGCTTCCTAGTCATCATTAATAAAATGGCTAATAACAATGTTCAACTATGAGGAATGTAGATTCTTTAAAACCGAAAACAAAATGGTTATATTCTCAGCGAGTCAAAAGCATCTACTGTTGCTCGTCCTCGTTCTCAGCTCCCACTGCTTTTCTTGGCAAGACACTGAACAGAACCCCGTAGTTACTCTCTGTATAGTTCTTAACAATATATTTATAGAAACTGAGAATGATAAGGAATATATTAGTAGAAGTAAAATTATTCCTCTAATTAAATCATTTATTTTTCTTAATTTGTTTAAATAAATCTTAAACGAGCCATATATGGAAGTATGGAAAAAACTTTGGAATAATCCTTCATTATCTCCATTGGAAGTGACGACAGTGAAAGTAAGATCAGCTCTGTGAGGACCACTCTTACATTAAAAGATAATGATATTTTGTATCTATATCGAGTTCTAATTCCTTGAAATTTATTTAGTTTAAACTTCAGTAAATTACTTATGTGATTCTCTTAATTTTTTTTTTAATTTGATCTACCCTTTATTAAAAACTTTAACATGATTATTCAATTTTTAAAAATACTACAATATTATCATTTCCGTAATATAACTATTTAATAATTTAATAATTTATTAATTAAATAATTTCAAGTATTAATAATATAATAATTCAATATATTAATATTTTAATAATTTATTAATTTATTAATTCATTAATTTATTAATTTATTGATTTATTGATCTATTGATTTGTTAGTTTGTTAATTTGTTAGTTTGTTAATTTGTTAATTTGTTAATTTGTTAATTTTTTAGTACACTAGTTTGTTAATTTATTAATTTGTTAATTTTTTAGTATACTAGTTTGTTAATTTGTTAATTTGTTAATTTATTAATTTTTTAGTTTATTAGTTTGTTAATTTGTTAATTTGTTAATTTATTACTTTTTTAGTTTTCTAGTTTGTTAATTTGTTAATTTATTAATTTATTACTTTTTTAGTTTACTAGTTTGTTAATTTGTTAATTTATTACTCTTTTAGTTTGTTAATTTGTTAATTTGTTAATTAATTATTTATTAATTTATTAGTTTATTAATTAATTAATTAGTTTATTAGTTTATTAGTTTATTAATTCATTAATTAATTAGTTTATTAGTTTATTAATTCATTAATTAATTAGTTTATTAGTTTATTAATTCATTAATTAAATAATTCATTAATTAATTTATTAAATAATTAAAGCATTAATTAATTAATTAATTCATTAATTTATTAATTAATTAATTCATTAATTAAATTATTAACTAACTAATTCATTAATTAATTTATTAATTAACTAATTCATTAATTAATTCATTATTTAATTTAATAATTAATTAATTCATTAATTAATTTAATAATTAATAAATTCATTAATTAATTATTTAATTAATGAATTAATAAACTAATAAACTAATTAATTAATTAATAAACTAATAAATTAATAAATAATTAATTAACAAATTAAAAAAGTAATAAATTTATTAATTTATTAATTTATTGATTTATTAATTTATTGATTTATTAATTTATTAATTTGTTAATTTATTAATTTATTAATTTGTTAATTTATTAATTTATTAATTTATTAATTTATTAATTTATTAATTTCTTAATTTTTTAATTTGTTAATTTATTAATTTATTAATTTATTAATTTATTAATTTGTTAATTTATTAATTTATTAATTTATTAATTTATTAATTTATTAATTTATTAATTTGTTAATTTATTAATTTATTAGTTTATTAATTTATTAATTTATTAATTTATTAATTTATTAATTCATTAATTTATTAATTTATTAATTTATTAATTCATTAATTTATTAATTTATTAATTTATTAATTTATTAATTTATTAATTTATTAATTTATTAATTTGTTAATTTATTAATTTATTAATTTATTAATTTATTAATTTATTAATTTGTTAATTTATTAATTTATTAATTTATTAATTTATTAATTTGTTAATTTATTAATTTGTTAATTTATTAATTTATTAATTTATTAATTTATTAATTTGTTAATTTATTAATTTGTTAATTTATTAATTTCTTCATTTATTAATTTGTTAATTTGTTAATTTGTTAATTTGTTAATTTGTTAATTTCTTCATTTGTTAATTTGTTAATTTGTTAATTTGTTAATTTGTTAATTTGTTAATTTCTTATTTTCTTAATTTGTTAATTTGTTAATTTGTTAATTTGTTAATTTGTTAATTTGTTAATTTCTTATTTTCTTAATTTATTAATTTATTAATTTGTTTATTTTTTAATTTGTTAATTTCTTATTTTATTATTTTGTTAATTTGTTAATTTGTTAATTTCTTATTTTATTAATTTGTTAATTTGTTAATTTGTTAATTTGTTAATTTCTTAATTTGTTAATTTGTTAATTTGTTAATTTGTTAATTTGTTAATTTGTTAATTTCTTCATTTGTTAATTTATTAATTTGTTTATTTGTTAATTTGTTTATTTGTTTATTTCTTATTTGTTAATTTGTTAATTTGTTAATTTGTTAATTTATTAATTTGTTTATTTATTAATTTGTTAATTTCTTATTTTATTATTTTGTTAATTTTTTAAATTGGTTAATTTGTTATTTTTTAATTTGTTAATTTGTTAATTTGTTAATTTCTTATTTTTTATTTTGTTAATTTGTTAATTTGTTAATTTGTTAATTTGTTAATTTGTTAATTTATTAATTTGTTAATTTGTTAATTTGTTAATTTGTTAATTTGTTAATTTATTAATTTATTAATTTGTTAATTTGTTAATTTGTTAATTTATTAATTTATTAATTTACTAATTTATTAATTTGTTAATTAGTTAATTTGTTAATTTATTAATTTACTAATTTACTAATTTGTTAATTTGTTAATTAGTTAATTTATTAATTTATTAATTTATTAATTTATTAATTTATTAATTTATTAATTTATTAATTTATTAATTTATTAATTTATTAATTTATTAATTTATTAATTTATTAATTTATTAATTTATTAATTTATTAATTTATTAATTTATTAATTTATTAATTTATTAATTTATTAATTTATTAATTTATTAATTTATTAATTTATTAATTTATTAATTTATTAATTTATTAATTTATTAATTTATTAATTTATTAATTTATTAATTTATTAATTTATTAATTTATTAATTTATTAATTTATTAATTTATTAATTTATTAATTTATTAATTTATTAATTTATTAATTTATTAATTTATTAATTTATTAATTTATTAATTTATTAATTTATTAATTTATTAATTTATTAATTTATTAATTTATTAATTTATTAATTTATTAATTTATTAATTTATTAATTTATTAATTTATTAATTTGTTAATTTACTAATTTACTAATTTATTAATTTATTAATTTATTAATTTATTAATTTATGTTTTTTGTAGTTTAATTCTTCGTTTCGAGCTTTTCGTACTAAGATTTTTTTATAGTTTTTGAGGGTGAAGGTGTACCTAATTTTACCATGTGGAACTACCTTAACCTCTTGATTCGATCAATTAATTTTGATACTTTTTATGCTGATTCTCGTTGGATCCTGCGTTCAGTCGTGGCACATTCTTTCTGCAATGGCGATATATTTTGTAGGTAGTGGCTGACATGGTCCGTTTCTCTACTGTGATTGGTAAGTATTGTAGTTTCGTTGATGCGTAGGACCTGGGTTTTGCTAATGTGGCCTCATCCTCGTGTCCCTTAGAGAATCCTACAGCTAGGGAACTATGAGGTGGCGCTCTCTCTCCTAGGGGATGACTTGGCTTGACTATGTTGATGTGGTCAGTTCTGTCAGCATTAAGTTGGTGCTCTTGGATCCAACCTGGAGTTTCAGCAAACCATGAGCTCCAATAACCTGCAGTTCCAGCAAACCATGAGCCCTAATAACCTGCAGTTCTAGCAAAATATGAACGTCATGGTTCAAGATCTCAAGATGCAAGTGGGTCAACTAGCCAACTCTGTAAGTCAGTTACAGTCAGTCGGAACCTCCCCTTGCAAACAATTCCAAATCCAAGAGGAAACTCGAGCGTGGTATCACTGAGAAGTGGTAGAGAATTACAAGCAACACCGTAGCAAAAATCGAGATCCGCCGACACCGAGTCAAAGCCGGATGCCGACTCACAAGCACCACAGCAGGCTAGACTCGTTCCAGTGCCATTTCCCAGCCAGATAGTCTCAGTAAAGAAGCCTGAATCTGATGAAAAGTTGTTGAAGATGTTCCGGAAGGTGGAGATCAATATCCTACTTCTGGATGCCAACGAAATGCCGAGACCCCTTTCGATCCCATGCACCATTGGCGACAGTACCTTTGCCGATGCCATGTTGGACTTAGGAGCTTCAATAAAAGTCATGCTGACGTCAATTTACAAGTCCTTGAATTGCGGAGACCTAGAACCCACCAGGATGACCATATAGTTGGCAAACAAAACTGTCGTCTAGCCCCTAGGTGTTCTTGAAGACGTTCTGGTCTAAGTTGATGAACTAATTTTTCCAACCGACTTCTATGTGCTGGATATGGAGGACGAGACACTAGGAAAATGGTCTACCTTGATCCTAGGCCGACCATTTCTGATGACCGCCAAGACCAAGATTGATGTGCATGTCGGGACACTCTCAATGGAGTTTGGTGACACTCTGGTGCAGTTCAACATTTTCGAAGTTATGAAGCACCTTGTGGAGGACACCTCACTCTTTGGCATTGACCTGATCGACGAACTCGTCAAAGAATACATGCAAGCGGACACTAGCAGTACTGAATTCTTCCAAGTTGCTAAAAACACCAATATACTTGGCTGCCTCAGATCTGTGTTTGAGGAACCCGACTATGATGAACCTTGGGAAGTGCATGACGCAAAATTTACTACTGCCCTTGCACACTTGGATCACGACTCTAAAAGTATCGATTCCCTTGACCAAGTTCACGAGAATGAGAAACCGGAGTGTGTTCAAAACATTCAAGTCCAAGTCGTCGGGACCATGAAACAACAATCAACACAAATAGCAAACACTTTTTCTAAGAACGAGCCGGTCGACATAGGCCGAGACTGGACGAAGACCGAAAGCATGTCGGTCACGAAAGCCGACACCAATGCGGCCAAAGAAGACTGGAAGCAGACTAGAATTATAGCAAAAACAGCATGAGGAACAATTAGAAGTCGGAATCATGTCAGCAACCCAGGTACCTAACTCCAACCAAGTCAACCAAATAGTTTCCAGACTAATAGGAACAGGAGGAGAAATTGCTGCAGGTCCTTAGACAGCACAAGAAGGCTATAGGGTGGAAATTATTTGACCTCCCAAGAATAAATCTCTCCATTTGCATGCATAGAATCTTGATGGAGGAAGAAGCACGCCCTGTAAGGCAACAACAAAGGAGACTGAACCCGACCATCCTTGATGTAGTAAAGAAAGAAGTGACTAAGCTACTCGCTGCTGGAATCATTTATCCAATTTTAGATAGCAACTGGATGAGTCCAGTGCAGGTAGTATACCCAAGAAGTCTGGGATGACCATAATGAAGAACCAGAATGATGAATTGGTACCAACACGGGTTTAGAACAGCTGATGAGTGTGTATTGACTATAGGAAGCTGAACCAAGCAGCCTGCAAAGACCAGTTTCCTCTACCATTCTTAGACCAAGTCCTGGAGAAGCTGGCCGAGAAGTCCCATTATTGCTTCCTGGACGGATATTTTGGATACATGCAGATACATAATACAAGACAACCTTCACATGTCCTTTCGGCACATTTGCTTACACTAGGATGCCGTTTGGACTCTGCAATGCCCCAAGCACGTTCCAGAGATGCATGGTGAGCATTTTCTCAGATTTATTGAAGGATTGCATGGAGGTGTTCATGGACGACTTCACAGTGTACGCAGACACTTTTGATGCATGTTTAGGAAATCTGGCCTAAGTACTGAAGCGGTGCATAGAAATCGACCTGGTGTTGAACTTTGAAAAATGTCACTTCATGGTAACAAAGGGGATTGTCCTCAGCCACCTGATATCAAGTTAAGGGATTGAGGTTGATAAAGTCAAAATTGACATCATCACATCTCTCCCCAACCCCGCTTCTATGCGGGAGGTTTGTTCATTTCTAGGACATGTGGGTTTTTACAGGCATTTCATCAAGAACTTCAGCAAGACCGCCTTGCCACTGTCCAAACTACTGCAAAAAGATGTGGAGTTTTTCTTCAACAAAGAATGCGTACAAGCCTTTGAAGAGTTGAAGACCAGATTAACATCCACGCCAATTCTTCAAGCACCTAATTGGGAGCTCCCGTTCAAGCTAATGTGCAACGCATCTAACTTGGCCCTCGAAGTCGTTCTTGGCCAGCGAGATGGAGTCGACTAGCTGGCACACGTGATCGCTTATGCATCTCGGACCATGGACCAAGCCCAAATAAACTATACGACTACGGAGAAAGAGTTACTAGCAATAGCATTTGCCTTGGACAAATTTCTCTCCTATCTGCTTGGCTCCAAAGTCATCGAATTTGACCTAGAAATCAAAGACAAGAAGGGTGCCGACAATGCAGTGCCCGACCACTTGAGTCGAATTGAATGTGAACCTGATCTGATGCCAATCCGAGACGACTTCCCGAACGAGCAACTACTACGCATGGATAGATCGACACCATGGTTCGTAGACATATGCAATTTCATTGTTGCATCTCAGTTTCCACCAAAGGCATCTCGATTGTATAAAGAGAAGATCAAGAGTGATGCCAAGTACTATATATGGGATGAACCATATCTTTGGAAGCGCGGCAGCAACCAAGTCATTCACAGGTGCATTCTGGACTTTGAGATCAGCTTAGTCCTCCACTTTTGTCATGCAGCAGCCGGAGGCGGCCATCATGGATCAACTCGGATAGCCCAAAAGGTACTCGATTGTAGGTTTTACTGGCCCACCATTTTTCGAGACGCCTACCAATTCATCTCGGCCTACGAACAATGCCAGAGAGCAGGGACGACCATGAGCCGCCAACATGAGATGTCCCAACACCCAATCCTATTTTGTGAAGTTTTTGATGTTTGGGGAATTGACTTCATAGGGTCGTTCCCTGTCTCCAATGGATACCTATACATTTTGTTAGCTGTAGACTATATGTCAAGATGGGTAGAAGTAGTGGCCACCAAGACCAATGATGTCAAGGTAGTTGTGAATTTTCTTAAGTCTAATATTTTCTACAGGTTTGGTGTACCAAAAGCTCTAATCAGTGACTAGGGAAGCCACTTCTGTAACCGAGTCATGTCTTCCCTCTTAGAAAAGTATGGGGTGGTGCACCGAGTTGCCACAGCATACCATCCCAAATAAATGGCCAAGCCGAAGTATTCAATAGGGAAATCAAGAAGATTTTGCAAAAGCTGACCAATCCCGGTCGAAAGGACTGGAGCCACCACCTTGAAGACACACTTTGGGCACATAGGACGACATACCAGACTCCATTGAGAATGTCTCCCTACCAGATTGTTTTCGGCAAAGCTTGTCACCTACCAGTTGAACTAGAACATCGAGCTTATTAGGCAATCAAGAAGTGCAACATGGCCTACGACCAAGCTGGGGAAGAAAGGAAGCTCCAACTACAAGAGTTGGAGGAATTCCGTTTGGAAGCTTACGAGAACTCCCGCATCTACAAGCAGCGAGTCAAACAATTCCATGACTGCCAAATTTTGAGAATGGAGTTCCAAGTTGACCAGAAAGTACTCTTGTTCAATTCAAGATTAAAGCTCATCGCTGGTACGCTCCGTTCCAAGTGAGATGGTCCATTTATTATCACTAAAATTTTGCCCTATGGTGCAGTAGAATTACAGGATGAACTCACAAGAAGCACCTTCCAAGTTAACGGATAGCAACTCAAAGTCTTTCATGAAGGTCTAACATCAACAGTAGGCGAGATGGACAACATCTCCCTAACAGAACCAGCCACGACGGCCGATACCACCTGAGTAGCACATTAACAAACCCCCTCTATATCCTTGTCATGCATTGAGGATAATTCATCATTTAAGTGTAGGGGGTATTCTATAGGAGGGTGACAGTTTGTATGATTTTGTTTTGTTTTTAGTTTTGTTATTTCGTTTTTATTTCATTCCTATTCTATTTCATTTTGTTCTTTTCTATCTCTTTTCAAGTCATTTTCCCTTTATCTAAATAAAAAGTTGTCCAAGCCAAGTCCATGCTAACTTCGGTTCCATCTCGGCCGGACTCGGATTGACTTCGGCCTTGTCTCATATTTTGCTCTTAATTCTGATTTTTGTTGTGTTTTCCCCTTAGCCGATTTCTGATTGCCAATTACTGAGAAAACTATTTTGAAAATTTCTGAATTGATTTCTTTGAGTAAAAATGAAATAGAAAAGGTATGCATGACCCTAGAGGGAAGATTTTTCAAACTTGACAGGGAATGGAATTTTTGCATCTTTGGGCATTGAATGATTGAAAAGTTGTAAAAGAGGAACCTTTAGTGACTAAGCAACCATCAGTTTGAGAATTTTCGAGTCATGCATACATAATGGCTTTACATCTTGCCATTCTTTCCTTTCTTGTGTGATAATTGCATTCATGACGATTGGTTACTCTAGATTTTGCCTTGACTCTCTGGATACATCTCGTTTCGCATGCATGAGTGATATGATCTAAGTCATGTTTCTATTTAGCCCCGAGCCAAATGGACTTACCTTGCAAACTTTATCCCTTGCTTACCCTCTTTGAGTCTGAATAACCATTTTTTCTAATATGACAACTCATTACAAGTCAAAGTCGAAAAACCATGATCAACCTCAAACCTTAGGGGATAATGGAGCTTTGGAATTGTTTTGGGAGTGGATCTCGTTCAAGTGTGGAGGAGACACCTGGGGACATAGCAAGAATAATGCATCCAAAAGGGTTGAAAAAGAAAAGAAAGAAAAAAGAGTGTTGGATGAAACAAAGAAAGGAAAAGCAGCCAAAAGTCATAAGCTGCAGCAAAAATACAGCACAAAGTTGCAAAAAAAAAAAAACAAGAAGTGAGAAAAAGAAGAAAAGAAAAATGAAAAAAGGGAAAGAAAAGAAGTGAGCAAGAATGCTCTTAATTGAACCACGGTGTCCTAGGGGATTCCCTCCATGCTGTGAACTCATTCCCCATTGTTCCTCCCTTCGCTATGGTTACTAAAGCTCACTCACCATCCTGTATCCTACCCTTGATCTTGGCCACGTTACAAGCCGACAAGTCCTAATGACCATGATTGCATGTGATTTTGAAGGTCCAAAAGGAGAGGCTAGTCAAAGTTCGGTAGTTCCAGTTGCATGGGATGTTTGAGTGTATACACAATCCCAAACACTTGAGAGATTGAGAGAATATGCCCTGAGAGAGAGCTCAGTCACCTCTCGGTTACTCTTTAATATTTGCAGGTTGCTTATTTGTGTTGGGTGTGGAGAAAGTAACTCTTATAGATTGTTTGAAAATCTGGGTTCTGGGAGGATTGCATGTTTGATCTATTTGTCAAACTTGAAAAATTCATTTGAAAACATATTTCCTCTTTCAATTTCCTTGAACAATCAAATCTAATTTTGCCTAAAAGTGCAAAAGTGTAACTCTGTGAGTCTGATAAGCCATATTTTATACACCTTACAAGGGCTTACGGGCCTAGAAATAGGAAAAACATAAATATATGCTAAAATAAGGATTTTAACTAATAAATGATTGAACTTGTTTTGCAGGCCTGAAAGTCGAGAGCATCTCGGCCCAAAAGGAGCATCTTGGCCCAACCGAAAACATCTCGGCTCAAAAGGAGCATCCCGGCCCAAGTCGACTTTAGTGACCAAAATCACTTCAGCAAGAATGCATATATGATTATGCTAAAATTAAGGAATCTGAAATGCAGATTTGATTCTCCTAGAATTAAGGAATCTGTAATGTAGATATGATTATGCTAAAATTAAGGAGTCTGTAATGCAGATTTGATTCTCCTAGAATTAAGGAATCTGTAATGTAGATATGATTATGCTAGAATCAAGGAATCTATAATCTCCTAGTATTGAGAAATCTGTAATCTATTAGGATCAGGGAAATATGTAATTCAGGTAACTGAGCAGGAAATCTACTAGGATCAAGGAATCAGTGATTCTGTAGGATTAGATTTAGATTTAGCCAGCTTGTGTATAAATATAGCACGCTAGGCCATGTCTTCGGTGTGGAAAAATAGTGGAATTCTAGACCTAGCACCGTCAGCACTGCAGACGTTCCAAGCTAGCATAGTGGTACACGAAGCTTTAGTAAGGTGTCTCTCTCGATCGAGGAGGTACAGGACCAAGATTGTGGAAGTTGGAAGCTGTCGGAGGTGATCGCTTGGTATAGCCGACGCACCCCGGTGGACAGAAACCTCAACATCTGGTCATCACTGGTGCACCACTGTCGTCCTTCCAAGGCAATCGTCGTGAAAGGCGGACTCTCTGGAGAATACTGAATTCCCACCTTTGTATTCAATTATATTTTCAATATTATAACTAGTTTGCAATTCTGTCTCTTGATTATAATTCATGCACTTTAATCTGCTCTTAACTTTGCCGCGATTGCACATTGTTTGAGGTAGATTACGTTAGGCTAGGGCCGATTGGAACTAGTTTAATAATCTAATTAGGTAGAGAACCTAAAATCAACCAAGTACATACTCCCTGCTAATTGATAAGGTAGCGATTGTGTAAATCCTCGGTATGGCAATGGACAAACGTTCGACGATTTTCGTAAGAATGGAAACCTATTGTGTGTTGATTTCCAAATTAGTACAGTAGTATAGATTAGTTTAGCGTAGTCTAGTTTATTTTTTGCACTTAGTTTATTTTCTGCACCTAAACACAAAATCCCCCTTCTTTACTACTTTCCAGAGTCTGAGACCAAGTCAATTCGACTCTGTCGCATCCTTTTGAAACCGAGTCAGTCCGACTCTATCGCGTCCAAGTCTGCCCTTAGACGAGACCGTGTCGGATTCGTCTCTATTGAGACCAAATCAGATCAGTATTTGCCGAGAGTGAGCCGGCATTCTACACTGACGTTTCTGCATAAAAACTCTAATTTCTACACTTAGTCATAATTTAACACACTGTGTCCTTGAGAGAATCGACCTAGGGTTAGCTATACTATAGTTAGCTTTAGAATTTATTTGAAGCGTGTTAGACGACTAAAAACCCACTTATCAACGTTGAGGATCAGATCCACCAGAGTGCGTTGGCGAGCTAATCGATCCCCTCTAACAACCTTCGGCCTCTCAATTCTTGACTTGCACCTCCTCGATCGAGAGAGACACCTCTAAAAGCATTGTGCACCATTGTGAGAATGGAAACATGAGCGAGAAAATAGAGTACAATGGATGCGATTATAATTCTAAATTCAACAACCACTAAAACATGCTCAACGTTATCTATATAAACACGAGTTGGGTCACTTGTGACGCACGCTACACCTAACAAGCTTCCCTAACAGAATTACAAAGTTGAATTGCTTAATCTACCCTCCTAATGATTTTCCTTGCACTACAAGCTTCTTCCAAGAGTGAAGTGGCAATTGAGTTGGATGGAGTTGAGTTGAGCGTGCCTAGATTGGGTCGCCTTGGTTGGGCCGCTTTGATTGGGCCGCTCCACTTGGCTATTGGACTACAGAGTCGGTTGATCTTGGGAGGAGTTGGTCTGGCCGGGACGACTCTCCTGGACTGAGACTCTCTTGATGGGCTGAGGTCAATTTAGCCTGCAAAAAGGAATGAAATATTTTGTTAGCTAAGACCCTCAACTTAGCATAGATTTATACTTTCCCTATTTCTAGATCCATAATATGAATCTTAGTTAAGACTCAATTCTTAAGTACTAAATAATCTCAAAAGCACCAATCTTAAGTCCCTGTGAGGTGTATAAAATATGACTTATCAAACTCCCACACTTACACTTTTGCACTCCTGGGCAAAATCAGATTTAATCATCAATGGAGTTTTCTAAAAGAGAAAAAATTTCAAATGAATTTCTTAGATTCAACAAAACAGAGTCGACACTCATTCATCCCGGGATTAAGATATTCAAGCAATCTATAAAAATTACTTTTTCCACATTCAAGGCAAATAAGCAACCTACAAACATCAAAGAGTGACCAAGAAGTGACGGATCTTTCAGGCAAATGTTCTCTTAGTCTCTCAAGTGTTTGGGATTGTATATATACTCAAACATCCCACGCAACCGGCACTACCAAACTTGACTAGCCTCTCCTTCCACACCTTCAAAAACACAAAGTGCATTTCACCCGACTCCGAGTCCATTGCCGCATAGTTGAGTCAGCCTAGCGTGCATGCTCATATTGACACCCAATAGACAGTTCCGACTTTGAATCCAAACTCGTGAGGATTGAATGCCTAATGGAAAGTTTAGACCTCGTGTCTCAGATTCTGACGGACGCCTAATGGAAAGTCCAATCATACTAGAAAAACAAACACCAAACATCCTTAATAGAACCCGTTGTCTCAAGGAAGGACGCCTAATGGAAGGTCCGACCCTGCATTTCATCTCATGCATCCAGAACTACGTAAATTTTGATTCCTCTATGCTAGGAGAAGTACATAGGAGCAAGAGGCATACTCTTATCAAGTTATGTATCTCAAACATCCAAACTTTGTACATAGGCATTCCATCGGTAGACCAATCATTAACAGAAAAGGTAAAGGTTATGTTGTATGCATTTCATGGGGTAACAACTAGATGGTAGGCGGATGGGATGATACGTCATTCCTATGCGTAATTGACTCCTTACCTAGACTCCATGTTTTGTCGACTTGCCTTATCCACTCTTGGTTCCCAGTGTACCTTTAAATGTTGGTGACGACTCCAATCTAAGTCGGATCAGGTTGGGTCAATCCTCCCGGATTGGCCAAACCAACGTCAACTCAGTGAAGCTGATCCCTCACAGAGACAGACTCGACTTCCTTTCAAATTTTCAAATCATTCAAACATGAACCTACATCCATACATTTTTCTAAATCGCCCCTAACGCGATTTAGATTATGTCAAAAATAAAAATAAAAAATAATTACAAAGATTATTAGAATCTCTAAACCATGTGTAGGACCCCAAATATATCCGCTCCAGCCAAAAGAACCCAGGTTCTGCCCAGCAGATTAGAAGAAGGCCCAAGGTGGCCTACCTTACGAAGGATCCTCAGAATCAGCCCAATCGATGACAAATAGGTCCAAGTTGGCCCATCTCCACAAGGCTGACAGATTCACCTAGGTCAGCAAGGGACCACCAGATTCGGCCACTTTAGTATGGGAGACAAAATCCCACGAAATTCAAGAGGTTGGGGGCCATGAGATCCCATTTGATCAACAAGGGACCCTTGGATGTAGCCAAGTCAGCAAGAGGAGACAAACATCAATGTCCAACTAAGCATTAGGGGACAAAGAATTTCACGCCCCCAAGGGAGTGGGATCCTTTGACCCGACCACGTCAGCACTAGGGGACAAGAATATGCATGAATCAACTATCCTTGAAGTGGCTGTCAAGAACGTGCCATGATCGGGCACGAAGATCAAAGTACACGACTCAAGGGATGTATGAGATTAGCAAGAAGAAGAAGAAAAAGGTCAAAGGGCTAGGGTTGATCCACGCGAACGGATCTAATATACCTATGACCCCAAGCATAGCCTATAAAAGGCCTTAGGACGAAGAACCTAGGGGGAGGATTGGAGGGAAAAGGCTCAGTTTTCTCTAGTGGAAAAATTTAGGGACAAGAACTTTTGGCAAGAACTTTGGGATAAAGGAAGAGAGATCGATTATGGAGATCAAGAGTTTTTGAGGAAGAAAGCGCCAAGTTGTAGCTATTGCTGGTTCCTCATAAAAAGAACAAATCAAAGCTGAAAGTAGAAGCAACATCTGGATCTCTGGAGACCAGGTAAGTCTTTCAAACTTTGCAGGGAAAGCATGCTCATAAATTAAAGTGGATAGTTCATAAAGTCACTGATAAGCGGGTTTTTAGTCGTCTTACGTGCATCAAATAAAACTAAAGCTAACTATAGTATAGCTAACCCTAGGTCGATTCTCTCAAGGACACAGTGTGTTAAGTTGTGGCTAAGTGTAGAAATTAGAGTTTTGCAGAAACGCTAAGTGTTGTGAAATGCCGACTTGACTTCGACTAGGAAAATGCCAAATTGGACTCGGCAACGCTAAGGTCGACTTGCTCTCGACAATCCAGTCTCGGCTAACAGGGAGTCGGTATGGTTTCAGCCAAAAGTGATTAGACGCGACGGAGTCGAACTGGCTCAGTCTCGGACTTTGGAAAGCAGTAAATAAGGGGGGTTTTGTATTTAGGTGCGGAAAATAAACTAAGTGCTGAAAGTAAACTAAACTATGCTAAACTACTCTATACTAACTACTGTATCAATTCGGGACTCAAAACACGACATTTTACTATTCTTACTTAGAATTGTATTCCGAGTCAACCTTAGATTCTTACGACGACCGCCGAACGTTTGTCCATTGCCATACCGAGGATTTATACAACTGCTACCTCATCGATGGCAGGGGAGTATGTACTTGGTTGAGTTTAGGTTCTCTACCTAATCAGATTATTACACTAGTTCCGACCGTCCCTAGTCTAACGTGATCTACCCCTAACAATGTGTCACGGCAAAGTTAAAAGCAGATTAAAGCATAGGAATTATAATAAAGAGATAGAATTGCAAACCATTTATGTTATTGAAAACCAAATCGAATACAAAGGTGAGAATTTAGAGTTTCTAGACAATCCGCCTTCCACGATGACCGTCAATGGAAGAACGGTAGTGATGCACCAATGGTGGCCAGACGTTGAGGTTTTCGTCCAACAGAGTGCGTCGGCTATACCGAGCGATCACCTCTGAAGGCTTCTAGCTTCCCAAATCCTGGTCATGTACCTCCTCGACCGAGAGAGACACCGTATTGAAGTTTCGTGTACCCCTGTACTAGCTTGGAGTGTCTACGATTGCTGACGGCACTAGCTCTAAATTCTGCTGAAAATTCCACACTTGAAGACGTGGCCTGGTGTGCTTATTTATACACAAGCTGGATAAATCTAAATCTAATTCTAATAACAGAAATTCAAATCCTAAAGATTCCAATTCGAATTACATATTACAATATCCTCAATCTTAGGAGTTTCTCAATTTCCTAGTTTCTAGCAGAATCATATCTGCATTCCTAGTTACCCGAATTACAAATTCCTTGATCTTAGCAAATCATATCTGCATTACAGATTTCTTGATCTTAGCAAATCATATATGCATCTTAACAAATCATATCTGCATCTTAACAAATCATATCTGCATCTTAACAAATCATATTTGCATCTTAACAAATCATATCTGCATTATAGATTCCTTGATCTTAGCAAATCATATTTGCATCTTAACAAACCATATCTGCATCTTAACAAATCATATCTACCTCTTAACAAATCATATTTGCATCTTAACAAATCATATCTGCATCTTGCTGGGGTGATTTTAGGCAAGATTTTCGTCACTGATGTTGGCTTGACCGGGAGAGATGGATTGGCCGGGATGTTCTCGGCTTGGGCCGAGATGACTTGGGCCGAGATAGCTTGGGCCGAGATGACTTGGGCCTGCAAAATAAGTCTTAATCTTTTTGTTAGTTAAAAATCTTATTTTAGCACGTACTTGTATTTCTCCTATTTTTAGGCCCATAATTCAAATCTCGGTTAACACAAGACTCTTAATCATTAAATATTCTTAACAACATTCATCTTAAGCCCACATAAAGTGATAAAATATGACTCATCAATCACTCTCATCCATACTATCAATTTAAAATAGTTTGTTCAGTTAATTGTAGTTGACATTAGTCTGGACTGAGTCGGTCTCGGTCCTCCTCTTTGTACATAGTCTTAAGAAAGACACCTCTCATTTGAACGATTTCAGACTGGTCTCGGCTCTATATAGTCGAAGGTTGTGTCGCCATCGATCCGGTTAGCTAAGTCGGTCTTGGCATCTAGTTGCATCCAACATCAAGTTAGTCTCGATCTATACCTTGTATTCGTTATCGAAGCATCTTGTCATTTATCCATAAGCTTTTACAATAGTCCAGACGCCTAATGGATAGTCCATACTTTACTTTTAAAGTCATTCAGGGTTTGAATGCCTAATGGATAGTTCAGTCTCCGCATTCTCCATGGACGTCTAATGTAACATCCTAAAATTTATTTAATTATTTTTTAGAAATTAATTACATTATTATTATTATTATCAATTTTATTTTAATAGAGGAGTTAATGATTTTATAAACTGATGAGGCTTTATCTAAATTATTATCATTTATTAATTTAATTAATTGAATTAACGGGGGAGGTTGACAGGCGGGTCGGGGTTGACCCGACCCAGTTAGAATATTAGACAGGGGTAATCAGTTTACCCTAATTGGTGTTTTACGTGTCAGACAGCCAGACCTAGAGGAGAGAGAACGCCGACCTGTAAGGAAGAGGAGCTAGGGTGTTCAGACCGTTCTAGAGCCGCATCAGATCATCACTATTCTTCACATCTAAGGTACGAGGGAGATTGATTCCGTCATATATGAATGTGGGAGGGTACGAGTAGTGAGGGCAATCCCTAAGTCCCTCTAGGATCTAAATTCTCAATTTTGTTTGGTTATTATGTTCTAAAAATATTTTAATCGGTAAAAAAAACAATTTATCAATATGTTCTGTGGTCTGATTAATGTCTTGTCATAATGTGATTTTTGTTGGGAAATCGTATGATTAATTGCCCTAATTACTTGATTCTTGTGGTTGTTTATGGTTGTTCATGATCTGAGACTTGTGTGCAACGATGAAATTGGGTGAAATTCAATGATGTTTTATGTGTGTTTCTAAGCTTTGTGATAAATGATTTATAATGATGATGGTTAAATTAATATGGTTGGGTATGGCTATGGATTGTGTAAATGATGTATAAATCATGAGAATAAGAGTGTGGATGAGAATGCATTGAGCATGGATATGAGAGGCATGAGATGCATGAAAAGTTAGACGTGGCTATCATATGTGGTGTTTAACAGGGGACCCTAACCAAAAGTGGTATTTAACGGGATGGACTAATGATGGGGGACAATCATATGCATGGGCCATAGGTGGTGTTTAACCATACTGCACGCCGGCCATAAGTGGTGTTTAACGGTTGTGTGGAATGTCTTCGCACGGGCCATAGTGGTGTTTAACTGTGCGACACACCGGCCCATACGGGGTGTTTAACGGTGTGGCCATCATTAGTGATAACTAAGGGGATTGAGGAGGTTCAGCCATGGTGTGGAGTTCCGACTCGAGACTCTTAGGTGTTGCAACTCGAGACTCTTAGGTGTGGTGGTGAGCATATGCATTGTGCGAGCATGTGCATTTTGTAAACATGAATGAAATGTGATTGATATATGAGCATCTGTTAACTGTTAGTAATTGAGTACGGTAATGGGTGGGATTTGGGGCATTATCGGCCTTTATATATGATTGAATGCGATTTCTCACCGTACTCTCTCTTGTTGTTTTCTTTTAGGTAGCGTTGAGGGCACTCATGGTGCTGGGTTTTGAAAAGGCAGGATCTTGCTCTAATTTGTGTGACATCGGGATTCTAGAAGTTAGAATAGTTGCTCTATGCCTTGATGTTTGAATGACTTATTTTAGAGATGATGATGACTTTAGTTTTCTCAATTATAATGTTTAAATCTAAAACCTCCTTACAAACATTGTGCCTACCTTTTAATTACCATGTGAATCCTGTCTTCATTTTATTTATTTTATTAATTTAATTTAAGTATTTGGGGTAGAAGGGTGTCACATCTAATGGATAGTTCACACTTCTCTTTTAAAGTCATCCAAGGTTCGGACGCCTAATGGATAGTTCACACTTCACTTTTAAAGTCATTCAGGGTTTGAACGCCTAATGGATAGTTCAGTCTCCGCATTCCCCATGGACGCCTAATGGATAGTCCACACTTCTTTTTTATAAGTCATTCAAGGTCTGGACGCCTAATAGATAGTCCACACTTCTCTTCTTAAAGTCATTCTACGCTTAGACACCTAATGGATAGTCTACACTTCTCTTTTAAATTCATTTTGTACCAGGACGTCTAATGGATAGTCCATTTCTTTTATGTTGTCAAGTCATTCCCCAATGGACGCCTAATGGATAGTCTATTCCTCCTACACTGCGTCATATATCCATAACTACGTGAACTTTGATTTCTTTGACTGAAAAGAGGTACGTAGGAGTAGGAGGCACACTCTTGTCAAGTTATTCATCCCAAAACACCTAAACCATGTATATATGTTTTCAATTGTAAATTAAACCATTCATTTAAAAATAGCAAGCAAACATGAAGGTTGTTTTAACTCATATAGTCAATTTGGGTAACTATCACGTGATAGACGTATGAGGGTGCCACGTTATCCCTGTGCATAACCGACTTCTTACTCAATTTTTTATTTGCAACCTGCCTTATCTATTCCTAGTTTACAGCGTTCCCTTTAAAATATTAGTGGGGACTCTTATTAGAGTCGAATCAATCTTGATCGATCCTCCCAAATTGATCGAATTTGATTCCGACTCTGCATAACCAGTTCAACCTTTGATATGAATTTGACTTCCCATTTTCAAGCAAAAATTCTATTACGTGAAATCCGGCAATATTAGAACGACACGTACACCTTTATATAAATGATTAAGAAAAAAAATCTATTTTTAATGAAATGCTAAAATGTTTCAAATAATGATTCAAATTATATCTCATCAGCTTTAAACCTTCTTAATTGTAGAAACTGATGTCTACCTACTTATCATATTAATGTATTTGTTGTCTATCTTTTCTTCGTACAGAGAGAGAGGATGAAATTTCAAGGATATTAATTAAATAGGTGATTTTGATATTGTTTGAATTAAATTATAATGAATGAGTTGAAAATAAATTATTAATTCATTTATAATCAATTGAAAATATATTAAAGAATTAATATATTTATGACACAGTAAATAAAAAACCATCCAATTAATCTGGTAACCCTTTCTTATGAATAAATATTCAACACATCCATTAAAGTATATTTTATTTTATTTTTTAAAACAAATATTTTATAAAATAAAGTTTAGTATTTATACACGTCCTTGTATCAAGAGACCGTGGAATCCAAGACTCGCTACATAATAACCTCGTTCGACCAATGGACTTCAAAACTATTATCCCAAGATTACAAAAAATATGTTGGATGCATGGTTCATTATCCATCCAAAATATATGAAGATACAATCGGACCAATCTTTTACTCATTCTTTCTCATTTTATTTGTCGTTTAAAATAATGCACACATATCTCAAGAAAATGATTGGTTATACTAATTTTTATGCTAAAATAATATTATTTGAGTAAAATATATTGCATAGTTGATTAGATTTATATATTGATGGATTAGATTATTAGTGAATAAATAAATTAAATTGTCATCCCTAATCAACTCACCCTAAGAGATAAGTTCTTACACAAATCAATATTTTACAGAATATATTATTTTTATTGATCAAATCGTTTAATTAAAACTACATATTGTCTTTATTAGTTGTGTGAATATTGTAAAAATAGAATTACAATGTAAGTATAATCAAATAGTTTTATTTTCATATATTTTAAGAGAATATATAATGTTAATCTTGATGTATACTAGTTGAAGTATTATATAATTTATTATTATTATTATGTTATATGCAGGAGCAGAGCAAACTGTCTATCAATTTTTTCAATTAATCTTTTCTAAAAAATATTGTTGACCAGTGAATTTTTTTTTTTCAAATCATGTTGAACTGCATAAATTTATATGAATGTAAGATTTTATAAATATAATTTATAAGATATATAAACATTTGATCTAACAACTATACATGTATTCAGTATTAAATAATTTTATACTGATATTCAACCACATAGTAAATTTGTTTATCTTTTCAATAAATATTTAAAAAGTCATATATATTAACAATGGTTTGTTATTAAATAATAATGTAAAATTATTTTAATTTATTGACTATTAAATTAAAAAATTATTGAATAACATAAGAATAATTTTGATTAAATTATCCTAACTAGTATGAATTTGTTCTTCCTCGTGTGAGAGAGAGAGGCGGAGAACTAGCGTGTATAATTAAATTGCTCGGCATTATTCTTTTTTTTGTAACTAAGCTTGTTTTCTTGCTCTAGCCTTTGTAATTTATTTACGCTGTTGAAAGTTCAAACTTCAATTTTTCAAACACCTTTCTTATCAGTAAAGTTCACCTCTCTCCAGCGTTATATTTAAAGCATATATATACAACCAAACTTGGAGTCCCTTTCTCTGTTTTAATTGTAATTGATTATGGTTTCAAGAGATCTTATTATAGAACGCGACTTCTGCTTTCGTTGATCCATTAATTTTCTTTGTTATCATTTCATCTATTTTCTATTTGTCTTGTTACTCATAACAATATTAATTAGAAGAATTGACAAACCAAATTGTACCTAGTTTTCCTTATAAGATTGTCAAGTTGTTATTTTCAGATTGATCAGATAGATCAATCTCGATCTTATAATATATGAAATAGTGTTTTAGGCTAAATATGAATTTTATAAAAATTGTAATACAGTTGGAGTATCCTTTACACTTCCTGTCTAATAAATTATAGTCATCTGAAAAATATTTTACCTATTGCAATTAATTTGTCACATATACCAACAAAGATTAATTGGTTTAGTTAATAAAAATTAATCTCACATTTCATAATAACATAAGCTGTCATGAGGATCAGTAGGTAATATTATAAGTATATTTGTAAATATTTTTTGAGTTTTGACGTTAGTTCTAATCTTTTGAGTACTCGAAATTTAATTTACATGAATTTTTCTTTAAAAAATTTAATATATATATATATTACATATGAATAATTTTTTTTTAAAAAGGTTAAATTAATTCTTTGATCCTCCTATTTATTTTTTAATTTGCTTTCTTTTTTATTAAAAATTTCAATATCACATATGAATAAAGATTTTTTTTAAAATAAAATTATCTTTAAAATAAGACTAAATTACTTCTTTGATCTTTTTATTTTTTAATTTATTTTTTATTAATAATTTTAATTTAGTTTTTCAATTTTAAAAATATTATAATGTTACCATTTTTGTCTATATTTGTTAAATGCTTTTATAGTTTGCATAGTTCTTGTTCCAAATTATGAATAGTGTCTGTTGTAAATTGACACTAACATAATTTTAATTTTAATAATAAAAAATAAATTAAAAATATTATTAAAAAACTGTGATAATTTTTAACGATCAATTTAGTAATTAATATTTTAATAATTCAATAAATTATTAAATTATTAAATGATTAAATGATTAAATGATTAAATTATTAAATTATTAAATTATTAAATTATTAAATTATTAAATTATTAAATTATTAAATTATTAAATTATTAAATTATTAAATTATTAAATTATTAAATTATTAAATTATTAAATTATTAAATTATTAAATTATTAAATTATTAAATTATTAAATTATTAAATTATTAAATTATTAAATTATTAAATTATTAAATTATTAAATTATTAAATTATTAAATTATTAAATTATTAAATTATTAAATTATTAAATTATTAAATTATTAAATTATTAAATTATTAAATTATTAAATTATTAAATTATTAAATTATTAAATTATTAAATTATTAAATTATTAAATTATTAAATTATTAAATTATTAAATTATTAAATTATTAAATTATTAAATTATTAAATTATTAAATTATTAAATTATTAAATTATTAAATTATTAATTTATTAATTTATTAATTAAAAACTGGCACAATTATTAAATAAAATTTTATTTTTAACTTTATCTCTTTGTTTTAAAATTAACTTATCAATTTAAAATCGTTATTATTTGTAACTTAAAACAAAGACTTCAAGATTGTAACATTTTTAATAAATATGGATGGAAAGGATAACCATATAGATTTTTAAAAATTGAATGATGAAATTAAAATTTTTAATAAAAGAGATATCAAATTAAAATAAATAAATAAGTAGAAGATCACAGAATTAATTTAGAATTTAGTTAATTCTTTAAACTTTAAATTAGATGTTTAGCTGAATGCTATTGATGGCTATTCAAATGTGTACAACTGTTTGTATACTCCTTTCTAGGAATGATGCGCTTGAAAAGTTCAAATCGCTTATCACAGCCGTGGCAAACAAAATATCAAAAAACGATAATAAAAATTGAAAAAATGGTTAAAATATTTATCTGGAAGAATAAATGGAAAAAATTATTTTTTTAAAAGAAAAGCAAGAAAATTGAGTTCAGGAATCTAAGTGTAGAGTGAAGAATGTCTTGTATTTGTCAAATTGGCTGTAACAGACCCAATTAAGAACTGCTCGAATTAACAAAACAATCTCAGACTCTCGAAAAAATTCCTGCATTGCAAACACACAAACTATATCCGTCATTTGGAGCTAGGACGAGAGAAGGAATTAAAATACAATGATTGATTCATATCCATGTCTTGTTTTGCACTGGCAAGATTAATAGAGCACTGTATTAAGAAGCAGAAAGGGGAGGGAGAACTACAAAACAGCAATTCCACTGACTACTCTTTTTTGGAAGTGCTTGAATTCTCATCCTGCCAAGTTGCTTGCCATTGCTTGTCATATAATGTAGTCTCATCGAATAGCTTCTTAAGGTTTTCAAAGTCCTCATTTTTTCGGATCGCAAGTACTCCCACCACTGCTATGAACAGCAGAGTTTTGCAAAAGAAGTTGCCCATTTGATCAACTAGACCTACTCCTGTCAAGCTATCAACCAGATACGCCATAAAGAATCCTACCATCGCAGCACGTCCTGCACGATATTCAAGACAAGAAAAAGGTAAGGTTTTTCAATTTAGTTGTATCTTATTGACATAAAACCCTTTATTCTCTAATTTCATTCTGGAATGCAAATCAAAACTGACCATTGAGTAGTTCAGCCTCAGGGAGATGGAACCTTTTCATCCATGCCCACCAGGGTATGATGGAGGTGTCAAAAACTACAGGATTTTCATTGCTGGATGATTCCGGGTTATCCTCAAGCCATTTTCTCCTCCTAGCCTCTGAAAATAATTACATCCTTGGATGAAGTAAAGTTTGAAGCATTTTGAGAAAAAAATAAATAAATGAAACCAACAAAAATATGAATCTAATCCTACCTACATCAACTATTCATCTATTAGCCCTCTACCAAATAAAGGAAAATCTAAACACAACGAATCCATGCATGTCAACTAGAATATAGGAATGACATTGTTAATAAATGCACTTATTTCATATTATTAGCAAGATAGATTTTAAATTGCAATTATGGTTACAGTTTTCTCACAATTTTTTAATATTACAAAAAATTGCATACAAATGTAGTCATAATTTCGGTAGCAATGCAGTCTTGGAGACCTTAAAAACCTTGATGTTGCAGCCCAATTGCGGTTGTAAACCATTTTGAAAAACCTTGATTACTGACAAACTGGTTTCACGAGGGTACAGAAATGCCACAAACTTTTGAACCATATTTGTGGCGTAAAAGAGGCCACGTCATGTGTCAGTTTGATAGGATAGCAACAACCTCGCATACGAAGAAAAAGAGAAGGAAACCAAACACAAACCCTATGCCGAGCTTAAATTCCAAAAGTATCCAAACCAGCAAGAAATCACTACCTACATCAATACAATTTGCAGCATTGAGCAACCATTGGTTATGCAAAGAAGCCACTTAAAATTACTTCAGGGGGCAAATTTAAAAGGCTGCATGAATACCCATCTCATGCTTTGGCATAAAATCAAAATCCATGGCCATGATAACAAAGTTGTGCAGCAGTGTAAACAGAAACAAAACGGCAAGGAGGAAAAGGTTGAAGAACAAAGGAAGACAACAAATCTGGCATAGATGGAGCTGGATCATGGCTGAGAAGGATTAGAAAATAGAAAGAAAAACAAAATTGAAGGACCCTGGAAGAAGAAATAACTACAGATGAAGCCACAAGGCTACAGGCACCAACCAAAACAAAAATCATAAACTTCAATTTTAAGCAAAAATTAAAGAAAACGAGTTTGAATTATTCTCTAACGTTACCAGCATCAATAACAGCATCCCAATCGGTGGTGCCACTTTTCTGAAACTGCTTCAAGTCCCACGTTCCTCCAATCCACCTCGGATCCACGAAACCACCGAGAACCTTGACTTCCTCAGACAGAGCCGCAACCGCAACAGCAGCAGCAGCGGACCCATTCTCGACCGCCGGCGGAGGAGACTCCGGCGCGACCTGCTCCGGTGGCGGTTCCACGGCAGTTCCGACGCCGTTCTCAGCAGCAGCCTTTAATGGAGAGAAAGGAAGGTTCCTCGGCCTGAGGGAGCAAAAGAAGTTACTGTGGACGAGACGGGGCCTGAGAGTGGCTGAGAAATAAGTCGGAGGAGAAAACGAGGTCATGGTGGTTGACATGCTTTGCATTTGCATTAATTTGCTTGGTATGTGTTTGTGTGGTTTGGGGGGTTCAGAGCATGGTTGTAGAGTGGGTGACTTTCTCTGCTTCTATTTCTGGGGCTATCCTTACTCCTCAGCCTTAGAAATTATGGGCACAGCACAACGCGAGTTAAGTGAAGTGAAGTGGGCATTGAATATATGAAAAAAAGCTAAATATATAAAGGGAAAAGGTACAGTCTGCTGGCTTCGCAACTCGTTTGTCCTTTCATCATTTCCTCATCCAATCATCTGTTACTATACAAAATCTGTGGATTACACCATCTTCCATCTTACATGATGGCCCATTATTAGGAACGGAAATAAAATGGCCCATGAATCAGTTGCTTTCTTCGGTCCAAGTAGTGTGGCAACTTAGAAAGGCTCGCCTCTCATGTTTTTTAGATTTCATTTTTTTTATTACATGGAGGCTTTAAAGGCCACTAACAAAACGAAACTTTTCTGAATTTTTTTAATGACAAGATTATGTCTGGCTTGAGTGTGAAAAGAGGATAAGTTTTATGAAGGTAAATATTTATGGATTTGTGTATATTTGGTATTTATGAAAAAAATTATAGAAGTTTAAGAGAAAAATAAGTTCTTTTTCACACACAATATTGGACTTATCCATATTGGATTTAACAATTTACTGGTTAACTAATTAAAAATTTTAAGTATACATATTAGTGATTAATTAATCAATTTAATATCAATGAAGTTAACAAAAATATTGGTTAATTAGAATATCAATTAAATATTGAGAGAATCGAGTTTGTGTGGTAAGTTAATGAATATTTTTTGGATTGGTATAAATTTAGATTGGGTTTTAAAATTACTATATTTAGTTGTTGTACCAAGATATTAGAAATATAAAGATTCAACCAAATGGAGGGAATGACTAATTAATCGATTCATACAATTGAGAAACAACATTAAAATAAAATAAAGAAGTTGCATCATTATTAATGAATAAAAAAGAAGATTTTAGTAGTTTGTGCAAAGTCAAGATGTAATAAAGATTAATTTATTTGAATGAGAACATGATTAGCATGATTAGTTAAGGAGTATCTTATTGTAATAGTCAATCAATGTATTTTTGTACATAACTTATTTGATGCAACTATCATCATTAATGTGGTTATTAATCTTGATCTTATATGTAAATAGGTAGTATAAGCTTAGAGATCCAAAGCTGACAATAAATTGTAAGGATTTTCAACATATTGATTAAACTATAAAAATTTATACTTATTTATCTTTACATTTTCTACCACTTTTACCTTTCATTTTAGCTTCTTTTTAGCTTTGTTTACAGTTTTCTTTATAGTTTCTCATTTACAACATTTTTAAAGTTTTCTATTTATTGTTTTCTTGATTTTATTTTATTTCATAATCCAACTTTTTGATAAATTCAATGATTTTTCACATGAAACACTTTCTAAATTAGTTTAAGAATATATAGCTAAAAATAAAGTTCATTTCTTAACAAATCACTTGATTAGCAAGGAGTAATCATGTTTACAATCGATTGATTTTATTCGACTATGTAGTTCATTCATTTGGCTAACACCATAATAAAAACAATACTGATATTTAACATGTCTAATGGAATTAGAAAATCAATCTATTAAAAGATTTGTCTAACTTTGTCTTGAGTATTGGTGACATGCAACTAAGGTATGATAAAAGTGTGAGAAATATAGATTCTTCACAAGCCACAAAAAAAAAATGGCAAAACTATTAAATCTCAAACTTAACCTTATAGAATAACAATTACACATGTGAAACTTAGCTATGTATGGTAATAAAAGACTATTACTTGTGACAACCTTAACAACCACAATGTTATTAACACCAATTATGAATATGGTGACAAATGAGACTAATTTATTATTATGACTATCTCATTCATTCAACAACAAACTTACATAAGTATTAATAACTTGATGCATTAATATGCCTTATAAGTTAAGCTTATAAGGTGTAATATCTCATTGTCATTATCATCAACAACAACATATTATTTATTATTATTAAACACTTAAAAAACTTTCCTCATATAAATAGTAAAAATGTCCATATACACATATATATATATATATATAATTGAGGTCTAATATTGTTACAATAAAATAATTTTTGATTAGAATGTGAAATTTATCAGCGTAATTATTTCAATGTAAATTTTAAGTTAACTTTGAAAAGGAAAAAAGATAATTAATTTTCTCTTATTTTTAACGATATCAAAATGTTGACTAAAAAAATGTATTCAATAGTATGTTTATAAGTATGCATATTCATTTTATTATCCATTTTGGTGTTTAAGTTAATTTTGAAAAGGAAAGAAATTATATTTTAATTAATTTTCTTTTATTTCTAATAATATATAAAAATTGACCAATAAATGTGTATTCAATATTTTGCAAACATAATTATGATTAGTGATTGTTATGAAATAATGTTTATGGTAATTTAACATTTTAAATTTGAATCAATATCAATTATTTATGTTGATTTGGACAAATGAACATAACAAATAAACTAACAGGATAAGCATCAATTTAATAATAGAATCATAATAGCAATAATATTTAGCAAAAATAAATTCTCCACAGCATATGTAAGGAGCAACAATAAATATATGACACAGAAAATAGAAATCACAAATGCACAAGAGATGCCAAAATTTTAACATGAAAAACTCATCGATGTAATGGTAAAAATCATGGATTGTTCATACCAAAGAAATACCTCCACTATGATTAAGAAAATGGTATAAAAAAGCCTTAAAAAGTGCATAAAGCAATGCTTACAATCACAATAAGTCAAAACAATGAAAGATCAATGCTTGCAAATGAGAATCAAGAAGATGAAAAACATCCAAAATAGATTTGTTGTTGCTATGAGTAATTTATCTCATATTCGAAACCTCAAATCACCAATCAAACCATTGAAAATTAGACCTAACAAAGTGGACGAGCTAACCCAACTTATATTTCCTCTAAACTGTTGTTTTTTAGGTCTAGTTTGGTCTTATATCGAGTCATTAAGCCAAATTAAACTTACTTAAAAAAATAAAAATAAATTAATTAATCTAGTTCAAAAATATGAAAAAAAAATAAGTGCATAATACATAACTATGATAACCAAAATAAACAAATTTCAAACCAAAATCACATACTTAACTGTCATGACATACCATAGATTGTCCAAATCAAAAACCAACATCGTAACAACAACATAAAAACAACACAATGACAACAACAAAACGACCTCATGGCAACACCATAACAGTAGTATAAAACAATACAATGATATTATCAAAACAACACCATAATAGTAGCATAAAATAACATTAAGACGGGGCCAAAACAATAGCAAAACAGTTCTGAAATAGCCTTAAAGTAGAAACGCAACAACATCAAAATAATATCAATTTTATTGCAAAAGGCAAAACCAATTTAATGTTACTCTCATACAATTATGCATAAAGAAAAATGCATAATATAGATAGTAGTAAACCTAAACGAGTTCAACTTAAATTATTCCTCTCTGGATGTTGGGCTTTCTTCCTCACTAGTTTGTTCTATAAAAAATTGTATTTCCTCTACTTTTTGCATATATGTAATTGATAATGTAAAAGAAAATAACAAAATAACAACTAGGAATAAAAAAAGGATTGCAACAAATTCATTACTAATTTACTATTACTAGAAGGTCCAACTTTTTTTAAGTTGTGCAACTAATTACAGGTACAAATTGGGGTTTGTACAGTTTCAGGAAGTGAGCAATTCCTATACTTGTGCAAGATACGATCACCAAGGCTAAACAAAGACTTTAAAGTCATTGTTTTGATTGGAATACTTAAAATGCCATAAGTTAGTTACAAGTTGATAAACCCAAGGATCCACAAACAACTAGTTAGAAAATTCACACAAAAACTAGGTATATAATTATGAATCTAAATTGAAAAGAAGAATTTATAAATATGGAGAAGATAGAGATCAAGTTTTTGCAACTAATCCATAAGGACTAAATAAGAAATAGTGAAATTCACTACAAGCATCTTTAAAACTTGATGAGAATATAGTTATTGTTCAAGAACAAGAGAAGAGAGAAAGTCTCTCACAAGTGCAATGCACAATTTTCATTCAATAAAATAGTGATTAAGTTAATTACATTCAAGACTTATATAGGTCTGCACTAATCATGATTAGGTAGCTTAATTTAATCATAAGACTAACCTAAAGGCCCAAAACTAAGCTCAAAACGCAACACTCAAAAGCCCTCACAACTAGTGACCGAAAATGATGTCACTAAGGCCGAAATGCTCTCTTTAGGCTTCCAAGTCCAAATGCAAGTCCACTAATGTTTATTACAAGCAAATACCACTTTAAAATAATGGTTTAAAGGTTTAAAACAAGTTCACAACAAACCTTACACTCACCACTACTAGGCCTTCGTTGGCCTTTAAGGAGGCCTATCTCTTGGTGCACTTCTTCTTGGAGTGTCTTTAGTCTTCCTTTAGTTATTGGACCTTCTAGGACACTAGAATTCATGCTCTTGAAGCCTCCATATTGATTATGACCGTGCCCTTCCATATACATAACACCTTAGTCCCTAAGGAAGCCCACTTCTTCTAGCTTTTCTTGGACTTATTCTTGAGGTCCATCTTATTTTCCCTAGGAACCTTTATAACCTTAGTTCCATGTTTCTTGAGTCCCTTTAGAATGTCTATGACTTTCCTTTCCATATTCACATCACTAGTTGAGAGAACAAATGTTTATTCAACTTCCAATATTGGAGGGAATTTATGTCATCACCAATAAGGCATGATACACTCTAATACATGTTAAGTTGAGACTTGCTATCATTTGAAGTATTTTGTCTTATTTCTCTGTGGTATGCCTAATATAGTAAAATAGTATTATTAGACAAACAAAACTAGATTTGAGACTTAAATAAAAAATTAAATAAATATAAAGAATAGAAACTATATTACTTAAACTTACCTTAATAATGGATGATGAAAAAGTTCCACTTAGCATTGGATGTGCATATGAATGGGATAGGGTGTCTCTTGAACTACTAGCTAGAAAAGAGCTTGATGTAGTTACTTGATTTATATATTCACCAAAAGAATTATACAAACCTTCATTCACCTTATTGACATTCTCTTCATAATCTTATGGATAAAGTCTCTTATGAAAAAACTTATAAAACTCAATTCTGTCTTTGAGTTAAAAGCACATCCAAATGCCAAAATTAACACAATATTCATTCCAATACTTATCAAATTTGACATTCGTTATTGTCATATTTTTTATCACCTCATCTTTACTAGTCAATTTTTTTATTCAATCTGATCTTTATAATTGCAACTTGAATGAAATATAGGTTAGAGGTAGGGTAAGATAAATCAAATATCAAGTTAGTAATATCATAAAATGGGACAAAAAATTCACATATTCTCTACTCTTTCTCATTCTTCATTGGTTGGGCAAAACTTATAACTTCTATCGTTATATCCCAAATTAATGAATGTACAACGATACTTAATAGTACATTCTAGCATCATATATATGGCATTCCATCTAGCTAACACATCCAACCTCAAGAAATCACCACCTACAACACTTAAATGCATTTCTTCAACACATCTTAGAAACTCCCATCAACCTCCCCTTTAAGACCCTCACATACTTAATGTTTTCTCTAATTCTATACAAAGCATCATCACTTGTTTCCTTCAAACCTTCTTGAACTATAAGATTTAAGATATGTGCACAACACCTCACATAAAAATATTTACCTCTACATAACAAGACATTTTTCAAATTAAGTATTTCTTTTAAAATTTTTATCATGCTATAATTGTAAGATGCATTGTCCAATGTGAGAGAAAATATTTTGCTTTCTATCCCCCAATCCAAAAAGCACTCCAAGTTCTTTTCTTGATAATTCCAACCTAACTCGATATATGAATTATCCAAATGACAAAGTGAAAACAATTTACTATTTAACTTACAATTTTCATCAACATAATGAGTAGTCATAGTCATATAGCCTTGGGTAGTTACAGTTGTCCATACATCAAAAGTCAAACATATTCTACCAGTAATAGTAGTTAAAACACTTTTAGCTTTGTCTTTTCAACTTAAAATAAACATTTGTTGTATTTCTGTTAATGGGTTTAAAATTAGGATTCAATATTTTATTTACTGCCCAAACCTCCTCACACCCGACACAACTAAATAGAAGGTCATGCTTATTAAAACATCTAACGAGTACATCTCGATATGTTTTATTATCAAAATTACATTGATTTAATAAGTTATCTTTGTTATCCAACAATATCCTCCCATAATTGTACTTAGAAATTACATTATATTTAGGAATTACATTACATTTAAGAATATGACATCTTAAATGATTGGTACCCAAAGCAATTTTACATGTATACAATTTCTTACAATTTTACATGGAAGGTCATGCTTATTAAAGCATCTAACGAGTACATCTTAAATGATTAGACCAAACTTTCAAAATAATTCCATAGCTTGGAGGTACTAGTCTTAATTTTCTTAACTTCTCTACTATCTTGGTCATTATTATCCCTACTCTTACTCTGATTAGTAACAAGTGTAACATCCTAAAATTTATTTAATTATTTTTAGAAATTAATTACATTATTATTATTATTATCAATTTTATTTTAATAGAGGAGTTAATGATTTTATAAACTGATGAGGCTTTATCTAAATTATTTTCATTTATTAATTTAATTAATTGAATTAACGGGGGAGACTGACGGGCGGGTCGGGGTTGACCCGACCCAGTTAGAATATTAGATGGGGGGTACTCAGTTTACCCTAATTTATGTTTTGCACGTCAGACAGCCAGACCTAGAGGAGAGAGACAAACCTGTAAGGAGGAGAAGCTAGAGTGTTCAGATCGTCCCGGAAACGCATCAGTTCTTCTTCGTTCATCGTCTCTAAGGTACGAGGGAGATGGGTTTGATCATATATGAATGCGGGAGTGTATGGGTAGTGAGGGCAATCCCTAAGTCCCTCTAGGATTTAAATTCTCAATTTTGTTTGATTATTATGTTTTCAAAATATTTTAATCGGTAGAAAAGATTTGTCAATATGCTCTGTGGTCTGATTAACGTCTCGTCCTAATGTGATTTTGTTGGGAAACTATATGATTAATTACCCTAATTACTTGATTCTTGTGTTGTTTATGGTTGTTCATGATTTGAGGCTCTTGTGTGCAATGATGAAACTGGGTGAAATTCAATGGTGTTTTATGTGCGTTTCTGTGCTTTCTGATGAATGATTTATAATAATGATGGTTAAATTAATATGGTTGGGTATGATTGTGGATTGTGCGAACGATGTATAAATAAATCATTAGAATAAGAGTGTGGATGAGAATGAATTGAGCATGGACATGAGAGACATGAGATGCATGAGAAGCCAGACGTGGCTATAATACCTATAATACCTTGGCCATATGTGGTGTTCAACAGGGGGGACTAATGATGGGGGACAATCATATGCATGGGCCACAGGTGGTGTCTAACCATGCTGCACGCCGGCCATAGGTGGTGTTTAACGGTTGTGTAGAATGTCTTCGCACGGCCCATAGGTGGTGTTTAACTGTGCGACACACCGGCCCATACGGGGTGTTTAACGGTGTGGCCATCATTAGTGATAACTAAGGGGATTGAGGAGGTTCGCCCATGGTGTGGAGTTCCGACTCGAGACTCTTAGGTGTGGTGATGAGTAATTGTGCGAGCATGTGCATTTTGTAAACATGAATGAACTGTGATTGATTTTGAATGAATGAAATGTGATTGATATATGAGCATCTGTTCACTGTTAGTAATTGAGTACGGTAATGAGTGAGATTTGGGGCATTATCTGCCTTTATATATGATTGAATGCGATTTCTCACCGTACTTTCTCTTGTTGTTTTCTTTTAGGTAACGTTGAGGGCACTCATGGTGCCAAGTTTTGAAAAGGCGAGGTCTTGCTCTGATTAGTGTGACATCGGGTTCTAGAAGTTAGAATAGTTGCTCTATGCCTTGATGTTTGAATGACTTATTTTAAAGATGATGATGACTTTAGTTTTCTCAATTATAATGTTTAGATCTAAAACCTCCTTGAAAACTTTGTGCCTACCTTTTAATTACCATGTGAACCTTTTATCCTTAATACAAATTGTGCTTTTTGGTTTTAACTATTACCCTGTCTTCATATTTTTATTTTATTAATTTAATTTAAGTATTCGGGGTAGAAGGGTGTCACATTTAGTGGTATCAGAGCAGGTCAATTCATTCGGCCGTGAGTTATGTGTCTAACACGTTTTGCATTGCGTTTGTTAGCATGGTTGGACTGATTTGAAAGATGACAATAAATTGTTTGTTCTGTTTTGCATTGTGTTGAATTCTGGGTGATTCATTCGACTAGTGAGTTATGTGTCTACCATGTGTTAGTGTTTATTAATGTTAAGTGTGATGTACATTTGCAGTAATCTAGTGTATTTTAAGGAAGTGTTGAGGTAATATAGATGTTCCTTTGTTGGTTGTTGTATCAAGCATCCCTATTGCTAACTACGATCTATTGAGCCTAATCACCTCAATATGTTGTTAAAGGCAAAAAGGACTCTTGGCGAGCCGGTGGATTAATTGATTTGAAATGTTTTCTTTTGAAGAATGAACATTTTGTTGTGACTAGCCTAAGTAGCTATTTATTTTGGATGTCTGTGAAGTTTGAGGAATGAGTTCCTCATCCTTGTTCTAATAAAATTGGAAAGTGATGATGTGATGTGTTTTATTGCTGTATTTATTATTGTTTATTGTGTTTTTGGTGTTTACTATTATCTTAATCTTAATAGATTAAGATGGCAGTAAAGAGAGTGTAAAGATTCATGCTTCACAGCTCATGGCAAGAGCCTTAAGTAATTAATAAGTTAGAGGGGATACTTGAGGGTAGTGCTTAGAGATTAACATGCTAAATTATTTGAGTGTGACCTTTGCTTAGAAGAAGTGAGTTCTCTAGGTCATGTAATTTCTAGAAGAAGTATAGGGGTAGATCATTCTGAGGTAGAAGTTGTTCTCAAGTGGGAGATCCCTTAATCGGTGAGTGAGCATAGAAGTTTTCTTGGACTAGTTGGTCATGAGAGAAGGTTTATCTAAGTTAGCTTGACCTTGATGAAGTTGGTTAGGAAGGGAGTTGTTTTGGGTAGAATAGTTAGTGTGGGTATAGCTTCCAAACCCTTAAGGAGAAGTTGACTAGTGCACCAGTTTTAGTATTGTCAAACCTTAGTGAATCTTTTGTAGTATATTGTGATACTTCTAGGATGTGTATAGGTGGAGTGCTAACGCAAGAGGGTAGAGTGGTAGCTTATGCTTCTAATCCACGAGAGGAATTACCCTACCCATGATCTTGAGTTGGCGGCTGTAGTGTTCATTCTTAAGATTTGGAGACCAGAAGGCTTTAAAGTTCTTGAAGTGTCAAAAGAAACATAATTTCTTCCCTTTATTTCACTACAAGGATTTATGGCCATGATTCCCTTATCTTCATGGGAACCATTGCATTCACCCATTGATGACGCTGGAGAGAACCCATCAGTGGATACAGAAGGTGACATGCAACAACAGTTCTTTTTAACAGATGAATAAGTTGGGTGACAACATTTTCTGGGGTGATTTCGTTGGTTATTATTCTGTGGTTAGATGGAGGGATAAGGGAACAATTGCAAGCATAAGGGTTGCTATTAGGGGTATCATTTTTCACTATTGAAAACTCAGTAAAGTTGCTATAGGGTGAACACAAAAGGTGGAGCCATTTATGCAAGAATGAGAGCTCAACGATGAAAATTCCCGAGAGAGAGTAGTACAACTAGTTAGATTTCTCTATCAAACATTTTCTGCAATAACAGTCATTGCTTTAGATTTCATAGAATCAAGGCCAGTAAGAAAGGTACGATATTTGTGTGCCATTGTGCATTTAGAAACCTTACCTCTTGCTTTGACAGTTTTGCTTTCCCTATTGACTTCATTTGAAAACAGAGGAATTCTTTTGGTGGGAGCTATTGAGGCATTTCTTTTAACTCTTCTTGATATTGTGGTGGCCTAAATGGAAAGAGACATAGCAGATTTTGTTAATGATTGTTTAGTTTGAGAAAAGCTTGAGTAGCGTCTAAGGATACTAGTCCGTACTATTGAGATGAGTCATGGTATAGTTGTTTAATAAAAGTTAAATGGAAGATATGAGTTCTTTTAAGTTATGTGATCTTTAGTGTGAGAACCCAATAGTCAACCTTTTAAGGTAGGAGTTTCTCTTAAGTTAAAAACCTTGCATTAGTGAGTAAGATTATAAATTTTCTTGGGATTGGACAAATACCGTGGTGAATTCCTAGACGTATTCCTTAAGTTAGCATAGTCTTTAACTCAAGAATCTAGGAAGGGAGCAAGGTTTAGGTGGATTGATAATTTGGAATTAGTTCCTAATGTCTTGGAGAAGCATCAGATAGCATGCCAACCTTAGTAATACCTGACCTTAGTTATTGAGAAGAGTGTGTTACTAGACGGTAAGGATGTATTTTAATCTCATAGACAACTGGGAGTTGTAAGACGAATTATGTAACCCCTAGCTTGGAGGTAGTAGGAGTAGTGGCTACTCTTAAGATTCGAAGACACCACTTGCATGATTTTAAGTTGATATTCTCGATGATGTAGAAACACTAAGTGGAAATTCAACCAGTAGGAGAGGAACCTAAAATAGATGAGGTGATTGGAATTTCCAAATCAAGACAATAGAATATATCGTAAATAGGAAATCCTTTCGCATCCTTTCGTGTGATTAGAGGGCATGATCTGTTAACTAGTTAGAACACCCATTTTAGTGATAGAAGAGAAACCGTAAGACGAGGGAATATGATTTTCTAGATGGCATTAAGTAATTTAGAAATGGAGTTATGTACTTAGTAAGTCTTAGAAGAGGATCGTACGGTAGATTTAATATCGAATCGAGGTGGTATAGATGCCTGAGGATCTTTGGAAGATGTTTTGGCAACTTAAATCATGGGAAGAGTGGATAAGTGTGAGCACCTATTTGGTTGACAGGTTGGAATCCTAGAGTTATTTTAGAACTTGGGGGAGAGATTTTGTTAAACTCGAGGAATCTAATTGGATTGGATTCAGTCTACCACTTCACCCGTGACATGTACACAATAATTGCACATGTTTCAACTTTGGACGTATATTGTTATTCTGGCAAGTAATCGAACTAACTTGTTTGAAGGTTAAAAGAAGACTAGGTATGAGAATTGATACTAGAAATTGTGAAAGATTTAAGGTTAACTAGTTTAGATAGGTGGGATGGTTATTTAGCCAATGCAAATCGAGTAAGGACTATCGTTAGAAACACTAAATGAGTAAGGGGAGGGCAATTGTAAGGGTATGGGAAGTACTTACTCTATGTAAATTCGAGGACGAATTTTCTTTTAGGAGGGGAGAATTGTAACATCCTAAAATTTATTTAATTATTTTTAGAAATTAATTAGATTATTATTATTATTATCAATTTTATTTTAATAGAGGGGTTAATGATTTTATAAATTGATGAGGCTTTATCTAAATTATTTTTATTTATTAATTTAATTAATTGAATTAACAGGGGAGACTGACGGGCGGGTCGGGGTTGACCCGACCCAGTTAGAATATTAGACGGGAGTAATCAGTTTAACCTAATTTGTGTTTTGCACGTCAGACAGCCAGACCTAGAGGAGAGAGAACGCAAACCTGCAAGGAGGAGAAGCTAGAGTGTTCAGATCGTCCCGGAAATGCATCAGTTCTTCTTCGTTCATCGTCTCTAAGGTACAGGGGAGATGAGTTTGATCATATATGAATGCGATTTCTCACCGTACTTTCTCTTATTGTTTTCTTTTAGGTAACGTTGAGGGCACTCATGGTGTCAAGTTTTGAAAAGGCGGGGTCTTGTTCTGATTAGTGTGACATCAGGGTTCTAGAAGTTAGAATAGTTGCTCTATGCCTTGATGTTTGAATGACTTATTTTAAAGATGATGATGACTTTAGTTTTCTCAATTATAATGTTTAGATTTAAAACCTCTTTGAAAACTTTGTGACTAGCTTTTAATTAACATGTGAACCTTTTATCCTTAATACAAATTGTGCTTTTTGGTTTTAGCTATTACCCTGTCTTCATATTTTTATTTTATTAATTTAATCTAAGTATTCGGGCTAGAAGGGTGTCACAACAAGAGTAGTACTACCATTAACAAAAAAATTAGTAGTTGGAGAAGCTTTTATGTTAATAATATTAGGTGAAATTTCCATTATTTTTTAAATCACCTTCTGCACCTTCCAAATTTGATTTAACATTCATGACTATAGTACAATTTTTTTAAAAAATTTAATATTAATTTTAACATCATTAACATCTTCAAAAGTCTAAAAAGTATAAATCACATGTGATTATACATATGTATAGATATAATACAAAACATGAAAACGAAATATATAGTACATTATACATATTACATAGCTCAAATAAAGAAACCTTATGTCAGTTGTTACAAAATGAACTAATGTGAGCAACAAGTTTTGATTCTTGATAGCAACTATATGACTTCCTAAACCATAGAACATGAGGGTTTAGATTGTGTTATGCATTAATTAAGAAAAAGATTTCTTAATATGATTTTATTGAACTTCTGTCTTGATATTCAATTCCTATTTTATTCTCCTTATTTTATTTAATTAGATGCATGAATCAATTAAATAATTAAGAAATATATAAAAAAATATCAAGCTATATACAAGAACAAAAATTTAGTTATCATTATCAATTATTTGTTATATTATGTTTACGTACTTTACTTTTTTATAATAATAAAATAATATTAATATACTTCCTCAAAACTACAGAAGATGTATTATATGGTATATAGTAATTATAGAAGTAAAAATGGGTATTAAACTATCGCCATACTTAGGCAATTATAAAAGTAAAAATTTTATGGTTTTGTAACTTTTGTTTCTACTAATTAAAAAAGTCATCATTTAGTTATTCTATAAAAAGTGCTACAATTTTCGGAGTTACATGTTTATTGATTAAAAGAGTAGCAAACATTACAAATTGTAAAAGCCACAAGCCACACATTAATGTTTTTTGGTTAGGGTAAAGGTTTATTTGTGACTCTTAGAGTTAAAGATGTTATGTTTTGATCATTTTCACATATAGAAGCACAATTGTTAAGAAATTCTAAGCTTTAATCTTCAACATATTTTATCTCTTCAAATCTCTCTTTGCTCTTATTTAAAATATGAATTTTTCATATTTAAAAGAAAAAATAATTGATATAAGAATGAAATAAAATACAATAACTTTACAAAAAAAGAAACTTGTTTATAAACAAGACAAACATCAATAGATGAGAAATCATATATTGTGCCTTGTGTCTCCTAGCATTAGCAACACCTAAGACTTATCGTGACACCTCTAACATTCTTACAAATTTCATTTATTGTATTTGAGATGAACTACAGTTACAAGAATACATTGATTGATATACAAGGAATAGAAAAAGAGATAGAATTGAGTATTTTTTAAATTAAATATATTCTACAATATTCTTAACATAAGCTAATTATAATAAAAAAAATGATACAGTTTTTTAGGCTATACATTTGGTTTAGGTTGGTAATGCACTCTAACTAAAATGAAGGTGTGAATAAATTAGTAAAGGTGATGATCAAGTTGTTGTAAGGGTAATAATATATGTTTGATTTTAGTTGAAAAACCCTTAACATTCATTCAAAAAGCATAATTGAAAATTTATTTTGCTTTATTTCTAGTTATGTTTGATTGTAAATTGAGTTTTATCTCAATTTTGTCTCAAGACTCATTGAAATAAGAACAAAAATGGAAGATTGCTTTTGTAAACTTAGTCTGCAAAGGTGAAGTTCATTCAAATTTAAGTTTGCACATTTTAATCCAAACATGCGGTAAATCTTAGTAGAATTACCTTACTCAATATTTTGTTGTACATATTAAATTTCAATATTCCAACTATTAAAATAATAGTTCTTCTTAAGTAGATCAAACTTACAATTTTTGTTAACATTTAAAAACTATTTGATACTTTATTAAATAAATACAAATTAATGTATCATATATTTTTATAAAATATAATTAAATATCAACTATAATGGTACTTAACTGCAAATGATGAATTATGTAAAATTTGACATACATAATCATTAAAATAATATATAAATATTCAATGTTTAGATAATTGAAATTTAATATATACAAAAGATTTTTGTGTGAAATAATTATACCAAATGATCTCCACTCCCCCACTGTATGTATGTATGTTCTTTTGTTCTTTCTTCAACAATTTTTGATCTCTAATAGACCTCTCAGTAGGATTCGAATCCAAATGAAGTTTTGATCATCTGTCAGAGAAAAAAGAACGAGTGACTCTTGTAGGATTCCAAATAAATTTTTCGATTTCTTCTGGAAGCAGATAATTATTCATCTGCTTCTTACATTCCATGAATAGTCAGCACATTGAGAAATATCTAGAAAGGATTTTAGGGAATCGCTCTGATTCTATCTTTGTTCGTTCCGTTTAAAGAAAGGAAGGATCCCAACAAATAATCTCTCTTTGATTGATCAATGTGTAATATTTCGAATCCTCATTCCTAACAAAATCGAAATGATCCTTGGATTGATCAAAAGATCCTTTCGTATGTATATATATATATAGAGAGAGAATTTAACGAGACATGTGCATCCTATTGCCTTCAATTTATGCTTCAACCATTAAATTAGGTTTTTTCACTTGAAAGAGGTAGCTAAAGGTGATGATGATAAGTTTATAAATTTTTATAATAATTATTTGACTTAATTATATTTTTGATCATTTTATTATTGTTATTTCACAAATTTTACCATTCATTTTTTTGTGAATTTGATCAATACTATTTTAACTGTATAATTTTGGTTAATATGTTAACATGACATAATATTTAACAAAAATATTAATGTGACACTTTATTACATTATTACGTCAATATATTTATGCTCGCATGACATTCTACTACACAATCACATCAATATATATGTTAAATATTAGATATAAGTAATGTGTGAACTTAAATTATACAATTAAAATAACGAAGAGATCACATTTGTGAAAAAAATTAAAGAGACCAAATTTATGAATTAAAAATAGTGAAAAGACTAAAATATAACTAATTCTAACAATTTTAATTTTTTAAACCATATGCAAATAATCTTTAATTAATTAACCATGTAAAATTTTTTACATTCATCAAAATTAAACAATTTTTTTCCATTGTCAATTACCAGTTTTTCTTCTTCAGTCAATAACAGGGTTAAACCCCAATACAACCGAAAACAAAAAGACAGCAAATTCTAAGAGGGCTCGCAAAATAGGCCTAAACAAAGCCATACACCCCAATTATTTTTTCTGGGCCGTAATCCAATAAGCCCAACTTTGGGACATCCATTTAAAAGTGGAAACTTCCTTGAGTCTCCATTTTTTTTTTCTCTCAGGCAGTGACTAACTACCCATGGAGTTTGCCACAACAGCTTCTAGCTTGGCACTGAACAAGCCTATGCTGGCATTGCCGTCTTCATCTCGAACCATAACCCCTATCAGAGCCCTGAACTCCTCCACCTCCTCCGTCAGGACCTCTCTCTCCACCAACTTCGTCGCCTCTTACGCCGGAATCAGCAGCGCCTCTAGCCTTTTCTCCGGTCACAAGCTCCGACCCTCTTCCCTCAATCCGGCGTCGTTTCGTGGTTCCAACGCCAAACGAGGCGTCGTTACTATGGTACGACTTTTCCTCCTTCTTTCAACCAAGTTTCACATTCTCGTTTCCGATGTTGGTTTCGAATTGGATTAGAGATTGGTGATATCGCGTGAACGCTGTAATTGTTTAGAATCTGATTTGGCGTGAATACTCGCTGTCTGTCTGTGCATACTGTAATAATTTTGAGTGTGAATTTATAGGTTTGAAGGTTTGATTTCTAAGCACGCGGATGAGGTCGTAGGGTTTATAGTTTTCGTTTTGCTAGAACAAAAATAGTTGCAGTATGTAGAATTTATACGATTTGAATGTGATTTGGGTATAGAGGTATGGATTTGACTTTAACGGTGATTGAAGAAGAGGTGAGTAGGTTTTGGTGATGGCTAAAGTCGTTTTAAAACAGAGTTTGCAGGTATGAAATCAGGGATTTGAAATTATCAGAGTCGTTGAGGTCAATCATCATAATCTCACCCAACAAAATGAAGTTGTTAGCAGAGAAGAAACACTTATAATAATGTACAATATTTTATGGCACATTGCAGCACAATATATGCTATCTATACTATTTATTTAGGTTTGTTGTTCTTTTTTTTTTTGTCTTTGAATAGGTTATTCCCTTCTCAAGAGGAAGTGCATGGGAGCAACCTCCACCAGACTTAGCTTCTTACTTGTACAAAAATCGAATTGTTTATTTGGGCATGTCTCTTGTTCCATCTGTCACTGAGTTGTTACTAGCTGAATTTCTTTACCTTCAGTATGAAGATGATGATAAGCCTATTTACCTGTACATAAACTCCACTGGGACAACTAAGGTAAGTAATGTTTCTCTATGTATTCAGCCTAGGATATTGTCTTTTCCATGAGAAATAGACATTCTCATAGCTTGATGTGTACTGATTTATTTAATTTTAAAGCATTTGCCTTATTACTGAAGTCCATATAGCAGGAGTTGCTTGATGTTGAATGAGGTGTTGTAAGAGGGAATAGAAATGGAGGGGGAGGGGACTGGGGATGTGTACATTAGAGGAGTGATAATGAAGTAGATGTGACAGATCAAATTATGCTACTTTATTAGAAATATAATTGGTTTCAAAGTGTAAATGCATTTATTTTAGGAATTAATAAGGATATTATTGCCTAGTACAGTGTTCCCTTTTTTAAGTTATACCTGCTTATGTCATAATGTTATCCTAAGAAATTGCAAGACTTCCTTAATCGTTAAGTTTGTTATTAGTCTGAAATGCATATCAATGTAAATTTTGGTAAGCACATCGTTGGTGGCAGTTGCTTTAATTGTGTTGCACAGTAAGCATATATACTAGCCATTGTTGTGAATGAGGTGTTGATGAGTGCACTACACTGCTCTCACTAGATTATGATATAGTGCACAGAAAAGTGCAACTCTTGAGCTAAGTTCAAACTCCAAACTAGCCTAAGGTAACTAGGTTGCAAGCATTGGGCATCAGATGGGGATTCCGGGTGGGGTTAAGTCTAGGCCCAATCCTGAGAGGATGAAGCATATCTAAAGCCTACGGATCAACCAAGCCTCACCTTTTATATACACCATGGCTTATGGAGCTTATATGACAGCCAAAAGTGATGGAAAAAATAGAGAAGAGAGGAAAGACTAAATTGTTTCTGTTGATTCAGACATAGAAAATTTATATATATAGATCCTAATGAGGCTAATTCAATTAAGGAAACAAATCTCAAATTAAAAGTTAAAACTGTACACACAATCAATCCCCTAATTACAGTAATTACAATCACAATCTAATCTTTTCATATAGGGCCATGCCAACACTTGTCAATCTAGTTTTTGCAGAAACTAAAGATTAATAAGGGTGAGTTTTGAAACTTCAAGAAACTACTACTAATCATAATATTTTTTGGGGTTTAGTTTAATGTTTTTATCTTGGAGATGCAATGATGCTAAACCTCTGCCCAAGACATATATATTAGCATAGATATTTTATAATCATTTTAAATAGCTTAGCTAAATGAAATCAATCAAATCAATAAAAGCTACTATATTTCTTTTTGTATCAAAATGAAGAATTTGTATTATGAGCAGAGAGCTACCCAGTTTTATAAGAATATCATATACAACAATAACAACAACAAGAACTCAGCCTTATCCCACTAGGAGGTGGCTACATGAATCAATCTGAACTGTTGGGCTATAGTGCTTTCATTTCTGACTACTAAAGAACTGCAAATAATTTTCATAAGATGCTAGAATAATGGTGCCACAATCTCCATGAAAATGTTCATTTGTTTAATAGAATTTTGCTTCCTTCTTTCAGGGAGGTGAGAAGTTGGGTTATGAGACTGAGGCCTTTGCAATTTATGATGTGATGAGGTTATTATCACTATGCTTTCTGTGATCATGTCATTTATTTTATCTGACTTATGTTGAGCTCTTAAACTATTTACTACATAGATGTTATTCAAAATGAAAAATAAAAAGCTTCACTGTCTTTCTTTATTTTCTCTGCTCCACCTTGCATTGCATGTTGTGGGTTGTAAGGTGGAGAGGTCCTTCTGTTGGCAGTGCTTACATAGGCACTTTGTTCAAAATATAATACTTTGGAGCCCACGAGTCCCTCTGTGGGGTGTCAATCTAAGTGGCAGTATTACCTATAATATGCACCCTTACCCCAGGCATTTTTCCATTGAAAGCGATTAACCAGCTGATATTGACTTTTGTTGGGTACCTTTGATGATCTCTAAATTATATCAAGGTTTTGAATTGACTGTCAGATTTCTAAATTAACTCTTCCTAAATCCATTGTTTTCCTGATTCATGGAGCCAATATATTCAGCTTATGTATATAACTAACCCAGTTTAGAGGTTATTGTGAGTTTCCTAGATCTGTTTTGTCATGGACTCTGTCTATGATGTCACTGAATGTTGATCTGTATTTGAGAACAATTTTCCAAAGTTTTGCTATACTGCATACCTTCTCTTTATCTCTTTTGGATTAATATTTCTGCCCTTGGATGTTAAAAAACATGATGTTAATATCTGTTAGATTTTAAATGGACATGATGCCAAATGTTTATATTTATTATGGAACAATTGTGTTTACTATTCCTGCATAACCCTAGCCCCAAAGGGGAGACACATTCTCTTTTTATTCTATAGCTTTTTCCCAACTTGAAAAATTCCCCATAGAAAGTTTGTTTATAAATCTAGCTAAGTTGTTCTGCTACAGGTATGTCAAGCCTCCTATTTTTACTCTTTGTGTTGGTAATGCCTGGGGAGAAGCAGCCCTGCTTTTGGCTGCTGGTGCAAAGGGAAACCGTTCTGCTTTGCCATCATCAACAATAATGATAAGACAGGTTCGTTCTCAACCATTTCTTACTGTTACAAACTACTAACTAAGGCTGTTTGGTTTGAGAAAATGTTTCTTGTTTCCATTTCCTGTTTTTAGTTTTTACTTTGTTTCCCGATTTTGAAAATTTTATATACGAAACTAAGAAAATAGAAAATGAAACGGAACAATACAAAGTTGTTTTCACTGTTTTCTATAGAAACATTTGAAAACAGGAAATAAACTGAAAATAAGGTGACAGTTTTTGTAATTAGATGTGAAAATAAAAAATGCAAATAGTAAATGTTTTTTTTTAGACCAAACAGCCCCTAACTATCCCAAAAGCTTAAGTTGTTGGGTGCTAGCATATGAATGGTCACACTTCAATTAGTTTATTGTATGTCTTTAGGGGATCTTTTATCCAAACATCTTAGCTGTATGCTTTTTCAATTTGCAGCCAATTGCAAGGTTTCAAGGTCAAGCAACAGATGTTAACCTTGCAAGAAGAGAAGTCAATAATGTGAAGACAGAATTGGTAAGTACTTCAATCTAATTTTATATACTTAAGGTTTAGTTGTAATTGATAATTGCTACCTGTAAAGCCACGTGGACCACTGCATAGTTTTATGTTTTTTAGTCCCTTTAAAATATTGAAATGTCAGTTTGTTGAGCAGTAGCCAGACAATTTGTTGGTTCCCTTCAATCACAAAGCTTGAGATTATGAATTTTGTAGTATTTGGGCTTCACAATGGACTTGTATGCTTTTGATTTAATACGTTACGAACTCTTGTGGTTGTAGGTTTTACTCATTTCTGTAACAATGATTCAAAGTTCATTGTAACAATTCATGTACACATTGTTCAATTTTTTAAAGGTTAAATTGTATGCAAAGCATATTGAAAAATCACCTGAGCAGATTGAAGCTGATATTCAGCGTCCAAAGTATTTTAGCCCTAGTGAAGCTGTTGAGTATGGAATCATAGATAAGGTACTTGCCACCAGACATTTTCTTTTTTATCATTTATTTGCCTTGAAAATTGAAGTAACTCTGTTTTGGCAGGTATTATACAATGATAGGGGCACTGAAGATCGTGGAGTTATTTCTGACCTTAAAAAGGCACAGCTTATTTGACAGTTGGAATTTAAATTGCTATTTTCTTGGAGTTTTCAGGTAAAATAAATCTTGAGTCATTATTGTATTAAACAGTTGTTGCAACTTCAAAATTGATTTATGTTATCTTGAGTCTTTGTTATTATTTTGCCGGTTTGTTTGTGATGTCAGAAATTTAATGCACATGAAGGTAGCATTGTTCAATTAAGCAATCTCCTGTGGTTATAATTTTTCCATTTACACTTGACTTTAATCTTTTGGTATTTGCCACTGTAAAATGGGTAATTATCTAGTGTGGTCTAATGATTGCACCAACCATGAGTTAGTGTTTCATGTTTGTGTAGAAAGGAAGCCCCAAAGCCCTTAGGTTGAACCCTTTTGGGAAATATGATGCTTTCAATAATCTTCTCATTCTTAATGATCTAAATAGTAAGTTTCTATTGCCAGCAACATCCACAACTTCTGTAGTTTATATTCTGTTCTATTCCACTACTAAGTGCAAGCATAACCAGGTTCTCTCAATTAAGGGAGCGATTACTTGTTTTCATGTCTATACTGCCCATGCAATTATTTTCCCCACCTCCTACCCCCAAATTATAAAGAAATATATATCAGAAGGGATCAAGATCCTCTACAGTTAAGAAGATAACTGCAAAGGATCTTAGCCATAAAAATGCTTTTATTTTATAACAATAAAAAAATATGAAACTTTAGATATAATCTGTTAGATGTGAACTGCATGGTCATGCAAATTGCAAAGGTTGCTGCTTGGGCTGTTTGGTGGTTGGGTCTTGGGTGCTTGCTTCACAAGTGTTGGGTGGGGACAGATGTAAGGGAGACATAGGAATATGCAACTTGCACGTTTGCTGGTCCGTTAGTCTTGGCTGTGTATTTTTTTGCATTATCTAATTTAAGTGGTATGACCCGTTAATGGTGTGTTGTCAAAATTGATGGCCATTATAGTGATTGTACTTCTTGCTTTTCAAAACAATATCCCTTTGTTTCCTTTTAAGGCATTGGTTTTTTTATATGGGAGACATTAACTGCGCTAAACATATTAACTATGAATTGTAAAATACTTTACTATGAATTGTAAAATAAGTGCTGCGCTAAACATATTAACTATTCCAATCAAAGACTGTAAATGTTTCTGCGTGGTCTGATATTCCTGATGGAATTGTTCCTGACTATAGGAATTTGTTTGTGGAATTGGTATAGTTGTCGAAGATTTCTTTTTCTCTTGCATTTCTAGCTTTCTATTAATAAATTCTTTGTTTATAATAAAAGTAGAATATGCTTAAATGGAAGATCGAGAAGATCAACAGTCAAACTGTGCAACCGTGCCGGGCAAGTAGCGGACATTGGAGTCTCATTGTTAATACCATAGGCTATATTTCCCTTCCCCAACAATAGGCTGTAGGATCTACCTCTACTTGTTTTCTAATACGTTGTACACGATTGGATTCTGTTGTACAATGATTGTATTGTATTCTTGTTCATTCTAATTCAAATTGATTTTGTCTGTCAGTACTAGTACGAAATTCAATTACCATCAAAGGCAATGTTTCGCAAATTTCAAAAACAGTATTGCAAATTTTACACAGTAAGAAATTTAAGAGTTGGAGTCTTGGAGAAAAAAAAAAGACCTGCATGGTGCCCCGATTAAATTAAAGCCGGCCATATGATATATTAAGGGAAGATGACTTGTGGGTGTAGCTTTTGAAGATGTATTTTATTTCAGTCGTTATATTAAGTATTAATTTAATTTAATAACTTATTTACTTACATTTAGCTAATAAAATAAACGTATGAGAATGGACATTGATTTTGGTCGAGTGTAGATAGTTTGTTTAATTTAGTGCTCGTACGAACTCAAAAACACATTTAGTGAATAATTATGTTAATATTTTTGGTCGAAATAATGTTACATGGTTAATATGGCGATTTAAACATTTAATGCTTCAGGTGCATCCCTCTTTCGCATCACCTCGCTTAACATGAGATGGTAAGATCAAAGTATGGATATGTAGAAGTTTTTATGTGGTCGGTTTTGATCGAGTGGTGGAAATTATATAAATATAAAATAATACGGGTAAAGAGTTGTATAAGTATTATTACTTAATGTTTAATGTTCGTGCTTTTAAGAGATTTTTTTAATTAAGTAATCTAGTATTGTAGTATAGTACAAGATTAAGAGACACTGTTGGTTATCTCGATATATTATAAAACTGTCCAGCAACAGGATGGGTGTAAACATTGCTTCAATTTTTTCTCGCCTATCCCTTTTATGTTTGTTTATTATTATTTTTGCAGTAAAATTGCTTTTATTAACCGTGCAAGAGGACCAATGATCTAGTAGTATATAAATGTTACTAGTTTTTTTTTTAATTTAATCCTTATAAATATGACGTATTTCTCATTTTATTCTCCATTTTTTAAAATCCAGTGGGTACTTAACACAAAACAAAGAAAAGATAAATAGAAAAAGTGTATTATTGAAAAAATTGTGGGGTGTAACAAAAGAAGTTGTATTACTGAAAGCAGGATCTTGTAAGAGAAGTGGGAGTTGAGCATCCTATTTCTTGGCAGCTTCGTGTAACGAGGAAGGAGCCGCCACATGGATGGCTGGACTTAAGAAGCACCTACTCAGTCCAATACAAAAAAGATTTCAAATATTGCTGATTGGAATGGATGCCTCGTATGGGTACCTTACACTTGCCCTCGTATGGCATAAATAGAAACAAATGCACACTTACCGTTTAATTGGTTGAAAGAAACAAGTGAGGGATGGCAAGAATTAAGAGAAAGATGGCTTTGATTCATCGGTCCCTTCATTAGTTTCGATCCAATGTTCTACTTGGCAAGAATAAAACCGATAATAACTTGGCGGCAGGCACAAATGAAGGCACCTATTATTATTATTATCACTATTACCATATTTTGTACAATTTTAAATTATTTCTTTTGACCAGAACTAGCCCCGAGTATTTCAATTACAATTTGTCGACTTCATAGCGTGCCAGATAACGAATCTGTGGGTGCGTTACAACCAATGTGACTACTAGAGATTTAAGTGGGTACGTGTGGAATCTTGAACAATAATCACTCTAGTTGATTATACGTTTCTTCGTCTATTTATTTATATATTTTCATCTATTTTTTTATATAATAATATTAAAACTAAATTGCCTATTTGTGATCACTTATGGAGATCGATAGAACGCGATAATATTTTTAATTTTATTTAATGTTTAGTAAGAAATAGATAATAAATTAGATAATATTATTGTGGTATACACAAATTTTATTTATGTATTCACTTTTCTTAAAATTTTAAAAATTATATAATATTTTAAAAATTATAATTATTATTAAAATATTTTTAAATTGAATAATAATTATTTAATTTAAATATTTTAATTAATAATAAACTTTCAGTTTACATGTGATAATAATTATTATTATATATATATATATATATATATATATATATATATATATATATATATATATTTTATTTATTATATATTTTTTAATTTTGAACATATAAATCTTATATACATTATACATAATAATGATATTATATATATATATATATATATATAGAACTCTATCATATTCTCTGTTTTTTACATAATTTTTGCTTACAATAAAAATATACTAGAACAATATAATAAAATAAAATTATTATATTCTATTAATACAACTAAGTATAATAGAATACGATCATTATTCCTAGTATTTTGGCTAGCAAATGAATATATAGTCATCATTAAATCCTACCGTTTTAATTTTGTATTAGTTAAACAGAAAAAACAATTCAAGCCCTCAAAACTTTACTCATTTTAGAAGAAGGTATCTTTAATTTATCATATTAATCTTAGATTATATGTATTCTTTAAAAAATTAATTAGAATATATTCATTGTATAAATTTTTTTTATACTATTTTCTAATTATGAATGGTTATGTAGGGTAAAATTGTTAATTTTTATATTAATTATTTTAAAAATTACATATAAGATAATTTCTATTTAATTAACACCGTAAAAACATTAATAATTATTATATCAAAATTGAACTCTTATTTTAATAAGTATTTTGAATTAATACGTAGTTAAATGATTAATGGTGAAAATATCTTGTCAATTGATTTACGTTAAATCTGAATAGTTTTGAATTTTTAATTTTTAAATCATTCTTTTAATTTATTTTTTTCAAACCATCGCTTTGATTCACTTAGTGTGGTTTAAAATTCGGAAAAAATGTTTTAAAAACAAAAACTATTACAACTTATAAGCTTTACACTAAATTAATAGTTAGGGTCATTTCACCGTTCGCCATTTAACTCTCAGGTTATCGAAAATGACAAATTGAAACAAACCTACTATTAAGGATCAATTAAGTCAAATTAAAAATGATACAAAAGGATCCTAAAGATTAAGGGAAGTTGGTGGTACGTAGAAGAGAAGTTTTTTATACCAAAAAAATATGATTTCGGTTGATTATGAATATCACGAATGACTAAGAATGATTAAAATTTATTTTATTAATCATAAATATTATTGAGAAGGTTTGTATATGTTTATTAAAAGTCAAAGCTTTTTATGTTTTATTTTAATAAAACTTTTGTGGTATATGAATTATTTAAAATAAATGATATCCTTTATAATTTTATTAGATAAATTTATGTCAAATTTTATTGTAAAACAATTTTTTATATATTTTAAAATTATAGGTTTAGATAAGTTTTATTGGAAAAATATTTTTTATAACTTTTAAAATTTTAAATATGTTAGTATAAGTTTTAATGCTTTTTTATTTAACTTTAACATAACAAGTTATTTTTATTCTTTCTAGTTAAGTTTTTTTTTTTTACAATTTCTACTAAAAATATTTCTTGAATTTTGCAATAAAAATATTAATAAATAATTTTTTAATTAATATCTTGACAATTTTTGAAAATAAAAATTTTAAAATATATAATATTTAATATATAAAAAATTTTAAAAATATTTTATAAAATATTTATTTTAAAATTATATTAAGTATACTAAGAATATTTATTAGTATTTATTATTTTAAATATAATTATTTATCTCATTTAATAAGAAATTATTTCTAAATTTATAATTATATTAAATAAATTGATAAATATATCATAGTATTTTTGTATCATTATTTTTTTATATATATAACAAAGTTAAATTTATATCTCATTTATGAAAATGTTTTTGTGAAAAAACATAAATAAACATCATCCTCGAAAAATAATATTTCTAAACAATATATTTTTAAAAATTATATACCAAACATGAAAAACTAGCGCGGTTAACTTTAACTTTCCAAAAAAACCTAAAAAAATCTCGTCGGACAGCTATCCAAAATGAAACGGGGATAAATGAAATAGTGGGGGCTGACGAATATATTTATATACACGTTTTTTAGCTGATTAAGGTTCAATTCGTTCGTTGTTTTCTAAACAGTCAATGGTTTTGACCCCACCTAAGATAAACATCAAAACTATACATTAGTGTGTTAGTTCAAAGGTTATCAATATGTCCAATCTTTGTCTTTTCAGTTTCTAATCAACTGGAAAATCTGTCTCATATCATTCAGCCACAACTTAATGCTGTAGAAATGCGAACATATTAGCTTAAGATTTTATGTAAACCCTCTCCTCAAGGTACATGCTTCGTGTTTGCATTTGCGCTCTAACCGAGTAACAAATATAAATATTGGATATAATGGAAAAGTAAAAATAATCTTCAATCAAAGTTAGATCCAATTAAAAACATGTCTTAAATTTTAAATTAGACATCAAACACAAAATGGTGGAAAAATGCAACCCATCGTAAAATTGGGGGTTGGGTGGAGGGGAGATGATCAAATAAAAATAAGGATCAAGATGGTTTTACCTCTGAGGATGTATATGCTTAGGGATAAAAACGAGAGAAATAAGAGATTTTAAAAAAATTGATAAATATAATAAGTAATGTAATAAAAGAAAATATTTTTTTTCTACGGATTTTCCTTGTCTTGTGGGAATCAATTACGGGTATTCTTACAGGATAAATTACTTCAATTATGTGATCGCAGTATGCTTTGTCAATCTATCGAGTTAATTTTTTTTTAAATAAAATAGATATAAAAATTAATATTTTAAAAATTAATCATGAGTTTTTACTTCTCTGTTTTATCATCCCCCTCTCTCTTTTTCTTATTTCTCACGGGTGTGTATACTCTCCCTGGGGTATATACGAGAAAAACACTTTATTTTTAAATTAAAATAAATAATTGTGTTAATAAATATATGTGTTTTGAAAATTAGATCAAATCACTGAAAAATCGATCAACCAGTTTAATGCTCGGTCTAAATAAACTATGAAATTTACTTTGAAGAAACTAATTAAAAATCGATAAAGAAAAACTAACAAAAAACTTGTTGATCGTAGGTTAATAAAAAAATATTCAATATGACTTTTTCATTTTTTTAAATAATTTGAAAAATGAACTTAAAACATTTGTTATTTTTTATTCTAAATGTAAAATTGTTATTGTAATCAAAATCATTATATATTTAATTTAGATTTTTATGTATACTGTAAATGTTAAGGATCTATAAAATAGTATTTTATTTTAGTTTTTAGTACTATTACAAAATTATAATATTAAGTTATTTAATATTATTTTGTTATTATTTAATTTTTATTATTGTTTTATATATTAAACTATTGAACCTTTAACAAGTTTGACGAGTGGATCTATTTTAAAAACAATGATAAATATCCCCTGTCTCGCCGCCTTTGGATTTGGATGGTGAGCTTTTGAGTGGAGCTGCAAGTGCATGGACCTTCCCAGAATACTGTTACAAACCAAGTTAGGCATTTTGCCAATATTGTAACGTTAAATCAGTTCGAATATTATAGAAAGGACCCTGGTGATTCAATTAATAATGCTAGGGTCTACATGTACACATCATTATCTCAATCCTTGAGCATTCTATAGTCCCCAAGTGGGAGAAAAAGTGGACTACCACCTGTACTATCTAGACCTTAGCTCATTACGTACTATAAATATGACCCCTTATCTTTGCTTCCTATCTCACAAACCCTTCTGTCATTAAATACTTGCTTGCATTGTTTACTCGTAATCACTTGCTGCATTTCTTTCCTACTCTTCACCACTCAGAATTTGTCATTCGGACATGGAACTTAGTTTTAAGCACCAACTTGGCCTTGCTTGTGTCATACTACTTTTACCTGCACTGTGCAGCTCACAGGACTCTTTTACTGACTCTAGAGCATCGTATTATGGTAGCCCTGATTGCTATGGGAATCCAAGTATGACCCTCTTTCTAGCTAGTTACCTATATACCCCGTGCCATGCATGTGCTAGTACACCAACCACATATTTTCATTACCTAGGAATTAGGATATACACTAATACACCCATGTTTGCATGTTTATTAATTAGGATATTTTGATATTTAAATAATTTATTTTGGTGATGCATGCTTCTTCCTAAAGAAAAGCAAAAAGGATTGGATAGTATGAGATTATTATAATTTTAACTAATTTATATATAGTATATAATTAAGTATTATTAATTTTTTATAAATTAAAAAAGTTAAATATATATCACGTTAATATTGATTGAAACCATAGACACAAGATAATATAAAACTACCTGATAATTTCTTCTTGCCGTGTTTTTTTTTTTTTTTTGGAAATAAAATGTGTACTGAGTTTTGTTATAACATCAAATAATTGACATCATCTTTGACAGTTATACAATATTTTTGTCTTTCGCTTATTTTTTTTAATCTTTTTCTTATGCATGCATTTTAAGAATACTTGTATGGAAGTTGAAAAAAAAATCATCATTATATCATTGATGAATTATGTTTCAGGGGGAGCGTGTGGGTTTGGCGAATATGGAAGGACGGTGAATGATGGAAGTGTAGCAGGTGTGGCTAGGCTATGGAGGAATGGAAGTGGCTGTGGTGCATGCTATCAGGTACTTTTCTTTCCCTTTTCAATATTATATCAATATTTTTAATATATATATAGTCCTATTAAAAAAAATGGTTCATTATGATGGAAACCAAATATTTATTTATTTGAAAAAGAAACAAAGTATTTGCGAAATATTAATATAAACGATGATGATTACTCAGGCTAGGTGCAAGATAGCAGAATATTGCGATGAAAATGGAGCATACGTGGTGGTAACAGACTATGGCGAGGGAGACAGAACAGACTTCATAATGAGCCCACGCGCGTACTCGAGATTGGGACGCAACGCAGATGCATCTGCAGCGTTGTTCAAATACGGTGTAGTGGATATTGAATACAGAAGGGTCCCCTGTAGTTACACTGGCTATAACGTCGTCTATAAGGTCCATGAACATAGCAGAAACCCTGACTACTTTGCTGTCGTCGTTCTCTATGTAGATGGAACATACGACGTCACTGCCGTTGAGTTGTTTCAGGTATACATATTTGCTTGCTTCCACTTTTTCAACATGATCAAACATATTAATATTTATATAAAATTATGTTAACTGATATTTCCACGTTAGTTTATTTTTACTTTGTCTCCCCATTTAGTTGTACAAAATTTGACTCTTGGAATGTTGTGAATTTTTCAGGAGGATTGCCAAGAATGGAGGCCACTGCGCAGGGCCTTTGGGGCAGTGTTTGACTATAGCAACCCTCCACGTGGTGAAATCTACTTGAGGTTCCAAGTGAGTGGCAGTGCAGGGCTTTATTGGGTGCAGTCCAATAACGCTATCCCTAGTGATTGGAAGGCTGGAGCAGCATATGACACCATGGTTCAGCTTAATTAGGAAGAAAAAAGCTCTTTGAGATCCCAGGAACATATTAGCATTAGATAGGCACTAGTATTCAATTTGTTTCTGATTAGTGTCACTCTAAGAATGTTTGTGTGTACTGCTGTGTGTGTCTCTGGTCTTGGGGACTAAAATAATAGGAATTCATGTACCTTTCATCTTAGACTACATGAATTTGAATAAAATAAATGAAGTACCCTTTTTAATTTTCTTCATTGGTATGTGGCTGCTTGCCTTTATATTGTTAAAATTAAACTGATACTGATGCATATGACAATTTGCAAAATACCGTACCCCAGTAAAGCCATCATTAATTAGTTAATTCCTAACAACTCCAACACGGATACTTACAGCACATGTTACGAAGAAGAAAAGAAGAACCATAATTCTGGCTTAATTAACACCGGTTTTGGTCCAAAATCATGATCTTAAATGTGATTACAATTGCAGCAGTACTACTGCGGTTTTTGAAGTAAGTGTATGTCACATGTTTTCATAATTTCAACAATCGCAATGTAACCATAATTGTGATTTAAAACACGGTCCAAATCAAACAATGTCTTTTGGCTAACACTTTAGCTAGTGGAAACTCTGGGAATAGCGGCCCCCTCTGTACCCGTATAAGCTTAACAGTTTGGCAATGCAGGGCAATAACAAACAGCACACACAAGTAGTCAGAGTGAACTTGAGCATCATGGCTTGCAACTAAGGAAATCACGTAGGTTTTTTTATTTTATTATATTATATTATATGAGCGTAATATCTACCTACTTTTCTGATGATTAATTTTTGTCAACAAAACTTAATTATGTTCTTTACAAAATTCAAATATGATATTTCATTTAAAGAATTTGAATTAGTTTCACATGGACCAATATAATGTTTATAATGCTAGGCAGGTTTGGAGTTAACTGCAGGAAAGTTATTAATTTTATTAAACTAATCAACAGTTAATCAAATACTAGTTAACTACTAAAATAAGAATATTGTAAGGCAATTTGGATAAATAGTTAGTAACTTAGATTTCTCTAGTAGTATACAAATACGCTACATAATGAAGGGGAGTATCTCCATCTTGGCGCCGGTCTTCAATTTTCACTAGTTAGTATATTTGATTGAGCTACGGTTCAAACTTGAAACCATAAAAAGAGAAATGAAATAAGTGAGAAAAATATAGATTATTAGTGGGTATACCTAATCCTTCTCATCTATAGTGATTAAAATGGAAAAGGAGAAACTTTGGTGGTCTTCTTCCGACAAAAGTAATTTTGGTGTAAAGAAGGCATAATAACAGGCTTAGCTAGATTCCAGTATTGGTGCATGGAATGGGGTTTGTAAAAGAGAAAGCCAAGAATTTGTGCCTTTCCAATTACGAACACCAAACATAGTGGCGATCTGCCTGACACGGACTTGTTCAATTAAAACGATGGACCAAAGAACTTTCTTTCTACAAGTAAAAGGTCAGTAACCTCACTCCACACTAAGGTGCCAGCTATATGTACAGCATCGTGCAAAGCGCTAACCATATTTTCAGTCATTAATCATGTTATTTCTCCATCTTTTCCGTCAATTTTTTTGACTTGACTACGGTACAGTTCTTAGATCAGGGAGCAACACCAAGTACAGTACTGCTTCTGTTCCAAGTTTCACCTAACATAGGAAACCATGAAAAGTGATGCGTATATCTGAGGTAACAATTATTACCCCATTGGGGATCCAAAATCAAATATTGAATACGCCAAAAGGTTAGGGATTGTTTAATTGCTTAATCACTTTCTCAATAACTTGTACTTGGTTATTTGGATACGCCTCTGCGTGTACCACAACAAAAAAACAGAGTCAAATACTAATTATTTGTCATTTAATGGCCTCATTGGTATATAATATTTTTAGGGAAATTTAACTATTTCATATTATAAACATTGTAAATATAATGTATATACTAAACAGTAAGATATAACAAAGATATATAATTTTTTATAATATGTTGAATATAGCCGACCATTGAGTTTGATATTATATCTAATTTAAAATGGTAAGACATTAAATTTATGAATATTTTTTACTTTTAATTTTGTTTATTTTTATCTAACGTGTAACTATACTTGCAGTCCAACCTAATATCAACAGAAATTTTTTTTGTTATAATGCATCACTTTATTATGGTTTGATTCAGATCCAAACGCTAATCGACATTGAAGAGGATTCAAATATTGAAGAGGATTCAAGTGCTGAAGGATTTGGCGTAGGTAGGAGGAGAAGATAATGACTCAGATTTTGGGATAGGAGGAAATGATGTAAATAGCGTGGGCCATGAAAATGATAGAACTCAGCCATGATAGAAATTTATAATTTTTTTTAATTAGGTGAGTTTTATATTTTAAATATAATTATATTAGTTATTTATTTAAAGTAATTATAATATTAAGTGATCCAATTAAGTAATCGAAAAGACTTCTTAATAAAACTTGATATAGACTTAATGAGTGGATATTCAAATTGGTCCGTTAGAGAATAATGAAAACCTTATATACAAGCTAACACATTAGTAAAAATTCCAAACCAAAAAAATTCTCTATTCTCTCCATCAGAAAAGAAAAGAGAAACGAAAGTCCCCAAAAAGAATTAAGGTGGTTTGGTTGAGAAAGATCACAAACCAATGGTTCTCAATCATTCTCAGTTATTGAAGATATTGAAGATTCTGGTATAGTTTCCTAATACGACAAATAAATCAAGATATTTATTTATTTATACCCTATTGTTTATAGCTTTAATAATCTAGTATAATGGTAATTCATTATAGAAACCCCAAATAAGAATAAAAACATAAGGAACTTAAGGGTTGAAAAGTTCCAAGATAAATAAGAAATAAGGAATCCTAAGGGTAGGTAAATATATCCAACAAGTGGTATGAGAGCCACCATTAGCATTAGATCATTAGGTTTTATAACAGTTTGTATAAATATTGACTCTAAAATAATTAGGTTCTATAATGATTTATTAATTTAGTATCAAGTTATATATCATTTGAGACATGAGATACGATTTGCAAATCGTATTTTTTTTTATCGTGTAACATAATTTCATCATATTAGGTAGATAGTTATTACATGAATATTAAATCTATTTTTACTTAATTTTGAACTACAATTTTTAGTATATTTGAATTGCAATTTTCTATTGCAATTTTTCTCCACATTGATCCAGCAATTGAATTGTAATTTTCTATTGTAATTTTCTCCTACATTTTGGCTGGATAATTTTTTTTCCCACTGCTTGCCGTTTTTCCCCGGCTATTTTTGGAAAAATGGAGGCGTGATGCGTACCCGTGGAGCATCCCCGCAATTCCGGATTACGTAGGGATTTCAATTCAATTGGGTGTTCAGCAAGATAGAGGACGTGATAAATGGAGCAATTACGTAGAATACGTTTCGTGCTTCAATTGAATTCCCAAATTGAATTCCCTGGCGCTGCGCTTCAATCCTTCAATTGAATTCCCGATTACGTGGTGATACACATGGGTGGCGCTGCAATTGAATCGTGGGCACTGCAATTGAGTGTGTGATCACGTGGGCGGCATTCAATTTGGATCATGAACTGGTCTGGTTTCATGAATTAGGGATGAGTTTATTTATTTATTTATTTATTTATTTATTTATTTATTTATTTATTTATTTATTTATTTTATTATTTTTAAAATTTATAAATATTAAACTTATTTAGTGACAGAAAATTTCTATCATTAAATTTATTAAGACTTTTTCAAATATTAAAGATTTATTAATTTTATTAAAGATTTATTAGTCTTATTAAAAATTGAAATAAAAATTGCGATTTAAATATACTAAAAATTGCAGTTCAAAATCCAGCAAAACTAGATTTAGTACTCATGTAACAGCTATCTATCTAATATGATGAAATTCTACTACTGCATTACAAAAAAAAAATAGGATTTGCAAGCTAATCTATGTCATCACTTAAATGATATATAATTTGATACTACATTAATAAATAATTATAGAACCTAATTATTTTAGAGTTAATATTTATACAATCTGATGTAAAGTCCAATGATCTAATGCTAACGGTAACTTTGATACCACTTGTTGGAAATATTTACCTACCCTTAGGATTCCTTATTTTTTATTCCTCTTATAGTTTTTCAACCCTTAGGTTCCTTATGTTCTTATTCCTATTGGAGGTTTCCTATAATGAATTACCATTATATTAGATCATCAAAGCTCAAAGCTATAAACAATGGTGTATAAATAAATAAATATCTGTATCCATTTGTCATATTAAGAAACTGTAGCAGAATCTTCAATATCTTCAATGATTGAAAATCGTTAGTCTGTAGTCTTCCTCAACCAAACCACCTTAATTCCTTCTGGGGACTTTCATTTTTTTTTCTTGACGCGAAGAACAAAGAATGTATTTTTGGTTTGGTGTATCGGGACCATAACCTTTCCTGATGTGTTAGCCTACATATAGGGTTCTCATTATTGCCTAACAGGCCAACTTGGGTATCCACTCATTAAACTCATATCAAGTCTTATTAGGAAGTATTTTCGATTACTTAATTGGATCAATTAAGATTATAATCACTTTAAATAAATAACTGATATAATTATATTTAAAATATGAAGTCCACATAATTAAAAAAAATTATAAATTTTTAACAATAGAAGCTTATCACTCTTTCTTTGATCTTTATCATTCCCACAAATTAACTAATGACTCGGGCTTATGATTCTCTAAAAGAGAGGTCTTTTAATAACAGTTTTTAATAGAATCTCTATTTTAAAAGAGAAAATATATTTATTAAATTCTTTTTTGAAAAAGAGAAATCTATTATCCATGATTATCTAAGAAATTACTATTTTGAGTCACCTGCCAGCCAAGATAACAATTTTATAAGGAATTGCTATATTTAAGCCACTATTATAAGTTGTTTTTGTTGTAGTGTCATAATAGTAAAATATAATCCATCTCCCCTTATGTTTTCACACATGGAAGAACCTTAAGAATCCACTCTAGCTTATCTATTTCTAGACAAATCGAATAAATTACAGTAGCATATTTATCTGTGAACAAAAATTGAGAGAAAGAGAAAGAAGGAGGCGGCAAACAATAAGAAGAACAAAGTACAGTATCAGACAGTATTGTACAACAAAGTACAGTATCAGACAGTATCAGACAAAGTACAATACTCGTACCTTCTATTCAACTAATTGAGCTAGTTCCTACCCATCCCTCACCTCCAAATGAGTATGAATATGATCCTACAATGTGTACCATATTGTCAATCTTTCCAAAAAGACATATTTGGAGCTTTTTGCTTTCAATCTTACATATGTCATCTCTTGAATGGGAAACTTCTCCTTACATTGTCAGGCTAGGTGAATTAAATTAGTAGAAAATTGGAAACAAATTATTAAAATGAGATTATTTTAAAATATTTTATTAATGAGAAGTTGTTTTTGTCACGTGATACCAAAATTGTTGATTAATATGTCAATTTCTAATGTCACGTGCTTTTTTTTTCTTTTCAATTGGATTGTATGTCCTGTGACATGTCATAGGAGATGCAGTCCACTTTTTTTAAAAAAAATTCTGTCACGTAGATGTCATTAGTCCACATGGTGATTTCTTTAAAAATAAAAAACAAATAAATAATAAAAATAAATATATATATATTATATAATAAAATAAAATAAATAAGCATTAAATAAAATGCATAACCATAAATAAATATATTAAAGTGGCATTCATAATAAATAAATAAATTATAATATATAGTAAAATACATGCCTATAATCTATAAATTTATATATTTATATAAAATGTTATTAACTATGTAATAAAGGATACGAGTATTTGAATACAATCTATTGATGTAATCACTTGAATAAATTTTTTTAAAAAGACAGAATTTATTCTAACAACGTCCTTCTAAACACAAAATTACCTTTTTTTTCATTCTCATGTCAGCTCTTCCTATACAAACAATCATAAACAAATGAGTGATTAGAAGTATTGTAAGTGCAAAAGTCCATACCATTAGGTTTTCCATAAATCTTCAATATAATTTTCAATACTACTCAAGAACCATTGAAGGAGGCCAGTGACATAAAGTTCAAACCTATATTAAAACTAGTCACCCCACTTCAATTCCTAACATAAGTCCCACATATAGATGGTCCTTTATTGAAACAGGTCACCAACAATACAAATATGAAAAAAAAAATCTAATTTATTTTAATTTGTATAACAATAAAAATATAAGAACAAAGAAACATAATTTATTTTAATTTATTACAATAATTAAGGATATTATGCCTGATGACAATGATTTAATGCGACAAAAAAATGTTGTAAAATTTTTTACAAATACGATGTATGTATTTTGAAGGTTGACTTTATTTTAATTTTTTATTTATTTTATAATAGATATATTATAGAATTAATGTTTTTAAATAAATAATTTTTATATAATCAATATGTTTATATAATTAATATTTTATATAAATTTATATATTTATTTTATGATCAATATATTATATAAATGATATTTTATTTAAGTTTATTTATTTATTTTAGTTAATATTTTATTTAAGATTATTTATTTATTTTATTTTTGATTTTTTATTTCAAGTTTATCTATGTTAATTTGCTTTATTTAATTTTTTAATTTTCAAAAATGTCACCGCATGGATTAGCGACTTTCACGTAGTAGACTTAAACAGTATAGTCTGCCAAGTGAGCCATAATTTTTTTTTGAGCTTAATGCATATTATGTAAATTTATATACCTATTCAATTACAAATCATTATTAACACTTTTAAAGATTTTTATTGTAGAAGTGAACTTAACTTAGGAAGTGGATTGTGATTGAATGATCAGTGGATATTTTTTTTTAAGTTTAAATACGTTTTAGATGCTGGTAAATATGATATTTTTTATTTTAATTATTACAATTTTAGTTATTATTTTAGATTTTTAATATTTTATTAATGTCTTCTTTTAGTCCTTATAATTAATTCTAATTAGTTTATTATTTACATAACTAAAAAAATAACATTTAATTGAGATAACTAAGATAACAAAACATATTCTAAATTAAGATAATTAATTTATTTCTAAATATCAAATTCAATTAATTTATTTTTAATGTTATTCTTATTTTTTAGTTTACTAATTTATTTTTAATATTATAATTTTTAAAATATATAATTTAATTTCAATATATTACTTTTGATATTATTTTTATATTTCAATTTATTACTTTTGACTTATTGTAATATAATTTATTTTTTAAAATATTTTCAAGCAGTGATTTTTTTCTAAAGGCCAAAGTAAATTGAAATATAATATATTAAAAGTAAATTATATTATAATATCTCAAATTTAATAATTGAAATCTGAAATAAATAAAAATAGTATATTAGAATTAAATTATAAATTTATAAGTAAATTATAATTTTAAAACAATACAATGTTAAAATAAATTAAAGAATTGAAAATAAAAACAATATTAAAAGCAATAAAATTATTTGTCATAATATATTAAAAAATAAATTATAAAATTAAATTATATATAATTATCTTACTTATTTAAAAGTAATAAATACATTAATTTTACTAAAAATAAATAATTGTATTAATTAATTGAATTACATATTTAAAAATAATTTAATTATCTTAATTTAAAATAATCTTTGTCATATTAATTATCTTAATTAGTATTATTTATTTTGATTGTCACATAGTTACTAAACTAATTATAAATAGTGATAAGGACTACAAAATGATATTAAGAAAATGTCATGAATATAAAAGTGATAAAAAAATTATAAGGACTAAAAATAGACATAATTATATTTGTAAAGACATAAAATGTATTTAAATATTTTTCTAAAATAAAATGTCATTTTTAATTTGATATGACATGGCAAAAACAACTTTATTTTGACAAAAAAATTTAAAATAACTCTATTGTGATAATGAGTTTCTTCTCCTTTGTAGAATATTAATTATAATTATTATGTTTATTAAATTTAATACATATAATATATATAATATAAATTTATTAAATATATGACTTTTCACACACCAACATATTATTGTATTTATTAAATATGATACATGCACTCTCACACACAAAAACAAGAATGGATTAAAAATAAATTATTAAACAAAAGAAATTATTACAAAGTTTAATACACATATTAAAAGTATATTATTAAAAATAAATTATTACAAAGTTTAATACACATATTAAAAGTATATTATTAAAAAATTATTACAAATTTAATACTTAAATGTGTATATATTGAAAATTTTATTCTTATTTTTGTTTAAAAAAATTATTCATGGAAAAATTCAAATATATATCAATATATTGATAAATATATTTATAAAAATATTAAATTTTATCTTTAATTATTATTTCAAATAAATTATTATTATATATTTTAAATTTATATTTATATTTAAAAATCTTATTTTGAATTGTTATTCATAAAACATGTTTTAAAGTATCTAAATTAAAATTCATATTAATATAATTTTAAAATATTTAAATTTTGTTATATTTTAACAGATAATTTAATATAATATTTTTTTATTCAATTTATTTTTATTGTATCCATATAATACAGTAACTTGAATTTTATTAACATAAATAGTTAAATGAACACTTAAAATGATGGATGTTATGCAATTTATTTGATATTTAATATATTAGATAAATTACGTCACAATGATTTATATATAGTGAATAAAATTACGGGATGGAAAAATTTAATTTAAAAATCTTGCATGTTTTATTGAAAAATAATATAATACAAGATTTAAATATAATATTATTAAAATATTATTTTTTTCATTTGAGAGAAAATATTAAAATGAATTTAAAAAGTATTTTTGTGACATATTTTATTCCATTGAATAAAAATAATTAGTAAATTTTTATTTTATGTTTATTGTCTCCCACTTATTTTTATTTATAACTACATGTACTACGTTATTTTTAATCTAAATAGGCAGAAAGACTCATTATAAAATTTAAATATTATTAGATATTTTTTTAAAAGAAGGAAGAGTTTAAATAAATGTATGTATATTTAATATAGTTTATCTTTTTAAAAATAATAATTTTTATAAATTTTTGAAAGGAATTGTGTTACGAAAGTTATCATTAATTTTCCAAAACTTAAATTGAAACATTACATTGAACGAATTATTCCGTTAATAAAGAGAATAGGTTCAAGAAATTCAAATACATTGTTATTATTCATGCGTCTCAACCCTCGATTTTGTCCGGTCTAGATCAATAAAAATAAAAATAAAAAAGAAAAAGTGGATGCAATAGGAAAAAAACAAAATAGTAGAGGGGACGACAATAGGCGAACCTTTTCTTGTCTTAGGCAAGTGCGTGAGGGGACAAACAAACGTTGACTTCTACGATAGGTCACCCTCAACTTTGTCACTATACAGAAAAGTAGAGACGCGGAAGCAGTTTTGGGACGAAAATCGAGGAAGCCAATGTCAATGCATTAATGGAGGAGATTTTCTTAAAGATTCGTGATGGTGACCCAAGGATGAGAGGTGCGCCTATAAAAGAACTCACGCTTGAACAGAGAGTGGGTCATGGAGGGGTCATTGGTAGGGTCTTGAAATTTAGAGAGGAAGAAAAGAGGGGTTGTGAAATTTCCTGGTAGGAGGAGAGATGCTGCTAAAATACTTTAAGGAGGAAAATGTTGATAGAAGGAGCATGAGAAGAAAGATGGGACGCTTTGAAAACTAAGGAAGTGAGCGGGCAACATTAGAAGAAAGGAAAAAGTCTTTATCAACGGAAAGTTTCGCTATCAGGTAAGTTTTACTTGCCCAATCACACACAAGACATAGTTGTTATCGTATTAATTGCCATGTGAATTCCCCTTTATTGCTAGGAGGGTCGGTACATGGTTCTCCCCCTTTTCCTTTTTAAATCTTGGTTGTGACAACCAATCAAATCACTCATTCGGGTCGGTCTCTAGCGTTTTTGACAGCTCCTGCTTGTTGAGTCAAACTTGGTAGGAGGACTCAAAGTCGGACTCGACAAGAGGACTCAAAGTCAGACTCGGCATGAGGACTTAGAGTCAGACTTGGTAGGAGGACTCAGAGTCGGACTCGGCAGGAGGATTCGGAGTCAGATTCGACAGGAGGACTCAAAGTCGAATTCGGCAGGAGGACTCAAAGTCGGACTCGGCAGGAGGACTTAGAGTCGGACTCGGCAGAAAGACTCAGAGTCGGACTTGGCAGGAGGACTTAGAGTCGGACTCGCCAGGAGGACTTAGAATCAGACTCGGTAGGAGGACTCAGAGTCAGACTCGGTAGGAGGACTCATAATTGGATTCAGTAGGAGGACTCAAAGTCGAATTCAACAGGAGGACTCAGAGTCAGATTTGGCAGGAGGACTTAGAGTCAGATTTGGCAGGAGGACTCAGAGTCAACAAATGACTTAGAGTCGGCCAGGAGACTCAAAGTTGGCAGATGACTCAGAGTCGACAGGAGACTCAGAGTCGGCAGATGACTCAGAGTCGACCAAGAGACTCAAAGTCGGCAGGAGGCAACTCTTGTCAGGTTCAAACGATAAAATATTTATCTCAACATCCGACTCTTTGGACGCCAATGGATAGTCCATCCCATCCAACCCTCTAGACAGTCCCTTTTCTTAAAAACACTTTCGGATGCCAATGAACAATCCATCTTTTTCTAATCACCTTTAACTCAGAACTACGTAAACTTTGATTTCTTCATTGCAGTAGGAGATACATAGGAGCAAGAGACAACTCTTGTCAAGTTATTCACCTCAAAACCAAAGACATTCTCCATCCATCCCTTGTAAACATCTTCCATTAGAAAGACATAAACTATAATGTAGAAGTCATCTTATTTTATGCACCTAGTTAGGGTAACTACCTTATGGTAGACGTATTAGGATTCTAGTATTCCCCATGCTTAACCAATTCCCAAACTTGAACTCTGATTTCCAGACTTACTTTATCCACCCTATGGTTTCCTGACATTTTCCATAAAAATACCGATGACGACTCGTCAATCACTGTTCCTTCTCCGAAGGAGAGTCAGATCCAAACTACGATTTTTCGTCGATCGTATCGTGACTTAGGTTGCGACAATAGGTCTCTACTGTCTAAACAAAATGATAAGTAAATATTGATCTATCAAGAGTTATTGACGTTAGATAGACAAAGAAAATTATTTGACATATAAATTTAACAAATAATTATAACATTATAAGAAAGAGAAAATATTTTAACATATATAAAATACCAAACTAATATTTATATAATCTAATAAGTGATTCACTCAAAAATAGATATCTAAATTTTAACATCATATAGTAAAAATATAAAAAAAAATTATTATCACTCCTTTACAAATTACAAAATTATTGTATCAATAGTCCACTCTTGACATAATTGGAGATTAAAAAAATAGTATTAAAATTAAATAAAATTCGTAAAAATAACTAATAATATTATCATTATTTAATCATGCACAATTAATTATATATTGTCTTGTCAAGAGTTACATAAGAAAAGAGTTGCAATTATTATTGTGTAAAATGAGAAAGATTCAAATTACATTCAAAATATAGGCTTTTTTTTTTCTAATGAGTTTTCTTCAGCTCATTAGACCAATGATTAATTTTATTTTGTGGAATGTAATTGTTGTTCGTTTAAATTGTTTTTTTTTTTAAACTGAGTATTCTTACTATATAGATCACCCTTCAGTCATGTAAATATAATAGCTTCTTAAGTTTCTATGTTAAATAGATATAAATTGTAATTACATGCAAAATGTAGTTTATAATAAAACGTTTGATAAATTACTTCAATGAATTACAATATTTAATATATTTTATGTTCTCAATCATAACTTCATTGAAAAAATGACAATTAATTTTAATTTTAACTAAAAATATACATAATATCTTTAAAATATTATTTACAATGAATTCAATATTTTATTCCATATATTTTGTCTTCATCTTTTTTTATAATTTAGGTAGCCTATAAGAAAGAAGAAGTCTTTGTAAATATGAAAGCTTATTCATCAATCTCATAACTAGAATTCATCATTCTTTTTTTTGGCGAACTACGTACCACCTTTTATTAAATAAATCAATTATATAAAACAATTATTTTGCTTGAATTTCTACCATAAAGGCTCTCACGGTCACCTGTTATATTAAGACCCACCAATATAAATCTCAACTCATATATCTATACACAATTATTGGTATCAGTTAACTAACATTTGAAAATTTAAAAATAACTACATTAAATTTAGTTTAGTGAATCTCCTAAATCTCTTCAATAACTCTAAAATAAGATATAAATGTTAACATTGTATTTTTATCTTTTGCACTAACATAATGTACGAATTCAGCTACTAGCATAACTTCATTATTTTGCATAATGTTCTTATATCTTAGTCATTAGTATATAAAAAATACCTACATATACAACTCAATTGATAACCTCAAAGTTAAGCTCCCATGTTGGTCATTTTATTGTACCAGACACGTTATTATGTTCCCCAACTTAGTCTTTAATAATCCAAGGTAAGAAAATCCTATTATACTTTATCAACAACCTTTATCATTCAATCAAAGTATTTTTTTCTTAACAGTCCTTTATGCGTGGACAAGTAAGGTTGAAGTAAAGAACTAATATTCAAGATGGGTATATGTGCTTGAAAAACTTCCTCAGATGGCGCTGTGTCATAACAGTGTTGTCATCCCGCGACGCCAACAAAGATAGAGTTCCAAGAGTCCTCTCTCTAGCAGAGGTAAACCATGGTGCACTTCAATGTATGTGGAGAACAAACTCTCCAGCAACAAGGCAATTTTTGTAAAATATATAAGAACTACTTTGTAATTAAATAATATTTTAAAATCAATGGGTAACCAATAAACAAATATATCTATTAAAAAATATTATATCCAATGAATTATAATAATGGTATACTACTGCACTACTGAGAGAGTAGTTCACTAAAAAATTCACCATTTTTAAATATAAATTAATTTTGTAAATGCCACCCAAATATATAGTTAGCCAAAGTTTTTTTTTATTAAAAATAAGTCAAACTGCCATATTCAATGCAAATTAACCTAGCTAACATCCGCCTATATAAAAAATATAAAATAATTAAAAAAATATTAATAAGTTGTCACAAAATTCAATAATTAAAAAGATTTTAAGCCAACCAAAACCATAACTCAAAGTATATGGTGTCAGGTTAAGTAATCTGCCTTTATACGTAAGTTTTATGGAAATCAAACCAAGCTTCCAAAATCACGAGAGATTGACTCTATATGGCAGGGACCCGACGTTTATTTAAATTAGAAAAAAACTAAAAACATTATTAAATTATTATAATTTATTTAAAAAGTTATCTTTCGAATATTTTAAAATGTAAATACTTTTTATACTAAGAGAGTAAATTATATAAGATGATAGACTTTTTTAAAAAGAAAAGTACTTAATCACTTTTAACGTACAAATTAATATTATTTATCAAGTGATTATTATTTTAAAAAAATAATATATGAATTTACAGCGAAGGTACCAAGATGATTCTATTTGACCTGATCAAGCCCCCAAGTGAATTTGTTGATTAGTTCCTACAAATGAATCTGTGGATTCATTCATTACAACAATATTAAACTTGACCATTGGATATTTTCGTGGGTGTGGAACCTTGAATAATAATCAACCGTAGTTCCGTGTACGTTCTTTCTTTATCTCTTTATATTATAATATTAAATTAATTTTATTATTTGCTGCTTTGTTATTTAAATTTTAAAGTAAAAATATGATTTTGTACCAAAACAAGTATAAAAATATTTTGTAGAGTAATTACAATTAAGTGAAATTATAAATAATTATGAGTAAATTAAGTTTTAAATTTGATTTTAATCCTCCAAATTTAAATTTTGTTATTTAACTAATAAAATAATGAGAGTATGATATTTTATTCTTCATTTATATGAAAGATATCTCCAACTGATAATCGATAATTAATTCCTTGTAGAAGCGTAAAGATCATCTAAATAAAATTTACCTTTTTTAACCAATTTTTTTTTATACGCTTTCTAGAATAAATTCTGATCATATGATGCATACAAACATACATGATAAGCAATATACTCTTACTAGAGAAAGTAGTATAAAAAATAAGTGTGTTGTGAAGTTTGTTTGTCTATATTTTAACCCAAAAAATGAACCTTCGACAATTAATTGCGTTAAACCGCTGGTTTAACAAAACAAATACCCAGTAAAGAAAAAACAAAACGAAACTACAATGCGTAGTGGGTTAGTTCAAAGGTTATTAAAATAATAATTGACTTATATATATTAACATTTACTGCTTCATAAATAAAGAGTGCACTTAGATGATTTTGTAGAATTTCACAAAATAATAAATTATAAAAGGTATTTAAATATTAAAGAGTGTATTGTTTTCATTGTTCAAGGTTATCCACCAGTCTAATCTTCGTCCGTTCAGATTTAGACAATCGGAAAATCAACCTCATATCATTCAACCAGAACCACGTGCTGTAGACATGGGAACTTATCTCAAGCATGCATAATTTAATTTTTCTTAAGGTACCTGCTAGATTGCGTATAATATAATATTTACCTAACTCATAATGAAATAGTCGTGGTCTGGTGGAGGCCTGGAGGGATTACATGCACTCTCACAAAAAAAGAGAGTAGGAATTTAAAAAATAGATGACGAAGTCAAAATCATTTTCAACCCTCCAAACTTCAATTAAAATATGCCCAAATACTTCAATTATACATCAAATGCAAATTAGGAGATTAACTAGCGTGAGATAATTTCATTCAAACCAGTTATTTTAAATTTAAATATTAAATATGTAGTTAAATATTAAAAAAAATATTATTGAGTAAGAATGAAAATTCGTACTAAACACACAAATGACGTAGTTTGTCTAATGTAGACTCTTTTCTCTTTCTCTTTAATTCTAAACAAAATTGTTCAACATCTCCCTTCATGGTCCTTTTCTTTTATGACCTTCACTTCGAAAATTGCCTCCTCTGTTAATATTGAAACATTAAAGATGCCACCATCCAAATGGAAGATAAGTACGTATTATTCACCATTCCATATTAATTAGAATTGTCACCACTTTTAATATTATATTATGGAGCATTCTTTCTAACTGAAACTAAAGAAGTATTAGAAAAAATTGGAAGCTTTGAAAAGACAATAGGCAACAATGCTTCACCAAACGAGAAAAATTTAGAATTTATCAAGAACAATTGTTATTTGAGTTTTGTTAATTTAATTATTTCGATTTTGATGGAATAACATTCAAGATAAGCGGGATTTGATTATAAATAATTTATCCGTTTCAGTTTTATTTATTTTTCTTCTAACATTTTAATTTAGTTTTTTATAAAATAATTACAAGTCATCCATTTTTGGTGTTTTGCGCATTTCGTACTTTAAGTTTTTGTACTATATAGCAATACTTTGAATAAAATTATTTCTCATAAAAAATATTTGTGGTTTTGAATTAAAAAATAGTATTATATTCTTATGTTTATTTGGAAACATTTCATTATTTGAAGGCTAAATAAATGATACTTTATATAATTATTTTTGCAGGTTAAATAAACGATATGTACAATTTGCAATTAACAATAATTTTGGAAGTTTCCATACTAGAAAATGTTTAATAGAACATTGATATATAAACACCTTAATATTGTAAACACATATTTAACACTCAATTTTTTCCTAAGTCTCTTCTTGTTACATGTTCGTACTTGTTACATCTATCAATTCTTTTCTTTTATTGTTTCTGAGTATAGATGAGAGTTGGGGTGTCCACAAATAATTTTCTATCTAATTTAACGCCCAGTCAAAACAAAGGAAAATCAGGGTAATAATAATTATTTTTATTACAATTTTTTTCTGTGTTTACGCCCTTTGATTAGAAATTTCTGTCCGGATTCTGAACCTTAGTGGAGCAGCAAGTCCATGGACCATAATCTAACAGTTTACAATTTGATTATTTTTATTTCTATATCTAAGGACCATTATCTCCATGATGCAGTGGTCTGACCACTGATGTGTACACATCATCATTCCAATCCTCCAGCATGTACCATATAGACCCAACGTGGATAAAAAATGGGCTATATCACGCTGTTATACATATCTAGACCTAGGTGTGCACTATAAATATATGACCCCATATCTTTGTTTTCCATCTCAATCTCATAAAGCCTTCTATTGTCTTATTTTCATATACATTCGCGCCTGAAAATTGAATTTGTCATTTAGACATGGAGCTTAGCTTTAAGCACCAACTTGGCCTTGTTTGCGTCATACTGCTCTTTCCTGCACTGTGTTACTGCGACGAATATACTAAATCCAGAGCAACCTTTTATAGTACCTCTGATGGCTATGGAACTCCAAGTATGTGATCCTCCTCTTTCTAGCTATATGTCAATCTTATGTGCTTGTAAAAATAAGTTGTTTATGCAGCAAAAACAACAGGGTTATTATAATTATACGTATACTTTTTCATCATCTCATTTTAACTTTATTTTTTTCTAATACAGTATTCGTTTTGGGAGGGAGAAGGAAGCACATTTTCGTGCTTCACTAATAACCTTAAGATTTTGAAACTAATTAATATATTGTTTTCTTTCTAGTAAAAACATTTGAAGAATTTACTGTTAAAGATGCATGCTTCTCTTTTAAGATGTTTTTTACAATATTTATACAAAGTGTGCACTGTGACAGTTGATCACATAACAAATTGGTATATATTATATTTTAGCGGGAGCTTGTGGCTTTGGTGAATATGGAAGGAGGATGAATTGGTACGATGGAAGCGTCGCAGGGGTGTCTGGGCTATGGAGGAATGGAGCTGGATGTGGTACATGTTATCAGGTACTTTTCTTTCCTTAATTTCTATACAGTAATCATTGTTTCCAATGAAACAACTACTAAGACTAATATCACAGGAAAAAGTCACGAATTTATTGTTTGACCAGTCAGGATGTTAATAACCACACGTTACGACATTATTATCTAATCTTCACTATACTTTCAATTAATCTTGATTTAATAAATAAGTAATTAGTTTTTATTAAGTCTTTGTCTAGTATTTGCACAAATTATGTATTATTAATTTATGAAATATAAATGATGATGATTCAGGTGAAGTGCCTAATACCAAAATTATGCGATGTGAATGGAGCATACCTGGCGGTTACAGACCAGGGTTATGGAGACAACACAGACTTCGTCATGAGCCCACGCGCCTTCTCAAAATTGGGAATTAACAAAGCTGCATCTGCAGAGCTAAAGAAATACGGTACAGTGGATATTGAATACAAAAGGGTTCCCTGTACATACACCGGCAATGTCTTGTTCCATATCAAGGAAACTAGCACCAACCCTGGTTACTTTGCTCTCGTCATTCTCAATGTAAATGGAATACACGACGTCACTGCTGTTGAAATGTGGCAGGTATAATTATACATTTTTTCTTTAAAATAAACGCACAAATATATATTATCTACGAGAGAAAACTAAGTATTAAATTTAATTCTTTAATTTGAATGTTGTGAATGGTGCAGATGGAGTCCCGACAATGGAAGCCACTTAACAGGAACTATGGGGCTGTGTTTGACTTTCCTAACCCACCGAGTGGCGAAATCCGATTGAGGTTTCAAGTGAGTGGCCTGTATGAATGGGTGGACCCCAAGATTATCATACCTAGTAATTGGAAGGCTGGAGATACTTTTGTCACCAAGGTTCAGCTTAATTAGAAAGAATCTCAGGAATAGATTACAAATAATAGACACTAATATCCAGTTTGTTTCTGATATATAATAATGTGTCACTCAATGTTCGTTTGTCAGAGGGACTAGAATAAAGGGGGATTCATGTTCTTCCCGTTTAAGATTACATGGAATGTGAATGAAATAAAATTGTCTTATTGGTGTTAACACCAGCTATGTGTTTGGGAAGATAATTATGAAGTTTATAAGTTATTACAGATGTTTGGTTAAAGAAATTTTGGAATGAGTTGTTGGTTTAAAACTCATGATTTAATAAGTTAAGTTGTCCACTATTTTGTGATTGAAGAAATAGAATATAACAATCTATTATGATAAAGGTGAAATAGATGATTTGATGAGAGTGAAATGTATATTTAAAATTGGTTTTAAAACTTAATTCCATGAGTGTATTGATTAACGTGTAATAAAGTAATAAATAAATTATTATGTATTAATATTTAATATTCGTCTAATGAATTAAAAGTTAAATTTTCACATTTAGTTTTTAGTTACAAAAATTAATTTAATTTTAGACTTTTGATTTCACAGAATTAACACACAAGATTAAAAAAATAGAAAAAATCAATAATAAACACATAGTAAATCATAATTATCTTAAGAATCTCAAATTTCAACATTTAAATTTCAACCCTACATATTAGTTTAATATTCAAATTAACTTAAGAATTTCATGCTAATTTATTGGAAATGTATCCTACTTTACAAAATAAGAACTCTAATTCTTTAAGTGCATTCACTAAGTACTTTTGCATTAAACTTGAAATTCTTAAAGAGCACAAATAATCTATACACTTAATTCTATTCCAAAAGTTTGTGAAAATGATACATTTTAAATTTTAATTAAGTTAATAGTTTCTTTTTTGAATTAATCACAAAATAGATTCAATTAACTAATTTTCACCACATCAATAACATTAACGATATAGAGAAGAAAAATTGATACCCAAAACTCAATTATGTGATATAAAAGTTTTGGAACAAAGATTCAATCATTAATAAGAGGAAAACTCAATTATGTGATATAGAAGTTTTGGAACAAGGATTCAATCATTAATAGGAGAGACAATCCAACTATACCACATTGTTATTTAATGGATCAAAACTATTGATAAGAACTAAAATCACGTTTTTCATAAAAATAAATTCAAAATTGAATAAAAAATTATTTACAAAATAGATATAAAAATAAATCTAAAATTGACTAATTTTTTAAAACTAAATCTTTTAGTTCCTAAATTTAGCAAGTTTTATCACATTAATTCTTGAATTTAATGAAATATTCTTTAAATTTGTAATTTGTTATTCATGTTAGTCCTTGTAGTAAGTTTCCTTTATTAACTTCAACATAGCACTTTACGTGTCACATTACCTATTTGTACGACACATCCTATAGCCCAAGTGGCATGTCTATATAGTCCACATATATAGGAAGAATTTTGAAAAGTTTAAGGTTAGATGTGAAAAGTCGTAACTATTTCAATTTAGTCTTTGGATTTAAATAAACTATCATAGTAGTCTTCGAAATTGACAAAATTAAAAATAGTCCATGAATTTCTAATTTCATCCTTCATAATATTCCAAACATTACCTCATGTTTATCATCTTTAACGTAGTGTTCTAGTTAGCACCTTAAGTGCCATAGTGACATACACACATAGAGTGACTTGATGTCCTAGTTAGCAAGGACTAGGATATTGCACCTTCATATTTGTCATGCCTCCACTTTATGTTGCTTATGACTATTTTGCATTTGTCTCATGGGTATCAAAAAGCTTTGGAACTCAAGGGACTTCTCATACTATAACAAAAAATCAATTTTAAAACTCATATTGCAAGCTTTTGAGATCATGCTCTACTTCCCCTCCATCATTTTCTTCAATCTCAAACCTTACATAGATTGCAAAGAATGGAATCGCAAAGTGGAATCCCTTACCATACTTTAGATGGATATCATCACTATACTCTATATGAGGATGAAGAACATATATAAGTCATTGATATATGGCACTAAACCAAAAACTAATCTCATGCACAATAGTCATTATGCACTATGTTGAATAACTTGCACACATTCACAAATTTTAGAGATATTGACATTGTGACACCCTTCTACCCCCGAATACTTAAATTAAATTAATAAAATAAACAAAATGAAGACAGGTAATAGTTAAAACCAAAAAGCACAATTTGTATTAAAGATAAAAGGTTCACATGCTAATTAAAAGGTAGGCACAAAGTTTCCAAGGAGGTTTTAAATCTAAACATTATAATTGAGAAAACTAAAGTCATCATCATCTTTAAAATAAGTCATTCAAACATTAAGGCATAGAGCAACTATTCTAACTTCTAGAATCCCAATGTCATACTAATCAGAGAAAGACCCCGCCTTTTTAAAACTTGGCACCATGAGTGCTCTCAACGTTACCTAAAAGAAAACAACAAGAGAAAGTACGGTGAGAAATCGCATTCAATCATATATAAAGACAGATAATGCCCCAAATCCCACTCATTACCGTACTCAATTACTAACGGTTAACAGATGCTCATATATCAATCACATTTCATTCATTCAAAATCAATCACAATTCATTCATGTTTACAAAATGCACATGCTCGAACAATGCATATCCTCATCACCACACCTAAGAGTCTCGAGTCGGAACTCCACACCATGGGCAAACCTCCTCAATCCCCTTAGTTATCACTAATGATGGTCACACCGTTAAACACCCCGTATGGGCCGGTGTGTTGCACAGTTAAACACCACCTATGACCCGTGCGAAGACATTCCACAACACCGTTAAACACCACATATGGTCGGTGTGCATCATGGTTAAACACCACCTGTGGCTCATGCATATGAATGTCTCCCATCATTAGCCACCCTGTTAAACACCACTTTTGGCCAGGGTCTCTTGTTAAACACCACATATGGCAGGGTATTATAGCCACGTCTGGCTTTTCACGCATCTCATGTTCATGCTCAATGCATTCTCATCCACACTCTTATTCTCATGATTTATACATCATTCGCACAATCCATAGCCATACCCAACCATATTAATTTAACCATCATCATTATAAATCATTTATCAAAAAGCACACAAACGCACATAAAACACCATTAAATTTCACTCAATTTCATCATTGCACACAAGAGTCCCAGATCATGAACAACCATAAACAACCACAAGAATCAAGTAATTAGGACAATTAACCATACGATTTCCCAACAAAAATCACATTAGGACAAGACATTAATCAGACCACAGAACATATTGACAAATTGTTTTTACCGATTAAAATATTTTTAGAACATAATAACCAAATAAAATTGAGAATTTAGATCCTAGAGGGACTTAGGGATTGCCCTCACTACCCGTACACTCCCGCAGTCATATATGACTGATCCAATCTCCCCCGTACTTAGATGCAAAGAATAGTGATGATCTGATGCGGCTCTAGGACGGTCTGAACACCCTAGCTCCTCTTTCTTGCAGGTCGGTATTCTCTCTCCTCTAGGTCTGGCTGTCTGACGCGTAAAACACTAATTAGGGTAAACTGATTACTCTTGTTAATTCAATTAATTAAATTAATAAATGAAAATAATTTAGATAAAGCCTCATCAGTTTATAAAATCATTAACTCCTCTATTAAAATAAAATTGATAATAATAATAATAATGTAATTAATTTCTAAAAATAATTAAATAAATTTTAGGATATTACATACATGGATAGTGTATATGTCATGTCTTTTGGAAGTGATCAATCTCATAATTCTTGAATCTAGTAAACCGATAGATATGAAAGCGATAAGTCAATGATAAGGTCATTGAGTTATATGAAGAAAAACTACGCTTTTGTTCATGTCATGGGTAACAAAGAGAGTGAGATATATGAAGACAAAATAAACAATCATTATTATGTTGTGGGATTGTGCTCTTTGTCATCGCAAAGCATTGCAATGATCTCCATCTGACATGTGTCGAGGGACTTAGACACTCTTAACTAGCAAGCAAGCCTTAGGTTCAAGATTCAAAGGAACACATATAAGTACATAACCACATGATTCTAATCCTAGAATCCCAATGACCTTAAGCTAAGATTAATTAATTGATTTTCATCACATCAAAAGAAAAATAAGATCATATTACAATGTATGAATCAAGATACAATTAAATGAATTAGAGAGTTCAAAATAGAATATCAACACTAGAAAAGACTTAAGAATGAAATTGAAGATTAGGACACGATTAAAGCATGAGAAAGATCTATGAATGTAATCCATGAAGCTCTACATTCATAACTAGAGTAAACCTCAAATAAAGAATCTTTAAGAACAAAAAGTCACACCTTTTTCTCACACTAACTAAGAACACATAGAGAATAAAGAAAATAGAGAATATAAAAAAATATGATGAAGTTCTCTTGAAATGGTGCAAAAATCCATATTTACAATTTTAGGATTCGAGCCATCGCTTAATACTGGGAACGTATTGGTGAGCAATGCTTGCTTTGTGGCCTCATCATTGGATGTTGCATGCATTGTTAAGTGTCCTTGTAAATAAACCAATTTTAATGGTTATGTTAAACCCCTCTATTGAAAGTAAAAGAAACTTTGTATTGATTAAATTGAATAATACAATTTCTAATCTCTCTTTTATAGGGTAAAGACTACTAAAAGATAATATGAATAATAGAATAATAAAAATAATCATTGTAGATAAACTACAATGTTCACAATCTCCTAATGAAATATTTAAATATTGGTAACCTCTTATTCTAATGACATATTTAGATATTTGTAACATCTTAATGAGTTACCTATCATATCTTATCATATATCTATAATATCTCCAACACCCTCGTTAGGCAAAGTGTTGATGCTAAGAATGGGATCATCATTGGCTAATGATAGTAATTTTCTCAAATCTTGCAAAATTAAAGAGAAATTTATAAGTATTTATATTTTTTTACTTTCTAATATTAATTGATTTTTAGTGATTACTAACTAATATTGTGTTATTTCATATGATTTTTACTATTTAATTTCCTAAATTGGCTTATTGAACCTTTGTTAATTGAATATTCCTCAAGACTCCATATGCGATTCCACTCTTTGCAAGTCAAGCAGGTCATGAGGTTAGAAAAAACAATGATGGATAGGAAATGACTCGTGATCTCAAAAGCATGGGAGAGTTTCAAAATTGGTTCATTGCTCTAGTTAAGAAAATCCGCTAAGTTCCAAAGTTTTTCTTTTAGTCTTTAGAGGTAGAGATAATAGTCATCAACCAACATTGGTTGGCAAAAGTATTAGCTGCTTGTATCCCTTAACTAAGATATCAGATGTTCAAATTCTACCATTGGACATGGAAAAAACCATGTTGAGAGGATAATATTCATCGTTTGGTGAGCTTACAATCTCTAACAAGTTTTAGTCATCGCTTTTGATGGTGAAAACTTTGCACCTATTTCATAGATACAAAAAAAAAAATAACATAAGCAACAAAAGTGCAGGCACGATGCATATAAAGGAATAGAACTCTAGTCCTTGTTGACTAAAACATGAAGGTCATTTGTCAATGTGTGTCACAAAGACACTTAAGGTGCCAATTAGAAGACTACATTAAAGATAATAGGCATGAATTAATGTTTAGATTACTATTAAGGATGGAATATGAACTCATATTATTATTATTATTGCAAAATTTATGAACTAGTGTGATAACAAGTGCTAAATTTAGGGACTAAATTAAAAGATTTATCATTTTTCATATATAGTTTCAAACTCTTTAAAAATAGTTCATGCACACTTGCATTGTATAGATGTGTCACATTATATTGTATGGACATGTCACATTTATTCCACACAAACACTTAACATCACAAATCGAAAAAACTTAAAAGAGAAATTAATGTGTATCACATATTACAAATTTAGGAATTTTTTTTTTTCGTTTTGTTAAATTTAAAAATTAAAGTTACAACACTTGTTAAATTAAGAAACCAAGTTGAATATTTAATTTTTTAAGAATGAAAAAATTCTTAACTCTTAGTTAAAATTTATCTACCTTTGAGTTTAAAATATATAAAATACATAGACTTGTTCTACTTTGTCATTTGAGAAATAGGGGGTATTAGTAATATTTTTTTTTGTTAATAATTAAAATTTATTAAAAATTATAAAATTAGAAGAAAACTCTGTTAATTAAGAATTGAGATCTAACAAAACAATTTATGATTTTTAATAAATATAAAACTAAAAAATATATTAAAGAGTACGTGACTGACTGCCATCATTTCTCTATGGGACACTGAGGCAACAAAGATTAAATTCTAAATCACTTCATCACAACAACTCCAATGCCATATCAACGGTCAATTCCCCTAAAAACTTTAATAATTATAAAATAAAGGTTCACCAATGATTGTATATTTAACATTATTTAAGCTAGAATTACAGGTTTTACCCCTTAGATTCCCTTCGGTGTCAAATGTCAGAATGGTTAGAAAGGAACTAACTAATGAATGATAGTTTTACTTGGTTGAATCAAGCAAGGCATTGAATATTAAGGGAGGCAGATTAGAAGTAGAGAAAATTTGCCGATTTCCATGCGCAACCACATGTAAATTTGAGAACATGAAGGCAATTGTATTTTATTCATATTCCATGTAGTCTTGGAAGGAAATTAAATCCGTTTTTTGACATAACAACAACATTGAGTGAGTGACTGTTTTTAAAAAGAAATTAACGGAATAATTAAATCTAGTACAGTAGTACTATTTGGAAGTATATAGGTTGGTGGGGTATGGAAGTGTGTAGTTTTTAATAAAGCTGAAGTTTGGTGTCATAAGTTGCTCCAGGGTTCCAATTAGCAGGGATAGGGATGTTTGGGAGCAGCCAATAATTAAAGACAATTAGAAACCTCAATAGGATTTGTCCAGTGGGTGGATTAGCAAAGTCGAAGACTGCCCCATACACTCTGCACAGGGGCTCCCATCGTTGCTGTTGCCACCACATACACTCCTTTCCCATTGCAGTATAGTGGCATTTTGCACCATACCTGATAACATGCACCACACCCACCTCCATCCCTCTATGCCATTATTCTTCGTCCTTCCATATTCCCCAAACCCACAGGCTCCCCCTATAAAATATTATACCAATTGCCCCATCATATTAAATTCTAAATATGCAAACAAATGGTACAGGCGGCTTATTTGTAAAAACAAGCACATTAATATTGGGTATACAGCTAGCTCACTTACTTGGATTCCCATAGCCACACCAGGGGTACTATAATAGCTTGCTCTGGAGTTCGTAACACATTCGCTGCAGCTACACAGTGCAGGCAAGACCAATATTACACGAACAACCCCAACTTGGTGCTTAAAACTGAGTTCCATGCATAAACTGTTAGAATTTTCTTTATTAATTCTTGTAGGTGACAATTAATATTATAATTCATTAGACGATACTTAAGCTCAATCATGTGATTAATTAATTATGAACTTTGGTTACTTAATACTAATTTATGTGAAAGATAATGTACCTAACCACAATGTCCATAATGGGAGGGGTTTAGGGTTAATAAATAACAGGACTAGATCCCCTTTGTCACAAACACATACAATTACTTCCTACGATTTGTCCCTATTAAAAACCTAGAATCTAAAGCATGTAATTAGACAAAAAAAAAAAACTTAGCTTTTTTATTCTTTAGAGTTGTATAAAACATACACACAATCTATTGGTTCATTTAATCATATCTTCAACAAGTAAGTATTAAATTAGTGTTCTAAATGTTGGGAAAGCTCGTTCTTTCCTGCTTTGTGAAATTAAGATGGGCACTAGAAGATTAAGATAGAAATGGGAGCACAAGATTCTTTAATCCTCCAATATGCAGGTTCTTCTACTATACAAAACAATAGTAGGATTACAAAGAATTTATAATTTACAAGAATATCTCACACTTTGGTGGCTCACTTAAGCTTGAGGATTAGGACTTCCCAAGCTATCACTCTTCTCTCTCAAGAAGGCTTTCTCTCACTCTAAGAAGTGGATTTATCTCTTGTTTTCTATATATGTATGGATCAATAGGAATGAAGCCCTATTTATACTACTCCATCTCCACAATGGATGGTGAAGATTCATTTGATTCAAGGGTGGAGATTTCAAGAAATCTCCACACAAGTCTTCATCCTCTAGAGATGTCCAAGAAAGCTTCTACTCCAAGCTCTTCCATACTCTTCTAGAAGATTCCACACTACTCCACACACCTCTAGGAGATTCTAGATGATTCCACACGCTTCTTCATGCTTCTAGAGAATTCTACATTTCTCTAGGATGTTCTTGGCAATTCCACATGCTTCTAGAGAATTCTATATTTCTCTAGAGTGGTCCATAATTTTCTAGAGTCTTCTCAATTAAGGAAGGACTCCAACAAATCTCCCCCTCCTGACTTAATTGAGAGGTAATAGCAATCCAGCACCTTGACAAAGAATCTTCAAACTTCTTAGTTGATACTACCTTGGTCATCATGTCTGACCAGTTCTTATCTGTGTGAACTTTGTCAAGATGTAGACGCTTCTCTTCGAGAACTTCTGATCCAATGTTGTCGTATATCAATGTGCTTTGAGCGGGAATGAAAAGCTGAATTCTTTGCTAAATGAATTGCACTTTGATTGTCACACTTCAAAACATACCTGTCTTGGCATATTCCCAGCTCAAGCATCAAATTCTTCATCCATAGTATTTCCTTGCAGGCTTCAGTAGCTGCGATATACTCCGCTTCAGTAGTGGACAATGCAACACACTTTTGCAACTTTGATTGCCAGGAAACAGCTCCCCCCTGCAAAAAGTAGTTAGGTAACCCGACGTTGATTTCCTAGAATCAATATCACCGGCCAAGTCTGCAAGGTCTGTGTATCCTTCTAGCATAAGTTTTCCTTTTCCAAAGCATAAGCACTTGTTGGAAGTACCGCGTGAGATACCGGAGGATCCATTTTACTGCAGCCCAGTGTTCCTTTCCTGGATTAGCCAAGAATCGACTCACAACACCAATTGCGTAGGCGATATCAGGTCTTGTGCATATCATTGCATACATAAGACTGCCCACTGCAGATGAATATGGAATCATTTTTATTTCCTCCATTTCTTTCTCACTTGTTGGAGTTTGTTTTGAACTCAACTTGAAGTGTCCAAAGAAACGGTGTGTTGACTGGTTTTGCTTTCTGCATATTGAATCTTTCCAGCACCTTCTCAATGTATTTCTCTTGGGATAGCCATAGTAACTTCTTTGATCTATCGCGAGTGATTTTCATCCCAAGGATTTGCTTAGCTGGTCCCAAATCTTTCATGGCAAAACTCTTGCTTAAATCTTTCTTTAAAGCAGCTATCTTTGTGCGATCTTGTCCGACAATCAACATATCATCAACATAGAGTAGAAGTATGAGAAAGTCACCAGCTGCGTACCTCTTTATGAAGACACAATGATCACTTTCTGTCCTTTTAAAACCATGTTCTACCATGAAAGAGTCAAACTTTTTGTACCATTGCCTTGGCGCTTGCTTAAGACCGTATAGACTCTTCGTTAAGCGGCATACCAGATTTTCTTTACCTGAAACTTTGAACCCCTCAGGCTGTTCCATGTAGATTTCTTCCTCCAGATCACCATGAAGGAATGTTGTCTTGACATCGAGTTGTTCGATCTCCAAGTCTTGAGCTGCTGCTAGGCCAAGAACAACTCGGATGGATGACATCTTTACTACTAGAGAGAATATTTCTTCAAAGTCTATACCTTCCTTTTGACCGAATCCTTTTACGACCAGCCGAGCTTTGTATCGGGGCTTCGAGCTATTATCTTCAGTCTTGATTCGATATACCCACTTATTCTTCAAGGCTCGTCTCCCTTTTGGTAGCTCCACAAGTTCGTATGTATGATTCTCATGCAAGGATTGCATCTCTTCTTGCATGGCTCTTATCCACTCTGCTTTGTGATTGTCCGCCATTGCTTCTTTATAGCTTTGAGGCTCCCCCTCATCAGTGAGTGTCACGTACTCCTCCGGGTTGTATTATGTGGATGGTCTTCGATCTCTTGAAGATCGTCTCAGTTGGGGCACTGGTGGAGAGATAGGCTGAGGTTCTTCTTGAATCGGCTCTTCTTGAATCTCCTGGTTGTTATGCTCCTGTATAGTTTGAGGATCTTCAGCATCATTACTTTTTGGCATGGCTTGAGTCTCAGGTTGAACTGGTGAGGAGTCTGTGCTCTTGCTATTTCTTAATCTTGGCCTCTCCATTTTCTGGATGTCTTCAATTGTTTGGTCCTCAAGGAATACAACGTCTCGACTTCGAACAACCTTTTTGTTGATTGGATCCCAAAGTCGATATCCGAATTCATCCTTAGGTGAACCAAGATAGATGCATTCTTTAGTCTTGGCATCAAGCTTAGCTCGTTCATCTTTGGGAATATGAACAAATGCTCTGCATCCGAACACCTTGAGATGGTTGTAAGAAGCCTTCTTTCCTGACCAAACCTCCTCTGGGATATCTCCATTCAAAGGAACTGATGGTGTAAGGTTGACAATGTCAACAACTGTCATAACAGCTTCTCCCCAAAAGGACTTAGGCAATTTGGCATGAGAGAGCACACATCGAATTCTTTCCTCAATAGTTCGATTCATTCTCTCTCTGCTAGTCCATTCAACTGTGGTGTTTTTTTGGAGGTGTCTTCTCCATTCTGATCCCATACCTCCTGCAATAGGCTTCAAAGGGCCCTGTATATTCACCTCCATTGTCAGACCGTATACACTTTAACTTGCGGCCTGTTTCGCGTTCCACTCGAACATGGAATTCCTTGAATGCATCAAGAACTTGATCTTTTGATTTTAACAAATGCAACCAAACCTTCCTTGAATGATCATCAATGAAGGTGACAAAATATGATGCACCACCAATAGATTTCTCGGACATCGAGCATACGTCGGTGTGCACGAGATCTAGAATGTTCTTTCTTCTTACTGGTGGAGAAGATTTTTGGAAAGCAACTCTATGTTGTTTTCCAGCTAAACAATCAACACATGGGTCAAGAAATTTACCTGTTGTGTCAGGGAGGAGCTGCTTTCTAGCGAGAATGTGAAGACCTTTCTCACTTATGTGCCCAAGCCGTTTATGCCATACCTCCATATTAGTGGCCATGTTCACCTCTCCTTTGCATAGTTTAGCTTGCGTCACGTACAACGATCCTTCCTTCTTTCCTCGGGCCAAGATTAAGTTTCCTTTGGTGAGCTTCCACTTTCCTTCACCAAAGTGGTTTACCAGACCATCATCATCTAGCTTTCCAGTAGAGATAAGATTGAGGCGCATGGATGGGACATGCCTCACATCTTTTAGGACTAGCTTATATCCAGTACTTGTTGTTAGGATGATATCTCCTATCCCAGCAATATTACTCCTTTCTTCATTTGCCATTTGAACCGTACCAAAGTCACCACTTCGATAGGATGAGAAGAAACTTTCATGGGGGGTGACATGGAAGGAGGCACCGGAATCGATAATCCAACTACTATTGTCATAAGTAATGTTTAGGACATTACCTTTTCCAACGAAGTAAAGTATCTCCTCTTTTGCAGTAACAACGGTTGTGTTTTTCTCTTCTTGCTTCTTCGTTGGTCTAATCTGGTCTGGCTTGAGATTACCTGCCCTTTGGTCTCTCTTGAAGGATCGACATTCAACTTTCTTGTGGCCTATCTTTCCACAATAGTAGCATGTAATCCTTGATCGTGATTTGGAGCGACCTCGAGATTGGGGTGGATCTCGGCTCTTGCTCCGTCCACGAGCTTTATTACTACCCCGATTCTCAACAACATTTGCCTCGGGTTGGATAGACTCACCTCTTTCTTTTCTCCTTGCTTCTTCACCGAGAAGGCTATCACTGACGGTGTCTATGGTGAGCTTTCCTTCAGGAGCTGAGTTACTGAGCGTAACCACGAGCGTGTCCCAACTTTCTGGAAGGGAACTTAGGAGTAAAAGGGCTTGCATCTCATCATCAATCTTCATGTCAGCTTTTGTCAGTTGATTTACGAGCCCCTTGAAATTGTTCAAGTGCTCGATCATACTCTGACCATCCTTATACTCCAGCTTCACCAATCGTCTAACTAAGTGGGCTTTGTTACGAGGCGTCTTCTTTTGAATCATAGATTCAAGCTTTGTCCATAATTCGTAAGCATTTGTATAAGTAGAAACATGTTCAAATAAAGTTTTATCAATGTACTTACGAATCATTGCGACAGCTTTCCTGTTTAGTAGCTCCCATTCAGCATCGCTCTTTCCTTCCACTTTGTTCTTGTTGATGATGGGCTCATGCAAGTCCTTGCAATACAGGTGATCTTCCATCATCGGCTTCCAATAGGAGTAGTTGTTGGCTGTGAGCTTGAACATGTCTCCATCATGAGTGAAGTTATCTTCCATCTTGAACCGCACAAGCTAACGACGACTTCGAACGAACCTGGCTCTTGATACCACTGTTGGGAAAGCTCGTTCTTTCCTGCTTTGTGAAATTAAGATGGGCACTAGAAGATTAAGATAGAAATGGGAGCACAAGATTCTTTAATCCTCCAATATGCAGGTTCTTCTACTATACAAAACAATAGTAGGATTACAAAGAATTTATAATTTACAAGAATATCTCACACTTTGGTGGCTCACTTAAGCTTGAGGATTAGGACTTCCCAAGCTATCACTCTTCTCTCTCAAGAAGGCTTTCTCTCACTCTAAGAAGTGGATTTATCTCTTGTTTTCTATATATGTATGGATCAATAGGAATGAAGCCCTATTTATACTACTCCATCTCCACAATGGATGGTGAAGATTCATTTGATTCAAGGGTGGAGATTTCTTCTCTAGAAATCTCCACACAAGTCTTCATCCTCTAGAGATGTCCAAGAAAGCTTCTACTCCAAGCTCTTCCATACTCTTCTAGAAGATTCCACACTACTCCACACACCTCTAGGAGATTCTAGATGATTCCACACGCTTCTTCATGCTTCTAGAGAATTCTACATTTCTCTAGGATGTTCTTGGCAATTCCACATGCTTCTAGAGAATTCTATATTTCTCTAGAGTGGTCCATAATTTTCTAGAGTCTTCTCAATTAAGGAAGGACTCCAACACTAAATTCATATAAAGTATATTTTGTTCACAATATATTTTTTCTTACTTTGGTATCAAAAACTTTATATGATTTAAGACCTATTATTAAATATTTAGGAGTCCTTTTATTCTTCAATTCGTTTTGTTCTGTTGTGAAGTTACTATAATGATTTCAAATTGGTGTGCAATTAGTTTTAATTTTCAATTGTGATTCTAATTACTATGGTTTGTAATACTATAATTTTTAATGCCAATTTAATATGTTGCATATAAATAATGTGATTTCAATTGTGTGATTTCAATTAATAACCTCACCCCACCATCTTTTGCTTCCGTCATAGAGAATTTGATTTTGTTATACTTAAAAATTTGATTATTATATATTAATATTTAATTGGTATGATAAAATTTGTTGTAGTCTTACTTGAATTATTTGATTTTCAATATCAATTGCAATCTTAATATTTGATCCTCTTGTTGTGGTTGAGACTCCACATCTCATTGAGATTGTTGCACAAATTCCTTTGTGGAGGTCAACTAGAGGGAGGCAACCTGTTATTGGTGATGACTTTGTGGTCTATCTTAACGAGGATGCATATGAAATTAGAGATATTGTTGATCTAAAGGATTATTGGGAAGCAATTTCTTGCCCTCAATATGACATATAGAAGCATGTAATGAACGAAAAGATGGAGTCCATGTCAATAAATGGTGTATGGGAGCTTGTTGAGTTGCCTAAGAACGATAAAGCAATTGGTTGTAAATGAATTTTTAAGATAAAGAAAGACTCAAAGGATAATATTGAGATATTTAAGGCTAGACTAGTGGTAAAATGCTTCACACGGAAGGAAGACATTGACTTTAATGAGACCTTTTCACCTGTATCAACTAAGGATTCCTTTAGAATCATTATGGCTCTCGAAGCTCACTTCGATTTGGAATTGCACCAAATGGGCGTGAAGACAACTTTTCTGAATGGTGATTTGTATGAAACTATATACTTGTAACAACCTAAGGGTTTCCATGTTAACAGTGATAGGGATCTAGTTTGTAAACTCAAGAGGTCAATTTATGGCTTTAACAAGCTTCCAAACAGTGGTACTTGAAATTTGATGGAGTGGTAACTTCCATGGGGTTTGAGGAGAATAAAATTGACCAATGTATATACCTCAAGGTTAGTGAGAGCAAGTTTATCTTCCTTGTACTATATGTGGATGATATATTGTTGGTTTCTAATGACCTTGACATGTTGCATGAGATAAAACAAATGTTGATTGTAGATTATTTAACATGAAGGATCTTGTTGAGGCTTCTTTTGTTTTGAGGATTGAGATTCACAAAGATAAATCACGACATACACTTTACTTGTCTCAAAAGGCTTACATTGATAGAATCTTAGATAGATTAAATATGCAGAATTGTAAACTTGGGGATGTTCCAATCGTCAAAGCTGATAAATTCAACAAAGACCAATGTCCTGAAAATGAGATTGAGTGAGCAGAGATGAAGGATAGATCTTTTGCCAGTGCTTTAGGCAGCCTCATGTATGCTCATGTATGCACTAGTCCTAACATCTCTTTCATAGTTGGAGTTTTGGGGAGATACCAGTCAAACCCTGGGAATGATAATTGGATAGCTGCTAAGAAAGTGATGAGGTACTTGTAGGGGACTAAAGAGTATATGCTTGTCTATAGGAGAGTTGAAAACTTGGAAATTGTGGGGTACATAGATTCAAATCTTGGTGGGTGCCCTGATGACAAGAAATCGACTTTTGGATATGTCTTTATGATGGTTGAGGGTGCAATACCCTAAAAGAGTAAGAAACAAACTCTTGTTGCTTCTTTTACTATGCAAGCAGAATTCGTTGCTTGTTTTGATGTTTCTACTCATGTTGTTTGGTTGAGGAATCTTGTGGTGGGACTTTGCATTGTGGAGTCCATTGCTAGCCCTTTAAGGATTTTTTGTAATAATAGTGCTACAATGTTCTATACAAAGAGCAATAAGGTTTTTAATGGATCTAAGCACATGGAGTTGAAATACATAACTTTAGAGATCTTGTAAAAGATGGTTCTATAATGGTGGAGTACATTGACTTAGATTCCACGATGTTGATCTCTTAACCAAGGGCCTCAAGCACGTTGTTTTCAAAATACGTGTCAAGAACATGGACATTGTGAGTTATTATGATGTACTTGGTTAGTGAGAGTTTTAGTTTTATGTTATTTCCTATTTTATATTGTTAGAACCTTAATTTCAATTTTAGGAAATGATAAATTAATGATATTTTACATTGATTTGATGAATAAATGATGAGATGAATTTATTATGATACATCTCTGTACATATATGTCAAATGTGCAATTATTAATGTTCGATGTCATTGGGACTGTTATGCTAGTGGTTGACACTGTATTGAAGCTAAGACATGATATTAAAGCTAGAAGTCATTGGGACCACTATGTTGATAGTTGATGTCGTGTTGGAGCTGAGACATGATATTGAAACTTGGTGTCATAAGGACTATTGTGCCCATAGTCGATGTCATTTTGGAGTTGAGGCATAATGGTTTCATTGTAAACCATGTAATTTCTCTAGCTTTTGGACATTGGAGACAAATTAAGGATTAGTGGAGAAAATGACGATATGGTTTTTGATCACTTTAGCATGTCATTTTCTTGCTACACTCCACATTGATGACTAGTAGACAGAATTGGTGATATTTGTAACCATGGAATGTTTTGCATCAATGAGGGATGCAATTACCACTGATTCAATGTTACATAACTTTTATTCAATGGAATCTTAATTAGGTGTTGTATCATGAAATCATAAATTTTGTAGTCACATTATGTTATTAACCCAAGTCGTTTTAAAAATGTTTTTCAATTTACAAACTACACAATTCATTTTGAGCAAGTGAGAGAATGCTAGAATTTTTTCTGTTAATTCTTTTGAGTTGCAATTAATTGTGACATTTTATGATCTATTAAATGATATTAAGTCCACTAATAATGTGATTAATTAGTAATGAACTTTAGACATTTAATATTGATACATGTGAGAGATAATATATGCCTGACCTCAAGGCTCCTAATGGGAGATTCTTAGGATTAATAAATAAGATGGATAGGTTTCTTTAATCATCACATCCTAAACATACAATTCCTTACCACGGTTTACCTCATTGAAAACTTAGGATTAAAACGTGTAATTAGGCAAAGGAAGACTTAAATTATTAGTTTTTAAATCTATATATAACAAATACACAATCTCTCATTACATTTAATTATGTCTTCAACAAACAAATACTGAATTAGTATTCTAAATTTATATGAAGCATTGGTTATAGTATAATTTTTTTAAAACGACAAAAGGAGAAAACTGCAGCAGGTAATTAGGAGTGATCAATGCGAGGAGCTAAAGTATATATATGAAAATTAGAGAAAGCTTCATGAGATAGGAAACAAAGATAGAATGGGGGTCCTATTTATAGTATAGCTTCGGGCCTCAGCTCTTGTTGCTACGCATACCAGTGGTCGTATAGTCCTGTTTCCCTTGTTTTGTAGTAGGCGTTTTTGTTAGTTAAATATTTGGGGTTCTGTGAACTGTTCACTGATTTTGAATAGAAAAATATAAGGATGAAAACTCTTTAGGATAAGGGTACCAGATTAGAACACGATTATGCGTTGAATGCGTAATTGAGAAATTTGGCAATATTTTATGTTTGAATCCAACTTTGATTGAATTTTTTTTGTTATCTATTTTATAACTTATACATTTTACTCTACGTGATAGAACACATATTATATTCTCCCTCCACCATTGTCATTCATGAGTCATTAAATTTTGCATGCAATATACCATGTGCGCTAAGAAAGAGGAAATTAAACACAAAATCTGGAGCTATGTTGGCATATCTACAGCATCTAGTTCCGGTAGAATGATACCAGGTTGATTTTCCAATTGACTAAAAATTAAAAAACAAATACAGGACATAATTGATAACTTCCCATAATTAGCAATGTATCTTTTAATGTTATCTTTTGAACTTTTCTTATTAAGAAATAAATTTTCATTTTGGTCTATTAAACAATCTGAATTTACTCATTATTAATGAAATAAATATAAAATTTCAAATCAATAATAAAAAAAAACTATTAACATATGTGTTACTAGTATTTTGACTTGACCCGCTAATTCATAGTTGTTTTCCTGTTTATTTTGTCAAACACGAATTGGAAGAGATTTGTTTGTTGGGTCAAAACCAAAGGATACGAGGAAAGTGAAAACAACGAATTGAAGGAACTTAACACCTTTATGTTATGTTTCAGATCACATTATTTTATTATTTAAATGAGATAAGATAAAAACATATTTATCAAAACTAGTTTTTGAATAGCAGGTCCGACTAATAACTGATTATATAATCAGTTTGGGTTGATTGTTGAATTAGAAATGTCATGGGACGGATGTGATTCTGCTGGTTTTCGGTGGTTGTCTTAGACAGAGGATTTTTTTTTTTTTTTTTTTTACATGAAAGTTTAAGTGAGTTGTGCAAGCCTTAAGACTTAACAAATACTTACAAAAGTACTTATGTATTATCTATCAACAACATCTTAACAAAACTCAAACTTGCGGCCTTTCTTTCAAAGGAGTTCTTTCTCTTACTTTTTGTAATGTATTATTAGACATATTTTATGGTTTCGAAAGTATATTTAACATACGAAAATCTATAAGATTAAAATTTACAATTGAAAATTAAAAAATTTATAATGAGTTAATTAAATTAAAAGTAGTGGGTAAGATTAAAGTTTAGCTAATAAATTAATTGATAAATATAGAATAATATATTTAATTATTTGGTTATAATTATATATTTCACTTTAATATTGAAATTTATTTATAATTTCTTATCATGCATCTTAAATATTATGAGAATAATTTTTAAATTTTATATTGTAAAAAATTGTTGAAGATTTGATTATTTTTCTCAATCTTCTTAAAGTATATTTCGATTTATTAGTTTTGTAAACAATAGATGGTCGTAGTTATTTTTTCTGTGTTTCTATTTTACACAAAAAATTATAAATCAATTAAATAAGCTTATATTATTTAGAATTGATTTTTTAATGGTTAAATAAATTTTTTAATAATATTATTGTAAAAAAAGAAAATGATTATTTTATTTAATAATTTTAAATTTTTATCAACTCTTGTCTAGTGACAATTTTTTAATTAAAATTAAAAAATGCATTAATAATAATTGGGCTTGGATGATATCAGTCCACAAATTGGGCTAGCATTTGAGTCCAAAAGTTGTGAACAACTAAGTTTTGGTTGAGTAGGACTGAGTGTAATCAAACTAGAAACACATTGTTTAAGAATCTGTATCAATTTAATTTCAACATGATTCAAAGGATTTTTAACTTGAAAGTATGTGACGGAGTAAAGGGAGTTTTAGGGGATGGCGTGGCCACGACAGACGGTGGGGCAACCACGATTGAAGAGCTTGTTGTGAGTGTCATTGAGATAAAAGGTGAAATCACTAATAGTGATATGATAGACTAAACAGTTTATAAAATAAAATAAAAAAAAAGCTTTTTTTCAGTAAATTAGTAAGGATAAAAAAACTAAGTAGTTTATGAAAATAAGTTAAGAACTAATAAAATAAATTTGTATATCAATTTTTTTTTTCAAACCAACTTATAAATTAATTAGTTTATAAACTATCAGAGTGTTTTCTCAAATGTACTCTATTGTTTGTAGTTAATGTTTTAATAAAATTCATTTTCTTATAAAAAAAAATAAGAGAAAAAATATAAACGTGATAAATGATATAATATAATAAAAAATAAAAAAATAAAATAATAATAAATGTCAATAAAACGTTTACACAGTTGGAGCTTAAAAAAAGGCTTAAATTTAAATATTATTACCAAACAGAATTTTTAATCTCGTCGCCTTTGAAGACTAAAAGTGATTATTTTTAAATAAGAGGAAAAAATAATTTTAAAATTTAAAAAAAACTTAAATTTAAAAGATGAAAAATATGTTTAAACTAAAAAAAAATTACTCTGAACACAATGGTGACACCTACTAAAGATATTAGGACGTGCCTTCCGTATTTGTCATCGGTTTAAAGATCGGTGATGAGAAGCTTTCTCCCTCGAGAAGTATATAATAATCATAATGTTAGCCTACAGTATGTTTATTTTTAATGTTAATACCATCATTACTTTTTTCTACAATGAACTATAATTTCATTTGTCCTGATCCAGCCCCAAGTGATTACAATTTGTTGAGTTTACAATAATTAATAAATCTGTGGGTGCATCAACAAAAGTTGGCAGCTAGATACTTAATTGGGTGCGGAACCTGGATAATAGTCAACTTTAGTTGTTTGTACGTTATATATATATATTAAAACTTTTATTAGTTGATGTCCTAATTTGTTGTTAAAATCGTATCTTAAAGATTAAAAATGTTTTATTTTTATAATTACTCTAATGAAAATGTTTTATTAAAGTATAATTAAGTAAAATTACAAATAATGAATTATACATGTAATCATCATTTTAAATCTTATCCCATTTAAATAATAAAATAAATGATCTGGCACATGACATACACGGTATCATGGTTCCTTCAATTTGTTGTTTAATTCAACATAGCCTTTGGTTTAGACCCAACAAACCTTTGACAATTCATGCTTCAATTAAAAGCATGCGTTTAACAAAATAAACAGAAAAATCACTATGAATTAGCGGGTCAATCCACATAACACATTTGTTCATGTTCTTTATTTATTTTTACTATTGGATTAAGTTTTACACTAATTTCATTAATAATGAGAAAATTTTAGATTACTAATTACTGAAGGTTATCAATATATCCAATATTTGTCGTTTCAATTTTTAATCAATTGGAAAGTCAATCTCATTATTCATTCAGAAACAACGTTATAACGTTATATTATGTAAAGGAAAACTCAGAGTAAAACTAAACTTAATCTATTATACAATTTTTCGAGTTCAATTTGTAAATAAAAACATAATTAAAAAATAAATTTTACTATATAAATAGTCAACCAAAATTTTCGACATCCATGCACATGTTAAAAACAAAATATCACTTATCCTTAACTACAAATAAAGTTATGTCAAGATAATTTCCCTCTTTATTGGGGCGCATGGCATGGTAGATTTCATACAAAATTTACCTGACTCGAGAATGACATATATATGATGGGTTTGTATTAACCTTCATTCACTTGTATATATATATATATATAAAAGTCACTGGTTCACGTTGTTGAACGTGAATTTGATCAATGAGAGACAATGATGAGTACATTGCTGGAAAGTGTAATCAACTTAAACCAAACACACATAAAGTAGTGGAGTGAGTAAAACTTAGAAGTTAATAGAAAATAGATGAAGTAAAAATAATTTTCAACGAAGTTGGCTTCAAACTTAAAATATGGCCAGATCTCTAAATTATGCATCAAATGCAAAAAGGGTTTCTGATCTTGCGTGTTTATCAAAAAATGTTTTAAACCGTAGAATTTGCTATTCAAAATCAGTAAACATAGCACCGCCGGTATGTGTATGTAGTAAGACCTAAGCTAAGCTTATAAATACGACTCCAATCTATAAAGCCTTCTCACATCCTATCCTTTGGTTTAACGACGCATTGGTACTATCTCATAATTACTTCCTGCATTTCTTTCCTATCTTTGTCTGAGAATTTGTCATGGAACTCAGTTTTAGGCACCAACTTGGCCTTGTTTGTGTCATATTGCTCTTCCCTGCGCTGTGTAACTGCAACCAATATTTCACCAACTCCAGAGCAACCTATTATGGTAGCCCTGATGGCTACGGGACTCCAAGTACATCATATTCTTCTTTTACCTATCTAGATCCATATATATATAGATACATTCCCATTGCATGTGTGCTTGTAAAAATTACTTGTTTTCTACTTTTGCTAAATATTTGAAGATGTATGCTTCTCATTTTGAAGTAAAATGTTCAGAGACTCATAAAACAAATTGGTATTATATTAGATGGAGCTTGTGGCTTTGGCGAATATGGAAGGACAATCAATAATGGCAGTGTCGCCGCAGTGTCTGGGCTATGGAGGAATGGAGCTGCCTGTGGTGCATGCTATCAGGTACTTTTCTTTTCTTTCTTTTCAACAATTTCTTTTTTTTTATTAAATTATTAAGTAATTTGATATCACTACAAAGATGATTATGGAATGGATTACTTAATAATTTTTCATATATCAATGAAATAAAATATTTACATATGTTGTCAAGTATTTTGTTAATTCATAAAAAATAAATTATGATGATGATTCAGGTAAGGTGCAAAATACCGGAATACTGCGGTGTGAATGGAGCATACGTGGTGGTCACAGATTATGGTGCGGGAGACAGAACAGACTTCATTATGAGCCCACGCGCCTTCTCTAAATTGGGACGTAACAAAGCTGCATCTGCAGAGCTTAAGAAATACGGTACAGTGGATATTGAATACAAAAGGGTTCCCTGTACATACCCCGGCAATGTCTTGTTCCATATCAAGGAAACTAGTTCCAACCCTGGTTATTTTGCTGTCGTCATTCTCAATGTAAATGGAAAATACGACATCACTGCTGTTGAAATGTGGCAGGTATATAAACATATATGTGCTCATACAAACTATTTTCAACGTAACAAATTAACAATGTCTAAATTATTAGATAGAAACTACATCATTGCTATGTATATTGGCTTTAATTGTAGATTAATTTTAGTTGAGAGTGTTTGGGTACGCTCAATTATTTGTCTCCTTAATTGTGTAGTTGAATTGAATTTGGTTCTTGAAATGTTGTGCAGAAAAGGCAACAACGATGGGAGCCCCTGCGCAGGGCCTATGGGGCAGTGTTTGACTTTGCTAACCCACCCAGTGGTGAAATCCGTTTGAGGTTTCAAGTTGGCTTTAATTATTGGCTGTTACCAAAGATCCCCATCCCTGCTTATTGGAAGCCTGGTGCCACTTTTGACACCAAAGTTCAGCTTTATTAGAAACAAAATACGCACTTTGGGATCCCGACAACATATATAAATAAGCTCTAGTGTTATTCCGTTTGTTCTTGATTAGTGTTAATGTTTTTATTGTAAAGGGGCTTTAATAACGGGGATTCATCTACTTCCTGTCTAAGATTACATGGAATATGAATAAAATAAAATTGTTTGATGTTTTTAATCACATTGATATTGACACATATGGCAATCGGCAAATGACTATATTTCCAAGGGACATCATTCCTTATAATTGAATACAGTGATTCATCCAAGTAAAGCATTTATTGATTATCTCTTTCCTAACAACTCTGACATCCAGACTTACTGGAATTTAACTAAAAGACCCACAATTAAACATATAAAATATTGCATGAGCTTACACCTTAAATTTATGTTTTAGGAAAATCGATGCTAGCTAAATGATGAAGAATGTAATGATCTATAACTTGTTCCTTTTGAATATTATAAGTTGAATTTCCTTACCGAAGTAAGGTACGCAAGCACGTATATTATCTATATCTATGACTCAAGGAGTCGGTCTCGTGGTGATTGAAGTAATCCGTGTGATAAAAATGTGTAAAAATATTCTCCAATAGGTAAATCCTAATTTGATTTATGTAAAAAAATAATTATTAGAGTTTCTGAGTTGTATATATGACAAATCATGACACAAACCAGCCATAATATATTAAAGCAACAGTCGCGCCTACTAAAGATCTTTGGATATTTCTTCCATATTTGTCATTGGCTTAAAAATTGGTATGGGAACTTTGTCATCGAAGAATAAAGATGGTTATTGGTAGTGGGAAACTTTCTCCTTCTACACCGAGAGCATAATTTTTATTTTTTTGGTGAGAATACAGAGAATTACAAGTTAAAAGTTGGCTGGAATACTAGTGACAAAGTTAACTTACCGAATGCTAATATAGTAATATTATTATATCACAGTCACTATTTTTTCTACAATTAATCTATGATAATTCCATTTGACCTGATCAAGCCACATGTGATTACAATTTGTTAATACTAGTTATAAATCTGCGGGTGCATCATAACAAAAATTGGCCGCTAGATACTTAATTTATGTGGAACCTAGAACAAGAGCCAACTTTAGTTATAAAATAGATAACAAAAAAATTCAATCGAAGTTGGATTCAAACATAAAATATTGCCAAATTTCTCAATTACGCATCATAATGGTGTTCTAATCTGGTACGCTTATCCAGAAGAGTTTTCATCCTTAGATTTTTCTATTCAAAATCAGTGAACAGTTCACAGAACCTCGAATATTTAACTTACAGAAACACCTACTACAAAACAAGGGAAAAGGACTATACGACCACTGGTTTTGTAGCAACAAGAACTGAGGCCCGAGGCTATACTATAATAGTTACTACTGTACTAGTATTAATTATTCCGTTAATTTCTTTGTAAACACTGTCACTCTCACTCAATGTTGCTGTTATGTCAAAAAACGGACTAGAATAATCGAGTTCGTGTTCTTTAATTTCCATCCAAGATTACTTGGAATATGAATATGAATAAAATACAATTGCCTTCATCTTCTCAAATTTACATTGATGTGGTTGCACTTGGAAATCGGCAAATTTTCTCCCTTAATATCAATGCCTTGCTTGATTCAGCCAAGTAAAACTATCATTCATTAGTTCCTTTCTAACCATTCTGACATTTGACACCGCCGGGAATCTAAGGGGTAAAACCCGTAATTCTAGCTTAAATAATGTTAAATATACAATCATTGGTGTACCTTCTAAAATTTTAAGTTATTATTAAGTGAGTTCACTCTTGACATAGCTACAGAGTTTTTGTGATAAAGTGAATAAGAATTTAATCTTTTGTAGCTTCAATTTTGTAAATGTAAATTACTTTTCAGCGCAAAATAAAGCAAGTCTGTCTATTATATACTGAAAGCAAAGGTAGACAATTTTTTTAATGAAAGGACATGAGAATGTTTTCCATCTTAAAAATATTAAATTTTTCTTTTTACTGTTTGCAGTTAATCCTTGATCATAAAAATACATTATTTTTAGTTCTTACTACCAGTAGAAACACAAGGAACAACCTCCCGATGAGTGAATGAAAGAATTTCTTGTTTGTTTATAAGAAGCAGAGTCGTTATCTCAAGAATGAGCCTGCATGCTTTGGCTTGCACACATAGATATCACACTTGCAAGTTAAAAAGAAGCGGAAAAATTATACCTATATGTAACAAAAATGCTTTCTAGATTCAAAGATGATAGTAAGAAAATTATTATTTAAATTAAATTAAATTAATCAATAACCAATTAAATATTAATCATGAACTGAAATAAAAATAATTTTCTTAAATCATCCAAAGCCGTGTGTAACATTAATAACCACATGAACAAAGTATTTTTTTTTTTTGGATTAAATTAATTATAAAAAATTATTTTGACACTATTTTAGAATTTAAATACATGATTGAGAATGAAAAAAAAAAGAAATTAGAGAGATAATATGTAATGCCATGAAAAAGAACTGGAGATTAAAAATAGTAATGTGTAAAAGAAGATTTCAGAAATTGTTAATAGACAAAGTAAAGGAAAACGTAAATAAGTAGTTGTTAACATTTTGATTTCATGTTCTTTTCAAACATTCACTTCAAAAGTCCATTTTAAAATTACTACCCACTTCTTCTGCAACAGTATCACTGTTATCATTTTCAATGGCTTGCAATCTACAAGCTTGGTGTGTTGACCCGTACTCTGATTCTGCAAAGAAATAAGCACATGATCCACATAAAGGACAAAAGTTTCTGACAACTTCAACAATTCTTCTTTTAGCCTTCTTCAAACGAGAAATATTGACATCAGATGATGAGAATTCTGAACCAGCACAGAGAACCACCTCTTCAAAAGAGGACTTTGACATATCGGAGGAGTCACACTCTACAACTTTAACAGCACTTGTTAACTCTGTATCTTCCAAATCTTCCATGTCCAACTTCAAACTAAGTGCATTTGATTGGCCAAAAGTGTTGGGATCAATCGTTGAAGCAAAAGGTCCACATCCTTCTGGAAAATCACGAATGGCAGAAAGCTTGCGGTTTTTGTTATGCTTAGGCTGAGTAATAAAAGTGCAATCTTCGTCTTCCATCAGTGTCAGTGACTTCTCAAATCTTTCTTCTGAATGATGTAAACCTGAAGGATAGTAGAAAAGATAAGTCTCAATCAACAATGTTCAGTGGCCTTGTGAAGACACAGAAATAACATTGGATAGTTTAATTTCCAACTCCTTACTAAACCTTTTGAAGATGCAAACTAAATATGAATAGATTAGAATCATTTGAGTTACTGTAATATATGAATTGCATCATAATTATGTTAATTTGGATATTAATATCTTTTCTTTTTTCTAGAGAGTTTTCTTTTCTTTCTTTTTTTTATTTTATCTTTTATAAAATATCTAGTATAAGAACATGTTTAATTGAAGGAGAATAGAGATCAGAGATTTTAAAAAATTTGTTTTGATCAATTTTTAAAAGGGAAGAGAAATGGAGGAAAATAAAATTCATTCTCATCTAATTTTTTATCCTCTCTAATAAGGAGAGAAGAAAATTTAAAATATTTTAAATATAAAAATTATTCCTACTTAAATTTTAAATTTTAAAAATTTAAAATTACAAAAATAATTTAGTTTTGAAAATATTTTTTTCTTGCAAACCAAACAAAAAAAAATTATCTGTCATCCCCTCCATTAAATATCTTCCTCACCAAACATAATATCAAATGAAAATCTCTCATCTCCCTTTCCTTTTCCTCCTTTGAACAAAAATATATATATTTAATTAGCATTTTATGTTTAATTAAGATTTACCTATGAGTTATTTAACAACTTATAAATATGATTTTGGTTCAACGTTTGGATGATAGAGTGTTTGGTTGACAGGGAGGGGAAAAAATTCCATTTGTTTGATTTTCCTTAATTTGTTTTATTTTATCTCCCCTTATTTGATTTGTAACAAGAGAAGAGGAAAAATAAAATTAATATTATTGTGATATTTTTATAGCATCAAATAAGCAAATCAAGAATCCAAAAAAAAAAAAATAAACAAATCAATAATCCAAAAAAAAAAAAAACAAATCAAGAAAATAAATTTAAAATAAAAAACTTTGATAGTCATAATTGAACCGAAAGCCATAACTGAACCTGTTTTGATTGCAAAAGCCATAACCGAAAGCCATTACTTCTTGATTTAAAAAAAGATTTGAAAAAGACATACATTTATCTCATTTAATAATTTTGTATATATTTTACTGTAAAAGCTGTGACATGGCTATGCATTGTATCAAAACAAATTAAGTGAAATAGAATCGATAAATTTTCCTCTTCTTTTGTGAGTGATACTCAATTATTATTATTATTTTAGAATTATAATTTTCCAATCTGACAAGAAAAGTAACTGATGAAAACCCTTGAAATATGCTCATATCATAATATATTGGTAGCAAACGGCACTCAATGATATATCAGTTGTTTAACACGAAAGAAATTAGAATTATAGCATGTTATTGTTGGGCTCATGATACAGTGACGAGACAGAGTGAACTTGTTATTACAATCTATTCAAATTCAGTTTTTTTACTTTGATTCAATCCTTAAAAAAATTAAGTTTATTATATGTAAAATAGTATTCATTTAACCAAAACGAATAACACCTCTCAAATACAGTAAACTTACTTAACAATGTAATGGATTTGAAATCGAAAAAGTAATATTTTCTTAAGAGAAAATCAATAAATGGGAAAAAGAGAGATACCTGGAAGAATGCAAATACAGTTGCAAGGGTACAGCGGCGCGAACCTTGAAGGAGAATAGAATAGCATTGCGAAGGTGCAAAATTGAAGTATATATATACACGGATCTAATCAGGATTTTGTGCGTCAACGACAACAAATCTTGATTTTACAAACTCTCCCATCATATCAGGATTTTTAGGATAATAGTATCTTCTATTTATCTATATAATATTTGAGTTTGTATCGTCTCACTTTTTCTATCCATGCTTATTATTTTTCTATAATAGATATTTTCATTAATTTTTAATATCTTATTATCTATTCAGTATTCTACTGTTTTAAAACTCAACTCTTACATTCCACCATCCGGATCCTATTATCATATATTGATTTAAAGATTCAGATTTTAATTAAAAAGAAAATAATGACATATAAGACGATTGGAGAAAAGCGCAAAACTGCTTTGACGTTCAGATATAAAATTATATTTAAAATTATACTTTTATGTGTTTCATATTTCACTGTTTGTATTAGATTTTTTATTAATTACTATTATTATTAAATAGTGATCGATAACAATATTTATGGATTGATGTAAATTATAGAAAAAATATAAAAGATCTTAAAGTGTATACAATTTTAAAATTTTGAACTTTTTAACTGCACTTATTTAAATTTTAAATAAAATTTTGAAAATTAAATTATGTATAAATATATATAATTTATTTCTATATTATACGGTAGAATATATATCTTAGAAAGTAATATTCTGACTCTCTCAATTCTTATAATTGAATATTTTTAACTACTATTTTAATATGTATAATGTATATTTTAATTAAAATTTATAATAAATAAATATTTTTAAATATATAAATTATATTTTAAATTTATAATAAATAATTTATATTTTAATATAAACTTATTTTTAGGTATTAATAATCTTTTAAAAATATTAAAATTTAATTTTAAAATAAAGATAAAATGATAGATTAAAAAGTACTTTAAAAAATCAAATATACATATAAAAATAAATTAAAAAATAGTTCGAGACAGTTGAAAAAATTAAACTAATTATTAAATTAAATTAAATCTAAAAATTATTAAACGTATATATAAAAAGTTAAAAATAAATATTTTAACAAAAAAAAATTTCTTTTTAAAATCTGAGCCTTTAAATTAATCTTAGTAAGAGAAAATCCAACAGACGAAAATGCAGCAAAAGAAGATCCAGATCCTTCTTATATTCTTAAAAATTTAAAATTTATGTTACCTAAAGAGAAAAACTTAAAGGATCAATTTGGCAGGCATTTATATGATAAAATATAAAAGTAGGATAAGATACTATAACAACATAATATGATAATAATAAGATACTTTTAATTATATTTAATATTTATTGCACACTAAATAATTTTTTATCCTTCAACATGAGTGGAAATTGTGTGGCATTCTTTTGATGAAGCCAACCAAGTTGCTTATAAATTGTCTAATTTGGTCATTCCTTAGAAGGTCAGGCAAAAGTTTCTTATTTTGTTCTTTTCTTTTTAACGCTATCATGGCAAATGTTACTTATATCATGCTTCCTCTTAGATTTTAGCTTTTTCCAGGGTTCTCCCCTTTATTACACCCAATAAAAATAATAGCATACTAAACCTTAAATATATATTACGTTAAGATAATAAAATTATATAATTTTTAATATATATTTTTTAATTTAATTATTTATTTTAAATTATAAAAATTTAAATTTTAACTAAATTATAAAAAATATTATTTTATTTATACACTTGCTTTAACAATTATAAAAAATTATATAATATTTTTTAAAATATAGTTATTATTTAAATGTTTTTTTGAAAAAATATTATTTTGTTAAAATTACATATAATTTTAATATATAAAATTTAATTTAATTAATTAATTTTAAATTATAAAATATAGTATTTTATAATGTTAAATAAATTATACAAAAATATTATTTTATTTATGCACTTACTTTACAATTATAAAAAATTATATAATATTTTTTAAATTATAATCATTATTAAAATTATTTTTTTTGAAAATATGTGTATGATAATTATTTAATTTTAATATTTAATTAATAATATACTTTAATTTAACATGTCAAAGTTATTATAAACGATAATATTTTAACTAAAAATTTTATATTATATATATAAATTAATATATATATATATATATATATATATATTATATATATATATATGCACACATAATTATAGTATTATATATAATATATTAATAAATTATTATTATACATCAATTTCCTAATTCATCCAAATAAAAACAGAGTTACTTGTTCCTGAAATACAAAAACTGAAATATTGGAAACTTTCAACATGTTGTCTTTTTCATATCTTTTTACCTGCTTTCTTTATTAAAGTCTTGTTAAAAAGAGACAAAATTTTCACTAAAATTTACATATTTCACTAAAATTTGTTCTTAAGCAACTCTACGCATGGTTATATTAAGGTATAAGTTGATATTTTCTTAAAAAAATTCAAAAATCATTTAAAATATATTTCGTATTATATTATATAGAATATAATCTACTAAGTTAAAAAAGAAATATTATTTATATAATTATTTAAAAATTATATTAAAACAACTAAAAATATAACCTAAATTTGTTCTGAAAGTAGTTTATAAAATTGAAAGGCATAAAAATAATGATGGGCCGGAGCCCAAGTGGAAACTGAGCATGTCAGTGATTTGGGTGGAAGAGCCATATGATATGACCGAGACATAGGTGTGTCCATGGAGGACACCCACACTCTTAATCACAACGATCCCTACGCTTCTCTTTTCCACCTTTCTGGCACATCTCCCTCACAGGAACAATCCTTGACCCACACTTGTTTTGTCCAACCAAACACTCACCACACCCCCTCACCCGCTTCCGCCGACTTCACGCCGCCCTCCAACGGCATCGTCATGGTGTCGCTGACCGACTCCCAGGACTCCGTCCGAGATGCCGCCGTCCCCCAAGAGGTTTTCCACACGCCGCCGGAGGAGTCCTCGCTCCCCTCCGACGACGACCCTTGCGCCGTTAATCACGCCGTCGGGGTCGATGTTGCCACCCAGGGATTAGTCGATTTATGCGACGGGTCGGAGTACGTCGATTTGGGGAGGGATTCGGAATTAGGGTTTTCGGAAGTTCAATTGACGCAGCAAATGGAGGTCGCCGAGTGCTCGCGTCGTAACTGCCAGTTCGATGAATTTGGGGATTTTGAAAGGGACTTGTCGGATTTAGGTGAGTCGCCGGGGAAAAAATCGAAACTTACCGAGCACGATTTGGGTTTTGATTTTTCAATGGATTATTGCGGAGTTCAATTGCAGAAAGATGAAGAAGGTATGGGGAATTCCGAGGGAAAACCGGTTTGTGAAATTGACACAGAAAGCCCTTGCAATTTGGGGGCAGATACTGGGAAGGAGGAGAACGAAATTTCAATGAACAAAAACTGTTGTGACGAAAATTTTGAAACCCTAGTTGGGGATCTTAAGTTGTGTGAATCTGAGAAAATGGCATGCACTGTTGAGGGGAACGTTTCAAGTGATGGGATTGCAGAAGATTCTGGAATGCCAAAGAAGAGTGATAAGGAACCGGTGTTGCGTGTGTTGCCACTCTCAATGCGCGGTTGTTTGGAGAATGCAGCGAGTGAATTGGAACGTGGGAACGGTAGGGAGAAAAAGAATGTTTTTGATGTGTTGAAAGTTCTGTCAGAGAATAGTGATGAAGTCGAGGATGATCTCGATGATCTTAGTTTGTTAGACGTTGCTAGAGCTTGTGGTATTACTTTTCCTCGTCCAAGGTGGTGGCCGCACGGTGATAACTTCAACCCATAGGAGTTAGTGTGAATAAAATCTCATATTTTATGGCTTTTTCTTGTTCTGCCTAACCGAGTGGAGGAATGAAGTTCACTCGTAAGTGGATTTTGTTTTTTTGTTTTACATACATTTTTTATTCTTACATTTCAATGTATTTTTTTTAAATACTAAATAAATGGTAATTAGTCTTTGAAACTCCAGTTTTAGTTAAGAACTGAATTTATAATACCTATTATTATATCCCACCTTAATTGAAGTTTGAATAAATAAGACCAACTGAGGAGAGTCTTAAAGTGAGAAATAGACTCGAGAAATCTTAGGCCCTTCTCTTCCTCTTTTGTACGGAGTATTCTTTAACGGCCTCTAGAATCCTCTCGGTTGCGGATTGTCCTTGTTCGTTTCACGTCTGAAATCATGTTATTGTCAATGCGCCCTCCTAACATGTTAAGATGGCATACATGCATGCTGTGGTCAATTCTCCCGACGTTTTCTGATGGTCGACTTCTATTAAATTGTTGAATTTTGTATATAAAAAATTTGGTGATTAAACTACAAAGTAAATAATAATTTCAACGGGTAACATAAACATTTACTCTGCTTATAATAAACGTTTGTAGTAGTAGAATTTTTTTTTCTTCGAGAATTGTATTATCTGACTTTTATAGTCTATGATGTTGGCTTGAATTAATACAACAAAATTTATCCATTAATTTTATAAATATTGAGTGAAGACAAAGATATTTTAAAGTTAAAATTAGTCATCGACAGTCACCAAACCATCGGATTCCGTAATCAAGTTATTTAAAAATCTCTAAACTTGGAATGGTTCTCATGATGCACCTAATAACTTTCTGTTATTTGGTGGTATCGAATATGTAGAACATGTTCATATTGGTGTCATTGTTGTACTTTACAGCATTATGCAAATAGCATTTTTGTTATTTATTGAGATGCTTCTGGGATGCTACTACCGAAACTGAAGCTTGTGACGTCTTCTATTGGTGAAAAACTTCAATATCAACGGTGAAATGCCTGACGCTCCCAACGCATATCATTCGTTTAGTATGAAAATTGTATTCATGTCACTGTCAACTGTATTACCAAAAGATATCTAGATTATGTTGTTAGGAGTTTTATTTTTGGCCGTAAGAATGGAAAAGACTTTCTTGAAAGAGATAAAATTTATTTTGGTAATTTATACACTTCAAAGAGTTAGTTTAACTATCCGTTAGAAAATATCTTTGATGAAAGAAAAAAAAAAAAACAACTATCACCCCCTACTCATCAGTGGCAACTTATGTTCTGCAACCATTTGCACCTGCACTATATCGATGGATTCAACTAATATTTTTTCAATTAGAGCTGGCTCGTATAAATAAACAGACCCTTTACTAAGCGCATAATGTCTACACATCCATGTTGCCCACATGAATCAAAATTAGGCAGTATGAACCGTTATGGCTGTATTAGAGATGTAATAAACAAAGCCATTGATAAGTAATAGAGCTATTACTCAACCTTTACTTAATTAGCTTAAGTTATCATAGGCTATTATGTTTGGTTTTCGTTTGGAAATCACAAAATCATAGTTTGGGCAAAAGCCATCAGAGAAGCTTTTGCATATTTCTTAACAACATTCCAAGCACTGAAATGATGGTTAAACAATGTAATAAGGGAATGAAAGAACACTAGATTTTATTGTTTTAATAATTATAATTATTTGAAATAAGATGAAATAAAATAGAACAATCGAACATGATAAAATGCACAACACTCTTTGCTTTCCAATATACCTTTCTTCTTGTCGAATTTGGGGGATATAAAATTGTTTTTCCGTCTTTCTTTTTCTGTTCCATCATTAAATTTCATTCTATCCTATTTAGTTATATTGCATTCGGCCATGGAAATATAATCAGCTTTTAAGTGAGTTGAATTGATCACATGTGTAATATAATCTCTGGAGAAGTAATGAATAATTCAACCTTTGCCACCAAAATGAATCTACACGATGTCCAAAATTTAAGCTATTTTTACATAATAATGCACATTAGACATGTATTCAACCAGTGCATCAAAAGTATTTTGTTCACATTTTTTTTGGGTTAAGCAACCCAAGACAATCTTAATCGAGTTGAGTTGGATAATTAAGTTAATTAGATAAAATAATAATATATTTTAAAAAAAATTAAAATAAAATAAATAAATAATAAGAAAATAAAAAAATAAAATAATTAATTCAATTTATTAAAATAATTAAAATATTCAAACATTCAGAAGGTAGTTAAACAATAATTATATACAATCATACCATAATCAAAATTATTGTTAATACTATGCAAGAAATTTAAAATGACTTACAAATATAGTGTTTCAACTCAAGGACAATTAGAAATTAGTTAAGTTAACAAAAACTCCAATGTATATCCAAATTAAAATCTAAGTCTAATTATCTAAATTCTACATAATTAATGACAAATTAGAATTCTATTAGTATTATTATAAAATTATTGAATTAGATGTGGTTGATTGAATTTAGAACTTACTATTCCAACACTCGCCCCCAATTATAATTTGACAAAATGAACTTAACTTAATCCAATGATACAATCTAATCCACTAAAATGTTGAGTTATTCAAGTTTGCAGGTCAATCGCGACTCACTTACATTCCTATCCTATTAATATGAAAATATTACTGGTAAGGAAAATAAATTACATATTTTTTAATCTTATATAAAGAAATAGAAGAAAACATAAAAAGAAAATATTGTCATGATGAATAATATTCTTTAATAATTCAATTTTTAAACGAGTCTAAAGACAGGCATTCAGTCTATGTAGCTAATCTCATCTAATGAGATAAATTTTTTGTTATTAACATATCTCAACTATGACATGTGACTAACCAGCCCACCTAGGAATGCATGTGGTCGAAGTATTTCTAAAATGTCAATACATGGGGTCTCATGCTTTGAAAATAGTTAACTTAAGACAGAATAATTGTCCAGTTCTTTCTCATCCATCCCATAAAGCTGTGTCATCTTATTCTTTAGATGAAAGTTTGGAGAGTTATGATTTAAACCTATTGGGAGAAAAGGGTGTGAAAATCATTCACAAAACATAAACTACAATTGCATACAAAACTCCGGAGATGACCACTCCGCATTCCATGCTATATGTTACAATCTATTACCAACCTATACAAAAAAAACCCATTCAACTTCCATCCTTTGGCAATCCAAGCTCAAGGTTGCAAGGAAACAAAAACACAACCATCATATCTCTTGTACAGGAATTTTGGTGTTTATGATGCAAAACATGTGGACTCTATTATGACTGAATATTCTGTCCAAACCCATCCCAGTAACCTAGTAAAGATTAGTTAAGGATGAGTAACAGGTGAGTGAACTGAACTACTAGTGGTGCTGAACTGAGCACCATAGCTTAATGTCGGGTGCAGGAGCTCTGCCTGTGGAAAAGAACTGTTAGAAGGCACCTCTAACAGCAGATCCTCAGAACTCTCACCAACAAAGTTTAAAGAATCCAGCAAGTGCAAACCACCAACACCATGGGGTATAGCAAATAGGCTTTTTGGACTGAAGCTAGAGCCTTCTTCTACAACTTCTTTGCCCTCACAGCTAGCCTTTATTATCACCCTTTTGGGGCTCCTCATTGTTGCCTTCAATTCTGAAATTTGCACAATTCGTGTTAAGATCAATTCTTCAATCAAATCATAAACAGTAGAGAAAACCAACAGCTCAGTTCTAATTGTAGTTTCTAACTAGTAACAGAAGAACAGTAACACAATTGTCTTTAACATGTCTCAGAGTATATGCTAAACATATATTCAGCATTTTGCAAGGGAGGTATGTGAATATTTCTATTTTTCTTTGTTGACATGAGATTTTCAGCTAACCTGGAAAATTTTGATTTTGGCTGTCGCGCATTCTCTTGGTATTTGCAACACGACTTGATTCCATACCAGTAGATCCCAGATCAATAGATTTTCCAGCTTTATTTTCACATTTCTGCATCCATTGAAGATGAAAATATGGGTGTTCAAGACCAAACCAAACCAATCCAATGAAAACTGAAAAAACAAACCAAAAAACTTTAAAAAGAAAACTGGATAGGAACAGTTTTTGGATCCAAATTTGAAAGCTAAACCAAAATGTTATAGATTATACTTTTTAAAATAATATTTTACCTAAGATATTTTCATATTATTCACATAACGAAGGAACTTTACTATTGTACCTCAAAATCAAGCTTTTAATTTCCTCTTTTGGATTTGGATATAAATTGTAGGAACAATATAATTGACAATTTGAAACTATATTTAGAATTTAGATTTATAATTTGATGTATTTGTTAAAACTTGTGTTTAGTATTTAGTGTATTTTGATGAATTAGTTTTAGACTCATTAGATATAATTTATAAATTTATATATTAAAAAATTAACAAAAAAACTGATCCCATCCAAATCAATTTAGATCGGATTGAATTTACATTTTAAATCAAATTGATCACATGATATTAGAAGAAAACTAATTTGATTAGATTTGTTAGCTTTTTTCCTTCTCAAAACCAATCCAAATCAAATTGGAGACCATCCTTGAATGTGAAAGTATCAATATGAAAGAATTTTTCGATACAAAAGCATTAGTATCCAAATAATAAACCAGCAAACCTTGAGCAAATAATAGTGTTATACCCATTTTGACTTTGACAGATTAGATAACACAAGACTTTCTAATGTCGTCTTCCATTCTTCAGGTTCTTCCCCCAACATAGAGACATCAAAGACACCTTCCGCGAGAAGTTGCTGAAAATAAGTTAAGTTCTCCTTGAATTGGAAGCTATTGAACATGTTTTTAAGGCTGCAAATACAATAACACAATCCGTCATTAATGTTGGATTACTTCTATGCCCTCAACAGTTAGATATCTGATTCACTACCTAAGCATTGTTTTTCTCTTTTATTGGGAGGGGGGCCTGAAATATTCAGGCATTAAATGGCAGGACAATGAAATAAAAGATGGCTAGTTTTGTTACTTCAGAAAATTCTAATTCAATGATGATTCAAATGAAATGCCTTTCATTTCTTGGAATACAACATTTATAGCAATTGTACATTTAGAATTGCAATTTACCAAAACCCCTTTTGAAAGGAAGGACTTGAAATTTAAGTTCAAGAATTATGACTTCAAATCATTGAAAGAGTATTCTATGATAAATATAAAATTTAGTTCAAACACGAGTAACAAACTCTAACCTATCCGGAAACTTGGCAGTATCAACCACAGGGAGATACTTCAGTAATTGCTGCTGCTCTTCAGGTGTCAAATTTCTCATAAACTCCTCATAGTTCACTACATCCTAACCAAACATAATAGCAACCAATATATAGTTATGTATGCAGAACAAGACAATAGTCACAATACAAAACCCAAAAACATGATCATATTATCTATGGATAATTAATATTGCCTGTTCTCAAAAGGAATTTAAAATCATATTTAAAACTCAGTTGCTATCTTGAAAGTCCTAAGAGTATTACATGAATGAAGAATTCAATAAAAGATTCCAAAACAGATTATACATGTGTGTTTGTGTGTGAAATCCAATATTATTGATCCAAAAACATGTGCAACTCACATTTAAATCTATTAAGCACAGCAGTGAATCATGATTTCCAGAAGTTTGCAGTTTTTCAAGCTGAGACTTGTCCCTGAAATTTAAAAAAAATATATGTATAAATATTTATATATACTAATCACAGAACAGAGTCAATTTTCTGTCCCTTCTCCAAAACAATTTCCATAAGTATCTCTAATTCTTCACAAAGTCACAGGTATAAAGATAGTCCCATAAACATGTTGAGATCCTCATACCCCTTGCCAGAAAAATACCAAATTTAAGCTAGTACAGGAATTTGACCATTTTCAACAGTAATAGACAAAATGGAACATTGTTTTTATTAATGTTCTTGCATAACTGACTAGAATAATGAAAGACTATTATAAACTGGTTTGGGAAAACATGCCTTCCAAGTTGCTCTTGTTGCATGATTTGGCCAGCGGAGTTTCTGCTCTTTTCAACTCCATGAAATGAGAAGTTCATGCCACTGCGATCACTATGCACAGGAATGGTGCCAGAACATGAATATGCCTCATTCAGTAGGCATTGTTTATTATCAACTGAAAGAGAGCTAGCCTCAGACTCTTCGTCACGGGCTATAGAGCTAGGATGCCTGATGAGAATGCTTCCATGTCCTATCTCAACAGAGACCATTGGTGTATCACTTTCGAAAAGAAGATCCTCTTCAGAAGATGCAGAAAAATAAGACTGTTGTTCATGAAGAATTGTACACAGGTCTCTTGTGAGCTTCTCAACAGAAGAAGCCTTTGGACGACCTGCACATGTCCTCTTTTTTGAAGGCACCGTGGCATCCCATACCACTGACTGAGCAGGACCTAAACTAACCAAACTATCTATCTTAGAATTACATGTTTTTATTAAAGAAACAAAGGAATCTGTTTTGAACTGCAGTAACCAGTTATGAAAAACTAGACAGGATATGTCATGTATGTAAAACTTTACATTTTACTCTAGAAAAAGGTATTGATAAGGGAATACAGATATACACTAATAATAGAAAATTGATAGTGCATGTTTAATTGTAAAGCTTGCCATCAAAATTGTTTTAAGATAAAACTGGATCTTCATCATGAAAAAATTCTTTAAATCACTTCTTGAATTCTTAAAAGCACACTCATATGTATGATATACAAATATAATTAATATTAACTTGTTTTCTTCCAGGAAAAACAAGGCCTTGTGAGTGGATCTGCAATTCCACAATTTTTCTTTTTCCTTTACTACCATTTCATTATCTTCATTATACAGTTCTTGATTAAGCTCACATAAACCAGGACTGTCATTAAAACCCAATACTATTTCAATGGAAAGGACAATGCTGCCATAATCAGTTATGAAGAAAAACCTTCCAATGAAATCAGCAAACAGTAATTGTTCAACCTGTCAAATCACTAGCATCTGTGCCACCAAATTGAGCACAGCTCTCTGAGTTAGAGACAGCTGACCCTGAGCTTGATCTATTGCTTGTATCTTCATCCACAACCTTTCGGTATCCTTGATTATAATCAGGGACAAACCCTCCAGATGCAGCATTATCACAGTTCTGCTTTCGTTTAACCAATTTCACTTCTTTGTTCTTATTTAATGATATGCTTTTTACCCTGGAAACCTTTTGATCCTCACAATCAACATTTTCTGCCCGGGCATGCAAAGGTGTATAATTTGCAAGTGTTCCCTTTGTCCTCCATCGGGATCCACATGCATTGCATAGTACTGGCTTCTCAGGTGGCCCATTACGCCAAAGCGGTGTGCCTATTGCAAGGCTTATTTGTTAGAAAATATATAAAATTTAAAAACGTTGCAAACAAGAATAGAGATTATCTCTGATTGAATACAAACTAACAATCACATATTCATATTTGCAGATATATTGAGACAGCATCATCTGTCAATATTCAATATTCATTAATCATTATTCATTATCATAAAGAACTAGACAGGCCAGGAAAACTAGATATTAGTCTACACTCCACATTCCTCAAGCAGATATGAGTGAAGTCAAATTAAGAAGACACGCAGAATGGTAGGAAGACAATTCTTGCATTTGAACCAAAAAATGACTAACATGTATCTGCTCAGTATTGTGGCATCAATGTTAAGGCAACCTAATTGAAAATTCTCATTTTTGGGACAGAAATCATTGTGTTCTCAAACACTGGAACTCAAGTTTTGAAGTGCACACCAATAGCAATGACTTCAACACCTGGACACCGTTTTCAAATTTATCAGAAAAACAATGAACATCTTCAAGGCTTAAGTTGCAGGATAAGTTATATCAAGGTGATAAATATAATTGAAAAAGCTTGAAAATATAATAATGAATAGCCATAGCAATTGAATTTTTTTCCCAGCCATAAGGCAATGGAGTAACACCCATCTGAAGGATGAAAACAATGCACAGACCAATATCCGAAGATACAATGAGAAATTGCTACATAGACAAAGTGGCAACAAACAACTCAGTAAAACCTTTTCAGAAATGGAGTGGATTAACTATGAACATTTTGCAAAAGCACAATTATCCTCCTTTCTTTTTCTCCATTTCTTATGTTCACATAATCCAAATGCAAATGAGTGGAGTTGAGTTGACTCTTTTGATAAAAGATCATTCAGAACAATAGGTGTTCTGTCTGTTGAGAAACAGGTCCCGTCTAATATTCAATAGATTACGAGCTTAATTTACATCAATTACATTTGCTCACACTTCAGACAGTCACGGAAAGCAAAGACCCACTGAAGGAGTGACACAGAACACATCATAGGAGGAAGTCAATAGAATTTCACAGAACTTCCATTTCCAAATATTCTAGGCAACAAGAATATTTATATTGTTGAATTCTAAATTCTAATACATCCAAAACAAAGAACATTACACTAAATTTTCATATTTGTTTATATTGGCCAGCAACCCACACATCTCTATTTTTATCCAAATCACAATCCATGCCATCGGTTGCAAGACAAATTTCAAATTAAAAGAGGACGAATTTGAAAAACCAATAACTCTCAAGCAAATCAAAAAATTGCATATTGGAGAACAAGAACTCACTTGCAACTCCACAGTGATAGCAAGGCCCCTGCTTGCCCATGTCTCAAACTTTCACTCAAGTAAAGGGAAAAATATATAGAGAAAAAAAAAATTGCAGAAAAAAGGGACAATAATTTTTTGAAAAAAATAAAATAAAAGTCTAAGAAAAATAATTTTTTTCTGAAAACATGACAGTTGTTGCTTATATGCGGTGTGTAGTAGTGGGTATCGAAGGCTTTATTCTGCAGCAAACCCAGAAGCCAGTTTGCAACAACAACAAAAAAAGAGCAGAAGCCAATATACCCAGAAGTGTTTGTGTTTTACGGTCCTTAAAAAATTTTCACAGAAACACCCATAAATCAAATAGAATTACAGAGATTGATATGTGGGTGTTGTAGGTAGGAAATTGTACAATCCAATGGAAGAGAAAGGAGCAGTAGAGGAATCCACAAATGACAGAGAAAAGAAGAAGGGAAGGTGCAATGGAGAGAGAGACAGAAAGAGAGAGGAAGGTCTGAGTATGTGACCTCTTGTTGTATTGTACAAGAAGTAAATGTCCAGCTTTTCCTTTATTTTTTTCCAACCCACCTTCTCTTCTCTCTCTGTGTTTTTTCTTTTTCTTTTTCTTTTATTTTTTAATTGTCTTTTGTTGTTGTTATTTGAAGGATTTTTCTGGGGGAGTTCCTTCATGTTATCTGAAAGATTTCAGTTTCCTGTTTCCATTTTGTTAAGAATAATTGAAGAATTTGTTAGTCAGTATGAAAATAAATAAATTTGTTAGTCAGTATAATTGGTATGGCTACTGAGAAACTATTATAAAATCAATAATTTATTATATATTCGAAAAAAAAAAAACTTCGAGTCTCTCTATTTTTAAAAATAAAAATAAAAAGAAATAGTAAAAATTAAATTATAATAAATAATTAATGGAATAATTACAATAGTAAAAAATAAAATACTAGAAGAAAAATAATCATTTATATAAATAGTTATTATAAAAATAAAATAAGGTATAAATTTGTATAAACAAAAACTCTATATCTCATTTATATATTGTTATATATTAGAATACGTAATTAAATAATAATATAAAAAATTTTATTCAATTAGTACATATACTACTTTTTCATAACAAAAATATTAGTAACATAATTTTTTAATATATATTATTTATTAAAATGTATTAAAAATTACAAAGTTTTATAAGTCTATAAGAAAGCTGTTCAAAAGAATTTGTTAGAAAATGTGTAACACCATTGTTTCTCATAATTAAAATTAAAAAATTTGAGTTTACTGTATATAAGGAATCAGATAGACTAATACTGAATTCGTACGTTCTAAAATAAGAAATCATTTTTTAAAATAAGGTATAGATAGTATTATTTAATAAGTTATATGGGAGAATAAATTTTCTCTGTACATAATTGGCATCTAATAACTTGTAATTTATAAATTCATTATGATTTAATCAGTATTTACTGATTATTAACTATGTATCATTCGTTTTAAAATATGCTCTTCATTTTAAAAGAAACTCATAGGAGGAATATTAATATATTATTGTGTATATCATGTTGACTATAGACTTTTCTTTGCTTTGCTTATAATTTTTCAAATCCTCATCAAATAAAAATTAAAAGGCAGCTCCATCTTCAGCATTCGATTTTTTGGTCTAAAACAGTTTCTATTCATAATAACTCAATATTGATGGCCAAGGGAAAAAAAAAAAAGAGAATGAAAAGCCCAAAAGTCGAGAAATATCAAAATAAGAGGGTGAAAGAAACTGATATTTTTGGCCTTTACTAATCTTTCTACCTTCCATATTTTTTGAGAGGATAATTGATCATATTTATTCATAATTTTATATTCTCTGTCTCGTGTGTGTGTGATGGCATGACGTTGATGAAACCTTGTTGTAGAGAAAAAAAAAAGGAATAAACATAGGGTAGCAGTACCTGTGTGACAATTTGTTGTCAAAAACCCAATCAACACCGTTGATTAAGCCAGGGCGGTTGATGTTGGGGCCACCACCATTAGTAATATGCTTTTGCTTTAGTTAGTTTTTTAATTTGATTGCAAACCAACGGTGATTAAGGAGGCTTATGGCACAGCCACATGAATCTCGCACTCAATTATTCAGATCAAATGTCCAAGACAGGGTAGAACAATTATCAAGCTAGGGGCTAGTACTCGACCAAACCAATAAAGAAAAATTAAGGGCTAGTAAAAATGAGATAGTCCAATTGAAATTCATAGATATTAAATTTTCTCCTCCACATTAAAGGAGAGTGTTTTTTTTTTTATGAATTAAAACTCTAAGAAGACAATATGACAAACAGTGTGCCCATGATACATAGTGGGTATCTCATGAATTTGACTAATTTGGTGCCTTGTGAAGTTCCTTATCTTTTAGTGTTTTGCCCCCTTTAATCTAAGATGGGAAAAGGCTATTGAGGGTGGAGTCTGTGTGTTTACTTTGTGTAAAGAAAATCGGTCCAACCCCTCATTGAAACTTGTATCATTAAATCAGCTTGATTGACTAAGGACATTGTGAAGCTGCAGCCACTAGATCTCCATCAAAAGATGGTCAATTTGTACCCAAAAAAAAAAATCAACTCGTAACTCTGAAACCTTGAACAAATCAATGGTAAGAAGGCTTCAATGAAAGATAAATCCAGTGGTTCAAAGTCAATCCTGTCAAAAAACACTAAAAATAAAAAAAAAAAAATAAAAAAAAGCCTTCTAGCAAATAGCAATATTAAAATGCATGTCCTTCATTTTTTGTGCCCTTTAGGAATTCACAAATCACCAACTAGTCAAATCTTCCATCCATACTATTAAATTCAGCCAGGTCAATTTATAACCCTTTACATTGCAGATGAAACAGACATTTCAACACGCATTCTTGTTTATATGATAATTGGGTGAACGGTACTTTTAGTTTTTGAAAAAATTTAAAACTTTGGATTTTGTTTCTTACTTTTTAAATTAATGTTTTCATTTTTATATTTTTTTAAAATATTCAAACTTGAGATCTTGAAGCTAATAGTTTTTCTTCTTATACGATTACTTAAGTTTCTGCATTTCAAAAGGTATTTGGATTAAAACCAATGTTTTTAGGGTGTGTTTGCACAAAAGTTCCATTCAACATGAATCCATAAAAAATCTTTAGTTATGTTTAACTTCTTGAAACATGTGCAACTCATATTCAAACTGACTAATAAGCATATTCAAAAATTGGAGACAAAAATTGAAATTTAAAAAAAAATTCAAGAACTAAAAATATCTTCAATCTTAAAATAATTTTGAACAATTATAATATAATAAAATATACATATATTTATAATCCTATATACATGTACAAGTGTATTTTTGTAAATGCATTTAACAACAACCCAACTTTATCTCGTAAAGTGAATTTGTTGTATAGACTAGATAATAACATAATTTCCTATAATATATTAAGTTCAGAATTAGATTATTTATCCCTAAGTCTCTCTTAATGGTTTGTCTTATAACTTTTCTTAGTCTCCTTTTCCTTTTATCTTTAACTATTAGACTATCCTTTGATTGGTCAACCCTCCTTACAAATGCTTCTATGAATCTTTTCCAAGCATGTTCTAAGGCAAGATTTTACCATTTGTTTTTATTATTATTAGGTTAGAACAAGATTTTACCATTATTTATTATTATTATTATTAGATTTATCCCAAATTTCTCTCTAATAATTTTGTATCTGTAACAACTATTTCATCTCTATGACATTAAGTTTACTTTTTTGTTTGCTTTGCAGTCCAACATTTAGGCTATATTCAATTTATCTTTTTTTTTTCTTAAAAACTATCTTAAAGTCAAAAGTTAAAAATAGAAGTTTTAAATTAAAAAATAGATTATACACGGTAATGTAAAATAATTTTATGTTATTATGCAATCACAAACTATTATGTTTGATAAGTCTATTAACTTTTACAATATTATCTTAAAAGTCATACCAATGATGATTTGTGATTGAATTATTGAATATATTACCATTAAATTATTTTAAAAGTAATAAAATTGTTTGGTAACTAGAATATTCATAATTTTAGAGTTTGATTTATTTTTAATTTGTGACATTCTTATTTTTATATAGCTATGTTAAGTTAGATATAATGACACACTTGTATTATAAACACAACTTATTTTGTATTATAATAATGAGTGATGAGCCAACAAGAAAAAGAATCAATCAACAATAATATGAAAGCAAATAGTCATAGTTTGAAGAATCACCATTTGATTCAGAGTAAGTAGGAAAATAGCAATAAGAACCATTAAGGTGAGAGATGAAACGAAAGAGCAAAGGAAGAGGGGAAGAAAGACGGAGAGAGGAAGCTAGCCGAAGAGATAAGCTGAAAATATCCCACAATGAAAAGGAAAAGGTAGACATATGTAGTTTTTTTTTTCTTCTGAAAGCTTATTTACTTAACTTAAAAAAAACTTTTTTCTCCTTTTTTTGTAAAATTTAAGTTGCTTGATTTTTTAAAAGATTCTAAAAAAAACATGTTTGACCCAAATTTTCTTTTTTTAGGAGAAGAAAAGTAAAAATAAATTGGGCTAGACACTACCTTAGTCTCAAATAGTATGGCAAGTCTTAGAATTGTATGATAAAATTTTCTATTGAGCTTGATATGAATTGCTTAAACTTTGGATTCGCTTGATTAATTTATGAAAAGTTTATATCTCACACTTAATATAATTGTCATTGCTACCAAAATACGAATAAGATTATCATGAATTTCAGAGTAGATTCATGGAAAAACTTAGGACAAAAAGGAATTGAAAAGAGAAAATGGATAAGATTATAAATGGCTCGTCACTTATTTCATGGAAATCAGATAAGAGAAAATGAGATTTGCCATAAGCCTTATAGAAAACTTGATGAGAATTAAGTGTTATAATCCAAGAACAAGTCAATAAAGTTCTCTAAAATGTTTACTAAGAAAATTATCACAAATAAACCAAAGTTAGTTACAAGTCAGTTAAGATCAGATATATATATTGATTCCTTATAAAAGGCACGACAAGCTGACTAACTAAAGGGGTCTTGGCCCTTAAAACAAAAGCGACCAAAAAATAAAGCTTGAACATGTTGGCAAAAATTGCATCCAAATGATTCAGGAATCATCTAAAGACCCAATTGTTCAAAGGACTCAGGTGTCATCCAAAGGACCCAATGGTCGTCCAAAGGACCCATTGTCTAAAGGACCCAAGGGTCATCTAAAAAGACTCATCGTCTAAAAGACTTATTGTCCAAAGGACTCAGGGGTTGTCTAAAGGGTTTGTCGTCCAAAGAACTTTAGATGCATCCAAAGACCAAGCCAAGATTTCTAAAGCAAACTAAACAAACTAATGTCAACAAAAAATATACACAAGATTCTACACTACTGAGGACATGTCTCCAAAGCGTAAATATGTTAAGCTTTTTTTAAACACTTCTTGCCTTCTAAAGAGATCCATATTCTTTTGGACTTTATCCTCAAGTCTCTTCAACCTTCCTCTAGTTAGGGGTCCTTGAAGAGTTTCTGCCTCGTTATGCTTGATGTTCTTTTCCTGTTCATCCTGCTTTCTCGAATTTGTATAAGAGCTTGAATGATACTTTTGTACATATATCACCTAAGGCATTTGATTATTTTATTTACCATATTTGAATTATATGGTTAACATCTCCCTTTATCTCCTTGTCATTTTATATGATAGAGCTAAGATACTAAAATTGTGAGATGTGTGACATTGAATGTTCTCCTATTTTTATTTTTAAGTTATGATTTATGTTTTTCCTACTAAATTTGCATTTTATATATACTTTGTTTTACTTTACTTAGACAAAAGTCATGTGTTCCTAAGAATTAGGGCTGGGCATGAGTTGAATTGGTTCAAGTTTAGAAAATATCTTGATCCAAACTGATTAATTTTAATTGAGTTGGGTTGGATTAATTTTGTAAAAGAAATTTAACAACCCAAATCGAACCAATCTGATCACATTTAGCTTATTTCAAGTTAGGTTGATAGGTCACTTGATATAAAAAATTACAAAATAAAAATATATAAAAAGAAATTGTAATAAAATGAAAAAAATTGATAAACAATATAAAGAATCATAATTTTAGAATCACACAATACAAAATATAAAATTATAGAATTATACAACATAAAATTATGGAATTATACAACATAAAAAATTATTTATTTTTAAAATAATGTACATTTGGGTTAGTTTGAGTTTTAGATTATCAAATCCGATATGAAAATCAATTCTTCGAATTTGTAATTTTAAAATCTAAATTGAACTAATAATTTGAACCAATCCAAATTTTTTTAGTTAGATTGGTTTAGATTGATCACATCATCGGATCAACCCAGACTTGTGTCCACCCTTACTAAGAATTGTCTCCATGTTCTATCTTTTAATTTATTTTTTCACTCAATCCTTCTAACTAAAATTATATCACATAGAAAAGGCATGCATTAATGCTTTGTCTCTTATATATGTTCAATATGCATGCCTAGAATCAACATATAAAGATTTGAGTTCAAAGCGAGCCTTAGTGTACACCTATAATTATATGAAGATCTTGTATTCCCACCTTGCATTCTCATAATAATTATGACTCCTTCACACATATACATGATTGTTTAAATGTAAGTAATTTTTGAACTCTTTTCTTCTTTTAGGCCCTCCGCTGTACTTTTCTACATATTCTATCACACCATTTTCAAATCAATAAAAATCATGTGTAAATCTTTTTTGTTTCTTTAATATCACTCTACCAATCTCCATATTAAGTATATAACTTACATGATCAAGTGTCGTACGTAAACCAAATTAATTTTGTGATGCAAATCACATCCTAATTTCTACTCAACTATTCTATTCTAAAGTTTCAAAGTATGACTCATAAATTTAATCTGTGTATAATTTATACAATTTTCTATGTTGCCTTTATTGTTAAAGACAAGTATTAATATACTTTGTCTCCATTTATCCCAGTAATATAACATGTTTAATTTGGTGGTGGGTTAACACCGCATAAACTTAATTAATTTTCACTTGAGATACTTCAATTTCAAACACATTTAGATTTTAAAATCTAATATAACAACTTTGTAACTAATCTTATATTCCTCTCCCAATATTATACATCTTTTTTTATGTCATTAATGTATAATTAATTATTATTAAAAATGTTAACTATATATTATTATGTGACAAATAAATAAATGAAAAAGTGATCCAATACACAATACTCCCACTAACTATTAAAAAAATGTAAATATATTCTTTTTTTTTTCAAATGAGAATTGATAGTGTCAAGATGAACAAATTATTTTTAATTCATAGGCCAAGACAAATCTTATTAACGAGCATTATCCATGGTTTAAGTTAAATCCATGTACATAATTTTTATTTAGTTTTTTGGGAATGCCTAGAACGTTGTCACTAAAAGTAAAATTTTAAAGAAAAACCAGAGAAAGAGAAAAAGGAGAAAAACAAAAAAACGGTGAAAGACATACTGAGGCACAGGCTCATTAGAGGATCGCTCTTGAAGCTAAAATGTGTTTTACACAATTAAACCACGAAGCTTTATTATTTAAATATTATATTTGTAGAAAACGAATAAATTTAGAAATATAGTAGTCAGGGTCATAGGTGGGGCCTATTAAAATGCATAACTGCCCTAGATGGACCTCTTCTCTCGGTTTCTTCCCTTTAAAGGGGTTGTTATTGTGTGTGACCTTTCGAATGGTGAGGTCATTATGTCTGCCAATGATCTAGAGCTAAGTTAAGATATCTTCTGATTGATCGTGTTAATGTTATTACCTTATGTAATTTTATTTTTTGTAGCACTTTTCATTTTTAAAACACCACCTATGTTTATAATAATCAACATTTTTAGTCACATAAATTATTTTATTAAAACTTAAACAAAAAAATAGCATTATATGTTTAATATTTTAAACAAAATTAAATATTCAACAAAGTATCAATTACTTATTATTAAAATATTAATATATATTAATATTACGTTAAAATTAGATTTATTAAATAAAATTTTAAGATCGTGAATAAAAAAATATGATTAAGAATAGATACCATTAAAGAATAACCCGGCATTTCTAAATCAATTATTGAAAAAGTAAATAAATATTTTACAGTGAAATGATAATTAAAAAAAATGTTAATACTTTTTACAAAGTAAGTTTAAAAATGTGGGCCCGTACGCCATGACTTAATTTTTGGGACACGTGTACATCTGAAGTGCTAAGGTTCAGGTTGGAATGATTTGAGAAGTTAGAAAAAGCTTGGTGTCGTTTTATTCAATGGTTGATTGGTTGTGACCTGTGAGAGAAACCTAATCTCCGGTATAACCAATGACCATTTTTTCTAGTTTTTTATGCGGAATGCGTACATATCCACATGCATTTCCTTTGTCTATAATACACCCTTCTACTTTTTCTTTTTTTTTTATTATTTATTTATTTATTTATTATTATTATTATTATACTCTAAAATTCAAGACAATCCTTTACCCAAACCACACGTTGGTTTTATTTTATTTTTTGCATTGGATATTCAATTATTTAAAAAGGGATAAGTAGTAATAAGGAGTCCTTTTGGAAATTTAAGTTTTATGTGGTCAATATTCTAGAGTGAAGTTTTCTTAAAGGGCTTAAGTTTTTGCGGTAAATTAATTAATGGATTAATTTTTTATTTTACTAATTAAGATTTCAATTTATCAAAACTTATTTGTTTTGAAAGTTAGTAAATATGTTTTTAATAAAAAACTAAAAAGGCACAAATAATCAACTTGATTTTTAAAAAATTGTAATAAAAAAATGTAAAATATATTGTTACAACCAGAGTCGTGAAGGGACCGCGAAAAACTTCAAAAGAAAAATGAAAATTGTGATAAAATGAAGTAGGAATAAATAGATGAAATCGCCACCAATATTTATTAAGGAAAACACTATAAAAATTTTGGAAAGATAATGATATTGTACAAAATTAGATTTTTGATCCGATAGTGTATTAGGTGTAGGAAAGGTATTATCAACTTACCATGTCCGTTACAAATTGTTACCTTCAATTAATTAATCAAATTATTTATGATTTTTAAAGTATTTATCTCACCTCAAAATGCATAAGCTATTACAAAAGATTAGATTTTATTATTACAAATAAATGTTTATTATTTTTAGTAATTTAGGTTCAATAGGAATGGTCTACTACTCTTACATATCCCTAGGTGCAATGGAGAAATCATAGTTACGTAGTTCTTCGTGGTAGAAAATGTTCGTGTGTTTGATTTTTATTTTTATTGGACTCTTGGGATTTTTGAATTGTTGCAGTTCATATATCCTGAAATTAGCATAAATATACTCCTAAACCAATTCATTATTTAGTTTTGATTTATTGTGCTAGAGGAGAGTTTGGAGTCATCAAGCTGTCATTGCTTGCATCCCACAACTCCATGATGAATAAGATGTCATATCTAATTTATCACTTCCTCGGTTAACCGAAGAATGTTATTATTGAATATTTTCTATTAATGGATGAATCAAAGTTCTTTAGGATTTTCAAGGAGCAAATGCGATTCAAAAAAAGAAGGTTTGGGCTTGCTTATTTGGGGTGTATTCAAAGGGCGTCCAGAGGATTTCCATTGTCCAAAGGACCATCAACGTCTAAAGGAGGCCTTCCTCCAAGAGGTTCTGTGTCCAAAGTCACTTATACGTCCAAATGGGGACTATGCATCCAAAGTAGGACTTTTCGTCCAAAGGGTATGGACGAGCCTGATAGGCATGAACTAGGATGGAGAGGGACTACCCATATAGGCATCCAATGAACCTCTATATCCAAAGACACTTTAACTTCCAAAGAAGGCTATGCATCCAAAGGGTATGGAAGAGCCTAATAGGTACAAACTAGGATGGAGAAGGACTACCCATATGGGCGTCCAATGGACCTCTGCGTCCTAAACAAGGTTACAACACTAAGTAAATACATGAAAATGAAAAGGACTGCTCAAATGGACATCCAAAGCAGGGCTGGAATATTAAGCAAATAGGTGAAAATGAAAAGGACTGCCCGAATGGGCGTCCAAAGAGCCTATGTGTTAAAGCAAAGTTGTAACAACAAGTAAATAAATGAAAATGGAAGGGACTGCCTAGATGGGCATCCACATGGACTCTACATTCAAAGCAGGATTGGGACAATAGGTAACTACGTAAAAATGGAAAGGATTGTCCAAATAAGCGTCTAAAGTATGGCTGCAATAGCAGAAAAATAATTGGAAATGGAGGGGATTGCCAGATGGGCATCCAAAGGGCCTTTACATCCAAAGAAAGGTTGGGACAATAAGTAACTACGTGAAAATGGAAAGAACTACCTAGATGGGTATCCAAAGAACCTCTGCATCCAAAGTAGGGCTGCAATACTAGGTGAATACGTGAAACTAAAAAGGACTGCTCAAATAAGCATCCAAAGAACCTCTGTGTCCAAAGTAGGGTTGCAATACTAGATAAATAAATGGAAATGGAGGAGAGTACTTAGATGGGCATCCAAAGGATGTTTACACCCAAAGTAGAGTTAGGACAATAGGTAACTATGTGAAAATAGAAAGGACTGTCCAGATAGGCGTTCAAAGAGCCTCTACGTCCAAAGAAAGGTTGCAATACTAGGTAAATATGTGAAACTGGAAAGGACTATCTAGATAGGCATCCAAAGGGCCTTTATGTCCAAAGCAGGATTGAGACAATTAGTAACTACATGAACATGGAAAGGACTACCCAAATGAGTGTCCAAAGAGCCTCTACGTCTGAAGTAAAGTTGTCATAACAAGTAAATAAGTGAAAATGGAGGAGATTGTCCAAATGGGCATCCAAATGACCTCTTCGTCCAAAACAGGTTTGGGGAAATAGGTAACTACGTGAAAATGAAAAGGACTGTTCATATAGGCATCCAAAGAGCCTTTACATCGAAAGCAGAGGCTGCAATACTAGGTAAATAAATGAAAATGGAGGGGACTTCCTAGATGGGCGTCTAAAGAGCCTCTGCGTCCAAAAGAGCTTCAGTGTCCAAAGACACTTTTGCATTCAAAGGAGCTTCAGCGTCCAAAGGGGCTGTGTCAAAAGAAACATATGCCCTAGGGACGTCCAAAGATCTCAAGCGTAGTATACATAAGACGAGGCAAGTACTATAACAAGTTTTGACATGCATATATGTTTAAGTTCAAAGAATTACGGTGTCAGTATGTCTTTGTGTAGCTACTCCTGTGCCTCTGTGTTTCTTATCTTCGTGATCTTCTTCATGATCAAAAGTTTTGCGAAATGTTCTCTTTTTGTGTCCTCCTTCCACTATTCCTTCTTCTCCTCTCCCAAACACTCTTTGGTTATCTTCTCCTTCTCTCTCAAAGTCTTTACTCATGCTCTATTTTTCTTCATTTTCTCTCTCAATTTCTCTTCTCCTTTTTTTCCAACCTCCTACGAACCTGGTTCACCTCTTGCATTTATAAGCATCCATAAACTGATTGTTTAATTCAACTTGGTTATTTTTTCCAACGAATTGGCCATTTGTAGTGAGCTTTCTAGAAATTGCAAGGAACAGAGTGAGGTGGCATGGAGCATAACAATGCAAAGAAGAAGGAGGAAAGGGGAAATGCATCTCCTTTGGATGCACTATCGCATCTCAAAGCAACATTGATATTCTTTTCATGCATCTATCACATTGCAGAGCTGCACAGGTGCAGCAAAGCCGCAAAGCAAGTCAACTACTCTTTTGGATGCACATTGCTCCACTTGTTCATTTCTCCTTTGTGATTGGCTGGGTTTGTCAATGATGATCAGGTGTAGAGCAAAGCAAGGCAACCTTTCTGCCTCTAGCATCATGAATGTCCCATGCAGAGTGGCTTCTTTGGATGCTCTTCCAAAGGGTTTTATGAGACCAGCAGACTGGGTTCGGATGTCCACTGGGCTTGGGTTTCTCCTTTCCAAATCTTACTGTTTCTACTCTTTGTATTAGATTGGGCCTTAAGGTAGGACAAAATTAGGCGTTCATATATATGTCCTCATTTTTTAGTTAATAAATATCATTAAAATATTTTTTTATTAAAATTAAGACCCATAATTAATAATTAAAATGAATTTAAAGTCCTTAAATTTTTATTTCTAAAGTTGATGTTAGGAATGATTATCATTATAAATTAAAGTTGATGTCTCTCGTTAATCCTTTCATTTGTGTTTAATTTAGAGCCGCTAATTTTTTTCTTCCTATAGTTTCTCTCAACCTACCGGGTTAAGGATACGTGAGTGAATTGTCGTTGACCAAAGAAAATTTTTGCACGCTTTGGAAATCAAACTTAGGAACACCTACTAAATAGATTATCTTTAATCATGTAAATGTAGAGGTGACTTAAGCCATTGTGTCAACCCATTATATTAGAGCCACTAATATTTCACCATGGTTAAATTAACTCCCAAGAAGAAATTGTTCCTTCTTTTATGGTTTATGTTCTTAAGCAAATAAAATAAAGGTTTATTTTTTACATTTTAAAAAAATTATTAGATTATTATGGTTTTATCTTCTAATTTTTCATATTTCTAGAATTAAACAAATTTAATTCATGCATTGGTTTTCTTTAATTTAAAATCATCAAATTTTTATTTTCTATGCAATTTTTTCATAAACTAAATCAATTAAATTATTTTAAACCTTTTATTAAAATCTTGTCAACTAATATATCAAAATTTTCCCAAAATAAAATAAAATCTCAATTTTACTCGTCTTTAAACCCTAAACATACATTATACAAAATCTTTTAAATTTTATCAAATTACTAAGTTTTTAACTTTTAAACTTTAAAAAGTATTTTATATATGAAATTCATCATAAACCCTCAAAATTTTAATAGAAAATGAAAATTTAATAGTTTTAGAAAAATGAAATGTAAAGTCATAAAAGAAGCCCAAGATGATAAATTAAATTGTTCTCTAATTTTTTTTGCATTTCAAAAACACATTGAAACAAACAAATGTTATGTTTAACAAATTTAAATAGGATAGGATGAAACTACTATATCATTTTATGGATGATGAATAATTTTATAAAATTTGTAGTTCAAAAAAAAAAAAATTTTAGTTCAACTCCCTTAAACGTTAGTGCAATAAAAGAGATAGGTGTTAGACCCTTAAGTGTTTTGAATTGATTTATAAATAATTGAAAAGAATTAGTCATGCTTTATTTAAAAATAATTATTATCTTATGTTTCAAAGACTATTTTATAAAACTAGCTTATAAACAGAAGATGGAACCGTCTTATAAGACAATATTTTGAAACATTTTCAAATCACTTATAGTACATGCATATGTCTATACTTGTATACATGCAAAATGTTTTATATCTTTCAAAAATTGCATACACAAGTTTGTATGATTGTTTTCAAGTGTATCAATGAAGATCTACAAAGTCAAACAATTGAGTACTCTTTGCTTTAAAAGATGTTCCTACTGACCTTACAGAGAACAACAACATATCTTTTCAAAGATAAATAAAGTTTATATTGAGTAGCATGACAACAATACAAGAAAAGTAAAATAAGAAAAACATCTTATCTTATCAAAGTGATAAGTTGGTAAAAGACAATTAATGCAACATTAAGTGTCCCAATATTCACTTCAAACTTTGTGAATAAGGTAAAAGATGAAGGCTCAAGGTATCTCTTAATGACTGTTTTTTAAGCCTATATATACTTGAAAGTTTTAAAGAGAAGTTATTGTTATCATTCATTTTGAATTTTTTGTAATCTAAACTATCCCACTCTACATGCTCTCTTAGTCAGAAAGACTTGTACTTTATTGTATATTTGTTTATAAGATGTTGAAGTCAGCAAGTTCTACCATAACTATTTTCTTTTATGAAAAATGTTGAAGTCTAAAGAGGTTTTCCTAAAAGAATACTTGGAGTATTTCTTGGAAAAACAATTGCAAAAAATATTTGGTTGAATCTAAAGAGGTTTATTGGAGAATACTTATGACAAGGGATTCAATATAATAAAATTCTTGGCCAAGGACTAGAATAGTCTTAGATAAGACGGACTAATATAAATATATTAAGTGATTATCTCTATTTTTATCTTTCTATATGTTTAAATGTTTACTAACTAATACAAAGAGGAATGAATAGTTTTTATTAAGCTTTGTCAATTTTTTAATCAAATAAAAAAATTGTTGTACTTAGTCAGATGATATGACCTTAGAAAAAGATTTGCAAAAAATCATTAAAACACAATTCAACCGTTCTTCTTTGTGTTTCCTATTCTAACACAAGGGAAGAGGGAAAAATACAAGTTCTTATTCTAATTTGTTTCACAACTTGAAAATACATTCATTCTTTGACAACCACCTAGATTTTCAATAAACAACATAAAATTACAAGAACCACGTTTCATATTGTTATAAATATTCTTTCAACTTTGTCATTTTAGACCATCACTCAAGTATCATTTCACTTATTTTTTCAGACACTAAAATCAAGTTTTTTTTTCAATAAATCTCTTCAAGCTTAACCAAATTTTACAAGTTTGAAGGAAACGTGTAATCTTAGACTATTTGTGAAATTCATATTTAATAGATTATGGTCTAATGTGCTCAAAATATTTACTACATTACAAATTTTTTTTTCCCAAAATGATTAAAAATAAATGACCATATTAAATGCATGTTTGTCATTCTCTCCAAAATCATTGCAACTTGACTCCTGAAACTTTTATAGACAACTTTGCAAGTAGTTGTTATGTGAAAATTTCTTTGTCAAAAGTGAATGTTAGGTTCATTATATGTGACATTAAATATTTGTTCTCATTTTAATAAGGATATTCAAATAAAGTATATTTTTATCTTTTCTTTTTGTACTTTGTTTGTGCAGTAGTTAGAAATTTTCATTCTTGTGCATATATCCTTTGAATATTTTGCACAACTATTTATTCTATTTTTTTCTTGTTTTAGTCATGCTCTTCGCTATATAAAAGTTGGTAAATTCCAACTTTTATATCTTTTGGATAAGATGATGGACTTTCGAGTTTGTTAGATACATCAAGTAGATTATTTGCTTGGATGCCTAAGTCTTGATAAAATCTTTTTATTTGATGAATCATGCAACAAAAAAAGCTTGAAGCTAATTGATAGATGAAACTTGCTAGGATGCATCAAGTTCTCTTTTACTCATACGATCAATCTTGAAAACTTGAAAGATATTAGACTTTTATACAACAAACATTTTTTTGTTATCATGTTATAAATACAAAGTATTCACTCACTTTGTCGATACTAAATCTCTATTGAAAAACCTAGCTAACAACCTTTAATGAGGTATCATTTCCTAATCACATTTTTTCATTCATTAGACTCGAACTTGAAACCTTACTTATATAATCCAAGTTTAGTTTCATTCTTACTAATGTATCGTCAGTTATGAAAAAAAAAATGAAATATCTTTCTTGGTACATATCAATATATTATTTATGTGATGTCATGATAGAATCCATACTTTAATAATTTTAGAAGATATCTATAAACCACAACCACAAAACTCATGTTTGGATAGTCTTATACTTAACAAGAAAATTAATAAAGAGAGATATTTTATTAAATTTTAAAAATAAAAAATATACTTAAAAATAAGTTTAGAACTAAAATTATCTATAACTCAAATGAACTAAGAAGAGAATTAAACTTAAAATAAAAAGGAGTTGGGGATTCTTTGTCAAATCTTAAAGATCATAACAATAATGTCAGTTATATTTGTATCTCAATTTGTTATGTGTCTTCCTGTTACTATTTATAAACTTTTCAAGTTTTGCTCATTTTAAAATAAATGGACACAATTTGTAAATATAAATAAATAAATAAATAATGTTAAATTAATACAAATATTATAACAAACCTCGTTCAAAATTAACTTTTATTTTCTATTTTCTTTTACTATTGAGCAACATTTTTCTTTTACTATATTTTTCTTTCCTAACTTATATAAATAAGTATAACAAGTAGTTTTTAATTGAAATATATTCAGTGTTAAAAAAAATTTATAGTATCAACTAATCATAAATTATTATATCATTAAATTTTTTTTAACATTTTTTTAAAGACATATCTAAAGCATTGTAGTATAAATATGTTTAAAATTAAACTTTAAAACACATTGTAAAAATTTTAACAATGATGTGCATAAGAAAAGCAGACTTAACGTCCACCAAAAAAAAATAAAAACTTAACGATGACAATTTTTTTAGTATTATAAAAATTGGGTTAGATCGGATGAGTAGATTAGTTTAATTAAGAACTAGTGATATATCTAATTTGAATTAGTTGTTGGATCGAAAATGTTAGGTTTAATTTAGTATGATTTGATTGATTTTAAGTGAAATTAGTGATATGGTTGGTTGAATTAATTTAAATATGACAATTTTTTTAGTGAATTGATGTGATATGATATTTTAGAATTTTTATAAGTATAGTTAACTTATATTTATAATTTTTTAAAGTATGAAATTTATAGTTTTTTTTTAATTTGTAAATAGATATTGGTTCATGTAGTTCGATCAAGGATCCACTAATTTAATATCTTGATCAAGTTGATATATAGTTTAAATACGATAATAATATCATTTTCAATTAATTCTCTTGCGTTTTTCATAATTAGAATTAAGGGTAAGCAAAAGACAAGTTGAGTTCGGCTATGTTTGACCCTAATTTAATTGTAAAGTTTGATTGGGTTAATTGTTTATACCCTAACTCATTTATAGACCTGAATGAACCCAATTATCTAAGGATTAAATTAAGATCATACCTATTTAAGATGAGATCAAGTTGACCCAAAATATAAGTAAAATAAGTTCTTACTTCCTATTAATGTAATTGAGATTTCAAGAATAATTTTTTTTTCTCATCATAATACATGATATCATGTAAGTTAAATGATAGTTATGTATATTCCTTAGGAAAAAAATTGATAGTTTTTGCATTAATAAGAAAAATATAGACAATAGAATTTAACATGCTATATTCAATGAAGCACAAAAAAAAAAATGAAATGTACCATAAAGACATAATAATGGCTAGTAAAAGCTAGTGATAAGCAAAGCATGAATTATATTGTCAAAAAATATGAAACAAAATTATTCAAGATTTTCTTTAAAATTGAATTCTTATGAATAATTTAATTAACTTGAATTGTATAACAATAATTGGGTGATTACAGTACCTACTACGTTTATAATTGATTGACAATATAAAAGTTTTCACTAATATAAAATATTGATTCTAGAACATGCTCCTTGATCATATATTTAACAATCGATTTAAAAAAAAAGCGGTGGCATTTTTAAATTAATTAAAAAATTTTTAGGTCGGTTTGTAATTTAACTATTGTAAAAAAAATTAGATTAGTTAAAAGTAAAATTGATGTAGAAAGTGTTATTTAGATCAATTGTCTTGTCAATCAATTTAAAACATTTATTCTGCTCTTAAAAAAATAAATCCTATTTGTAACGGGTGACAATTGATAATGGAGGAGTTTGAGATGATGGTGGGTCATTCCCCTCATCGTTCAGGAACTAATGTGACCACAAAATGTTGAAGAAGCTGGCATTGATGGTTCTAAGGTGAAGAAGAAAGGAAGGGGTTGATTGAAGAGTATTAAGAGTGTTCTAGCGTTCTAGCGGGTCATAGAGATCATTGGAGTAGTGATGAAAGACATACATCATTGGAGAAGGGAAGGTGGCGGTTGAGTTCCACAACAAACGATGGCCATGATGTGGCGTTTCATGGGCTAGAAGATCTGTTTGGATAAATTTCTCCATAAGTACTTATAAGAAAGAAAAATATGAATAAAAAAATGAAATAAACTTCTTCATAAGGTAAAATTAGCTTATGCGTAAGCTAATTTGTAGAAATTCTCTCATATTAGCTTCTTTGAAAATGAGAGTTTCTACAAATTAGCTTATACATAAGTTAATTTTAATTTATGAAGAAATTTATTTCATTTTTCCTTCTCACTTTCCTCTTCTATAAGTGTTTATAGAGAAGTTTACCAAAACAAGCATAAAGTGTCGGTGAAACAATATCAAAGTAATTGTAAGGATGTGATTTACAAGAGATAAGAGATTCAAATAGCCAATGAATCTATTTAGAACATTAATTTTAGTTGGATGAAAAGTATTTAACGAGTGAGTGCCTATGAGAATTTGATTATAAAAATCTTTTTATACTGATTCAATATCGATCTAAAAATTTCTCACTTATATCTCTTGAATCTGTAATGTCAATATAACATCTGTAATGTGAATATAACATAAGTAAAATATTTATTAAACCAATTTAGAAAGCCTAAAACCATGAAAAAAATTCTTTATTATTGATGCATTTTTTTTCTAAATTTATTAATAGTGAAAAAGTTCATATAACAAAAATTAAATTTAAAGTTTGCATAGTATTTTTTTTTCAAATTAAACTATATCTGATTTACAGTATATACGAATTAGAACAATAAAGTGGAAGAAAATGAGGGGGACAAAATTGGACCATTTTATCAAAACTTATAGCTACATTTGACTGGATGGAGTTTAATGGTTAAGAAAGTGGAGAAAAAATGGGTAAAGCATCAAATCATGTTAGCAGATTGAGAAATGGAACAATTATGTGGAAAGAAGCAACCAATGCTTCTAATGAGAACACTTAGATGCACTTAGTCAATAAGACACAGGGAAAGATAAGTAGGTGGATCTGAGATGCATAATTTGGATGCCATGGGGGAAAATAAAAAATTTAAAAAAGGAAACCTAAACAAGTCTTCATCTTAGATGTGTCAAGTAGCCTTGTTTTGAGCTTTCGTTGTTCCAAGCTTGTTGCTTTCTGTTTTAAATATAACATTTTTTGTGAAACCATAGTTAGTATTTATAAATAATAATTGGCCTGACTTGTGAAGCAATGAATCAAGCCTATTTGTCTCCTAATAATGTATATATTATTTTGTTGGCCCTCTGATTATACGGATAATACTAATTAAATGGAGACAATTTTTATGGGATGATATTGCAGTGTTTCAAACATTTATAGTGCGCACATGTGTCACAGAATTATATTTCATATTATATGACTGTCAGTTCGGAGGTACAAAACTGAACCATTAAACTTTATAAAAATACGGTAAATTTAAAATAAAAATATAAAATATGATATAATATAATATTTTTTAGGGAAGATATAATTTATTTTACGATGTTAGTGCGAAATATTCATTAAATATACATATACCATATTTTTAATGGAGAAAATTAGATTGAACATTTTCAATCTTCTCTTCTAATCATATTATTTTTATTCTCAAGAATTGAACTTAAAATTTTATTTAAAATATCCTATTTTAGTTTTTTTTTTTAAATGTTGGTAAGATATGATATAAGTATAATATAATATTACAATTAATTTACGGTTTTAAAAAAAGAAAATATTTATGTTTTAAAATTAAAATAAGTCATTATAAACATAATAAAATATAAATTTTATTTAATTATTATGATAAGCGTTGGTTTACAAAATTATAAGAATGCAATTAAAAGCATTTAAAGTGTCCATATAATATCAACATAAATATGCATATGACATAATTACAACACGACACGATTCCTATTTAGAAATGTTCGTGCTTTCTGACTTCCCCACCAATCCTACTGATGTTGGTAAGATGGAAAATATTTCCCAGAGAAACAGAACATTTTTTTTAAGAAAAAAAGCATGAAATCACTTTAAACTTCCATCCTCTTGCAAAGCAATATTCCAAAATTTAAAAACAAAATTATGAAATGCTTAAATTATAACTATTGTTTTAACTAATCCATCTATTCAATTGTCGTTAACCTACTGTTAGAATTATGATGTAGCTTAATCTTAAAATTATATATACATGTAATCTACATTATTCGTAAAAAAATTTAAAATCCCATTCTAATGTTTAGAAAAATAAAATAAAATAATTTTGAAAAACAGAAAGAACAAGGGTTGAAAACCCATTCTTGTTGTGAGAAGAAAGGTTCAAAACTTTAATTACAATCATGGATTCCTATAACAAAAAGTTAATTTTGTTGGTAAAAAATGAAAATTATCATTTTCATTAAGAAAAAATCTCTTTGTAAGTCCTCATCATAAAAACTTTGCCATAATTTTTGTTTAGAAGGGTTAGAGATTCTATATTATCTAGTGAGAAGATCTATAAAAAATATATAAGCATAAACAATCTTTATCTTACAAGCTAATTTTGTAGAGTTGAATTAAATCTGAAATCTATAATTCTAAGATGATAAATTTATGTTCATAGTGATTAAATATTAGTTTGAATTTTTATTATGATACTTAAATATTAAGATTCTATTCTAAGAATATAAATGTATAAATTAGTTGAATTTATTTTTTTTATTGGATTGAAAATTTCGACTCAATCTAACTCATGTACACAAAAAAAAAATTAAAATTTAATCCTAGCGTTAAAATAAGCATTAAGTTAAGTTAGCAGCAATTGGATAGAATGACTAATAAATACAATAGTTACCATCAAAGAATTAAATAAGAAGATTTTAAAATTTATAGTGTCAAGTTATAAAAAAGGTAAAAGTTTAAGATAACTTTAAATAACTTTCCATTTTTTAAATATGTATGTTTGATTAGAGAAAAAAGCTATATGTGTAGGGCGATCAAGTGTGGTGATGGTGATAGGGTTCTTTTCTATGATGGGAGATAATCCAAAGCTTACTATTTGGCTTAATACAATCCGAATCCTCAGACGATGCGAGTATCCGGTCTCTTCCACATTAGGTTGTGCATTCTTTCTAGAGAAACCAGAATTCCTATTACATATTAAAAAAATGGTTTGCAATCATTCTCTTAGAATTTACAATTACGCTCCTGTTTAAAGTTTATAATTAGTTTAGGTTGTATATTAAAATTTTGGTGCATTTGATGGAAATTGGAAGTAAGTTGAAGGGAGCACCAATTTGAACTGAGTGCCAAATTACCAATGGAGAGGCACTTTGGTTATGAGCCTTGTATTATGGCATGTCATCATTGGACGGAAATATTGTCTAACCAATATTGAGTCTGATCCAGAAACTTCTTGGATGTATCAAAACTAGCATTTTTTTTAAAAACAAATTTGGTTAGCAATGACCCTGGGTCATTATCATAAATTTTATTTTGTTTATAAATAGACATTTCAAGTTTTTATTTCATGTTAATTAATTCTTAAATTATAAAAATTATTTCGGTAAATCCTTTTAATAAGTTGGAAATAAGTCATCACTAGGAAATAAATTCAAACCCTTAATTTAAATTAAATCTTAACCATTTATATTTTAATTTTTTAAAATACATTTATCTTTTATTTTTATAATTTTTTAAAATAAAGAAAAATGGAATGAAGACTTGAGAAGACATGTTTCCTAGGCTGTATATGTCCTATAAAACAATATGTTATTCTCATCGTAGACTATTACACAACTTCTTTTAATATGAAAGCAAATGAATCTCGCATACAAATTATCTCCCATTATACCAAAAAATCAGTATACATATAGAATATATTGCCACCCATTATGATATCAAAATCTTCATGTCAAAATCATATTATTTTTATTTTTTTTTATTTTCTTCTCACTAATATTCGTGTAATTTTTGTTTAATATGAATTAAAAATATATTTAATTTAGGAAAGAATTATTATTGTTATTGTCAACAACTTTATAAATAAAAAATTAAGTTTGACAACAATTTTTTAAAACTAGAAAAGAAAACTAAAACTAAAAATTGAAAAAAAAACTTCAAATTAATAACTAGCCTGAATAAGGCCTTAATGTCACAGGTTAAGTTGATTTCTATTAGACTAAGGAATTGATTCACAATAAGCTAAGATCTATTATCATCCCCAATTTGAAGGTGTCTTTCTATTTTAAAGTTGATTTTTTTTTATTTTGTTTTATAGTTTACTAATATAGTAATAGAAAGCATTTTTTGTATATGATAATAAATTGATAGAAACAAAGTGATGCATTATTCAGAAAATTTTATGCATAAAGGAAGACACTATATGTCTAATAGAACTTTTGTACGACATATATAAGATAAAGCTATTCATTAGTTTACGTATTGCACAGGATGATCAAAAGGGAGTGCCGAAAGATGTGCATCTTATCTTCCAATATGACCAATGATTTCTTTATACACTAGCTAGCTACGATATACTCTATCAAAGTGATTAATAAAATAAATGCACAATCCATCATAAAGTCAATATTCAGCCTCAAACACGGACTTGGATTTTGTCTAATATCAACAAGAAATTGACGTATGTCCATTATAAGTATATATCTTCTTTTTTGCCTTAGTCTTTTATCATTGGATGCCTTAGAGATGAAGCAATGGATTTTCACTACACAACAGATGACGTTAAAGTTAATTACTTTACCTGCCGTTACTAGTTGGGCACCTGGGTGATTTTACCACCTCGACCTCTTCAGTTTTGAATTTTCTAATCAACATATATTCATATCAACATATATTAAAACCTAAAGCATCTCATTCAAACTCATTATCAATTATACTCATCCTTTTAATTAATCTTTGACTCTATCTCAAAGACACAACCATCATTATTATATTTATTATAAAAATGTTATTTTACTTTTTTAGTAACATTTTTTATATATATTTAATAAATATAACGTTTCTATAAAATGTTACTAATTATATTTTACAATGATTCAAATACATTATTATTTACTAAAATACTACCAAAATTAATAGATAACACTTTTTTTATATTTTCATAATATTTTTTAAATATTGTTAAAATTCATATATATTGTAGTGAATTGGTTATTTGATAATTTATATATATATAAGTTTAGGATTATTTTTAGCAACTAGATCTAAATATTTCTTTTGTTTTATTTATCTATTCACATATGAAACAAATATTTGTCCATTTAAAAGTTTAAAATGGTATCAATTACCATCTTTATAATTATACTCATGTATATTATAAATAATTTTACTATAAATAAAAATATTAATTACATTTTTTTAATCTGTGTATTATCTTTTTAAGAAGATAAATAAAAAGAAACAAAGAGAATATTTATTTATTGTTTATTATAGATTTATATTTTTTATACATGAGTTTAATTTTGATATATTGTTAGTATAAAAAAATTATATTATCAATCAGTTAAATAATATCTTAAATATAACTTTTAAAATAATTATAACAAAAATTAAGAATGAATAATACAACAAACAATGATTAATTAACAATATAAAAAAACTTTACATTATAAGTATATTTGTATTAAATTATTTATATAAATTCTTGGGATCGGCATATAGAAAAGTTTGGACAAATAATGAAAGTCTTCTTTTGATTCGGACAAATAATGAAAGTGGAGTGGGTGCATTATAATATTGTCTCGCTTGAAAACAACTAAAGGTATGATTATTTGATTTTTTTTTTCATTATTGGTTTCATTTTTAATGGGAATTGGCATTCTTAAATTAATTGTCGGAATTTTCACGGATTTAATAATTGAGGATAGGTGCTGTAAAATGTTTGATTGAGTTGGAATTGAATTTGTTACTTCCATTTGCTAATCCAATCAACTACACGGGCCGGTTTAGTTATACTTTCTGGGCCATATTATTGGCATCCCCCCTTTTTACTAATTACACCTTTTTTTCAACACAACAAAATTTAGATACTATATAATAGGCGCCATTACTATTTCCCAAATAAAATTGAGTTACATGCAGGTAATAGACAGGATATTTAATGAATTTTTTTTTACTACGCTGATTATCTTAAGTGAAAAGTTTAATTAAAGAATATTATAGATAACATTTATGATACTGCAACTAAATTTTGTTTTTTTTAAAAACTATCTTAGAATTTGTTTGGCTTGAGATGGGGATGATAAACAACTGTACTCAAATATTTGCATGTAAAACCCATACGTGTATAAATAGTAACATTTTATTTTTAAGTATAAAAATGTTAATATTCGTATTTTTTCCTCACACTTTAATTAATTATATAAATATTTATTAAAATCACAATAATAATTAAATTAAAATTTAATTTAAAGATTTATTTTATATAACATATAATAAACATAATCATAAAATATTACAAAAATTAAAATCATATTTAAAAATCTTTTGTATAGTATAACAATCAAGTTATAAAATACTACAAATATTATAATAAACTTTCATAATAACAAATTTACGAACTTCCAAATTTTGAATTGCTATTTTCCAAAATTCATTAAAAAAATACATTATACTATATAGTTATCTTTTATATAATAAGATAAATAAATTTTGACGCAATTTTTTTCTCCAAAAATATAATTTAGTTAATTTATTATTATATTTTTATTTATTTCTTTAGTTAAATATTAAATGTATAGTGAATTTTAAATACAGTTTTCATACATTATTTTTAATTCTTATATATATTGGGAGAAGTGTGTTTAATATGATAATGTTTTAATTATTAATTAGTTTAAAACTTTTACTATTATTTATATTTTATAGAATGAATAAATAAAAAATATGATAGTATTTATAAAGATAGATTATTAATATAATTGTTAGAGCAAATCTTCTATATGATTTTGTAAGATATTTTTATCTTGATTTAATTTTTAATTAAAAATAAAATAAAATTATAAAAAAATAACTATAGAATTAAATTTAAGACATATAATATTTATAAATATAAATTATTAGCATAACAACTAAAAATATTTTGAATAAAATAAAAGAAAGTACAATGACTATTATTTATATCTTATGAAATTAATAAATTATAAAAATATTATAATATTTTTAAATATAAATTATTAACATAACTATTAGAATAAATTAATTAAATAAAAAAATCATAATGGTATGAAGTATGTAATTTTCAAGAATAAAAAAATAGAAAAAAATAAAAAAGTAACCTTTATAATACCAATTAATTATATTTGAAACTCTTTTATTTATATAATTTATATAATATATATAACAATAATATATATTACATATAGTAATTAGTATATTATATATTATATATAATAATATAATTTATATAATTTATATGACAATAAAAATATAGTGATATATTAATTTATACAATATATATATATATATATATATATATATATATATATATATATTACACACATAAAACAAAAAATATTAAATAAGTATAATGTATAGAGTAAAATATATATATTAGGATATATAAAAATATATTATATAAAATTTGTATTCAGAATATTATATATATATTTATAATAATTTTTACATATAAATTTAAAATATATTATTAATTAAAATTTTAAAATGAAAATAATCATCATAAAAATATTTTTTACAAATATATTTATAATTTTGAAAATCTTATATAATTTTTAATAATTTTAAAATATTAATTGCATAAATAAAATAATATTTTTACATATTTATTTAAAATTATATTTTTGTATTTAAAAAATTAAATAAAATTAAAAATAATCTTTTAAAAATATATAACTTTAACTAAACAATATTTTTTTCAATTAGATATGATTTATATCTTATTTTATCATACTCTTATCATGTAATATTTTTATCTTATCCTTTCATAACTACTAAATGATCCTTAATAATATAAAAATAGAAATAATTTTCTTAATTAAAAAATATATCATTAAATAAACGCGTATAACATACGTTTTACTATCTATTTTCCTTTTAAAAAATGTAAACTCCATCCAATCTTATATTTCAGTATTGAAAAAAATTGATAAATGAATATTTTAGTCCTCTAAATTTATTTTAAATTTTAGTTTAGTCCTCTTAATTTTTATTCAGTTTATTTCTTGAACTTAATTCTTTTTATTTGGACATTTTACTCGGCGTTAGTTTCTCCTTGGGATATAACGGAAGTAAGTGTATTGGAGCTATCCACGTTATATCCTAAACTTGAACCATTCAAAGCTGTTCATGTGGCATCCCACATCCTACTTGATTTGATTTGTCTCACATCAAAGCAAAGTACCCATATAAAAGAAAAAGACAATAAAGTTTTGGACAAGATAACTGATTTTTGGATACTTTCCACTAACAAGAATTATCCAACCTTGAATTAGAAGATGCCTTCTAAGCAAGCTGCTGCTGCTAAAAGGGACAAAGTTGCCACTTGGTCTTACTTCTAGTGGATCCACTGCCCCTGCCACCCTCATTTCGCTAAATTGGGTTTTCTTTCAACTAATCTCAGTTATTCAATGATGCGTCAGATCACATAGACAAGGAAAAAGGAGACCTTCAAATGAAACTAAAGTTTGCGATTTTCCATAGAATTTGAGGAGCAAGTGATTATGGTTTCACATAAAAATAAAAAAGGAGACACAAATGTGTAATTTCCATAAGGGAACTGCTATTACTACTCAAGATGTTAATCATGGTAAAAAATTGTCCGTTACCTCATTCAAATCTAATGAAAGAAATGTGCGTGAAATGAGTTGGGTAAGTTTATTTTTATTTTTACTTGATTTAAAATTTTAGTATAATTATTTACTTAAATTCAAGTCTAACTCAATTAAAATTCAAAACATAATTGAATTAATTCAATAGGGTCAATTTTTAATATTTTGTAATTTAATTTATTTTTTACCTTTCCATTGTGTTATCTTACACCTAAAATTTATCTTAATTTTTTAGTTAGATCTTCTTTAATAGTTGCATTGTAAAACAAAGAGAAAGAAAGACAAGCATAGTGTATTTTTCTTGTGTATTTTTCTTTCTTTGTTGTAGTAGTTGTAGAGAGACCATATAGCCTACACTCACTTATAGTAACTTGAGTTTGATTTTTCTTCAATTATATTGTCCATACCTCAAGGATAGCATAATCATCATAATTCTTATCCAACTGAATTGTCCTAGATCCAAGCATACAATGACTTGCAGGCTATTTGACCATTAATCCATAGAAAATATAACTTATCTTCAAAGAGTATGTTTAGTTAGATATTGACTTCTTCTTAGTCTCGAAACCACTCTAGTGCATCTAACATGAAGTATAGGTTTTATGTGTAAGAAACACTTATCCTTCTTAACAACCTCCAAGGCAATAAGATATTGCTAATGCCAATTAATCATCTAACATGCCATCTTTCAAACTTTTATATATATGTCATCACTTTCTTTTAGATATATTTAATTCCTCTTAATTAATAATTATTTTGTTAGTTCAATGACTTGAGCATCACAATCTCGACTCCAATCAACTTTAATGAAGCAACAACAACAATTTTTAGCTCTCTTTATATCCTTGATTAATGTCACGAGGAAGCTAATGCAAAACATTAACGTTGTATATGAAAATTGTTCTTACCTTTTTTTCTTACCATTCTTACCCTAATCTTCCACTTCTAACTTTTTTTTCTCTCGTTTTTCTTTTTTATTATTTTTTACTTCTTCGTTCTTCCTACATTAAAGCTTATCCCTTTTGTCCTTCAACCTATCTTCAATCCTCTATGGCTCTAGAGTTCGGACACCTATACTTTTACCATAAACACTTTTCAGAAATTGAATTTAGAATGACATCTCAAATTACTTTCTAGTATAAGTAATAATGCAATCTTTATAAATTGATACAATCTACCAATAACACCCAATAACACCTTAGTTCATGACTCTATCTTTTTTTTTTTATAAAAAGAAATAATTGACCAAGAATAATAATAGATATAAAATTGAGATCAAAACAATTCATCCGACTAAAACAAAAGGAATAAGTTAACATGAAAGATACACCAATATCATTATAATTGATACATACAATCCAAGAAGCAAAAAGGGTAGACGAAGAACCAAAATTTTCAAGCCGACAAGATATGATCCAAACAATCATAAGTTTCTTGGAGATCTTCTCAAATATTTGATGTAGGAAAAAAAATGATTGACAAATGCTATTTCAGTAAAAAGAATAATAGCTTATCCTAACAGAGGATTGACGAATTTTTTAAAAATAAAATTTAGTGTAAGCTATTCATATTTCTTATGAGAAGGTAATGTAATTATTTAAAATAAAAAACAATCATATTGTAGTATCCCTAAAAGTAGATAAGTCGTTATGCAAAATCTTATTTACTTGATCTCACTTTATTCACATTGAGAAAAAAATTTCAAAATCTTAAAATCATAAGAAAAAGGAGCTACATTACCTTACCATAAGATGAACTACTCGAGACCAGAAACTGGCTCAATGATGTCACATGTTCTAGCGTTATTAATCCTAACTGTTAGCACTAATATACACCTAGTAAATTTTTTATGATTAATTTTAATCTCAAAGGAAGAATTACATGTCTCTTATTGTCTCATAGGTTCTATTTAATGGTGAAGCTAGGTAACACAACATAATGTATTAAATAAGAAGTTTTAGGATTTATCCTATTAATTATTAAAAAATAAGTTATATTTAATACTTCATAAATATTCATTCGTAGGTATTGGTTAGGTCATTCAATCTCTAATCATTAAATTGAGTAGAGGCTAATACACATCATGAACTCCAAGTGTTGAGTAGGTTCATGGTAAATAATCTGGCCAATCTTACTAAAACATCTTATATAATGAGTGTTGAGTCCAAGATGTGTATAATTTTACTTATATATAAATTAAAATTTATAATAATATTTATTTTATATATATATACAAAAAAAAAATACATACTTTAACGTAAGGAATGTTAAAAATATATATTTATTTTATATAAATAAAAAAATATAAAAAAATTTACAAAAAAGTCATTAGAATCAACTATCCTAAGAAGAGGAACACAATAAAGAAAAGGTGATTGAAGTCAAAAAAGTGTGGTGGAGAATTTGCTAGAGTTAGAAGAACTCAACAATAAAATCGTTGAAATCAAAGAAGTACAACAAAAAAATCGTTAGATGAGAAAAGCATGACACAACAAAAACATCACTAAAGTCAAGGGTGTATAACAAGTTACAAGAACTAGCTGAACATAGTAGCACAGTTGTCAAACTCAAGAAACACATCAAAGATATTGCTGGAGTTAAAAATAATTGCTAGAAAATAGAAAAATTGTTAGAGTTAGAAGAACATAACAAAGAGATTATATGAGAAAAGATCGTTAAAGTTAACAAAATGCAATAAAAAAAAATAATTGAACACAATAAAGACATTGTGAAAATTAAAGAATAACAGTAAAAAAATCACTAAAATTCAAAGAGAGAATTTTATAATTTTGATAATATATTACTAGACATATTATGAGTGTAGAATCTATACATATTAAGTCATATAATTCTTAGACATAGGCTCTTCAAAATAATATGCAGTTATTTTTCGTATTCTCTTCGTATTCATTTGTTATCATTTCACTAATATTTATAATTAATAAATCATAATCTCATTATATTTAGTTGTCAAACAATCTAATATAATTTGACTAATTATAACCAACAAATATTGTCACTAAAATATAAGATTTTTAAAAATGTGAAAAATTATGTCACAATTTTTTTTTAGTGGATTCTTCTTAAACAACTTAATTATTAGACTTTTGATTTACTCATTTATTACAATTATATAAATTTTATCTTTTAAATTTTAATTATATAAATTAAATTTTCAAATATTATAATTATTTTAATTTTTATTAAATTAATAAAAAACATAATGATTGACATGACATATAATATATATATTAATTATTCATTAATCATATCGATCATTAATATCACGTCAATAAAATATATTAAATATTTTAAAAAATAATTAATTAAAATTACAAAATTATAATTATAATAATATGATACAATTAGAACTTAAATTATAATATTATACACTTATAACAATTTTTTTTTAAATTAAACAATTACAATACGTACAAAACAAAGTTTAAACATTGTTTTTTATTCAAAAATGTTTAATAAAAAAAATTACGTGGAAGTTATGATCTGGTCCTCTTGAAACCCCATTCCTAACGCTTAGAAAAGCCTCAAAGTTTAAACCTGCAATGCAGCATTCAGCAACTTTCTGTTAACTGTGTCCAAATACCACAATGGGTAAGCAACGCTGCTTTTACTTTTATCTCTACTGCTTGAATTATTTTAAATATGATGAAACAAATGAAACATAATAAAATAAATTCTATTGCATTCTATCGAAATTTCCCTATAGAGAAACAAAATGAAACAAGTTTTTTTTCTCTGTAATTCATCAATAAAATAAATTATAAAATAAATTTTATTGCATTCTATCGAAATTTCCCTCTCTAGAGGAAACAAACAAGGTATTTTTTTCCTCTGTAATTCATCAATAAAATAAATTGTAATATAAATTCTATTGCATTCTATCGAAATTTCCCTCTCTAGAGGAAACAAAATGAAGTTTTTTTTTTTCTCCGTAATTCATCATTAAAATATTCAAGTAACGGAAAATTATTCTATTATATTTCATTTCATTTTATTTCATTTCAATTCCACTCGTTTTAAACAGGTCTCAGTAACAAAGAATAGATCCAAGTTCATTGAGTCAAACATGAAAATTTACTCCATAATCAAATTCTAAAAAAAATTCTTCAAAAAAAAATAAAGATAACTGCCTCTCAATAAAAACTGTTGCTCAACCTAGTTTTTCTTCTTTCGACCTGTTGTTCAACAAATCCAGTAGAAATTAGAATCATCTTTAGAGGGCTGCCTAGTGATTCAAAATATCACGTCGCCTTCATTAATGCATGAGATAACAATTCCCTCCTTTGTGTACTAACCGAAAAATAAAACTAACAATCACCAACATGCTGCTTAAACGAAAAAAGGTGTCATACTATACGATTGGTTATGTTTATTAGCAAATAAATATCAAGATGTTTCACTGACATTTACCATTAAAACAAACACAGATAACTAACTACACACGGGGAACAAAAACATCATGAACAGCTAATATTCTCCACAAACTAAATTACTGTAGAGAATCCCAAACTGGTCAATTAATCTCTCCTTTTCTTCTTCCTCTCATTCCTCTCAGATGAATTCTTCAACTGCAAAAGGATAACAGAAATCTTGTCAATACCATTTCAACGGGCGGAAACAAAACAAATAAGAACCATCTTAAAAAAGCTATTCTGTCCAACTCACCATTATAATAAGAACTCGCACAAAGATTGCAGCCAAATCAGTGAATAGTGTCAATGCATGCTTCACATAATCCAAGTCACCAAAGTGAGCCATCTCAATAATTTCTTGAGTATCTACGACAATGTAGCCCGCAAACACCAAAAGCCCAAAGTACAACTGCAAAAATTGCAAATAAGTACCCCGGATGATATCTTATAGTATATAAGATGACAAAATATACCATAACAGTAGGATTTTTCTAGGTCTCTGGCAGATCACTAGCAAGAATAACAGCATTGTCACTCACCTCAAACTTAAAGAGCGCTATTGAGCCCCCAAAGATAGAAGAAGCAAAGTGCAACCACATAAGAATGGACAATCCAGAAGATAGCAAGCCACCAAGGTAGAGGTACTCCCTACGCCTAGCAACTAAAGCTGCTGCTGAGAAACAAGCAAAAGCCAAGGAAGTTGCCACAAATGCGCTGAAGATAAGGCTGCAGAATGGAAGAAAAATGTCAAAACATCATCCAAAACTCAAAACTAGCCACAAAGCAACAGCCCATTGGGAAGGTAGAGAATTATATAACATAAAACAAAGAAAAATGCTAGTAACATATTCTCTTTCGGACACACTCTCTTGGAATAAAATTTATGCAGTTCAATTTTCCATTTTGGTGGATCTCATTCTTAAACTAATAACCCAACATAAATTTCAATAAAAGAGAGTATAAAGAGTGTTAGAGATTGTATTGCTACCGCTCCTCCAAAACAAAATAGTGGATATAAAGAACATTTTGAAACATGTTTGGCATATATGATTAATCACATCATCAGACAACGATACTTATCAGAAGACTCCAATTACATGAATTCTAAAGCGGATTATTATAACAGATATGGATGTTATCCACACCGTTAATAACAAAACAGCGGTAAATTACTATGCTTGCATGAACATAATCTGAAACACATTAACCAGAATACAAACAAGTAAAAAAAACCTTGCTATCCATAGCAAATGAGCTCTGTTGCTCCTACACCAAACCCAACACGCTCCAAATTGAGAATGGTAAAAAGGAGAGACACAACGAATAACACAACTTATGACAAATATATACCATAAATCAAAGCCTACGCAGTCACAGGGTGAAAATAAGCTCAGCCAAAAGGATAAAAAGAGGCATAACAATAACAATCAAAGACGCATACCTAGGATCAACGACGATAGCCAAATGAATCAAAGGTCCAATTGAAGCGCCCTGAAAAAGAGCTGAAGCCATCAACAGAGACACCCTCTTTTGCTGCAAAACACACAAAAAAAAAAAAAAGTGAGAACGCCGGCACATAAGGCTCTTTGGCGGAGGAGAAATCGGATAGATTCATATTCATATGATACCTCTTCAAAAGGGGGCGTTGATAGCAACCACACCATGCTTCCAATGGACCCCACCGTAGTGAGAAAACCCCCAACGTTCCACAATACATGAAGGAACGCTCCAACAGCAGCAGCCACAACAGCGCAACATAACGTGAAATAAACCTGCAATCAATCAACCGCGATTCTGAACACAAATCCAAATACACAACAAAATTGGCATAACCAAGATCTATAGGAGATGCTTAATTAACAATTACCCGTTTGATGTGATTCTGAACCAGCGGAGAGATCTCATGGAAATTCTTCAGTGTATCGTAATTCCACCGACTTCTCGAAGACGATTGAGAATTGAAGAAAGCCTCCATTGCAAATAAGGAATCGTATCGTAATACAAACACAAACACAAACACAATTGATTGAAGAGAAAAAAAAAACCACCCACTTATATAGTGTGTTCGGTTTCGTTTTTATTTTAAGGTTCGGCTTCCACCAAATTCTAGTTTTATCCAGAAAGAACCACACGACCTTATCGCGCGGCTTCGTTACGTGTCATTTTACCATTCGCTGCTTCTAAACGTGACGCTTGGGCGTGTGTCATTAATAACATGTTATTACTTGCAGAGGGAGCTAAAGGAAGCATCTTATACATTGTATTCGTAAAATTTTGAATTGATATAAAATTATTAGAAATTTTAATCATGTACTTAAAATTTAATGTATCATTTTCTTTTAAATATATAAAAATAAAATTATTTTAATTTTAAAAAAATTGACATGAATAATTTAGATAATATATAATTATAAATTGATAAAATCATATTTTGTACAAATTTATTAATGGAATAAATGGATGTAGGTTGCACTAATATAAATTGAATCTCCTCTTTTTACTTATATATTATTAAGTTGTTTTTTAAGGAATATTATTATTGATATAAGTATGAGATTAATTTCTGGAACTAAGAGTACATGACATATAGAACTTTTTTCACAGTACCAAAGTATATAGATTAGAATTATAATAAATTGAACAATAGTTATTATATTATCAAATATATTAAATAAAATCAACGGTCGATATAGATCGAATTCATATAATACACCAATTGGTAATTATTTGTAATACTATATTTAAATAAGATGAAAGGTCAATTGTCCAAATTCAAGTAATTTGATTTAATATTTTTAAAAAAGTTATCTCATTATAGTAGGATAGGGGGTAATTTTAATGAGGATAAATGGCTCTTGGATTCATCCGATCAATGAGGGTAATTTATTTATATTTGGACGGGAAACTGGAGATTAGGTTTGCATTTTTGTTGGTATTTTTTTTTTTTGTCAGGTTTGCATGTCACGCAGTTCATAAGTATGGAGACTTTAGTTCTGGAACTTTTAGTTATTATCAAAAGAGTTTAATCATTTAAAAATGACTGACTGATAATACCGTAAAAAAATCAATCATGTATTTTTTTTTATTCTATGTCAAAATGTAATTGATTTGGATTAAATTCTTTTATAATATTGGTGTATGTAATGGAGTATAGATAAATACTATCATTATAAAAGGGATCTCCTTGTGTTCATTATAATATATAAAATTTAAATTATTAAGAAAATATAAAAATATAAAAATATAAATACTTTTTACTGATCTTAAATTCAAACACTTTTTAGTTTCTTATAATATGCTTATAATTTATTTCAATTACTGTTTTTTTGTTATATGTTTTTATAGTATTAAAAAATGTATTAATTGACATAATCGTAATGTATATTAGTGTTTATTGATAAATTATATTTTTCTATTTGTTGTAATCAAACACGGCAAGATAGAGTTTATAATGCTAACGTATATATTTAACCAATTGAGTTGAATCTTCAAGTATTTTTATACTATAAATTAAAGTCTTCGTTAAAAAAAAGAAAATTCGGAAATTGTTTTCTTTCTCACTACGTCACATAATGTATTAAGTATCTCATTGAATTTGTTTTTATTTTTCACTTCTCTTAAATATTATTACTTAAATTTACATAATTCAAATTTAAATTTGATATAATTTTTTAATTTTAACACGTCATATTAAAATGATAGACATAAAAGTTATGTATTTTGATTCAATACATTTATTTTTATATTAATTTTTTTCACTTTCAAAAGTTTTATCCTTTAATTTAATTCTATTTAATTAAATAGAATCCTAATTATTTTAAAACAAATTCATAAATACGTATTTTCACTATTATTCAATAATAAAATTTCATATATATATATATATATATATATGAATAGTATATAAATATATAAATACCAGCACAATAAATGATAAACTTACTGGTATGAATAGTAGAAATGCATCACACATATAACAAATTTTACAATAACTTGTACAATATTATTTATGTATATATCTGTCTCCACCAAATCATTTATTACATTTCAATTTTTTTCTTAATCATAAAATTTGTTATATTCCTTTCTCTAAATAATATGGATGGGCATTTTTTTATTTTTTTGTAATAAACTAAGGAGGAGTTTTTTTTATAATGGAGGTAAGAGAAATTTGCTCGTACATTAATTACCTTTTACAACCAGATATGTCCCCTATCAATACGAAGATCTCGATGCAACTCATTTTCAACCTACAGTTGCATGATTAGTTTTGTTATTAACGTTCTCTTCGATTAAAACTGCGAGGGTATTGACTCATACGATCTAATAAAATAAAAGAAAAAAGATAAAACTTAGCTAGGTGTTGTTTTTAAATATTTGTAGTACTGTTTTTTAATTAAAATTAGTTTTATCTTGATAATCTTGGCAACATTTAATATCTATCTTTAATATTAAGTTGTTATGGTAGAACTTCCACACTGAAAAGATAAGGTCATTTCTGTGAGATATGTAAGAGTTAAATTTGAGAAAGGAAATCGCAATTTTTCATTTTTAATAAATTTTCTTTAATTGAATAATTTTTTAAAATAAAATAATAAATGACAAATGGATACAAACTCAATATTTTAATTAGTTAATTATTTTTCTAAATACCATAAAATTAATTTAATTTAAAATAAAATATTTATCCTTCACACGCCTCCCCTCTAAAACCCAAATTTCAAAGATATTACCCTTAAATAGCTAATGTGTGGGGACTTGGAAAATTAGTCAAATAGCTTGTCGTTGACTATTGAGCCAGCACACATCGACGTAACTTAGCCAATAACAACTTGACATGTCAGCACCCGAATGTTAAATATTTTCGTACCATCGTTAAAGTCTGAAGAGATAAACAAAGGAAAATGAAGGTCAACAAAAATAAATTTTCCTTTTTCACACGCGCGCACAAAAATAGGTGGTTTTATTTTATAGAATAGTAGGTTTGATGGTTCTTTGTAATAATTAAAGAAAATGTGCAAAACGAAGAAAAACCCCATTCAATAGAAAAAATATATCTACAGAGTTAATAAGCACGAAAGGGTCTGCTTGCAAAGGTTGTGAACAGTATGAAATCATTCCGTAGGTGGCGAAGACAATGAAAGTTTTAAAAGCAAACCAAACAATAATCCAATGAGACCCACAAACATGGCAAAAGTGAAGGAAAAGCCTGGATCGCCTTTGCGATTTTTTCTCCTTTTCAGCATGTCCTACTCATCAAGATAACAGATACATCACGATTAGTCACTCATATTTTTGCAATAGCTGTCAACTATCAATTTATAAAGGAAAAATAAAAAAAAAATACTGCTACAACTACAAAGTAAGAATTTTATCTTGTTATCTAATAATAAATTATTATATGTATAATGAATGTATTTACTTTTATAATAATTATCTTAAAAATTATAATAACTATAATTTTTTATTAATTGATCTTGCATAGAATTTAAACTTTTAAATGTTGATGTCCATTAATCAAATTTAGGATAAATTAGCTGATATTCACCTCATGGCCAATTTTAGTGCAAGGATATATTTTAGAGTTGACTTCAAAATCCAATATTTGGCAAGAACAAGAATTGTTTAATATTTTAAGCTCTCTCATAAACCAAATAAAAATTATTTTCTTAAAAGCTAATCCAAATGCTCTCACTTCGTATGTACTATTGAAATCAGTAGAAGTCAGGGAGAGAGACAAAGAGAGGAAACGGTTCTGAATTATATTAGTTGTGATACAAGAACCTAACGATATATGCTATTAGGAGTTAGATGTAACATAAAGAGGGAGCCTAACTAAACTGGGTTGTCAGTTCAGTGGACCCAACTAACACATGAGCTTTAGGTCCAAATACAATACAAATATTGTCTCTAATATATACAATTATTTTTGGCCAATGTCTCCTTAAATCATTATCAGAAAAGTAACTACTACATAGAGATCTAGATTAACTATAAAATGTCTCTTTAATTCAGAATCAGAGAAGTAAACATTCTCTATGGTTACTAAAATGATTTTAAAAAAATCAGGTTTATAAAGAAATAAAATAACTCCCCAAAGTAGTCAAGTAAACAGGGCATAAATCACATTGATCTTTTTTCCAGTATGTGAGTCCTCACTCCATTCTCCTTTTCCCTTCTATTTTTTGTGGATTTTCCTTATTATTATTATTATTTTTATCAACTACAAGTTTAGTCACTGATCACATATTTGGAAGTAAAATTCTAGATCGAGTCTTGACCAAAATCTTATTACGATGGAGTAATGCAGATAAGAAAAACGTTATTAACACATATTTGACATACTTTATTTACCACACTTTCTTATTAAAGAAACAATCCACATAAAATTGATCCGTTGATAGTGTGTTTAAAAAGAACTTATCAAAGAATGTGTTGTTAGTCGTGTCTCATGCAGGAAAATATGTAGCTTAATTACCAGTTCCTGCTGCAGTTGCCGCGTTTGTAAGACAGCGGAATCTCTTTCCTCCTTCAGGCGCTGTGTGGTTTGACTCTTCAAACAAAGACAATTTAATTTAAGAACAAATGGTTAACCAAAATAAACAGTAAAGAAGTTTGACCACAGGGTATTAAATTCTACATTGCAGGAAACAGTTCACAATATAATGTTTTAGAGATGACCACTCAAACACAGAAATAGAGCTCATCGAGCAACCACTTATTTCATTCATTGTCAGAACATATAAGCTTTTCAATGTAAAATATTATAAAACTGATGTCACAACCATAAGCAATACACCAAGGAAAAATGGTACTTGAATCTTTCAAATATTATAATCAATAGCAGCCCACGAGGGGTAAAATGGTACTTGAATCTTTCAAATATTATCTCAGCTAAACCAATTTGTGACCAAGGAAAGAAGCATAATTTCTTTTCCATACTTATCAAAAGTGAATCTATACCTAGAGTGCATAATCGCTAGGTGCTCAATGCCATTTAAAGCTGATGAAACACATCTATACTTTCGACATCTCTTGCTCGTTCATATATTATTTTTAATTTATCAAGTGTTGTTTCCTCAAAATCCATCTTGCACCATATGAGTGCATTGAGCATCTACAAGATGGAACCAAAGCTGTCACCAAACCTAATAATTATGTCACCATCCATGAAAATCAGGATACAGCCTAGAGTAAAGTCGAGTGTGATCTATAGAGTAGATGTTCTTTCTTTTTCCACTTGGCCAAGTGATCCAAGGAAATTCCTTAATCTATTTTTTTAGGCTTAATCTATTACAAATATTTGAAGTTTGTTTGCATTTTGAAAAAGTACCACACTCAGATGTGGAGAAATGGAAATGAGGATTCCATCTTGATACGTAATGTACGACACATGTCTAGACTCTAGACGCACAAAATTACCAAATTTGAGAGGAAGCTTAAAATTAAAACTTCAAACTGATTTCCCCAAACAGAGGGTGAATAGGAGAAACTCACAGAATAAGTATCATGGGAGTTCTTAACTGTATCATTATCCATGCTTCCATGGGGTGACGTAGGAGAGATATATAACACTCTTAGTTTCAAATCCTCTATCGACTTTTCACTATCCTTACTAAACTGCAAGGCAAAATAAGCAATGTTCTTGATCAATTTGTTTTTCCTTTTAAATTTTGCAACTGATCCTATAAAATAACGACAGTGTTGTCTCTCACAGTATCTGGTGGAAGATCATCGACATCAGTGTTCGGATTCACTACTGTACTCTGTAAGAGAAACTTGTCTTTGCATTGCATGTCTGGAGGGTATTCTTGTTGAGCCTGGAGGGTGACTGCACAACACAAACCATATGACAGAAATGCTAATACCACATAAAAGTAAAGACTAAAGAGCTCAGAGCTCAGAGCTCATAAGCAAGTAGCATATATACATACGATTAGTTTTCCACTTAGTAATATACTTTTCCTAGTTCTTAGCTATGTGGAAGACAAAATTCCATTTTTGTGTCCTTTGATTGGTTTAAGTTACCACTCTCCACTCTTCTTAAGCTCACTAGTTTAACTATTTTTTTCCTTTTTCATTCTCTTTTTACTCATTTCTAAAGTGAAACAACATTTTCCAACTTCATTAGTCCAACATTTCAAATTATCAAAGAACCGATTCAAGTTGATAAATATATAAGAGTAGCTAGACTTAATTTTTTTCTGCAATAGTAAGAAGAAGCACCTCTGATGATACACGAGTCCCATGGATGTACAACACCGGTATTAGGTCGCACAAAGTACTTCTTTGGCGAAGTGGTTTTGACCTAGCAAAAAGCAAAATAGCACTGAAATCAGATGCAATCATACACTAAAACTCAGCAGGAGAAAAGCATGTCAAGAAACAATAAGTTTGTCGCTGAATGGAGAGTTAATAGTGTACCTTAAAGGCAACGTAGTGCTCTGTGTTATTCAGAACTTTAAGATCGCAATATGTTTGCTTCTGCAGCTCAACTGGTTACATGAACATTATGAGCATAATCGAACAAGAACTCAAAAACAATTGGGGAAGGAATTCATTTTTCTGCTTTACAAACACTCACAGAACTTTATATGCACTGCCCTAGTACTTCAAAACATCTTTCACTATATTACAGTATTCTGCTTTCCTATTTGATCTACCAAATAGGGAAGACCAAAAAGCAGTCTTAAAGATAAGTGCTCCTTATTCTACGAGAATAGTCAAATATAAATGCACAAAATGAAACCAATTTTCAAGGGGTAAAGTAACCTTGATATTGTCAGCAGAATTACCTATTCAACCTTGATATTTTTATTTACACTTATTTTACTGTTCAAATTTCTGTCACATGCAACCATGCCTCCTTTTGTCACTATTTAATCACTTCAAAATCTTTTCTTTTGGTTCAAAATCCAAGAGCTCGGTATCTATACAAGTATAAATAATTAACAATACATGGAATATGGAAATATTTAATGAAATTAACAAGCTACAAAACTTCTCCCTTTATCCCCAAAACTTTTTGTAGCGGAAATGACCAGTTAGATTGGTAGCTAATTAATACTACTTAGGGTCGCACAAAAAACTATACTAACCTTTTAATTCATTTAAATCCATCGTTTACTTATATAGAAAATTTATTGGTTGACTTAATTTATCGTACCTAAATTGTAATTAATTTATACACACAACCCTGGCCGTAACGTAACTCTCCGAAAATTATAATATTCCCAAATAGCATTCACGAAAAGAAGAAAAGATTATTGATCCCTTAACAAAAATGTAAATCTTGCAGAGATGATGGGGAAGAAAGGATTAATGTTGTTAGTGAGAAAATAAGGAAAAGAAAAGAGAAGAGGGTAGGGAAAGGGTGTGCATTACATACATTGGAAGCGGAGCTCATCAGGGTTAACGGTTATCAAGGAATTTGCAACAGAAGCTGTCATGACGAAGCGATCAAAGTTTCTATCTAGAAGGAGAAATCAACATGCACAAAACAATAAGCACGTGAGGGAAAAGGGTGCGTGACTCAAGAGTGAGTGAGTGAGGCAGAGAGAGAAAGAATAGAGAAACGGAGTTGCGGTGGAGCGAGGAGCATGGGAACCGAAGAAACAAAAATAAAATAAAAATGATTCCAATTCTGTAGCCACAGAGATCGCTTGGTCTGAAACCGAAGGAAACCTCGGAGTCAGAGGAAACAGAGTTGGAGAGAGAGAGTGTGTGCCGTGCCCTCTGTTTCGGGGTTCTGTTCTGGCAGGGAATGAGAGTTTGGTGCGGTGTTATGTTGTGTTGCGCTGTTCAATGGGTATGTATCACAGAACTATGAAAGAGAAATTTACTACACGTGTCCAATGGAGGTAACATTTACGTCCGGTTCAGACGTGCAACTTAAAAGGAATAAAAAACATAGTTTAGTAGGGAGATAATTGTAATCATTTTTTTTTATGGCGGTAATGTCAAAATATTTTAATATTATTATTTTTTTAATATAAGTTAACCTAACTTTAGTAAAATTTTTAAAATATCATATATTTTAATAATGTGCAAGGAGATGAAAGTTTAATTTTAACATCAAAAAACAAAAATAGTATAATATTCGAATATTTTCGAGAAAGAAATTAATTAATCAGTATTCTTGTAAAAAAAAAGTAGTGGTTGTTCGGTAACAACTCTTACAAATGTTTTTGCTACTATACATTTTTTTAAGAGTATGTTAACTATAACTTGTTAATTTATTTATTTTAAAAATTAAATGAATATAAATTAACAAATCTTTTATGTATATAAACATTTCTTTATATCAAACATTATTAATATTTATTATTATTATTATTATTATTATTATTATTATTATTATTATATTATATATTTTTTCTTTTGAAGTGTTTATGAATTTTTTTCATACTGTTAATAATATTCTATTTTATGTATTTTAAAAAAAAAAATTGATGAGCCACTCTTTTAATCCAACAATTCATGGGGGTTGGACCAAGTTGGCGTTTTTTTTACTAACCACTAAAGTTTTTTTAGACTGAATTAATTCGTTTTGAATTTAACCTACCATAGTTTGTGTGTGGGTGTTTGGGATTTAACCTACCATAGTACCATCGATCAATTTGAAAAGTTGAATTAGCCCATTTTAACGGTTCTAATCTTAACGCTTAAATCAACAATAGTTCTTGGAATTTGAATAGTGATAGAAAAATTAAATACCATTATTTTGTTTTTTTCGTGCCTAATTATTTTTTTTTTTTGGGGGGGGGGGGGGGTGCATACCTTTATTTTGTTTTGAGACGAGGAAGGGTTAATTAAAGCATATTTGGTATAACTTATTTGAAAAGAAATAATTACTTGCATTTTAATAATTATTTTGGAGATATAAAAAATATTTTTATTATAAACTAAACCAAACACATAGAGCTGGCCAAATCAGTTTCCCGTAAATATAAGATACAAAAAGGTTATTATCATAAAATTCATGTAATTAATTGTAAATTTATTTAATAAATTTGATAATGCATATAATATTATTGCATTTGTTAGTAAATATCATGGCACATAGTTAATTGTTCTCATTTTTAATTTGAGCATTTTTTTAATTTCTCAAAATATGATTTCAGCCTGCAGATAAAAATCCAATTTTTGTTAATATGATCAAGTGTTAAAATGAAAATCTTCTTTTTATAATTTTTCTTTTGCATTTACATTAATCTAGAGATAAAATCTAAAAAATCACATTATTATGCGAACCAAATTCCTTTTTAATTAGACCAATACATCTTGGTATATCATTAGATAATTAATAATATAATTTTATTATATTATTTAGACTTTATCCCTTCTCGATTAAGATAATTTTTTTTATCTATAATATAAGAAAAAATTGATTTATTTGATTAAAAAATTAAACTAAACATCATTTAATTATTTCAGTTTAACTCAATGAATGACGTTACTAAATTTAAATAACTGTTCCGATCTATCTAACTGAAGTACACATGTCCAATCTTTAGAATAAGCAAAAAAAATTTTAAGTAAATATAACTACGTATCTATGAAACGAGAATAGTTATTGATTCAATCGAGTGAGAGAAATTTGTGGGAGATAAAAAAATAATTATTTTAATTTTATTTAATAATATTTTTTATTAAAATTTGATATTAAAAATATAAAAAGTCATTAAAAATAAACTTTTAATTAAATGAAAATATTTTAAAATAATGTTATAAAATAAAATAATTTTAAATTTATTTAATAATATTTAAAAAAATTATTAAAATTTGATATTAAAAATATAAGAAGTCATTAAAAACCAAATTTTAATTAAATGAAAATATTTTAAAAATAATATAGTTAAATAAAATAAAATTAATTAAAATATATTTATATTTAAAACTAACCTACGTAAGTTTTTTATATTTTTTTGGGTATTTGGTGAAAGGAAAACGTGATATGCACTAACAAGTAACAACAGAATATCCGGCAGATTTTGTGTTAAAGAATTTATTAAAAAAACAAACAAACAGGAATTCCAGAAACAATCAATTAATCTTCCCAACAGAATAGAGTTGTTCCGAACACATCTATCTGATGGTCATCACTAGACCAGAAAATCCCACGTGTCATTAATTAGACTCGTGGTAACAACACCACTTTGACAGCGGACTCTTAGGAAGAAAATAACGCCTCATCTTGCAATACGTGTAAGATAGTTCCTTTCTCCTCTTTTCCCGCTCTTTCTTACGTACTTTTATTATTATTGTTGATTAATCTCGACATGTATAATAATTTTTATAATAATAATTAACTTAAAAAATATTCTTGTTTTGATTTTAATTATAATATCCGACTCATTAATAATATAATTTCTTTTTTATACTATTAGTATTTTTTTTTGGATAAATAAAATAATTATATTATAAATATGAAACATTTATTAATTTATTAATAATTAATTTTTATTTATATTGATTTTAAATATAAATAAATATTATATAATTTTGAATTTGTATATTCGAGATAAAAAAATGTAAATTAAAAAAAATGACATGTGAAAATGAAAGTAAATAGTCCTAGAAAGAGTGAGGAAACGCCAGGTGTAGCCGCCAAAGTGAACGGTCGGCGAGTGATTCTACACCACCCCTCCGAAAATGGACGTGGCAGAGTCCGAATTCACGAACCAATGCCACGTTTTGCTCCTTCGCCCTCCGCCATTCTCGCTCTCCCTCTTATCTGTGTGCCCCAAAAGCTTATCGCCTTGGCTACTCCAACATCAACCGTTTCGCATTGGAAGAATTAGCAAAGCGCGCGATTGAATATGTCTAGGCACTGCGAGTGTTGTGGCGGAACCCCACCGGGGATTCTGTTAATACGAGGCAAAGAATGGACCCTCCACACGCACCGCTACACGGTGCTGCTCATCACCTTCATCGCATACGCGTGCTACCACGCCTCGCGAAAGCCCACGGGGATAGTCAAGAGCGTCCTCTGCCCCGAACACAAGGGCGTCGGGGAGGGCTGGAGCCCCTTTAACGGCCACGACGGCACGTCCAAGCTCGGCGAGATCGACGTGGCGTTCTTGGCCTGTTACTCCATCGGGATGTATGTGGCGGGGCATTTGGGAGATACGCTGGACCTGCGCTTGTTCCTGGCTACCGGAATGGTCGGTAGCGGCATATTCGTTGGGCTCTTCGGGATGGGTTATTTCTGGAATGTTCACGAGTTTTGGTTCTACCTCTCCATGCAAATGATCGCGGGCATGTTCCAGGCCACGGGATGGCCTTCGGTTGTTGCGGTGATTGGGAACTGGTTTGGGAAGCGGAAGAGAGGCCTTATAATGGGTGTGTGGAACGCCCATACTTCCGTGGGTAACATTAGTGGGTCCCTTCTGGCGGCTAGCGTTTTGGATTACGGGTGGGGTTGGTCTTTTTTCGTGCCTGGTGCTTTGATCGTTTTGGGAGGGATCATTGTTTATTTGTTCCTGGCTCCTTATCCCGAGGACGTGGGCTTCTCTTGTTCGATCCAGGGTGGCGATGAAGAGGGCCAGGTCAATAATGGTGTTCCTAGAGAAAGCTCTGTCAACAAGAAGAGCGTTGGGCTTGTTGGGGCCTGCATGATTCCTGGAGTTATACCCTTTGCACTCTGCCTTTTCTTCGCCAAGCTTGTTGCCTACACTTTTTTGTATTGGTTGCCCTTTTACTTGACTCAGACTGGTAATCATCTAATTACCTTCATGCTCTTTGCATTGCTCTTTCGTTAATCTTTATATATATTATCATTTTCGTGTTCCAGAAATTAGTGGGAAGTATATATCTGTCAAATCTGCTGGAAACCTTTCGACGTTGTTCGATGTGGGGGGAATTTTTGGGGGAATTCTTGCTGGCTACATATCTGATAAACTCAATGCGCGTGCTATAACTGCGGCGAGTTTCATGTATGCTTCCATTCCTTCTATGCTTTTATACCGGCGTTATGGAAGTGTTTCTATGCATGCCAACATTGGACTTATGATGGTCACTGGATTGTTTGTCAATGGGCCTTATGCGCTTATCACCACTGCTGTGTCTGCTGACTTGGGTACGCACAGTTCTCTCAAAGGAGATTCTCGTGCTCTGGCTACGGTCACTGCTATTATAGACGGTACCGGATCTGTTGGTGCAGCTCTTGGCCCTCTTCTCACTGGCTTTATTTCTACTAGTGGATGGGATCAAGTTTTCATGATGCTAGTTCTTGGTGCTTTTATTGCCGGGCTTCTTTTGTCTCGTTTGATCATAGCTGAAATTGCAGACAGAACTGGCAAACCTTTATCACGCGAACAGCAAAATTCTCAAGGTAATTTTTCCAAACTAGTAAATTCGTAGCTTCTATTAACAGAAAAGAGTACAATGATTCCCACCACAATCCAAATCCCCTCGACCCCTCTTCCTAACATATCATAACTAACTGCTAATAGAGGTTATCTAACATAAATCTGTCAAAATATGAGGTTAACAAGTCATATAATCAATTTCAGTCTTCTCCTTGCTTTACTTTTATGAATCTTGTTCCTTGCTCATGGCAACATCTATTCAATAATGGACAAAGTAGTTATTGTTGAAATTCTGAATTTAATAAAATCATGTATGCATATTGTATCTAGCCATTCACCTTTGATGTTGCATGGAAGCATGCCGTTCCCCCCTCCTGTGTTTGTTCATTTTCTTTGACCTAAGTATTAAGAAATAGCAGTCTCGTGTTTGAATTGCATCGAACTCAGACCTTGAATTTTGAACTTTGAATTTGTCTGTCTGTGTTATCACCCCTTGTAATGTTTTTGACATACTGTTGATCTTTGGCAGACACTGCATCTGAACCGTTTCTGGATGAGGAAAGGTGATACTGATCAGGTCCTCGTGAATCGTCAAACATAATGCTCAATACTTGGGTTGTGATATGAGAGAGTTGTAAGATTTTGTTAATGACTCTGCCTCTAGCATGCAGCACCCACTTTATTGTTCATTTTACTGATATGAGTAAATCAGCAAGTAGAGTTAACATCCATTTATTCAGCTCTCCAATCAATTTGTTGTCTAGATTCTGGAAGGTTCCAAAGGGGATCATGGCTCACAACTGGGGATGGAGCTTGATTCCTTTTCTGAGGGGATAATTGTGGAGACTGAATGCTTGTACTGACTCATCTTGACACTAGATATTCCAAAGTGGTATTTATTCCCTTAATTCTTGTGACACACTCACATATCAAGGAGCCTCCGTTTTCAATTTGTCTGCAGCAGATTAGGATATGCAGTACAGACTAGTTTCCATCTTCATCACCACCCAAATACCCTTGCACTTGTAAATTAACCACCGAATTCTTAACAAGAACGTGCGGATTTATTATCATATGAATTTTTGTACTTTTCTTTTGGTTCTTTTGGTTCTTGTTCATATTAAATTCCTTTAATAATCTTCTTAACTAAATAGTATGGTATGTACAAGAAGTTGTAGTCATGTACTTGGTTTCACAAGTAAAATGTGTATATCAATGGCTTGCTTCTTGGATTTTTAAGTAAAAGTACAATTATCCATAAAAAATATAAAGTCAGTAAAGTATAATCATTTATTAATAATATTTTTTTATCGTCTTTATTTCTGTAAAATTATTATTACAAAATTTCATAAGTTTGAATTAGTATTTTCTTTTTATCGTCACCATTTCTGTAAAATTACTATTATAAAATTCCATAAGTTTTCCATAAGTTTGAATTAATATTTTTTTTTATCGTCACCATTTTTTTTTTATTAGGCGAGGAAACCAAGCCAAACATTTTAGGGAATAAAGAATTTTCTGATTAGAGGTAAGAGAGTCTGTAAAGTGATGGATAATACTATTAAGTATCTTAAATTTTTAGTTAGATTTTTGAATGAAATAAGATTTTTCACCATTAAAACTATTGAACTTTGGTAATTTCAAACTACCTACGGGGTCAAACATTTTAAATTTCTCTAATACTTTTTTTAGTTTTTTTAAGAAATAAAAAATTTTATTATTTATTTACTTTATTTCTAATATCAAATAATAAGAAATCTTCAAATAAGTTTGGGTTATATAGTCAATAAAAACAAAAATATTCACATAAAGACAATAAAGGAAAATATCATTATTATAAAAAAAAAAATTTAACATAAAGAGCATACTTGTGTTGGTAACAAAGAAAATAATTATTTTGAAAGTACTAGTTAATGTTATTATTTCATGTCTTTAGTGCTGGTTTTAAGTCATACAACATTTTTTTCAGTTTCAAGACTTTCTCCACTTATTCTTTGATAGCAAAACTCATTATTTGTTCATTTCTTCAAGATAGTCATTTAGGAAAGTAAATTTGATGTCAAGTTGGAAGGTGAAATGAGACTTAAGCGGCTTGGTTAAGTTTAGAAAATGGTTTGTTACCCACTTATATATAACTCTCTTCTAATTCTTTTTGATTTTTTTTTATTTTACCATAAAACATATAAAAGATTCTATCAATTTTATTGATGATTAATTTATATATAAACTTTTTTTTATAAAACTCAATTATATTTATAAAACTTAATCTCAAAAATTTTGTTTAAAAAAATTGAGTCGAGTAACACTTGTATCAACGTAATATTAAATTTTTATTTATGTTTAATATAAGATATCTTCCATTTCTTAATTATTATTTTTCTTGAAAATGATATTCTTGGGAGAAATTTATAAAATATATTTAGTTATTATTTACATTTTTAAAAATAATATATTTACAATGGAGTAATTTAATAATTTAGTCGATCGCAATGAAAAAAATTTATTATTATTTGTGAAGTTATATAGAAAAAAATTATTTTATTTCAGTACAGCCTTTTTAGAAAAGAATATTTTTACATTAGATATGAATATAACTCATGTAAAAAAATCATTATTGGTGATGATAACGTGATAGGTCTACTTTTTATATTGGTTGTGATTATAATCTATATAAAAGATAAATTTTGCAATTACTTTATACATTAGTTGTTACTAAAAAAAATTTATTTGTTTCCTTTGGTTTCAGAAATAATTACTTTCTATATTAATTTTTTATTTATATTGATTGATTCTACTGTCTCTCCTAAAATTATTTAGAAGTTAAAAAATAATTAGTAATGAAATTGCTTGGGTTTTTAAGCTATTATTTAATATAGTTAAAAATAATATTAAATTATGCGAGACATGAGTTATGATATTAATTAATAATAAAATAATAGGAATGCTTTTTTTTTTGTGATAATAGAAGTAATATATTCATATAGGGGTGAAACTTTATTTCAAATCACATTAACATTTACATGAAGGAGCGGAATCACATAGGTATATTCTTGCATTCATGAAAATGAAAAACTTTACATGAAATTACATTCATATTTTATTCATAGATCAAATATTTGAATATAGTATAGATATAAAAAATTTACATATAATGTCTTAATATAAATAGTATCACAAAAATAAATATCTACGTCATAAGTAAGTGAATATTTTACATGAAAGAATATTGGTAGCTAAATTTACATAAAAAATTTAAATTGATGAAATTATATTAATTATTACTTAAATTACAAGTATAAGTATTTACATTACCATAAAATTTAGTGCTAAATCACGTAATCACATATTTGAAATTCTATTGATATTTTATTATGAGAAAAGATATTATATATTAAAAATGTAAAATAATTTTACACAGTTATTTATTATAATATATTTATAATTAGACGATAATATATGATTATTATATATAAAAATTTGAATAATAGATGTGAAAAATTTACATATTCTACCAAAAAAAAAAAAAGTTTACATGTAAGTGCATTACCATCTATATCATGAAAATATATATTTATAGATGAAAAATTATTTACACCAGAAATAAGTGAAAATTTTACATGAAAGTGTATTGACGATATATTTTTTTTAGGTTATCATCTTTCTTTAGTGTGGTTGATGATAATGTAAATTATTTTATTTAAAATTGTATTAATGTTTAAATTGAATAGATAAATATTGAAATCACCCCTGAAAATAAATAAAAAAAATTGCGCGTAAGTATATTAATAATGAATATCTAGGGATGCATACTACGTACATCACAATAAAAAAAATTGCGCGTAAGTATATTATACTTTATTTTTATATTTATTTTATTTTCAATAATATTATTGTATTATTACTTTTATAATTATTATCTAAAAATTTGTATATACTATAATTATGAACTACACACGAATCACCGCACACACTCATTTGATTTTGAAAAGACTATATTTAGGTAAAGTTTTTTTTTATGTGAATTTTAAAATTCAAATTACTAATATTATTAGAAAAGTTAAAATTATAATTTTGATATTTTATCTTATAATAAAAAAATTAATCATTTTTTTTAAATTTATTTTAATTATTTAACTTTTGAATTTGAATCAATATTATCCTTCTAAACAAATGATTTTTTTTTTATTTTGAGATAATATTTTGAACTATTTCTTGATTGATTTAAAACGTAAAACATGTCCTATTATAGTCATGTACATAAAAACTATAAAAATCAGTCATCATTCAAACTAAAAAAAATTATAAACAAGATAAAAATAAGGTGAAAATTGAGTCTCATGAATAATTGAAAAACTAAATCTTTCAAATGCTCGGTGGACTAACTTTTCAAACAATTTTCACCATGCTTATGTCCTTGACTAACTTTTCAAACAATTTTCACCATGCTTATGTCCTTTTGGTTTATATATTAATTGAGTTTTATAGTTTTTATGTATAAATCTAATAAGATAAATTTTACGTTTTTGAGTCAATCAAAAAATAAAACAAAAAAATAATCATTTTTTAGAGGATAATATTGAGTCAAAGTTGATAATTAAAAGATCAAAATATTTTTTTAAAATAAAAAATTAAAACAATTTTTTATCATAAAATAAAATACAAAAATTATAATTTAGTTTATTAATCACTTTGTTAAGAGTTATCATCTACTCCCAGTGCGATGAATCACTGTTAAATGCTGAAACCTAAAATTAAATTCATTTCTTTAATAAAGTTAACAAATTGAGCCAAAGAATTTAATTGATTAAACTCAAATAAGTGCAATAACATAAAACTCTAATTTATTATGTCTCATGTGGTAAATTTAAAAGACTTGCAAATGAAGACAGCCTGTCCCCGCCACACGGGTCCAATAAAAAGGTGAAAGTAAGCTATTCTAGTCTTCTCCATGTCTGATTCTTATCTTACGTTGGAAGCATATGGGATAACGGTTAGACACCATACAAAGGAAGACAGTACGAGGCCATTTACGTATTGTTAATGTGAGAGTGATGGATGAATATGTCTTTTCCGAAAGTTCCAATATGCATAAACATAATCATATGACTTGATAATAAAAGGGCTGGATCTTGTGTTTTTTTGTTTGTTTCTTTACATTACTAAGGGAGATATAGTTGGAAAAGTCCGTTTATCCGTTTTCAAGTTATCAATTTGAACGTGTGGTCTTTACATTATTAATAGTGTCCGTTTGATAAGGGTTTATATAGCTTTATATATCGTGGAATGGGATCTACTGCAGTTGAAATACAAATCGTACGGGTGCTGAACGATTAATATAAAAACATTATATTAGTTTTTATTTTAAAATATAATGAAACTATTTTAAACGGTTGAGACCCCTAAATTTTATTTTTAAACTACGTACAGAGAATTCAAATCCCTTTATTATTTAGAAGATATAAAAGAGCGAAGGAATTTCCCAATATTTGCCTTTTCTAGCCCCAACTCTACGCTTTATGATTGTTTTGCTAGTTTATCCTTATCGTAATGTTTTATGCAGCAGTCATGGTTGAAGTTATATTTGGGAGAAAAGGTGTTCCTGGTGAATTTTAGTTGTCATCTGTCATCGTTGGTACGAAGTTCAGGGTCTTCATGTCTTGCGATATAATTTCCCACTTGTGTAAGATATTTGAATGTGAAGTACGATCGACCTTTGCATTGACAAGAAAATAAATGCGTAGAATTAAATAAAATGATTAAACGAAAATTAATTAATATAGAAAGAAATTGTCAAGAAATGAAAGTTGATCTGACAAAGGAAGTCAACTTATATTGGGTGATTCTCTTGGTGAACAGCTATTCGGGCGAGGTTTGAGTGTGATGGAGCATATGGTGGAAACGATGCTATTGCTGGTAAGAATTTTAATGCTTTAAGTTAATGAAGGATTTTTTTTAGTGCGATGGAGTGTGGAAGAGGAGATAGTGACACTTTTAAATACTTAAACACTTTAGTCAATGAAAGATTTTTGGATAGTAATAACATGAAAACCCATGTGAGAAGGGAGTCTTAGTACTCATAGGTGAGAGTGGTTGACTTTCAGGCCTATGGCTATTACCAACTTTTATGGAATGGTGGCTACTTGTACTCACATCTTGGCGTAAAATGTAGGAAGCTATAGTCATAAGATCTTCATTGCTTCCACCAAAATCAGTTATTAAGGTTAATATTGTTGTTTTATCAAATTACATGTTTCATAAAATACAATTGATGTGATGGATAAAATATAGAATATTTTGATAAAAACATTACATTTTAAGAGGAATGAGATTCACTATCATTTAATGATTATCTCTTCTAAATTATAGAACAGTCTTAGCAAAATTTGAAATTTTTAATAAATTTTAATTAATAGTAGAAAATTATTAAAAAAGAATATTAAAGAAAGTGTCATCAACATTCCTTTACATTTTAAATGCGATTAAATTGTCTATGCAATATATATTACATTATGTGAAATCGTCAAGATACTAAATGTCAACTTTGTTTAAGCGGCAAACTAGGTCCTGATGCCCCAGTAATCCAAAGAGTATTTGGTTATATAATATGGTTGTAATGTCAACTCAAAGGAACGTCAAACCACAAATTTTGTATCCTAGGAGTCGAGCCCATAGGATTGGATCTACTTAAAGGTCCAATTCAAAACAAAAGTAATTGACAAATTCTTAAATATGTTGAGAAAATTATATTAACAAAATATATAAATTGATACAAAGTTAAGATGTGAGAAGGTAACCAACAAAGAAATACACAAACAAGAAAGACAAATTCATAAAACAAAGTAATGAATTAAACTAGAATAATTTGAATTAGTTGATTCATGTTTTTGATAGTAAAATAATCTCATACGCTAACTTAATTACATCATGTAATGAATTAAACTAGAAGAACAGAATTTGTCTTAGCTCTTAAGTAAAGTTCTCCAATCCAACAAAATAATTTGTTAGCCTACAAAATGGGCCAAACTGACCTAAATTAAAACCTAAAGTGACAAGCGCAGAGGACATATAAAAAAGAAAGAAAAGCGACATAACGAGCATGGGGTCTCAGTGAAAGTTAACAACCCACCCCAGCACGTGAAACGAATTATGTTGAGTCCATTACTTTCTGTTATCGGTACCCAGTGTATCAATCGATATACCATTGAAAAATAATAACATTTGTATATTTTTTTTTTTATATTTGATGGAGTACTCTCATAAATATAGCCGTCAAAGTAACTTTTTAACCTCGGATAATAGTTAAATAATAACAAGGGTAAATACAAATTGTAAATTTGTAACGCCACAACTGAAAATTATGGCGAGGGTCTGCTTCCTTTGCCTGTCTTTATATGGCTTTCATAAAGTGCCTTTTGTCGCAGCAGAGACTCTTCCGTATATAAAGCACTTTTCTTGCACGCGCTGGGCCTAGGAGTGTAACGCCTCAATTATATATTATGCTCATGCTCATCTTATATTATTATCCCGTTCTTTTTTTGAAATTTCATTTTTATTTAAATAAAAAAAATTGTGAAATTCAGTGTAAAAATAATTTAAAAACTAATCAATCGAATCCGCGAAATGTTCAGTTATCTACTGACATCTTAAAGGAATATAAAAAGGTAAAAGATAATTTTAGGCTATGAAAATATGAGTAACATTAGTTTTAGTTTTTTTTAGTTTTAATTCTCATAAATTTTAAATTTTTATGCATTTAAACATGCATGTCATGTCATATCATATGCTAATTTTTTATATAAAAGTTAAACAAATTGGATCATGAATAGTTACAAAAAGGTAAGATATAATTTAAGACTTAAAAAATATTTATAAAAGTACTTATAAATTATCTATCAACAAAATCTTTATATTATAAGTGAGATACATGAGTTGTATATTTATCAATTGGATTAAATTTTTTTATATTATATCCTATTTTAAAATAGAGATGATGTGACATAATTATAAATATATTATATTATTATTAATGATATGAAGATTAAAAATCAATAAAAAATTTAGATAATTAAAATTAAATTTAATTATATTAATGAAAAGTAAAAATATATTTAAGTCAAAATTTTTTTAGTGTAAAAAATTTATTCACCTAAATATATTTGTACTTCTTATTGATATAGTTACATAAATTTTAGTCTAATAAATTCAACACACATAAGACAAGTCTATTAGGAATAAAAAAATTTGTTCGAACCTGAATTGTTTTAATGAATCAATATGTTAGAATTGAGTGCATCATGAGGATACACTTAAAACCTTAATTTTTTTCTTTATATTTGCTACATGAAATATGGTTGTACACACATAATAATTAGAATTAGAGTTAGTCGTTACATCCTTTTGATTGTAGCTAGCATAATAACGAACATATAGGAACCCTAATGTGAGCATGAAGATGCATGTTTGTCTGTGTGGATACCTCTAGAGATGAGACTTATTTGCTTCGTTCAGTGAAAATATATTCTCTTTATTGTCTATTTCATTAACAAAGATATTAGTTCCTTCTCTAACTTCTACCTAGTAATTAGTATAAGAGTGTAGTTAGTGGAAGACACCTTAGCTATCATTTGCTATTAGGAATATGTGATATTCTTCTTGTTTTAGCATTCATTAATTACTACTATGAATATAGAATATATGATATTCTTCTTATTTTATCATTTGTTAATTGCTAATATGAATATAATATATGATATTATGCATGTTTTAGCATTTGCTAAATGTTATTTGAACAATTATGTAATTTTGACATTCATTAATTGCTATTATGAATATGTGATATTTACCATTTTTAGTATTTGTAATAGCAATTAACAAAGGTAAAAATGGTTAAAGTAACATATATTCATAGTAGCAATTAACAAATGCTAAAAATAGAAGAGTGTTACTATATCAATTAAATCTGAAGGAAGCTTGGAGGATGCAACCCTAAGACCAAATTGGGGTCAAACAAGTTGGGCATATGTTGACTTGGGAAGCTAGTCGAGAGCACATGTCAGTCGAACCTCAATTATGGTTAAAAAAGGTAAGTGGGAAGGTAGCAAAAATCATGGGTGGAGATAGACGTTAACTTAATTACTCATGATATTAGAGGAGAGGTGATTATGAATAATTAGGGATCTCAATATGCTATAAATGTTAATAAAGGCCTTAAATACAAAGGCAAGGGTGATATCCAAGCAACATTATATGTCTTATAAACTCTAAAAGTTGTCTCACTGACTTGATTGTCAAAGTGTTTTTACAAGCACCTTTTCCCACCATGGAACTCACTCGATCACTAGAAAAGGAAGATGAGAATACATCCAAGAGGAGGAGGAGGAATTCCCAAAATTTTATAAGGACAATTTCATATTTGTAATGACAATTAACAAATGCTAAAACAAATATAATATCATATATTCACAATAGCAATTAACATGTGCTAAAACGACGAAAATATCATATATTTACAATAACAATTAATGAATGCTAGCTAAAACAAATAAAATATCATATTTATAATAGAGAATGATAGCTTAAAACATGTCTTTCATTGACCAAGCTCTAATACCAATTATTGAGTATAAGTTATGGGACGACGCACATAATTAATACTTTTATTCCCTTGTCGTTTAAATGAAGGCCACGAATCAAAGTAATAACTAAACATACATTAAGGCGATACTTCTTTACTAAACAAAATAAAAATTTATGTCTCTATAGGTTATGGCTAGCAAAACGAGATGCCCGACCCAACCTAATGGGGCAAGCTGCAAAAGTGAGCTAACTCGACCCAAATAAAAATTTAACCAGACTATTTTTTTTGTGGCCTAGCTGACTTGTTGGACTAGGCCAAATTGAGCCACTATTTTTTCTTGTTCTTTTATATAATTTCTAAAGAAAAAATTAGAGGTCGAAACATGCTTAGTATCATTTGGTCCACCAATTTGTAGGCCCAATAGGTAAGGTCAAATTGTCCCTATTCTTTTCGAGCCTTGAATTTTGGAGTTCAACCTAACTCAGCGAGCTACTAGGCTAGTCCAACAAGTTAGACTCATTTTGCCAACTCTAGTATAGAGGTCTACATAAATAAATATGTGTCTCCATACTCACTAAAGTTCTTATACTAGTCTCAAATCCTAATATGAAAAATGTCACGAGTAACCTTAATTCTGGTTGTCATGTCTTTATATAGTCACATCTTACATAGCCCACACATTGTATATGTAATAAAAAGAGAGGATAATATTACCATTTTTTAATTAAAAAAAGAAAATTTATGTTTCTTAACAAGTCTCACCTAGGATTGGTAATGAATCGAACTAACTTGAACATGGTTCAAGATTTGATTCGATAAATAAGTCGTTGAATTTGTTCATAAACCAATTGAATTGAACTTGAGTTAAATATTGAATTCATTAAATAAACGAGTTGAAATTTAAACTACTTATAGTTTGACTTGATTCGAAGTAATGAAGTTCCTCAAAGAATAACTTTACAAGGATTACTCCTCACCCTTTATTTTTTTTACAATTTAATGAATAAAATGTAATACTCGTTAAAATCATTAGATTACAAGAGAATAAAAAAAAAATAAAGAATAATTAGAGTTGATCCCTCTTCTAAGGTGTATATATATATATATATTAAATAATGTTTTATTTTATTACATTCATATAATTCTTTTCAGTTAATTTATTTTTACATAAACAAAAGTTAACGAGCTGTTGGTAAGCTTATCGAGATAAGAAATTTCTTATTGAAGCGAGTAGAAATGAACCTAATCTCATTTCGTGCCTAAGTTACCCTCCATTATTAGGGAGCATCCGTGGATTTGAGTGGAAAGAGAGTAGGTAATTTCTTTTTCAGTTTCCGTTTTGTGCTATATATATCCAGCTCAAACAAAATAAAAACTCATTGTGATTTCCCTTTTCATCTTGAGAGTGAGAGAGGCACTCCCTCTGCCTTCATTCCTCACGCAAGCTTTCCTGTCGTTGGTTAGAGCCATGGCGCTGACACGTGCCATACTCATGCTAGCCATGTCCTTAGCTCTGGTGGCAATTTCCATAGGCCAAGCCCCCTCCCCTGCACCCACCACTTCCCCACTTTCATCACCGCCTGCAAGTGCCCAAAGCCCAGGCCCATCTCCCACCTCATCACCACCACCTTCATCCTCTGCTCCCACGCCCAAGTCACCATCTCCCTCGCCCTTGTCACCGTCCGGTGGAGAACCTCCGGCAGCCTCAAGCCCAAGCAGCGCCTTCCTTCACGGAACCACCTTTGCCCTCACGCTAGCATGCTTTGCAGGCTTGCTTCTGGCTTAAAAGAATCCACTCTCTTTATTTTATTAGATTCAGATATATATTTGCATTTCCGTAGCTTTCTGTGCTGTTTTGTTTTCATCTAGATTTCGTGGAGGAATCTATCTTCACCCCACCAGTTATTGGAGTTCTTTGGCTGGGAAATCACTCCATGACCATGCGTTGCATGCATATTTGTGTTGTGTCCTTTCTCACATTATTGTTATTATTATTAATTGTACCTGACTGAATAAGAGAGATTTAGTTATTTCTTATTTATTTTTTGCATTGTGTTGTGCCCTTCAATTTAAACGGGACCGATTTGTAACTTTTGGACTTCGGACTTCCGTACAAAACAAACTCAGAAATTCGTTGCCTCCAGTTTATTCACTTCTCTATAGGTTTACAGATAACTCTTAATCGCCCTAATTGTGAAGACAAGTCTTTAAGTAAACTAAGAAGTGGTTGGAATCAGATTTCTTATATATACAGAGAGAGGTTCAAATCCTGATAACCGTTATATATAGAAAAAAATCTTATTGGAAAAAGTCAATCTACCTGCCAACGATTCTCCACAAAGATTAAAAATTTGGGATACTCTTTACAATACTCATGTGCTCTAAGAATTGAAGAAGAAATCTTTAACTAACTGATATGAAAAATCAAATAATTAGTGCGAAAATGCAACTTAAATAGTTAGTATGTAATAATATATACATTGCAAAGTTTTTAATATTATTAGTCTAGTGGGCATGGCTACAACTGTATAGTTTATGTTGAAGTATGGCAGGTGTTTGCTTTCTTGGTAAGCAATTAGAGAGTGCTTGATGGGGTAGGTAGACATATGATGAACTGTTGCAAGTGGTATAAATTTTGTGGTGGTGGTGGATGTGGAGGAGAGGGAGGACATGGGAGAGAGAAAAAAAGTTAGATGCTAGCTGTTGAGGGAGGAATATGTGGGAGAAAGCGTTGAACCTGAGTTTGCTTTGGTTTTGAAGATGTGGCACTCTGGAATTGTGAGGGTAGATGAATTAAAGGTGAAGTACACGGGACGACTAGTGGTGAGAGAATATAAAGAGGATGGCATCAGTGGGGCTTTTCTTCTGGCAATTCAACGTGAGTAGAAAGTGATGACCATTTATAACCAGTTAAAAACAAAGAAAAAGAAAGGTTCCTGCACATGTCAGTCTTGGCCAAACGATTATAAAAGAGAGAGATTAGATCAAAACACGATGCGTACAAATATCCCTCCCAGTTCCAGCACATTATTGTGATCATTTTAATGACGATGATAAAAGACAGTGTTCTTAACATTATAATTACGATAATTTTGATAGTACAATCCAAAAATGGGTTGTACAAGAAAAAATAAAAATAAATATTGGCTATGTCCATAAACTAATAAAATGATATAGATAATATATATATATAAATGAATAGCGATCTTTTAAGTTAGATTCAAATTTAAATTATTTTAGAACTTATCTTGTCAATTGTTATTAAACCTTACTCGCTATGGAACTATTAAAGGAGTGTGTGGGAGATTATAAATAGAGGCGTGAATTTGGTACAATAAAAACCATGGATTTTAGAGTTCTTTCTCAAAAGGGAATGAGACTATGATGACAGGAGAGACATATTCCTCTGGATAACGTGTCAAATTCATTCCAAGTTGCACCACTGATTTGATTCTTTAGGCTTTGGTCCAACACTTTCATACTGTGTCCACCCTGTGTGACCTTCTAGGTACCTTGATGAGCTCAGAGGATTCTTTGACAAACACATTAATATGTCCATACTTCTTTGTGAAGCTTATGCTCTGCTTCCGCAACACATAGCATGGCTAATTCCCTCCAAAGCTCCTTGTTGAAATTTAGGTCTTTAGAGTAACCTTGAATGTTATAGTGTGGGCCCCATTTATGTTTGGGGTGCGGCTGACCAAATCAGCCAGGGGAGACTTCTATTTTATTTTATGAGAAGAGGATGACAAGACAAAATATTTAAATCTCTTTATTTTGGTGTAATATATTGTTCCGAATTTCGGTTCATTTCTTGAGGAGTTTCTCTGCCACCAAAACATTTGGCAAAAGATTTACTATTTCCATAAAAATGATTTTTTATATATAAATATCATAGACATAAAATGCGAAACTTCTTATAGCAAATATAAATCTATAATTGTAAAAAATGTTACATTTTACTTCGATTCCAATGCATAATCATTGTAAAAAAGTATTTTCTACGTTGGTCGTGCATAAAATTGTCGTAGAAAATTACTTTCAACATCAGTTTTAGATATTTTTTACATTAATTATACATAAAATCGAGACAAACAATATATATTTTTCGTTACATTTCTTTCCGTATAAATTTAGCCTTAGCCCATGTACAATATAATTTGTTCTTATATTCTAAAATAATTAAATATTATACATTCTAAAGCAATTAAACATTCTAAACCACTTTCATTGTAACTAATTACATTTTAAACAACTGTAAATAAATTTATAAATTACAAAGTTTTTGAAGAATTTTTCTATGAATGATTTTTCACTGTTGAATAGTTGAAATTCAAAATAACATAAATTAAAACATTATTTCATGAACTAAAAAATATAATTAATCTAAGTTGTTAAAAATTATATTACCTTTTTTTATGAATCAAGAATATCTACAAAGACAAAGGTAAAAATATATTCATGAACTATGTTTAACTAAATTTCAACAATTCAAAGCTTACAATAACTTATTCATCATCATCACACAAGATTCAACTACGCTTTTCGTAGTCATTCATTCATGCAAGCACACAAAATCTCATCTTACTATCAAAATTGAAACATATTAATATTAAAATCCAAAAAAAAAAAGGTTTCTTCACTTACCTAAATAAGAAATTGCAATAGCAAAGTAACCACAAAAGACTATGAAACAAACTTGTAGAGGGAGAAAAAGAAAACAAAAGAGTTAGACAAAATGGAAATGAGAGAGAAAACAAAAATAAGAGTAAGACAAATTGAAAATGTGTGAGAGAAAGAGAAAGAAGCTGCGAAAGAGAAGCCAAAACTCGTATCGGAGAAGACAAATTGCAACAATGACCATCACAAATGCAAGACGTTACAGTGATATGGAAGTTTGCAAGCATGAAGAAGTTGAAAATGTTAGATCACTTTTTACATCAATTATTTTTCTGACCAATGTAAACGTTTTTCACTTAATTACAAAAACACAAGTATACATTTTTTTACATCGATTTAATTTGAAGTAAAAACCTGTTACAAAATCTAGTATTTGCACTAGTGGAGAGGCTACAGCTAAAGGCCAATTGTGTATCCTCCACACTCAAATTGAGTCACCTGACAAATCAAAAAAGTCCTTGGATTTGGTTCACGGTTAATATACAACCTTAGGTTAAATTTTAACTTTTTATTTGAAGAGAATTGGGGCAATCAAGATGTTAAATTATGGTCACAGTCGCGATCACAATTTCGTAGCATTTTTTTTATATTACAAAAATTTACAAACAAATGCAACCAATGTAGTCACAATTGTGGTCATGTTGCAGTTGCCTAAACTCTAAAATCTTGAAGTTGTAGCTGAAATTACAATTGCAAATCATTTTTTAAAATCTTGGGACAATGAAGACCAAACCATACACCAATTCATTATAGAAACTCTAATACCATATAAAAAAAAAACTATATCAAAATACTTAAGATTTGATTAAATTAATAGTTTTATTTTATCAAGGGTGCAAAAATACAACATGCAAAAACACACCATGTAGTACTTGCATGAACATAAAAAGAGATGAAGAACTTAAGATTGTGCTTATCAATTTTCTTCTAGAAAATAAGCTTAACCTTAAGATATTCCTTTTCACTAAAGGCAAGAAACTCTATAGAGAATCATGTCTCGTAAAGTCAAACACCAAAATCATTGAACATAATCTCCAATAATAATCCCTTGTTGTCAATATCCATTTTTCCTCTAGAGCCTCCCAATAAGAAATAGGTGTTCCACTAAGGCACTTCCTAGTTACTCTATAGTTCAACCAACCAAAAACTTACCAGGGTCTTTTCATTCAACTTCTCACAGTAGGGAATTATTTGGTAGAATCCACAAATGACTTTTGGGTTCAACATTTGAGTTACTGTCACTCATCAAAACTTGGTGAACTCATTGTGATTCTATCACTTTCAGTAGTGACACATTTAGTGTGTGTTTAAAAACTCATTTTCAATGTGAATTTATGCATTTAAGCTAAAGCTTTGTGTAGCTTCCACATTTTTTACTGATTTGACGTGGAAATAAGGATACACTTGAGTTGTAAATACAATTCCAAACACATACACATTTAACATGATTTCAATCTTCAAGTTTGGCAAGCTATGGATAGCATCAAGCACAACCGTTATTTCTTGGACAAATGCACTATCCTGCTCTTATAGTTCCTAGAACATGCATTTCTTTATAGGAAAAACTTTAGCCAAGGGATTCAACTTTCAAATATTTTGCTTTTGTTTTACTTTTATCTTATATAGTTATCATCATTATTAAGATGGCGTGTCTCATTTTGTCAAGAATTTGATGAGTGTATACCATGAGATATTGATGTGATAGCAATTGAAAATAAGATGACAAAAAAATTGATTATAGGAGTTTGAACATGTGTAATGAAGTTCACTAAAAACACTCATAAGAAAAAAAAAAAAAATATTTCATGAATTTTAGCTTAGTCAAAAGGAGGAAAGGAAAACTAAAAAAAGATAATATAGAAAATTATAGCTTAAATTTATTTTTAGTCCCTCAATTTTGAGTTAATTTTGTTTATCTTCCTCAAATTTAAAATTATTTTTTTTAGTTTCTATATTTTTTTAAATAAGTGATTTTTAGTCCATCGTTTTACATAACAAACAAAATATAAGTTATTATTTATCATATGTATAGTTGAAAATTGAAGACTATTGAAGGAAAAACTTTAGAGTTAATAATGTTATTTGATTTTTGGTTATATAAGTAGTAAATAATGACTTGTACTTCAATTTTTTATGTAAGGAAAAACACTAAAATTAGTTATTTTTGAAATGTGAAGATTAAAAAAAACAATTTTAAATTTTAAGGATGAAAAAAAAATTAAATTTGAGAAACCAAAAACATATTTAAACAAATAATTATTAAAAGGAATCTCATATCTATAACAATTTAATCTTCTATTGAGTTAATGATATTGTATAATCCATGTAATTGGTGTTATTTTTTTTTTGGGTATATAAAAAGTTTAGACCAAGGAAAAACCCACCTCTTTACAAGATTAAAGAAGACATCAACTTACATATTGTTTATCAACCAAAGGAATTTAATAATTAAACTCAAGTCATAATTAATTAATATAAATGAAAAACTCAACCAGTTATATTAATTTTGTTGACTGTACTCGATATTACTTAGGAAAATAGTTTTAGTTAGTTACACAGTAATATCGTTCCAAATTTCTCTATTCAAATAATGTCAAATTGTTTTTCATTACCTGCCTACAACATTTAAGTACATAATGTTTGAAAATTTAGCAGAAAATAAGAATCACGTCAATTTAGTAAAAATACGTGAATTAACTTTTTAAACGTAAAAAATTACATTGACAACACGTGAAAGCAAACAAGCTATAATTGTGCATGGCAATACAAATCATTCACTTCACTTGCATAATATTTCATGCACTCCCATTCCCATACAGCTAAACCGAAATACATATGACATTAGGACCCCTCATTCAAGAAAACAGAACCACTGCATCCATTGCAATGCCTTCCAATCTCTCTCTTATGATTTAAGAGTATATAAGGCTTTCCCAGCAAATAGGTTTCCAGAATTACGATTGTATAATTTTGAAATTTTATTTCTGGAATGTTAACCCATCCCTGTATTTTTTTGGAAATTAAATTTTGAAAGCACGAAAATTTGACATGTTTTCATAATTTATTTTTCGTAACTGTAAAACTATACACAAGTACAAAATAAAAATTGAAAAAAAGAGGAGCGTGCGGTTAGAAAAAGAGGGTGCAAAACGTAATCCCCACCTGGAGGGAATTTCTCGTCCAACCAAAAAACGGAGGTTGGGCTGCATGGAATAGCAGGGAGTGCACTCCAAAGCCCACAAATTCGTCCACTAATAAATAAACATAACAATAAAAAATAGTATAAACAAATATATAATTGGGTCAAACTATTTTTTTTTCTCTATTCAAATAAAAGTTTAAGTAAATAGGATTTCAAAAGTTCATTGAGGCTCCAAAAGCATTTGTAGCTGATAAAAGAGGATGTTTGGTCTCCAACAGCTAAAATATGACTAAAACAACTTAAATATATTTTTAATATCTACCAAATAAAATGAATTTTATTTTAGTTTATATAATTTTTTTAAAATTTTTATCTATATAAAATTTAAAATCATTGATTTTGATATTTATTATTTTGTTAATGTAGTCAAGCATTCATGGAATAAAAGCCGAGCAATTTTACACGCGCTCCATATGCGATATCCGTTTCGTACGGGTTTCCTTTAACCATTATTTAATTTTACGCGCCTACTTTTCGCAAACTCTGTTAATAGTACGTAGGATCATATCATATGAAGCAACGCAACTAAAAACGCGTATGCCTCTTCTCTTTCCTTAATCATCAAACAGAAACGCCCAAACCAATACACCTAAGCAAATGTCTCAAACCACATTCCAACCTTTTTCTTTTTAGTGGTCTTTGTAGATATCAACTTAAATATTTTCTTTTCTTCTTATATGAGGGGAGTACAAAAGAATCAAAATCAATGCGACAACAAAGTTAAGGAAGAAAAAACTTATATGTTGTAATTTATATATATATTTATATTAAATTAGTGTATGTTTTATTAAAAACTTGTTTTAACTCTAGTATCGATTGAAAATAAGACATGTTAATATTCTTGAGTTTATTATTTTAAACTTTTCATTTTCTTTTAAAATAATTATATATATCTTTTATATTTTTACAATTTTTAATCTATATTTATAAATTTTATTTAAAATTAAAAAATATCTATATATTACGCAGATATTTGGTTGACTGTAATGAACTATAACCATTGTCTTTTTAAACATAACAAAATTAGAATTTAATTAAAATATACTTAAAACAAAATTTAATTGAGTATAGTGTAAAAATTTTCAGCATGAAAATTAAACAGTATACAGTACAAGTATCAATATTCAATAGTATTATGCTGTATATGATTGCAATTGTCTACACAGACAGCACTATCCTAACTATAGAACGGTGTCACCCCTATATGCAGTGGACTCGTTATGCTTTATTCTTAACGTCACCAGTAGAAGACAATTATTGTTTATTATTATCACAACTTGCGAGCGTAAATCACTTTTTCGTTTTAGGATGCAACCTTATCTTCGAATTCCTTTTAGATATACTTTATGATATAAGTGTTCAAAAATAATGCCAGAATTAAATCTTAATGTATACATAGTCCGTGAAAAGATTGATAATACAATCTAGGTAAATTCATCTTTTAATTATTTATTATTTTTCCGAAATTTAATTAGTTCATTTTAAATATTAAAAGTAAAATATAGTCATGAACCGACGACAATTAATTTTTACATATTTTAATTAGTAATTTTAAGTTTAAAACTTAAATATATAAAATATTTTTTAAGAAAAACTTTATCGCTTATATTGATTATGTACAATCAAACAAAATTTCTTATGGTAAAAATTATGTGTTCTCATACCAAAAAAAAATATTAAATGTAAAATTGTATGAAATTAGTTATGTTTAAAAAAAGTATACATTGCTAAATATATAAAAGATCAATTGTAAAATAAAAATCCGTATAAAATAACTTGCTAAAATATTTGCAAAGATAATTTATAATTATTTTTATGAAATATTAAATAGTTAATTTTCACTACATCATTATAATAAGATAAAAGACATTAAAATAAATTTTCACCTCTTTTTCAACAGATTTTATTGCATCAAGTCATTAGCTTTCTAATATTTGTTGAAGACATAATTTTCTTTACACAAATATGGAATTTATGTTTTTTTTTTAAATAATTATTAATTCACCATGTATATAATTAAAAAACTGTCCCCTTAAATATATAATTACATTAAAATAATAGAGAATTAGTCCAAATGATTTTATCAAAATTTTAAATGTTCCTGTTGTTGTAATTTTTATTTAATACTTTATAGTTTTAAATTTTTACAATTAATTTATTAAGCTAAGCAGGGTATGTACACTATAGTTGTTCAAGCAGAGTTATGTATTATATTAGTTGTTTGGCATTATGATGGTCTGTTGTCGTGAATTTCAACGAGTTATGATTGAGTTTGACTCTTACCTCCATTTTCTAGACAATTATTTATTTATTAATAATTACCTTAAAATTTATATAAAATATAGTAACAATTTCTGATTAATTAACCTATATATATATATATATATATATATATATATATATATATATATATATATATATATATATAACTCATGTTGATTGGTACCAAAAACTTTCGTAACACTTATCATTTCTGTTAAAGAAAAACTTAAAAACGCAATCTTAACATTTGGACATTTAAGTGTGTGTTTGAAATCCCAGTTTGATATAGGAGTTAATGAAAAAAATTACATCAAAACAGATAAAAAATATATATATAAAGCTATAATTTTTTTCTGAAAAAAACGTGAATAAGCTATGACGTGATGAGATCCAAACTATATGTCAAAATTAATTTTTTTTAATATCTTTTATTTAAACAAAAATTATGTCAATAACAGGTTTATTTAAAATTAGTTCTATAAACACGTACTCAAATACGGAATAACTAATTTTTCTTGAGATACCATATCCAAACACGAAATGAAATCGGGAATTTCATTATTTTTTGTTTTAAAAAAAAAAAAAAAGCCAATACGAACAAGCTGAGAAGAAGGAAGTATCCAACTTGGTAAATGCCAACATCGTGCAAGACACGTGGCAGCGGTTGATCCTGATGATACGTCACCCCACTCGCACCCTTCACCCGTAGAGCTCCGATACCCGCGGGTCATTTTAAAACGCCACTTCCTCACGCATTTCTTCGATTTCTTCTTCCGTTTTCTCTATTCTCTCTCTTTCTCCGGCGACGATCTCAGATTCCGGCGACTCCTCTCGCCGGCGATCCCTCACTCTTCCGTCGAGTCCTTTCCGTTTAAAATCGTTCCCAACCTCGCACCACCATGAATCCCGAATAGTAAGTGAAAATTCTCCACGCTGCTTCAATTGTGGAAAATCCCACTGCGAATCGTTTTGTGTGTTACTTTATAAATCAAGCTTGTTTAGATCTATTGTAGTTGTCGTGCGGTAGTGGTGAATTTTGTGTTTGCGAAGTGCTGATTCGGTTTTGTGAAATTTGTTTTAGTGGATCGTGCTTCTGGAAACTTCCTTGCTGATTTAGATCTGTTTCTTTAGATCATAGATCCGTTCGCGCGTGTTCAATTATGTTTTCAGCTATTTAGGAAATGTTTCATTCTCTGATCCAGTTTCGTATTTTTTTTTAAAACGTTTTATATATTAATTAGTTTTTTTTTGGTAATGATGAAATAACTGCACAAACTGGGTTAGTCTCTACTGTTTATCAGTAGAGGCCAGCTTTTTCATTAGATAAACATATGTGAATTTTAAGGACTGGGTGGTGGTTGTGACTTGTAAATTTCTTATGATTAATACCCTGAAAGAACACTAACATTAAGGACTATTGACATATTCTCTTTTTTTATTTTATTGGGTGGCGGTGATTAGTGATGTTGTATTCTAACTGAGGGTTGTTATAGTTTGATTCTTCTGCAATGTAAAAGGAAGGTTGTTGAAGTTCTATAGATAGATCTATGAATTAATTATGAATGTGATGGTTGAGCAACAAGTGGTCTTTACTAAAATAAATTGACTTAAAAATTTAAAGGCATTTTTAGATGTTGATTCTTGCTGAGGAGAAATTACTACATTAAATTATTGTGTCACTTAGAAATTAGTAGTTGGGAACGATGGTGGTATTGAATCATGTAATAATTTTTTTCTTAGTGACACCATAAATGTCTCCTGCAATCTACTGGGGTAATGCTAAGTGGACAGAAGTTGTATAGAAAAAACTACTTTTGTGCAAAGTTAGTGGAGTTTATCTGGGTTTGCGTGGACAAATATTGCAGTAATCTCGAGACAAATTTAATAGTAAAGAGTATGTTGTCGGTGCATCACTATATCTACAATTATTATAAATTATGTCCTATACGTGGCAGCCTGCATGCTACCTTTTAGACTGTCATGTTTTGTTGCGGTATGGTGTGGCACCTGTTGATAGACAGTTCCTTAATACTTTCTTGTGTCTGATTGATGCATCATTATGTTTTTTGCAGCGATTATTTGTTCAAGCTTTTGCTGATTGGAGATTCTGGTGTAGGCAAGTCATGTCTTCTCCTGAGGTTTGCTGTAAGTTCTGAGCCTCTTTGCTTTGTCTTCTTCTTTCTTTATGTAAACTGTGTTTCCTTTTTTTTTTTTGCAATTAATGAAAAACGAAGTTGAATATTCCTGTTTTTCCATTTCCCTATGTGCTTTGTCTTCTTCTTTCTTTATGTAAACTGTGTTTCCTTTTTTTTTTTGCAATTAATGAAAAACGAAGTTGAATATTTTTTCCATTTCCCTATATTATAAAGATCTAAATTTACTGAACAATTAGAGAGATGCACGGTTTACAAATGGTTTGAGTGATAATCATTGATATGTTTGTTTAGAACTTTGCAGTCCCCTTTTAGAGGCGTTAAAATATACTGTAGTGTGTGTATTGATGGAAGTTGGAATGCTAAACAAAAGCTTTTACTTTGAATTTGTTTTAATAAGTGGAGGTTAAACTTCCTAATATTTTATTTTGTTGTGAAACAGGACGATTCATACCTTGACAGCTATATCAGTACCATTGGAGTGGACTTTGTAAGCATTCGTATTCACCAATTGACCCAATTTCCAATTTATTTTCAGCACAAATATGTGACTAATTATTTACCACGCTCCCTTTTATAGAAAATCCGCACTGTGGAGCAGGATGGGAAGACTATTAAACTTCAAATTGTAAGTCCATTAACATATTAATGTTGTTTAAATGAACTTTGATTCAAATCAATTTTGGTTTTGATGGAAGTGTTTTCATGACTACGTCACGTGTCAATTTGTTTTCTAAATCTAAATTACATCTTTTGATATTGTCTCTAAAACCATTAATTATATAAAAATCAATTTGCATGTGCCTAGAAAAAAATGCTCAATCGAAGTTATCTCTCGCGTACTCAAGCCTGTCTCTTTCTTCTTTTTTTTAATGCATTAATCATGTGGTTTGTTTACTAAGAGACTCAATCCTAGTTGTTTCCCGTCACTAAAAAGGTGTCGTTGATTCATTCAAACAGTTATTATTTGATGGATTAAGGTTACCCGTGAAAAAAATAGGAAATTATTTGTTCAGACACCCCGTCCCAATTATCTGGGATTGTTGTTTTACTGTATTTTGTAATTGTTGACAGAGTTTTCTGCATTTTTTACCATATAGTGGGACACTGCGGGTCAGGAACGTTTTCGGACAATCACTAGCAGCTACTATCGTGGGGCTCATGGCATTATTGTGAGTCTTTTAAACTGGCTGTCCTTCTTGAGTAAATTTCCTGTTATCTTGGGAAGCAGTGGTGTAATCCTGTTACTTTTTTTTTTTTTGCAGGTTGTTTATGATGTTACTGACCAAGAGAGCTTCAATAATGTTAAGCAGTGGCTGAATGAAATTGACCGTTATGCAAGTGAAAATGTTAACAAGCTTCTAGTTGGAAACAAGTGTGATCTTACCGCAAATAAAGTTGTGTCCTATGAAACAGCAAAGGTGATTCTAAATTTTGTTGTTTGTTTTGTTCTGTTGTGTAAATTCCCCGCCGACATCTGTTGAAATCCTTCCTTCTGTCATTTTGTCTAATGTTTTGAAGTTTGTGCTTTCTACTTTTTATCTTTCAGGCATTTGCAGACGAAATTGGAATTCCCTTCATGGAAACTAGTGCTAAAAATGCCACCAATGTGGAACAGGCTTTCATGGCCATGGCTGCTGAAATTAAAAACAGGTGCTGTAGTTCTGTGTGCAATTGCAATGTCATCAAATTTATCTATAAAGGACCATTTCTTTTGCTGCTACTGATGGTTGTTGAGCATTTTGTTTGAACTTGTGGATTTCAATGAAATTTGTTTAGTTAAATGCCTTTAATGGTTACTGATCAACTTGATGATTGACCTCTTTGGTTGTCCTTGGTTCTTTTCCACAGAATGGCAAGCCAACCAGTGAACAATGCCAGGCCTCCAACAGTCCAAATTCGAGGACAGCCAGTGAACCAGAAGTCTAGTTGCTGCTCGACTTAGAGACGAAGTATTTGTGGTCTTAGACGTTTATATGTGTCTCAGTGGCATGTAAAACAACTAGCTTTTCACATATTGCTTTCATATGAAGATTGTTCGTCATGATTTGCTCCTTATCATTAAGTCGTTGTCAAAACTTCCATTCTTTTCAATGTATTTGATTTTAAAAAAAACATTTGTACAAAATTAGGAATATTGGTGAATAGCAGTATTTGCCTTGTTCTTTGTCTCGTCAACATTCACCTCCTTTCAACAGCTTCTACATATTCGTTCACTTGTCTCTTTAGGAGTAGAATTTTGTTCAATTGCATCCCACTCTTGTAAGTCTATGAAATAAAATAATAGAAAACTGGATTTTTTTATTTATAAAAAAGTTCACTAGTTATCGGCGTTTACCATTTCATTTTGTCAGTCTATTTTGCTCTCTTTTTTTAGTATGATAGAAATTAAAAAATTATAACATGCTGTTTCCTCCCTGGCAGTACAACAGGAACCACTTTACAGGTCTTTGTCGCTAAATGTCGGGATATATACTTCTTTGTCTAGCTTCTAAATTAGTGCTATAATGTCATTACCGTTTCATTCGAATAAGCAATTAGGCCAAAAAAATTTGCGAATACGATTGAACATTCGGGAAACACTACAAACAATGTTTCCTATCCCACCCAATGATCAGGTTTTTAAAATTAAAATAACAATATCAACAAATTAAACAATTTTAATTAAAAATCAATTCGGGGTAGGACTGCCTCATAGCATTATAGAATCCCCCAATTCAACAATTCAATGTTCAAAAGATCATAGGTTGTTTCTGTTTCCAGCAACCCTTGCGAGTGCAGGCCACACACAGAACAACTTTTCTATCGGGGTCAGTTTCCAGATAACTATTGTTGAACTCCACCACAACCCATGTAGCCCTTTTATTTTGTGGTTAATATATGTCGTTCTTCCTTTCTTGAGGCTGCATTTATTTTTGGGGTGCCAACAAACATCAATCAATTGCTTTGTCGAGAGCCTGTGGATCTTACAAGGTGTCCAAAGGGCTGCTAGCAACTAAGGTGTGGGTAAAAAGGACTTGACAGTTAATTTCGAGTATCACAGGCAATTAGTTCAACTGGAAATCTAAGCCGATGCTAGAGCAATTAAGGGCACTTTTCTGAATCTCTAGCTTAGTATTCCTTTCTGTGTATGACTGAAATCAAATCAACTTCAAGGTGAAGAACATGCCAGCATTGCTGTTGGAATAAAATAGCATACCCTTCAATTCAATAGCATTGTCCTGATTGCACAATATCAAGCTTACCAGTAATCCCTGCAGGAGCAGAATCCATCCTTGAAATGATGAAACCTCGTGGTATCTCTAACTATGATTTCTCTTCCTTCTATAGCTGAGATGTACTTGGTTGCAGAGTGGCAATCTCCACAAACTCTCAAGTTTTTAAACACCCGGATTGGAACCCCTAATGGTACCTTTAGGAGTCCAAATGCAATTGCCAGCTTCTCACTATGCCATAAAAGAAGCTGTTCTTTCAGCTCCTCTCCAACATCATGCAATGCAAATTCAAGATCTGGCACATAACCAGCCAACTTCATTTTCTTCTCCAAGTCATTTAGTTTTTCATGTATATAAACCAATTCAGGGTGCAATCTGTCGCTCGATCTAAACTCATGCACCACACTGCTTATTTCAATCCAACTATATCCAGGTATCTTCACTACATTATTTTCTTTCATTGATCTTCGGATCCTCGCAACATGGTCCCATCTATTTTGTGCTGCATAAACATTAGCCAATTGAACATATCCAGTGGCACTAGTTGGATCGAGCTCAAGCAGATTCCTGGCAGCAAACTCAGCCAAGTGTAAGTTTTTATGGATCCTACAAGCACCCAGAAGTGTTCCATAAATGGCAGGATGGGGCTTAAAAGGCATGCTTCTTACCAAATCTACAGCCTCAGATAACTTTCCAGCTCGACCAAGAAGATCAACCATGCATGCATAATGCTCTGGTTTAGTTTCAATTCCAAAATCCCTTACCATTGTGTTAAAATACTGGACCCCAAGATCGACCAATCCTGCATGGTTACAAGCCAATAATACAGCAACAAAAGTAATCCAATCTGGCTTCATGCCTTCATTTTTCATCTCACCAAACAAATGGAGAGCTTTTTCACCAGCCCCATGTTGAGCATAGCCAGAAATCATTGCATTCCAGCACACTACATCTTTCTGCGGAATCCAAACAAATAACTCCCAGGCATCCTTTAGATCCCCACACTTGGAATACATGCTAACCAACGAAGTCCCCGCCGTCGTATCACTACTCAACGGAGACTTACAAACTAACTGATGAACTTGTTTACCCAGCTGCAATGCTGATAAATTACTGCACCCCAACAAGACACTAGTCAAGCTCAAAGCATTAGGATTAACCCCAGTTTCTAACATTTTCCTGAAAAGCCTTAACCCATCCTCTGCCCTCCCATTCTCAACATACCCAGCAATCATAGCATTCCATGTAACCAAGGTCCTCATTGACATTTCCTGGAACAATCTCTCTGCCAATTCAACCCTCCCAAACTTCATGTACCCAGTGATCATGGCAGTCCAAGTGATCACACTCCTCACAGGTGCACCATAAAAACACTCCACAGCAGAATCCAAATCCCCACAAGCCACATATCCAGACACCATGGCACTCCACGAGACACAGTTCTTCTCCGGCATCGCCAAGAACAACCTCCGAGCCTCGCCCATGAATCCAACCTGAGCATAACCCGAAATCATGGTGTTCCATGACGCAACATCCTTCACGGGCATGCTGTCAAAGAAGCCACGGGCATCGTGGACACCAAAATGGTGCCAATGACACGCCAACATGATGTTATAAGAAACAGCATTTGGCTGGGGAATTTTTTCAAACAGTTGGCGAGCGTGTTCAAAGTGGCCAAGTTTCTTTGCAAAGGCGGCGAGAATAGAATTCCACGTAACAGTGGACTTCACTTTCATGTTCTCAAACACGCGAACAGCGGAGTCTACGTCACCGCCTCGAACGTAGCTGGTGATAAGCTTGTTCGAGGCAATAACATTGTTATTGTTAAGCTCGCGTTGATGGGTGCGTGAAGAAACATGTTGCTGTTTCCTTAGTGTAACAAAGGACGAGATTGAAAAAGGGTTTCGTTTCTTCCTCCTTAATAATCGTAGAAAATACATGTATCAATGGCTCACTATGATCGAGTCTCTTGTTCTTTCGGTTTCACTGATCATTTGTTGTTTCAAGTACAGATCATATAATAATAGTAATATAAAAAATAAAAACGAATGTGAAAATATAAAATAAATGTTCCGTTGCCGGGACTTGAACCCGGGTCTTTCGGGTGAGAGCCGAATATCCTGACCAACTAGACTACAACGGAGTTGATGTTTATAAGACGGAGTTGATATTTATAATGTATAAAGTATACATCATATTTTGTAATTTTATATGTGAATTTAAAATAACATCTGTTACTTCCTTTTAAGTTAGAAGGATCTCCAACCTAAATATTATTTTAAAAAGTTATACATATATAATTAAAAATTTAATTAATATATTTAAAGAACTCAATTGTTTATTGGATCTTATTATTGCATATTAAATTTATTGGTTGGGTATATAAGGAAAACCAGGTGAAAAAACTAGAACGATAAACACAATCCGGTATAACTTATGTCATCTCAAAAGTCCCCCGTGATGAAGTGTTTTGAGTGGATAAAACAGCACTTTTATTTTGTTCCTATTAGCTATAGTAGTTTATCTTTTTAACCCTTTATGACTCGAAAGCTTGAGATTGGTGCGGAGTGATGTGATTTGAATTTAATCATTTCTTTTCAAATTGAGCTGATCGCACATATTAAATCCAACACTAACTGACACGAAGTTTTTTCATTACATTATTTCATTGTGGCCTCGATTGAAAACAATTTTATTCTAATATTATTTAAAAGGAGACATGAAAATCGTGTGTTAATTGGGAAAGGTTGCCCTCCACTGTCTCTTTATTTGTGTTACGTATTTCCCAAATTATGAGCCGTGACAAATAGTTGTTGACATTATTGACTTGAATAAAATAATAATTAAAAAAGCAATGATATCTTTGATTGGGGATTAGAACTGATGATGGGTATTGAGCTAGAAATGTGATTAATCTTATCTGTTCATGAGAAATATTGTAATTTAATTATTTAGATTTGGTTTTGGATTTGGATTGACAGAAGCCAGCAAGGGGAGCAATTTGGAATTGTCAGGGTGATTCTAAAAATTTGGGGGAGTAGGCAAAGAGTAGAACCGCATTAAATTTTTTTTTCTCTATTATTATATATATATATTTTTAGAAATACTATTCATACGATAATTTATATAATAAATTATACAATAAAGAGATAGAGAAAAAAATATAATTAATAATGAGGTAGAAAAAAATATTATATAAATAAATATCTCTATTTTTTTAATACAAGGATCATAATGAGATTTAAAACTGTCTAAACCAGTAAATCTTCGTCACTAGACCGAACGAGTGGGTTATTGCTCTATCATTTTTACTTGTTAGTATTAGTAACAGTAACTAACCAATACGACGTTAGTGGGAAGTGCCAAATTGAGGTTGCAATTGTTTGAGAGGATTTTTTATTAAGATAATGTCCTTATTGCTAAACAAGATAAAAGTAATTTGAGTAATGATGGACCTAAAAAAGAAATTGAGTAATGGCTTTTATATATTTTTTTTTACGCTCCAATCATATTTATCTGAGATATTTGAGCATTGTGGAGTGGATGATAAATTTCTTATAAGGTAGAATGAAAATTAAAATTACATGATAGTAGTATCGATTGTCGAGATGTTGGTGGTGTAAGTATATGCAGATGATTGAAAAGAATACGGGTCAAGCATAAAAGATAGTACATTAAGGTTTAAACTTTTATCTACACAAGTAGTCAAAATGAAAATACTCACATGTAATGTTGGATAATGTTTCAAATACCATTGCCTTACAAAATATATATATGGAAAATCAAGAATATTTCTCAAAAGATTCGTTTTTCAATTAAAACAAGGTTGTTTAATTTTTGATTATTTGGCTAGGTATTGAGTTTTGAAAGTTATTGGAAATTATTAATTTTTTATATTTAGACAATAAGTATTTTTTTATTAGAAATATAAATCACAAATATTCGTAATATGATAAAGCTAGCTTTCTCATCAAGTTTATTTCCATACACAAACTCAAATCTAACATTTTATTTGAGAAAAATTAAGTATATTTAACTTGAAACAACCACTGTTAGAAAATTATTGGGTGAATTCGAAAGGAAAAAAAAACTAGTAATAATATATGAATAAGTTTATTTAAATTTTAAAGTTTAGTTAAAAGATTAAGTGAAATTAAAGTAATGAAAATATTATAGATATTAAAACATAGTTATAATTATTAATAATTTTTTTATAATTTTACAATTTATTATATATTAAAATGGTAAATAACTTAATTAGGCCTTGAAAGTATGTTTAAATTAAATTAGACGTTGATGTATAACTAATATTCTCAATTGTGACTAAAAATCATTCATCTATTATTTAAGGCTTAAGGCTTAATTGTGTGTCTTGATATTCGTAAGTATTTCAAAATTATGATTTAGTCTTTTAAAATTATTTTGTTTAAGGTTTCTCCTTATAAATTTTAAATGTTTGGTTTTAAGTCTAACGGCTAGTATAACGTCTTGTTAAGTAAGGAGAGGGCCGATCCTGGCCGTACACAAGAGGGGCAACAGCGTGGGCCAAGAAGAACGAGAGGTGTCCAAAATATTAAAACAAAAATATATATTTGTGTGATAAATTGTTTTCCTTATGTTCTTTTTATAAATAAATTGAAGTCAGCGTCTTCTATTATGTTTTTTTATATTTAAATTAAATTGCAACATATAATTATAAAATATATTATTCTAATAATCGTTTAAAGTTATTTTTTAGTTGCAAATTTTAAAATTTTAAAAAGTTAAAACCAGTTTAGTTTTTAGTTTTAGTTAGTTTAAAAATTAAATTAAATTTTAAAATAAACCCATTTTAAAAACTCTATATCTTATTAAAATTAGTTAAATGATGTATTTTTATGTTGGTAGGAATAATGATAGTATGATGACAGTAATGATAGCAGTGGTGGTTGTACTGATGATAGTGATGATAAATGGTAGTAGTGGTGGTGGTAACGATAGAGACAAGTGGTGGCGATAGCAGTAGTAGTGACAATAGTGATGACAGTGGTAGTAACAATGATCGTAACAACAGCGATGATGGTAGCAATAGTGTGGTGGTAGTGGGTGATAATGCGATGGCAGTGACGATGACAACAATATAGCAGTAGTGGCAGTAGTAGTAATAGTAATGGTAAGCATAGTGGTGGCAATAACAATATAGTGGTGGTGGTGGTATCGGTGATAATACAATGATGATGGCGGACGACAACAAAAAATGATAATAGTTAAATATAGTAAGAGTATTTTTTAAAACTAAAAACTAAAGTTACAAAACTATTTTTTTTTTTGAAAATGAATATAAAACGTTTTCAAAATTTGAGTTAAAAATCATTTAAAAAATTACATTTCAAAATAAAATAAAAAACTAAAAACTCGTAATCACCCAAAATAAACCCTTAGTTGTTGATTTGTTTTATGATGTATTACATTCATAAATTCATGTTGGATAAATCTATATTTCACTTAACATGTTAACATGTAGTAGATATATAATAATACATAAACTTAAAATTTTATTTTTTTAATAAGATAAGAAATACAAACTAAAATCTAATTATAAAGAAATATATTCTTATACTATAAATTAAAATTTCTAACTTGGATAGTGAAATTCTCACTCTATTCACTTTTTCGATTAGAGATTTTTAACATCATCTCTTCTCTTTCTAGGATATGTATTTCACACATTTTTCTCATAATTAAATAAAAAATATATCTTTCAATTATCTCAAACTGTCATGTATTTATTTTTACATATAAAGATATTTGATTTTCTTAATTTTTATTTATTTAATTTAAAAATAAATTTATATCACAATTTAAATTTTTATCATGAATCTAAAATATAATTTATTTATTTAAAAAATATTTATTATAAAAATTATAATTATATAAAAATAAATATTTATCTAGTTCAATACACATGCTAAAATATTAATTAAAACTAAAAGTTACTATATTAATAAAGAATAGAAAAATATACCAAATTTAATATGAGACAATAATATTTTACCAATTATAAAATATAAGATAGAAGTAAATTGAATAGAAAATGTGATAAATTTTTTAAAATATTTGTTAATTTATTTAATATAATAAAAAAATTAATAATTTTATGTCTATTTTTTTCTATTTAATACATGTTCACACTTAAGGATGCTTAAAAATACCTTATAAACTCAAAAAATATACAGACAAACCTTGAGTAATGAAATTACATCATCATTGTCATGTGTGCTAACAATTTATGTATGTTAACAAATTATACGTGATAATCATCTCATTGTTATTCCATCTTTTTGTTACATTGTCTTTACCATTTTCTTCTCCTTCTCTCTTATTTTCACATTGTTCTTTCTCACCTTATCATAATCATCACATTACCATCATCTTCTTCATTGTCACGAGTCATCTTATAATCTTTTCTATTATCATAGCCTTTTTGTTTACTACCATCTTTTTACTACAAATTTCATGAACAATAATACGTTGTGTTTAAGAGCAAGAGATTTTAAAAAGAAAGAAAAATAACAATTTTTTTAAAATTAATAAAATATATACTGTTTATACACTAAAGCAAAAAATTAGGATATTAAATTTATGCTAACCTATCATTTTAAAAAATTATTAAATCAAAAAATATTTGTTAAAAAAAATTTCCTCACTTCTTTTTAATCTTTACCACCAAACATACTTCAAAAGTATAAATCACATTCACACCGTAAAACAAATATACATAACCACCGTCAACCTTCAAGGTGGACCATCTTGCTCCATCCCAACTGCCACATAGCTTTACCATAATCTCAAGTAGCTTTTAGACTCATAGAAGAAAACGAAAAAGAAAACAAAATAAACAAACAATTAACCTTTTAATAACGAATAAAAATAAAAATAAAAATTTATTTTTTTATTTATTTGAATAAATAAATTGTTCCAGTATAAAAAAAAAAGTTGAAAAAATGATTCTCCCACACCTGTCTCCCTGGTACCTCCGCCTTACCCGGGCCTAGTAGGAAGGGGAAATAAGAGATGTGGCAGTGCTGCCAATATTTCTGACAAGCAAAGACTGAAGTCGGTGATCTACTGTGTGTCGGGTACAGCCCCGGAGTGTTTGGCCACCGACCTTCAAAGGTACAATGTCCAAAAGCCTAGCAATGTCTTGGCCCCCGACCTCAAAGGATACATTGTCGAATAGGAAAATTAACCAATCATGAAATATAAAATTGCGTTAAAATGTTACAAAATAATATGTAAACATCATTTATTGGAGAACTAGCTGTGTCCTCTAGTCATGATGATAGTGGCAGAATCGCAGTGTCGTCAAAACTTTAAGTAAATGGTAGGTTTTTCGTGGCTCTCAGCCGGTCAATATATGAAGTTCCACAACTTTAGTTCACACTTCACTCTTTGCCCTATTCTTTTCAAACTATTCAGCATAAGGTTGACATTCTTTATGGGTTTGCGCGTAGTGCCTCTTTTTATTCTCTAAGGTCGATTTTGTATGTAGTAAGTAGTACCTTTTCAAAGCTGCAGATGAAGCGTCGTAAATTTTAGAACTCATTCACAAATATGCATATTATATTCAGAAGCTTGGACTAGACTCTATATTAAACTACATAGTCCGATTTTTGCTTTTAACATAAAAATTATTCATTGAAAAAATGCTATTCATGTGTATTATATATACCGACAGGTACCCACGCGCAAGAAGCCCAATTATTTTCATGCTATGTTTTATGAAGTTACTTTTTGGATGACACGTAGAAAGTGTCCTTGGAGCGCAAAAAATTCAGCAGACAGAAAAACAATGGAGACATGCACAACACATGGCATATAGATATAGATAACGTTGTTTGTTTGTTTGTTTGTATTCACATTTGATTTAGGAAGGACTAGGCAAACAACCAGAGATAGAGAAGGATCCCTGTCTTTCAAGATTGACAGTACTCAAGGTCAAGGACTTAGCCTTGCTAGTATACAATTTCTTTACATTAGCGCCCTGATCTTGCATTAACCTAGCCAAGCTTCTCTTGGCGTTCGCTCTAAAAGGACAATTGGAAGCCAAAAACCCATCCACAAGGTGTAAGTATGCCTCAAGGTCATGACAACATGCCATGTCAGCATCCGGCTTCAAATACGGTGACATCTTCGTGTCCACACGGAGTTCTGTTCCCATGTGGGAGTACTCATCCAGCATGTCCAGTACACCACCAACCTTTGAGCTTCTCAGTTTCCGTTCCAGTTCCTCGCTCACGAACATTCCAGGAACCCTGGTGATGACGTCTTGAGAATTCACTATTCTCAGCACTTTCACGTTTTGGGCCGCGAGTTTGTTACCAAAGGCCCTGTTACCTACCCTGGGCCCACCATACGAAAAAACTGCCACGGGTGGGACATCCTGGCTGCAGGTGCTGACGTCATCAGCCACCAACAAGGCCAGTGCCGCACCTAAACTATGCCCCGTGATCGTAATGCTTAGTGTTTCCCCTTTGTAGAGTTCTATTAGTCGCTTCACCTCTTCAATCACCGACTCCGCCAAGCTGGCTACGTGGGTTCCTCTCGTCTTGTACAGGCTCAAGAACCCGCACTCCACTTTGGGCTTCCCTTGGCTTTCGCCGCTCCCTATGTCGTTTAATTGGGCCCGCATATTCTCGGCCCATTCGAGACACGTCGAAGTTCCACGGAGTGAGATCACAATATCTCTCCTTCCCATACGCGCAATCTCTCTTCTGTCGTCGCATACCGCCACGTACCCGATCCAGCTCGAACGCTGGGTCATCCACCCGAGATCCGGTGCCACGTCGTCCACCCATTTGGGTAACCCGATTGATGACGTGGCGTAGAGGGATTTCGTGACCCTGTAGGATCTGTCCGGTAAGACCATGTGGCGTGGGAGCGGTGGCTCCTCCGCTGACATGGCCGGGTTCGAGTGAAAGGAATGGTACGCGGTCTGCACGAACTCGCCGTAGCGCACCACCTCTCGCCGGAGATTCTCGTCGAGAGGATCCAGCATGCCTTTCCAATCGTCGCTGCCGTGGTACTCCCGCCACCGACTGCCGAGGACGTTTCGCGGGGAGTACTCGGCCGTCTTGGAGAGCAGCCGCTGGAGGCGGTTGAGGTGGCGCGGCGACATTTCCTCGGTGGCTTTCATGTCCGGCCACAGGTGAGCCAGGTTGAGGCCTTCCAGAAAGTTCTTTCCCTTCTTTTCCGTTGCTGTGATTGTTTTGATGTCGTTGTTGTTGTTTTGAATGGTAACTTGTTGTTGTTGTTGTAGTGGGTTGAGTTGAGGTGGTGATTGGTTCTGGAGGAGTTTGTCGAGGTTTGCGAGATGCAAGCGCGTGGAGTCGGTGGAGGTTGTTGGGAGTGGGTTGGAAGGGTTCAAGGGAGAGGCTCGGCATCGGAAGCTGGCGCGTCTCGTCTGAAACATGTGAAGGTTGTGTGCTGGTAGGGTGGAGCTGATCTGCATCATGCTTGATAAGGATTTAGATTGAGAAGAGGTCGAGAGGGAGGAGGAGACAGCGTCAATTCAATTCCTGAGATACCCAACAAACTCGCGGAACTCGAAACCAACTATCATAGAGGGAACAACCGGGTGTATTTAAAGAGAGCTGTTTCGTTATTGCCATCGCTTTTCCTCATATATTACGGAAAGAACCTAGGAATCCTCGATGTCACTTTAAGGATATGTAAATCATCAACACTTTCTATCTCCGTGGTTAACTTCATTATTATTTTGTTTGACAAAATTTATAATTCTAAAATAAAATATATAACTTTCAATTAAATAATAAAATTTTATTTTTCCATTTAAACGTGAGTTTGGGAAGACAAATAAGATATGCATAACATGAATGTGAACGACTTCAGTCGATTCATATTTTCATGATATTTAGATTCATGTTTGTCCCTAAGATTTTTACAAAACATCTTCTAATTATATTTTTGAGTATCTTATATGATCTCATGATATTTTTTTTTATATTTTTATGAGATATTTTTTATATTTTATATAAGATTTATTTTTTTATTTTTTATTTTTTATTTTTATTTAATTAAAATAATTATAACTATAATCATATTATATAATATAAATAAGAATATTATCTTATATATTTATTATATTAAGTCTATATAAAAAAATTTAATTATATTTTTAAACACACGATTTTATTAATATACTTCAATTTTTTTTTCAACCATGTCAACCAATGATAATTAGTTTGAATCGATTTGATTTTTTTTTCACTAATCTAAATCAAATCAATTTAATTATGTTGAAAATTAGTTTGAGTTTAGTTATTGAATTTATTATTAAAATAATAAAATATATAAAAGCAAAAAGAAACTTAGAAAAGGAAAGACATCAATAGCACTTTTTAACTTTTCTTTTTGGCATTCTTTCAAACATTTGATGATATGCTCCTGTGAAAAGAAAATCAAATCTACTTTATTCTAAAATAAATCGTTAAGATATGTTACAACAACTAGCACTAATCCAATAATTCACACTATAGCTCAAAATAGATAGGACACAAATAATGGTGAAAAGAAAAATTGTTTAAAGAAATGGAGAAGAAAAATAACTGATTTATTAATAAATTAGAGATCTGGTAAGGGAGAAACATCTTAGGAGAACATCTCTAATGAAGAAAATGTCATTGAAGGTCTGTCAAAAAAAGAGGAGAATTCATTGGCAATTGTTGCCCTAGTCCTAAGTGTTGTTGAAGAAAGGATAATAAGGGATGCATAAGCCATGAAAAAGGATGAGTGATTTGCACGAGAAACATAGGCCACACGCATAGACATAAGACAAGATTAATAATAATATGAAAAATTAAAGGTATCAATTTAGATTGGGTTGCTCGAGCTCTGTGCATTTAAAAAAAAAAATTAATACCTAAACTGATATGGTTGAATTTACCATTTCTTTTGAAATATGAACTAAACTATCTCAAATTTTTCTTTTCAGTTTGGTTTGAAATGTTTAAGTCGTTAAGTAGACTCAAACATGTGACCCCTTTGGTGTGTAAGTTTCAAAATAGTCACTATACACAAATAAATTTTCTCGTTAAATATAGAAATTTTTAATTTATATATACTATAAATATAATATAAATATTTACTAAAATTTCCTATTTTATTAATATAATATGATAAGAAAATAAATTTTATTAAATATTTATATAAAACATTTTACACTAACCATACATACAAATTAAACGCTTAAATATATTATGAGTAACTTAAAATTGATTTATGTAAATTACAATTTCATCCGGCGATAAACAAAGTAGAGCCCACCCAGATATACATAGTAACCCATCGCCCAACGTGCTACCTGCTCCACCTCCATTCATTGCATGCAGATGGAATTGGAAAAACTATCGTGAACTCTATATCCACTCCATGTTCTTAAGTTTGGTATTCTGATTCGATTTTCAGTCATTATTAAATCTACTGCTTTCAATTTTTTTCGTTAGTTTTATTGTTTGGAATAAAATGTCCATTGACAAAATATAATATAGTTTTTTTTTTTTCATTTTCATGAGTTAGCTCAATTGTTTAAATTACAAGACATAAATTGTAAGTATGCAAATCTGATCTCCCACAATATAAATATAATTTGTTATTTGGTACGGCTTCCTTAGCCCCCGGCCATTCTCCTCTATAAAGCGTATTATGAATCTCAATTGATTGAGTTAAGTAGCTGGATCTATCTAGCAAGACAAACCTTTTTTCATTTACAAATTAAAATCAAATTCAAAATCTTATTTTTTTTAAAAATAATCAATTTTATTGTTTTTTTTTATAGTATGACATTTTAATTACTATTTACATGAATACACAGTTTATTTAAGTTGATTAATTTGAGTCTCAACTAATCGAGTTGAGTTAAGTAGATTTATTTAAGAAGAGTATAAAGCTTTTCATTACTTTTTCCTTACAAGACTAATCTTATTTTAAAAAAAAAAAAATCATTTTTTAAAATTTTTATAGTATGATATTTTAATTATTATTTAAAATTAATTTTTTTACTAAAATTAGAAAAAAAATATAACAACATATATAGAAATCCAATTTACTTTAGTTTTTTCTGGTAGATAATTTACTATTTTTGATCTATTTTTTATTCAAAAATACACTATAAGATTTTTTTATTTTGCTACTAATTTTAGCTACCATTTAAATTAGTAGTTAGGTCCTAGCTAATTAACTATTAATTAATTAGAGTATTATTTTTTATAGCTAAATTTAAGTTATATTCATTTATACTTCTTATTACTACAAATTAGTTAGAAAATAACTACAAATTTTAAAAATTTACTACAAATTAACTAAGATTATTTTTTTAGCTAATTTGTTACTTATTTCATGCTACCATTTAATATAATAGTAATTTTGTAGCTAATTATTTTTACTAGAAATTAGCTACAAAATAACTATTAATTTTAAAATTAGCCATAAAATTATTTTGTAGCAAATTTTAAATTTTCTAGTAGTGATATAAAACCTAAATGTATCATAAAATCTTTAATATTTTTTGTACTCATGTTATTTACAATTCACAGTAGTAACTAATACCGGAGCCGTGAGCTCCCCATTATTAAAAATATAAATTTATATTAGTTATGATGATAAAAAAATCTTACAATTATATACTTTATTATAAATTTATATTAGTTATGATGATAAAAAAAATCTAATAATTGATAAGTATATAATTAAATAACTTTAAAGTGATCTTAAGGTTGGTTTGAGGGTGTCCGTGAGATTTTCGGTTTTGTTTTACAAAAATAATTTTAAAAATAAAACATGTTTAACTAAAATGATTTTTAACTTAATTTCAAAATAGTTTTATATTTATTTTTAAAATAAAAATTTTTTGTAAATTTGATTTAGTTTTAAAAAAAATACTATTTGGTTACATTTACTAATCATCATTCTTGTTATTTTTTATATTGTACCTGTCGCCACCAGTATTACCTGTCACTATTGTTGTTGCCACCATCACCACTACCATCAATGTCACCACCAACATTGTCATGACTATTACCAACATGCAAATAATCTTTAAATTAATTTTAATAAATAAATAATTTTTAAAATTATTTTATTTTAAAATTAAAAATTAATTTTTAAAACAAAAATTAAAATCAAAAACTAAATTTGATTTTTAAAATTTTTAAAAAACGAATCCTTATTAATTTGAGAACAAAACTAAATCTTACTAATACAATTATCATTGCTATGAAAATTGAATCAGATTAGTTGGTTCAACTAATCTACCTTGGAATAGGTTTGATGATAAGTTCATTTTGATGATTTCAAAATTAGTGAGAATAATCAAATTGGTTCAAAATAAGTAAAAATAAAGAAAAATCGATTTGAAATAGTTATTTAACAAAAATATTTTTTTAATTTCTTAAATTTAATCTAAAATATTTTTAAGATAAATAAAATATGTATTTAATAAAAATAATAAATAAAATAAATAATTTTATCAATTATTACTATTATTTTTCTTATAAAATGTGTAATTTATTTATTTATATTAGTTTACAATTTTTTATATCTTAATTTTTTATAATTTGATATATTATTAATTTATTATATTTTATTTTGGATACAAATTTGTTATTGTTAATCAACGTTGTTTTATTTTATTAAAATATAAACCTAAGTGTTATGATATATTTAATTTGGACTTTTATATATATATATATATATATATATATATATATATATATATATATATATATATTAAATGTTAAAAACATATAAAATGATATATTATTTTATTTTCAATGTTATAAAATTATATATTATTTTTATTTATTTATTTAATATTATTTTATATATTATTTAATTATTATTATTATTATTATTTTATTATACTAATTTGAATACGATTCAAATATTAAATTGTGAACAAATACTTTGAACAATTTGATTTTTTTTAGAATTATAATGTGTTGATATTTTATTAATTTTATAAAACTAAATTAAGATCATTAAGTTCGAATTGAAAGTTAATGTTCAAACTTAGACATCAATAACTCGATCCCTACTAATAAATTTTCTTTGAAGTAGATATTGAATGTCAAGTATAACTCGTAATAATCTATCTTTCAGGAAATAAAAGGATTCTTTCACTATTTGAGACGTTAATTTATCCATTAAAATATTGCTCGTCTCTACCTATCACAATTCCATGTATGACAATTAAATTTGAACTCATAAATAATTTGTTTAATTCTATTTGATTTTGATAAAGAATACTTATTTTAATTGGGAAAGATTCTGGTAAGGGTAAAATTTCGAGTACGTCTTGTTGTGTATATATATATATATATATATATAATTATTAATTTTATATATTTATTTTATATGTTTATAATTATTAAAAATATAAATTAATTATTTAAATAGTTAATAATTAAATTAATAATAATAATTAAATAAAAAAATTAAAATTTTAGATTTAACAAAAAGTAAAATTTGATTCTTAAATAATTTATAAATATTTTATTATTTATTAATTTTATATATTATTTAAATTAAAATATAATAAACAACTTAATATGTAATATGTTTAAAAAGATAAATAAATTAAATTCTAAAAAATATAAAATAAATTTCTTGGAAATTTGTTCGAACGCAATAAAATTCTACTATGTTAAAATTGAGTTTCATTTTTTGATAGTATTTTTTATAAACTGAATCGGCTCTGGACAGAAAGAGCTAAACGTGTCCCGTCCAGTCCCGTTACCATTTCTAGTCATGTTTCTACAAAGGTATGCGACCTCTGCATAACGGTGTTACTCGGTTTTAGCCTAAATTGATTTATCTATCCCTTTGGAAAATAAGATTTCAAATATCTTGGATACGTGCTTTGAGTTTGACTTTTCATATCACGCCAACTACTTTACTGTTGTGAAAATGTATGTGTCTATTGTCAACTTCGCGTACGGATCTTTTATTCCTTTCGTAAAAACTAAGATTAAAAAATGACACGATATACATCTCTACTCTTCATTCTTCAATTTTCGTATCCTTTTGTGGTTGTTAAACTTACGAAATAATATTTTACAAATCACACTTGATATAAATATTTGTGTGCGTGTGTGAAAATCTGAAACCCTTTGAAGTCAAATCATGTTACTTGTCCTCTGAAAAACAGACCATCTCAATAAATTGATGCTGTTAAAACTAGGTGGGTTTTCCACAAACAATACGTTCGTTTTCTCCAAATTATCTCGTATATCGTTTTAATTCATAGCAAATTGCAGACTGCAGTAATACGTGTTCGTTGATCATTTCAAGTTTCAAGAACTCATGGCCTAAAAGTTTGATCGGAGAATATTTGCTTTAAAAAATGTTTGAATTTTGAATATAAAATAAATAGATTAGTTCAAGTCAATTTGCACTAAGGGAATTGCTTGAAAAGAAATCCTAGTTTTAGACATTTTTACATTCATCATCTTCATGTAGGTCATAGTCTATATAATTGTATTTGCTGAGCTCAACGAGGCCCAAGTATTACACAATTTCTGACGTAATTTAATTACTTGCGTTAAAAGTTGTAGTGAACTAATAAATCCAAACATTGGTAATAGAAATTCAAAAGTTTTAACGAGTCCATCCCAGCTTCAAAATAAACCCCCTTTTGGATCTATAATATGTTTGTTAACATAAGAAAGAAAACGTATAGCTGTGAGATTGTTAACAACATAAATTTTGTCGGATGGTCCAGTGTAGTGTGTACGTGAACAACGCTTTGACCTAGAAAATGCCGCCGGATGTAGTTGAATTCTAAGCACTAGTCATCATATATTGGATATTGTTTTCTTTACGCGTTAATTTCTGTCAAAAAGCGCACCTATATTACAAGAGAAAATGCAATTCCTTACTAATTCCTATGCATGTACGATAACTATTATCACCACCTTCATTTCCGTCTTTAATTTAATATTCAGCCAATAAAATTTAACCACAGAGTAAAAAAGTGCCTGAAAGTACGCTTGGTAACAGGACAGGGTGAGGCCAATTTTGTTTGTATCCTTTCGGGTCAGGTGCAAAATTGAGTTAAGGGAACACGAGGACCAAAAAATAAACTAAATTCTAACTCTATTGGATGTTATCAACTTTGGAAAAATTCACAGAAATAATTCATTCTATAATTTTTTTTAATTTATTTTACTTATATATTTTAAAATAAAAATATATTAAGTTAATAATTATATTTTAATTTAAATAATATATAAAATTAATAAATAATAAAAACTTTAATATTTAAGAATTAAAATTTTTAGTTAAATACATAATTTTATATTTTCTATATAATAATTATTATTACTTTAATTATTAACTAGTACAACAATTTATTTATATTTTAATATTTATAAAAAATAAAGTATAAAATAATTATATAATATACAAAATTATATATATATATATATATATATATAGGGTGATAATTATATTCTCATACTCGTACAATCCTGCTTTTTGAATAAGAAAAACTTGAACTCGATCTCGTAACTAATTAAAATATATTTTTATCATGAAAGATGAAAAAGGATCGAACAAATTACTCATTGGATTGAATTCAATTATCATACCTACCTCGAAGATGGTTAGAATTTAATATGATATAAATAATTAAAAATATCATAATTATAGATTTTAATATATATATATATATATATATATATATATATATATATATATATATATATATATATATATGATCTTTAAATCAATTATCATAATCAATAATTAATTTTTGTATAATTTAATCATCAATTTTATTAATACAAATATATATTATTCCATTCAGTCTCGAATATAAAAAAAAATCATGAATTATAGTCTCAAATATAAACAAGTTTCGCTTAATTTTATACTATTCAATAAAATTATTTTTAAAATATTTTTTATTTATTAGAGATTCTTTATTTAATAATCCTATTTCATTTTTATATAAAATTTTAATGAAAGACAGTAGAAAAAATATTTTTTAAGTATAAATAATAAAATTAAATATTGTTAACTAATTATTTTAATTAATGTAAGTTACTATTTTTATATTCAAAGCTGGAAAAGTATTTATTATGAATAAGATTCCCTTATAATCTTATTATTTAGTATAATATTCATCGTATTACATTTTTGAAATAAAACTTGTTTAATCCATGTACAAGTTCCAAGACTCTTCATTGTGGCAGTGTGCTGCCACTCTTCATGGTTTTATTTATTTTCTTATTTGTTATTTCTTTTTAAAATTATTTCAACAAAACAAATAAACAATCTGAAAAATAATAATTTATTTTATCTTGATTATCATTTTAAGATAAGATTAATGTTAAATCTTCTTATTAGTTATTCTAATGATTTATAGAGAAAATACTAAACAAATATAAATTTAATATTTAAAAATGTAAAAATAATATTTTATTTCCAATAAGTAAGAGAATAAAATAAATAAATAAATCTTATATAACCATGGTAGATTCTTCGATATTTATTTATTATGAATTATAATTACAATTATATATTAATAATTTTTTTATTTTATTTCAGAAACTAAAATACTACTAGTACTTATTTTGTGTGTTTGTCTTATAACATAATATTATCATGTTAATTATTAAAAAAAATATTAGATCTTCATCCATTTAAATTCTATTCATTCAAGAAACAGCATAAGGATACAAATTAAAAAAATAAAATATTATTAAATTTACAATAAAATATGTTAATAATATTGAATAATATATATTTTTAATAGAAACTCTCTATTTATAAATCTTTAATTATTTAATTTTTTTAAAAAAAATTAACAGTGTGTTTAGAAATGTAAATTTAGAAATATAATATTCTCATACTTGTTATTAGTTTTGAAAAAAAATTCTAGATTTATTAATTCTTAAAAAAATAATAATACCATGTTTTACTTATTTTTATTTTCATATTGAAGAGTAAAAAAAATAATATTTATACGAGAACATGAGAAAGTTATTCTTTTAACATAATTGTAACTTCAACTTCTATATATTTTAATTTTAATAAATTTTGAAAAATTTTAAAAATATTCTTAAAATATTAAATTTAATCAAATATATTTTTAAATTTATTTAAAAATTAATATTTAATTATAATATTAAAAATCTTAACAAGTATTCAAGTGAAAACTCTTTTATTAAAAAAATATAATAGTACATTTTCTTATAATTTCTAATATAACTTACTTTTTAATAAAAAAATTCTATTAATTAATTTTTTAATTAGTATCCTAAGAACACGAATTAGACAAAAATATTACTCCGTACTCCTGAAAATATAAAACTATACCTTAAAAGGCAAAGTAATGAATGAAGCTTTGGACATGATTTTATCTGGATTGCTTGTCCCCAAATGCGAACAAAAGAAACATTAAATTAGTGTGTGCTTTCCAGTTTCCACTACCAACGTGCTGGATAATGCTGATTATAACTCCCACTATCTGACATTCCATGCCTGCAACTTTATTCAGCCGAAATACTCGTCAACTCGTGCAACGGCATGCTCAACTTTTTTTTTTTTTTTTAATGATTAAACACGAGCAAATTTCCACCACAAAGAGTCATGAGTAGTTCCTCTCTTATCATTTAATTTCTTTTCTTCTTTTATTTATATATATATATATTTAAAATTTGTCTATTTAAACATGAAGAAATATGTTATATATTAATAATATAAAGTAATTTTACATAATCGTTTAATTATAAACTATTATATATATAATAAATTTATTAATTTTCAATAATTATTTTCAAGTTATATTAATTGTAATTTGTGATTGAATGAAAGTGTAAAATAATTTTTTTATTAAACACTTTAAATATTTATGACAATATTTTTAATTATAAATTTTTAAATATTTTTATAATTTATAATAAATAAAAAATAGTAAAAATCATATTAAAATTTTAAAATATTTTTAATGCAAACATAATTTTTAGTTGCATTTTCTTTTACTTTTATGTGTTATCTTTCAAATTAGACAAATTAAAAGAAAAATAAAGAATAATAACTTTAATGTTACAAATTCTTTGTTAAATAATTCTCAGAGAGTTTTGCTATATAATCTAAAATAACATATTATGTTATTCACTTTAAGTTTTTAGGATTTAGTGTTTTAAGGAAGTTAAATGATCTTTTGATAAACTTGGATGAATCTTAATGATGATCTTTTTTCAACAAGACTCGTATTTTGTCTTTAGGAAAGTGGAATTTTGAATCCTTAAATGGTATAGAAGTAGTATAATGTTTTAATTGAAATGTTTTTATTTCGGATGATTGAGATGCTCACAATGTTAACTACTAAAATTAATCCCAATAAAAAAGGATAGATGATCGTCAATATATTTTTTAAAATAAAATTATATTAAAAAAACACATAATAAAGTGTATTAATAGTATTTTCTATAAACCCTCGTCATTTTCATTTTTTATTAATATTTCATGGAAATAATTTGGTTAATATTTTCTTAGTTTATTGGTTTAATAAAAAAATTGTTAACTAAAATTGAATATATTCAATATCTTAAATAAATAAAAAGAAATTCAGTACTATTAGTTAATATGCAAAGTTGTTAAAACAGTTAAAAATTATTGCGTCTTTGGAAATGCGACACTAGCAAAAAGCAATCATTTCCACCCACACCTCTTTCCTTTCATATGTTACCCTACCGCAAAAATGTAACTTTGAGAAAGTTGATAGTACCACCACCACACTACATAGTACCGCAAGTTACAAGTAACCCAACAAAGTAAGACTCGCGATAGTCCACAACTCGATGATGGCTAAAGAACCAAACAATTCATTAATACCAGCAATGCCCTCAATCCACCTGCTGTCAAAATCAGAAATTACCATGGTAGGTAAAGCTTACACTCAAAATACTACCATTTACGACAATGCTATTTGCATATCTTATCTCATGTTTGGCACGTGGTAATAATTTTGAGGTTTGAATAAAAAGAAAAGTGAAAAAGAAAAGTTTAAAATCTTACTTTTGTAAGTTAACTTTTTATTCTCTTTTTTAATTTTTAATTTTTTTTCTTCTGTTCAAATATAGTATAAAACAATAGACAGTAGCACAAACAATAATACACAGATTTTATATTATGTAGTATTTTGTAAGTTCATGATGCCGAATATATTATTTCACACCGACAAACATAGGTTGTATTTTTTTAAAATTAATTATTTTTCTTACTCAAACTTTTTTTTTTGTTGTCGTCTATTCAAATTTTGATTTTTTATTATTAAAATCTAATTATTTTCATCATTTATCTTTGAAATTGAAGTGAAATATATGTTCAATTACACTCCAATACTCCATTTAGATTTTCTTTTTCTTTTTCTTGTAGTCCATATTACTTCAGAAAATATTATTTACTTCCACCTCCTTTCATCTATTTATGTTAATCTTGCCACAATGATAATTTTTCCTCTTGTTATCCCATAATTCATGCTTCCTTCGGTTTTCCGTGTGTCACGTACTCTCTTATTATGCGAGTATTTCCTTGGTTATTCTCGATTTCCTATGTTACTCGAGCGTAACTGAATATTCGAATTCATCCGGTACAGTTATGCATACTTTTTATCTTTGTTTTTATTTTATATTTTATTCAAATTAATTTATAATGTTTTGTAATTTTAAATATATATTCTGTTACGAAATTTTAGTTTTATTTTTAATTTAAAAATACTCAAACAAAAATTTGCTATACAAAAGCACTCAAATTTCCACCGCCCCTACTTTGTCTCCGAATTCAAGTATTGCGAGTCACGAGCCGTACAATTCTTGATCACATATATATTTTTGCTTTATATAATAAATGCAGCTCATGTGTCCATAATATATGATGGATCCGACAATTAGTATGAATCCGACAATGACAAAAATTTTGGAAGACCAGAAAAAGAATCCCAAAAGACCTGTGGGCTGTGGCATCATTCATCCAATATTATAAATATATTCTTACTTATAAAATTTCAGTTAATGTTGAAATATTTTATTAATACATTTAAAAATTAACGCATAATGTATGTATATCTAGGTTTTGGATCATCAACTGCGTCTGCAGGAGTTGTGGTTTGTACATATATACTGTACTGTAAGGAATCCGATTCCTTCATATATAAGACTGCTCTATCGTCTACAGCTGAAAATTAACAATAAATATTATAGATAAAAACAAATTAACAATAAACAATTATAACGTTAAAAACAATTTGTTTCATATAAAAAAATGAGACAACATCAATTGATACCATGAATTAAAATTAACAAAATTATATATTTAATATTCTTTTTTACAAATGTTAAATTTTATCAATTTACCTAGTGAATCATGTTATATTATCTTCTTCTTCATCATATATATATATATATATATATAAAAAATATTTTAGATAATTTTAATATATATCCATAAGATATATAATTTAATAATAAATTTTTATTTATATTTTAAATAGCACATTATATATTAAAATAAAGTAATGTTATGAAGTATTAATTAATATTTAAGTTGGTAAACTTAATTTACTTAAAGAGAATAGATTAATCAAATTTAACATCTATAATAAGAATAATATATCATTTTGTCAAATTTAACACTTAGTATAAATTTATCCATCTTAAAAAATATACACAAATAAATGAACATAATACAAAAGATTAGAATTGTGAAATTACAAATATACTTTTACAATGAGGGGTTTACAATGATTTGAAGAAACTTGATAGACTCAAAAAATTAAACCCAACCAATTGAGGTGATTTGATTTGGTTTATATGTTTAAATGTAAAATGATGGAACCAAACTAAAAAAACTTAGATTGTCCTTAATCTGAATATTGGTTATGTGATTTGAAATTAACTCATTATCCAAACTAATTAACTCAAACCTTCTCTCTCGTTTTTTACTTACATAATATAATTAATTTTGTTCAAATAAAAAAGAAAATTATTTGAATTAATCTATTCAAGTTTTCTATTTATTTTATTTTTACTTTATTTATATATACAATATAATATCTATTTGCATTAAGAATTTATAATTTGATGTATAACAAATAAATAAAATTTAAAAGTTAATCACTTCATTATAAGTGTGCAAGAATAAATATAATGTCTACTTAGTTTAAAGGATAATCAATTTCAAAGGTTTTGTCCTGATTAAGATACACGTTATTGTAGTCTAAAGACAAATTCGTCTTAGGAGTATCCAACATCATATTCTAAAAATTCTCTTTTTTCTATGGTTATTTGGTACCTTTTTATAGTCCATCAAAATGAAACAAAACTCTAAATCAAGCTAAAAAATGTAAAGCATTATTGAGCATTACACTTGACATAAAGGTATATGCGAGAAAGTGGCTTACAGTTGTAGAATGTTATGTCCTATTCTAAAAAGGAAACTTCAACTAAAGAACACTTATTATTCATTATTGTCAGTCTTAGATCAACAAAAATAATTATTTGCTGTCTGAATATTCAATATTAATGTTCAAATGTGTCTATAAACATTATTTGTGGGGATATTTCAAGTCGCGCAGCCGGAAAGATAAAAATACTAATTACAGTGATTATGAAAAAAATACATATATCAACTTAAATGAGGGCCTAATAGAAAAAGACACTCAAATATTTCTTCAACGTGTTTAAATATAAATAAAAAATAAAAAGTATTCAATATTATTGATTACTTCGAAATTACGTTATATTCATCCTAGTTCTCACTCTTGCATTTTTTAGTGTATTTATTGTAAAACCATAGTGGGAGGTTAGAAACAATTATCCTGATTATTATATTTTTATATTCATGATCTTAAGAGATGGTTGTATTCTTTCTTTTCTTTATTAGAAAAAGGGTGCATGAAGTCTAAACAAATTTAATTAGAGAGCATTTGAAGTTGAGCTTGGAGAGATTGTGAATTGTGAAAGAATTATATTTTTTGAAATGAGGATCGAGACTATGCTTGTATTGTACAATTATTTTAGTGAAAATTTTAGCAAGTATTGTCAAATAATAAATATAACCCTGTTTCGTGGATGAAAGCATGATAGACTTTGTACTACAGTTCTCTTTTCTTATTATTTTTTCTTATACATACATCTAAAGGAGAGATTTAGGGACATTTTTTACGGATTAAAAGAAAGAAAAAGAATGAGGTGTCAAGATGTACTTCCAAAACACACGGTAATGGATCACTTATGAAATAAAAATATTTTACTCAAATAAAATTTGTTTCGATACATCGGAAAAGTTGTTTATTGTTCAGAATCGAGACTAAAAATAATTTATAAATATTTTATTCTCTTAATAGTTTAAGGTATCCTTAAAAGTTAAAATCATGATAATTCATCGAGAACTAAAATGAATAATACCTCGATCATTCGTTGTGACTTTTCAAGTCTAATTAACGTAAAAAAAATCAAAATTACATAATACAAGTAATATTATATACAAAATTTAGTCATGATGATAGTCATTATGGTAAGAAAAATATAAAGGATGAGACAATATAATAAACATTACAACATCTAACTTAACCTGTTTGCAGGAATCTTTTGACACAACGATAGACACTACCTATAAGAGGAAGATGAGGGCAAGAACAAAATAATTTTATGATATAATTAATTATTTCTTAAAGTGTAGATTAATTTAAATTACACAGAAATGAGAAAGGGTGATAGAGTAAAAAAAAATTGAATGACCCGATGCTGACAGCTGGAAATTCGGATATGTTGGTTCTTGTGCTTAGTCATACTACATGTGCTCCCTACGTGGACACTACTACACTGGATACGTTCCCAACTAGTATTCCTTCAAGTTCTCACTTTCACGGAAACAACTTTTAGTTGACTCTTCTGTTTTGTTTCTTGCACCTAACTCAATGTTATTTCTCATCTTATTATATGTTCACATTTTATTATTTTTTCAGAAGGAAATATTCTTTTAAAGGTGAAACTTTCATCAAAATTTTAAAGATAAATTATTTTAACAAAATAAATTAATTTCAACATATATTTATTCAGATTGATATTTTGATCCCAAACCAAAACTATCCCAGCTTCTGACGTGTTAGCTATACCAGCACATTTTTGCCTCTCTATTTGTCATTGCTTGAACGATAGAACCTTCTTCTTTATTATTATACTGAAATATATTATAAAATCCACCAACAGTATATCATATGAATCACATTATACAAGTGAAAGTCGAAAAAAGTATGACCTGCTGCACACTTATCCTTCGTTTGAGTATTTGATTTGATTTTGAGAAATTGTTATATTATTTGTCAGTTGAGAGAGAAACCACCGACCGTTACGTAAACGTGGAAAATGAAAGCTATCGGAAACACGCTGGGACTCTGAACACGCTTCTGAATTTTCAATACAAATACTAGAATCGACTGTAGAGTTATTAAATTAAAGATTCTTCATTAGTTATTTTTTATCTATTTCCACTTTAAAATATCTATATTTTTCCCTGAATTTTGGTATTGTATAACATCACATTCTTTTACCTTTTCAATAGTATAATAATAACGGATTAGAGGAATAATTAAGAATAAAATAAATAATTTTAATTGTTAATAAAAAATTATAACATTTCAACATATTTATATGTATTATTATGCACACGCATATAATATTATTAGTTAATTTTCTTATGTATCATTGATGAGATTATTTATTTTACTATCTAATTAAAGTGAATTACTCACTTTAAAGGAAGAGTTCACACCTTATTTGTCCATGTTCTCAATAAAAATGAAGAAGAAAAATAAAAATAAAAATTTTAAAAATAAAAATAAAAAAGAAAAGGAAAAGAAGGAATGATAGTAGGAGGTTTGGGAAGCGTGTCTCAATAGACTCACATCTCCAATCTGTCTCGAACAGATGACAGTAGTAGGCAGTTGCCTGTTATGTCTTTACTTTTCAGAAAAGTCATTTTGTGGTAACACCTCGCGAGAAACCAAGGTAGGAAAAGACACTTTTCTCCACGTCGGAGGAGAAACTTGAAGGGTCACCACCGCATTTAATAAGAGTATCGTCACATTTATTGCATTTATTAGAAAGAATCCCGTGGGGACATTACACATTAATGAAGTCCTGCGGGAGCCACCACATTAATAGTGGAAGATCACCCTCAAGATTGAGGGAAGGAGAAATTGACCTATAAAAGAATTAATGTTGAAAAGAAAAGAGGTTGGCTTTTGAAAATAGAATAAGATAATATAAAGAAATAATGGTAACACGAGATAGAAAGATGGTGAAGTTGGTTCTCTGTGTGATGACGACGACATGTTCGGACACTAGTGAAATTTTTGAAACTCTCTTTTAGTTTGAATGTACAATCTAAATTAAATTTTGTCTTGATTAAATCTACAACCAAACACTTTGTCAAACTCTTGAAAGAAACCACCTGTACCCCTAGTTAGCTAGCTGACATTGGATCGGTCTTACCTCTATCCAGTATCCCATCCCAAACCAGACACAATTGGCATATTCTAGACCATCTGACACATAGTTGGACCATAGGCTTCACCCTTGTCAACTCCTAGTCGTATCTCATCCCCGCTGACACCTAGTCGACAATTCCTTGCAGTCGATTCGGTATTGACTTTCTTGTTTAGCCCATAAGCCTCAACTATAACTATGTAAACTTTGACTTCTCCACTGCATTTGGAGGTACGTAGAGCAAGAGACTACTCTTGTCAAGTCTATGAAACCCAAAAATATGTCCTTCCTTCTCCTGTAAATATGCCCACCCTTGTCTATGTTCAAAGTGTAAAAAACCAAAGCTCAAAAGTCATATCTCATTTCATGCATATAGTTTAGATAACTGTTTTAAGACGGACGTGGTAGGATGATAGTATATTTCTTACGCATAATAGATTCCCGAACCCAAAATTTGATTCCAAGACCGATATTATCCATCATTAGGTTTTCCAACATTTTTTCTCAAGAACACGAGTGAGGACTCTTATTTCTCCATTTCTCTTCCTCGAAGGGAACTCAAATGCAAGATACGCCCTCGTCAACTCCCTTCGTGGCTTAGGTCATGACAGGAAAGAAATCCAATAATAATTATCCAATTTAATTATTTATCTTTATCCATGAAATTAGTATATGCATATTGTATAGTGTAATTTTATTTATTTATAAATATAAACATATTTTTAATTGAATCGTGAAAATTTAATTCTAAATATAATCTTTTTAGTAATATATATTGAATAATTTAATTATCATTTAATCTTATTTTAATTGTAATTTCTTCATTCTCTTTATGTGTGCATGTGGGAGGGGAAAAGGAGGGATTCACTTATTATATCTAATAATTTTTTATGAATATTAAATTTACTTTTAATTTAAAAAATATCAAGTAAATCAAGTTGAATAGATTTGATGTAATTTAAAAATGAATTAATACTTTATAAATGAATTTATTTTAATATTAATATATTTTTAAATATATATTATATTTAATTTATATAAAATTTGATATATACTTTGTCATCAAAATAATGTAATATGATTCATTAATCAGACTTGTTAAATTTATATTTTATAAAAAATTTATTAAGTGACTTGTTAAATTTATATTTTATAAAAAAATTATTAAGTGAGACGACCGTCGTAGGTAAACCTACTCCTAAAATGAATATTGGAATATATATATACTTATTATAAAAATAATTTAGAAGAATTATTTTTTATTTTTATATTTTTAATCTAATAGGAAAATATGAATTTTGCATTGTTAGATTTTAAAAAAATAAAAAGTAATGATAACTTTATACGATGAAGATTAATTATTCTCATAAAACAAAAGACTATTTTTATTTAAAAGTGAAAAAATACTAACTATATAATTTACATGAATAATTGGAATTAAGAATTATTTATTAAATGTTGAATTACTGTTTTAAAAATCTTATTTGTAATCTTAATTGTTTACATAAGATTTAATGATTGTTTGCATAAGATTTATAGATCAAGTTTTGTTGCTTCCTAAAAATAAAAAAAATCATTTAATTTGCTTGTATCTGAATTAAAAATAATATAACGTAGGAATGTGGATAATGTTGGTAAATAATAATAAAAAAAAAACTATTGCCCAAACCAAAATAAGATATGATGCAATAAATAGAGCATGTACCGCATGATAGAAAGTTAGGAGAAGTGAGAGTTGGACTTGGGAAAGAACCACCAAGTCACCAACCAACCAACCGTCCAAGCTGAGAACAGAAGCGTGAAAAATGAGATAAAATATAACAACATCACCACTTCAATTTCTTTTGTTGGTAAATCACGCATTTGAATTTCTCTCTGTTTGTCTGTATGATAACAATAAATTCTACTTTTTCGGTTATTGGAAATCCAAATATAATATTTTTAATATACTCTTGTATTTTAAAGGCTAAAAAATAATTTTGTTCTCTCAGTTCATTTAATTTATTTTAATTTAATTTCTTAAATTTTAAAAAAAATTACTTTATTCTTTATAAAGTGTTTTGTAGACTAAAAATTTGTAATTTTTTCGAAAATATGAAGCGGAGAATGTTGGTATATTTGGTACACTATTTTAAAAAAAAAGTAAATGCTACTGATCTACTTTAAAATAAGTGATAATTAATTATATTGTGTTTGTTTGAATTTTTTGAATACTAATTTATCCTTATTAAATACTATTAAATTATGATTTTTTTTTCTTTCTAACTGTAAAATCAATTTAAAATACTGAATTTTTTAAAACATTTACAACTTACAATTTATTAAAAAATATTTATTATATTGAAAATATAAAAATATAATAATTCTTTTAAAAATTAGATGTTTAAAATTAATTCTATAAATTAATATTTAGATTTTTCTTTTTCTCACGAAGTTTTTCTCACGAAGTTTTTGTCACTTTATTAAAACGTCATCACCTACACATAATCTAATAATCTAATAATTTTTCTTGTATTTTGTTTTTATTTTGAAAAAAAATAAATGAGTGGTTGATCACCTGATTAAATTTTAAAATTTAAATTTTTTTAAAATTTATATATGTTTTTCATATTTTTATACTTTGTTAAAAAATTGTTCAGAGAATTTTTTCATGGAAAAGGCAATTTTGCATAAAGTTATACACTTTTATACACTATTAAAAAATTTTCTTTCATATTTTTATATACTTTATTATTTTATCTTTTAATTTATTAATTTATTTTGAGATTTTTTTATTTTTTATTTGTTCAAATGACTTATTAATTTACCAATTTATTTTGAAGCAAACTAACATTTTCCGATATTACCTGCTAGAGGAGGAACTGTTTTAATTTGGTAGAAAAAAAAAGTTAAGCACGCCATGTTATTGAAAAGAAAAATAAAGTTAAATACTATTATGAGTAATCTTGCCATTTGAATAAAATAAAATTATAATAATAATGAATTTTTTAAATTTTATTTAGTACAATCATATTTTTTTATCTTGGTTATTTTCAATAGACATTTTATGTTTCTTAATTAGTGCCTCTTAACTAGTTGACCTACAAAACTATTACCAGCAAATTATTTTTTTTGGTAATGATTTTTATTTATATTTCTCAGAAAAACACTTTTATGAGAAGATGTGAATTTAACTTTCTAGAGTTGAGAAAAAATTTTAATGATAAAAAAATATAATGATACTTTTGAGAACTCATAATTATAAATTGAGAACTAATCTCATGATAAATAATTTTATTTAAAAATAATCAAATACTAAAAAATATTTTTAATATACTTAATCCAATTTTAAAAATAAGGTATTTTATAAAATATATTATTTTAATCTTTTTCATATATTAAATATTTTTATTTTTTAATTATTTACTAATTGTCAAGGTATGAATTAATAAAATGTTTAAAATATTATTTTTGCAACATTTAAAAAATGTTTTAGTAGAATCTGTAAAACAAATATTTAAAATAGAGAGAGTAAAAAATTTTATTATGTTAAAGTTAAATAAAAAATTAAAAATTATACAATATATTTATAATTTTAAATTTATAAAAAAATTAAAACAAAACTTATCAAAACCTATCATTTTTAAATTTATAAAAAAATATTTTTACAATAAAATTTTACATAAGTTTACCTAATAAAATTATTTTTATAAAAAGATATTTTTAGGAAAATAATTCCATTAGATAAACATTTGCCAAATCAATCAAATTTAACATTGTTTATGCAAATATTAACAAAAGAACTATTTAGTCTAACAAGAGACTAAAGTGAAACCTTTTTAGTTTAGGAGACAAAATTGAAACAAAAAATTTAAATAGGAACTAATATTATATTTTGTCTATTATAAATTAGAATATTCAATTTAAATATTGAGATTTTAATTTTTTATTTTTTCAATTAAACCTTATCAATATGATTTATTTTCTCTTATTTGAATATGCATTTCGCGTATGATCTCTCTGCGGTTAGCATTTTTTTTTCAATCATTTTAACTACTTAAATAATTTTTTTATAAAAATATTCATAATTAAAAATAAGTTTATATCACAATTTAAATTATTTATTGTAAAATCAAAATAGGATTATATATTCAAAATATTTATGATTATGAATTTTAATTATATATAATTTATGAGATAAGATCAATTGATATCAAATATCAAATTTTTATACTTTTCACCACTTAATAATTTTTTTATAAAATAAAAATTAATAAATAAATAAATCATTTGATATAGTCTTTTTTAGAATGTATATCAAGTTTCACGTAAATTGAACATGTATTGGTATGTTATCTAGGAGAAGAGACATTTACTTATATTTTAAATTGTCCATTATAATAAGGTAGTGTGTGAAGTATCAGTTAAAATTGTATTTGCATAAAATTTTATAAACTTAATATACTTTATAATAACTTTCAATTCAACAATTTAATTGGTTAATTTTATATCATATAGAAAGTTATTAATTAGTATAAGAGTAAAAGTTTGATACCTCGTGCTACTTGATTATGTCCATAATTTATATACGAAAAAAATGTTATTCACTATGAAATTTAATTGTATAAAAATAAATATTTTAAATAACTAAACATTTATTATATATATAAGTTTAATCAGTTAGTATAAATATTTTTTTCATTGATAATCAATCATAAATTATTTTAAGTATGATTTTTAAAGTAATTATTATAAAAGTAAATAAATTTACTATACATATTAATTTTTTTTATTGAATATAGAGTAAAAAAATATTTATCTTTAAATATATTTGAAATATATATAGGAAGCATATAAAGTGAGGAGAGTTTTTATAATAAGAGGGTGAAAAAAAATATGGACCATATAATCATTCAAGAATAATTTGAATTAAATCACAAATTCGTGTAATTTTTTTAAATGATCATATGATTATTTAATAACTTTTACTCTCAACCTTCCATGTATGGTTGAATTATTTAAATTTATTAAACATTCTTCTTAATTGATACACTTATATTAATAGGAGAGATCAAGTTACTTTTTTTTTCATCTTTTATTTTCTTACAATATAATAAATAAGATGCGTCACTTGTTAAAACTATTAAATTATAAGAAAATGAAGGATGAGAATAAGGAGTAATTATCTTAAAATTATTTTTGAAACAACTTGATCCCTTCTCTTTATTTATATATATATATAAATAATGAACTTTTTTAACAACTACTCGGTGGCTGAATAGAATCTCTTAACTTAAAGACAGAGTTGATCCATTTATAATTTTATATTTCTTTATAACTATTTATATATCAAGTGCATAATTAAGGTTATCATATTTTATTTAGTTTTTCTGGACCATTAAGTTGATGGTGAGTTTTTTCCCACCATTGAATTCATCAATTAGTAGGTTTATTTTGAGATACATTGTTGGTGTTAACTGGTTATAGATGTTTTCATGGGTTTTATAGGAGTAGTCTACGATAATTATTGTCTAGGATTAGTTTTATAACATACGATTTAAGAATCTTACGTAATAGTTTTCTAATTTTAACTTGTTTGAACTCTTGAGAAATGTGGATATGAATATACTATTAAGAACAAATTTATTTAAGATTGGACATGGTATAGTTCTAATTCGCCAAATATTTAACCACTAATTATAGAAATATGCATATTGCCGTATGAATTTGATAGAGTAGATACATATTGGTGTAGGTATTTGTAGGCTTGTGAAATGTAACAACTCAAGTATTTTAAGGTGATTATTTGTTTTATCTATTTTATGTGGTTTGTAGCTTTTGGTTTGGGGTCATGTAATAGTTTTCATAGCAACGCCTTTTCAACTTTCACTAGCTAGCTCTAATATCACAAATTATTAAAGATATTCATGCAGTTACCTCGCATTGTACGGGTTGGTGTCTATTTTCTACGAGTTAACCCATTGATTCCTACTCAATTATATATGTTGCCAAATATTGAAATTTTGAACGAAGGATCGTAAATCATATTTTGAAAATAAACTAATATTTTAATAAAAAAAAGAATAAGCAGTATAGGATAAAATTATATTGGATAAGCAATAAGATACTAATTCAAATCAAGTAATTCAAACCTAAACTTATTATAAAGAGTGCAATTTTTATGTATTCATGGTGTAATTTTTTTTTTATATGGTTAACAAATAAAAAATTATGATAAATATAATTTTTAAAATAATTATAAATGTAAATTTATAATTGAATGATAATATAAATTTTATTTATACCGTTAAGCATATACTATTTTCATTATTACTAAATTGGAACCAAAATGAAACTAACATGCAAAAATAGGATAATAGGGAGCTTGATGTAGTTCAGATCATGTTTTCCTCTATTGAAATATAATAGCAGCTGTAACATCTTAAAATTTATTTAATTATTTTTAGAAATTAATTACATTATTATTATTATTATCAATTTTATTTTAATAGAGGAGTTAATGATTTTATAAACTGATGAGGCTTTATCTAAATTATTTTTATTTATTAATTTAATTAATTGAATTAACGGGGGAGGCCGACGGGCGAGTCATTAGACGAGGGTAATCAGTTTACCTTAATTCGTGTTTTGCACGTCAGACAGCCAGACCTAAAAGAGAGAGAATGCAAACCTACAAGGAGGAGAAGCTAGAGTGTTCAGATCGTCCGGAAACGCATCAGTTTTTCTTCGTTCATCGTCTCTAAGGTACGAGGGAGATTGGTTTGGTCATATATGAATGTGGGAGGGTACAAGTAGTGAGGACAATCCCTAAGTTCCTCTAGGATCTAAATTCTCAATTTTGTTTGGTTATTATGTTCTAAAAATATTTTAATGGGTAAAAACAATTTGTCAATATGTTCTGTGGTCTGATTAATGTCTTGTCCTAATGTGATTTTTGTTGGGAAATCGTATGGTTAATTTCCCTAATTACTTGATTCTTGTGGTTGTTTATGGTTGTTCATGATTTGGGGCTCTTGTGTGCAATGATGAAATTGGGTGAAATTTAATGGTGTTTTATGTGCGTTTCTGTGCTTTTGATAAATGATTTATAATGATGATGGTTAAATTAATATGGCTGGGTATGCGAATGATGTATAAATCATGAGAATAAGAGTGTGGATGAGAATGCATTGAGCATGGACATGAGAGGCATGAGATGCATGAAAAGCTAGACGTGGCTATAATACTCTGGCCATATGTGGTGTTTAATAGGGGACCCTGACCAAAAGTGGTGTTTAACAGGGTGGACTAATGATGGGGGACATTCATATGCTTGGGCCACGGGTGGTGTTTAACCATGCTGCACGCCGGCCATAGGTGGTGTTTAACCATGCTGCACGCCGGCCATAGGTGGTGTTTAACGGTTGTGTGGAATGTCTTCGCACGAGCCATATGTGGTGTTTAACTGTGCGACACACCGGCCCATACGAGGTGTTTAATGGTGTGACCATTATTAGTGATAACTAAGGGAATTGAGGAGGTTCGCCCATGGTGTGGAGTTCCGACTCGAGACTCTTAGGTGTGGTGATGAGTATATGCATTGTGCGAGCATGTGCATTTTGTAAACATGAATGAACTGTGATTGATTTTGAATGAATGAAATGTGATTGATATATGAGCATCTGTTAACTGTTAGTAATTGAGTACGGTAATGGGTGGGATCTTGGGCATTATCTGCCTTTATATATGATTGAATGCGATTTCTCACCGTACTTTCTCTTGTTGTTTTCTTGTAGGTAACGTTGAGGGCACTCATGGTGCCAAGTTTTGAAAAGGCGGGGTCTTGCTCAGATTAGTGTGACATCTGGGTTCTAGAAGTTAGAATAGTTGCTCTATGCCTTGATGTTTGAATGACTTATTTTAAAGATGATGATGACTTTAGTTTTCTCAATTATAATGTTTAGATCTAAAACCTCCTTTAAAACTTTGTGCCTACCTTTTAATTACCATGAACCTTTTATCCTTAATACAAATTGTGTTTTTTTTTTGTTTTAACTATTACCCTGTCTTCATTTTATTTATTTTATTAATTTAATTTAAGTATTCAGGGTAGAAGGGTGTCACATTTAGTGGTATCAGAGCAGGTCGATTCATTCGGCCGTGAGTTATGTGTTTAACACGTTTTGCATTGCGTTTGTTAGCATGGTTGGACCAATTTGAAAGATGACAATAAATTGTTTGTTCTGTTTTGCATTGTGTTGAATTCTGGGTGATTCATTTGACGAGTGAGTTATGTGTCTATCATGTGTTAGTGTTTATTTATGTTAATTGTAATGTACAAGTGCAGTAATATAGTGTATTTTAAGGAAGTGTTGAGGTAATATAGATGTTTCTTTGTTGGTTGTTGTATCAAGCATCCCTATTGCTAACTACGATCTATTGAGCCTGATCACCTCAATATGTTGTTAAAGGCAAAAGGGACTCTTGGCGAGCCGGTGGATCAATTGATTTGAAATATTTTCTTTTGAAGAATGAACATTTTGTTATGACTAGCCTAAGTAACTATTTATTTTGGATGTCTGTGAAGTTTGAGGAATGAGTTCCTCATACTTGTTCTAATAAAATTGGAAAGTGATGATGTGATGTGTTTTATTGCTGTATTTATTATTGTTTATTGTGTTTTTGGTGCTTACTACTATCTTAATCTTAATAGATTAAGATGACAGTAAAGAGAGTGTGAAGATTCATGCTTCACAGCTCATGGCAAGGACCTTAAGTAATTAATGAGTTAGAGGGGATACTTAAGGGTAGTGCTTCAGACTCTTAGAGATTAACATGCTAAATTATTTGAGTGTGACCTTTGGTTAGAAGAAGTGAGTTCTCTAGGTCATGTAATCTCTAGAAGAAGTATAGGGGTAAATCATTCTGAGGTAGAAGTTGTTCTTAAGTGGGAGATCCCTTAATCGGTGAGTGAACATAGAAGTTTTCTTGGACTAGTTGGTCATGAGAGAAGGTTTATCTAAGTTAGCTTGACCTCGATGGAGTTGGTTAGGAAGGGAGTTGTTTTGGGTAGAATAGTTAGTGTAGGTATAGCTTCCAAACCCTTAAGGAGAAGTTGACTAGTGCACCAGTTTTAGTATTATCAAACCTTAGTGAACCTTTTGTAGTATATTGTAATACTTCTAGGATGTGTATAGGTGGAGTGCTGACGCAAGAGGGTAGAGTGGTAGCTTATGCTTCTAATCCACGAGAGGAATTACTCTACCCATGATCTTGAGTTGGCGGCTGTAGTGTTCATTCTTAAGATTTGGAGACCAAAAGGCTTTAAAGTTCTTGAAGTGTCAAAAGAAACAAAATTTCTTTCCTTTATCTCACTACAAGGATTTATGGTCATGATTCCCATATCTTCATGGGAACCATTGCTTTCACCCATTGATGACGCTGGAGAGAACTCATCAGTGGATACAGAAGGTGATATGCAACAACGGTTCTTTTTAACAGATGAATAAGTTGGGTGACAACATTTTTCTGGGGTGATTTCGTTGGTTATTATTCTGTGGTTAGATGGAGGGATAAGGGAACAATTGTAAGCAGAAGAGTTGCTATTAGGGGTATCATTTTTCACTATTGAAAACTCAGTAAAGTTGTTGTAGGGTGAACACAAACAGGTGGAGCCATTTATGCAAGAATGAGAGCTCAACGATGAAAATTCCCAAGAGAGAGTAGTACAACTAGTGTTCAACTGATTAGATTTCTCTATCAAACATTTTCTGTAATAACAGTCATTGCTTTGAATTTCATAGAATCAAGGCCAGTAGGAAAGATACGATATTTGTGTGCCATTGTGCATTTAGAAACTTTACCTTTTGCTTTGACAGTTTTGCTTTCCCCGTTGACTTCATTTGAAAACAGAGGAACTCTTTTGGTGGGAGCTATTGAGGCATTTCATTTAACTCTTCTTGATATTGTGGTGGCCTAAATGGAAGAAGACATAGCGGATTTTGTTAATGATTGTTTAGTTTGAGAGAAGCTTGAGTAACATCTAAGGATACTAGTCCGTACTATTGAGATGAGTCATGGTATAGTTGTTTAATAAAAGTTAAATGGAAGATATGAGTTCTTTAAGTTCTATGATCTTTAGTGTGAGAACCCAATAGTCAGCCTTTTAAGGTAGGAATTTCTCTTAAGTTAAAAACCTTGCATTAGTGAGTAAGATTATAAATTTTCCTGGGATTGGACAAATACCGTGGTGAATTCCTAGACGTATTCCTTAAGTTAGCATAGTCTTTAACTCAAGAATCTAGGAAGGGAGCAAGGTTTAGGTGGATTGATAATTTGGAATTAGTTCTTAATGTATTGGAGAAGCATTAGATAGCATGCCAACCTTAGTAATACCTGACCTTAGTTATTGAGAAGAGTGTTGTTACAAGATAGTGAGGATGTATTTTAATCTTACAGACAACTGGGAGTTGTAAGACGAATTATGTGACCCCTAGCTTAGAGGTAGTAGCAGTAATGGCTACTCTTAAGATTAAGATTCGAAGACACCACTTGCATGATTTTAAGTTGATATTCTCGATGACGTAAAAACACTAAGTGGAAATTCAACTAGTAGGAGAGGAACCTAAAATAGATGGGGTGATTGGAATTTCCAAATGACCAAGGTTTTAGGAAGCCATCACTAGGTAGAATCAACACAGGAGAATATGTTATAAATAGGAAATCCTTTCGCATCCTTTCGTGTGATTAGAGGGCATGATCTGTTAACTAGTTAGAACATCCATTTTAGTGGATAGAAGATAAACCATAAGACGAGGGAATATGATTTTCTAGATGGCATTAAGTAATTTAGAAATGGAGTTATGTACTTAGTAAGTCTTAGAAGAGGATCGTACGGTAGATTTAATATCGAATCGAGGTGGTATAGATGCCTGAGGATCTTTGGAAGATGTTTTGGCAACTTAAATCATGGGAAGAGTGGATAAGTGTGAGCACCTATTTGGTTGACAGGTTGGAATCCTAGAGTTATTTTAGAACTTGGGGGAGAGATTTTGTTAAACTCGAGGAATCTAATTGGATTGGGTTCAGTCTACCACTTCACCCGTGTCATGTACACAATAATTGCACATGTTTCAACTCTGGACGTACATCATTATTCTGGCAACTAATCGAACTAACTTGTTTGAAGGTTAAAAGAAGACTAGGTATGAGAATTGATACTAGAAATTGTGAAAGATTTAAGGTTAACTGATTTAGAGAGGTGAGATGATTATTTAGCCAATGCAAATCGAGTAAGGATTGTCGTTAGAAACACTAAATGAGTAAGGGGAGGGCAATTGTAAGGGTATGAGAAGTACTTACTCTATGTAAATTCGAAGACGAATTTTCTTTTAGAAGGGGAGAATTGTAACATCCTAAAATTTATTTAATTATTTTTAGAAATTAATTACATTATTATTATTATCAATTTTATTTTAATAGAGGAGTTAATGATTTTATAAACTGATGATACTTTATCTAAATTATTTTCATTTATTAATTTAATTAATTGAATTAACGGGAGAGGCTGACGGGCGAGTCGGGTTGGCCCGACCTAGTTAGAATATTAGACTGGGGTAATCAATTTACCCTAATTCGTGTTTTGCACGTCAGACAGCCAGACCTAGAGGAGAGAGAACGCAAACCTGCAAGGAGGAGAAGCTAGAGTATTCAGATCGTCCTGGAAACGCATCAGTTGTTCTTCTTTCATCGTCTCTAAGGTACGGGGGAGATTAGTTCGGTCATACATGAATGTGGGAGGGTATGAGTAGTGAGGGCAATCCCTAAGTCCCTCTAGGATCTAAATTCTCAATTTTGTTTGGTTATTATGTTCTAAAAATATTTTAATCGATAAAAACAATTTGTCAATATGTTCTGTGGTCTGATTAATGTCTTGTCCTAATGTGATTTTTGTTGGGAAATCGTATGGTTAATTTCTCTAATTACTTGATTCTTGTGGTTGTTTATGGTTGTTCATGATCTGGGGCCTCTTGTGTGCAATGATTAAATTTGGTGAAATTCAATGATGTTTTATGTGCGTTTCTATGCTTTTGATAAATGATTTATAATGATGATGGTTAAATTAATATGGTTGGGTATGGCTATGGATTGTGCGAATGATGTATAAATCATGAGAATAAGAGTATGGATGAGAATCCATTGAGCATGGACATGAGAGACATGAGATGCGTGAAAAGCCAGACGTGTGGCTATAATACTCTGGCCATATGTGGTGTTTAATAGGGGACCCTGACCAAAAGTGGTGTTTAACAGGGTGGACTAATGATGGGGGACATTCATATGCTTGGGCCACGGGTGGTGTTTAACCATGCTGCACGCCGGCCATAGGTGGTGTTTAACCATGCTGCACGCCATATAGGTGGTGTTTAACGGTTGTGTGGAATGTCTTCGCACGGGCCATAGGTGGTGTTTAACTGTGAGACACACCGGCCCATACGGGATGTTTAACGGTGTAGCCATCATTAGTGATAACTAAGGGGATTGAGGAGGTTCACCCATGGTGTGGACTTCCGACTCGAGACTCTTAGGTGTGGTGATAAGCATATGCATTGTGCGAGCATGTGCATTTTGTAAACATGAATGAACTGTGATTGATTTTGAATGAATGAAATGTGATTGATATATGAGCATCTGTTAACTGTTAGTAATTGAGTACGGTAATGGGTGAAATTTGGGGCATTATCTGCCTTTATATATGATTAAATGCAATTTCTCACTGTACTTTCTCTTGTTGTTTTCTTTTAGGTAACGTTGAGGGCACTCATGGTGCCAAGTTTTGAAAAGGCGGGATCTTACTCTGATTAGTGTAACATCGGGGGTTCTAGAAGTTAGAATAGTTGCTCTATGCCTTAATGTTTGAATGACTTATTTTAAAGATGATGATGACTTTAGTTTTCTCAATTATAATGTTTAGATCTAAAACCTCTTTGAAAACTTTGTGCCTACCGTTTAATTACCATGTGAACCTTTTATCCTTAATACAAATTGTGCTTTTTTTTTTTTTAACTATTACCCTATCTTCATTTTATTTATTTTATTAATTTAATTTAAGTATTCAGGGTAGAAGGGTGTCACAGCAGTAATACTAAGTTTGATGCATGCATGTGTTGATTCAACCGTCAGTATGTGTAGGATAACCTTCATATACTATTAATTTCAGACTCTATTTTCTAATTTTAATTTTATATTGTTATCTTGAGTTTACTCTTGATTAGTTTGTTGTTACTATGGATATTAATGATAACTTTCATCAAATAAATACGGGAGGGAAAACTGGCTCAGAAATTCATAAATGATGGCCGCTTTAGTTCATATGCCAGAATTCATATCTTCATAATCAAAATATGAAAATCTATATTGTTAAAAACATGTTAGAAGTACTTGAAAGAATTTGAGATATCCTTATCACCACCAATTAAGCTAGGTGTGGGATTCCTTCCTATTTTCAAAGTATTTCTTACTGCTGCTTTCAAGGTATAATATTTTTGTTTTTGCTCAATGTATAAAAGAAGCTCCGAAAAGTATTAAGCTACCAATAAGTTATTTTGTACCATGTTATTGCTAAAAAACGAAGTCATGATAGAACCCTACAAAAGCAATGAGAATTGCATAAATGAAAGGTTAAACTCACATTAACATGAAGTATTCAAAGTTGTTTAATAGTCTAGAAAAGGATGCTAGCAACATAAAATGATTTTGCCACATTCCTGCAAAAGGTTAATTAACAGAAATAGTGGTTCAATTGCGATCACGGTAAAAAAAAAATTGTTAAGGTGAAAAAATATTAGCAACTATTTGGCAAAAGGACATATATTTAACGTAGTTGAGAGAGTGACTGGTTGGTCAGTTTGAAAAGAAAAAGTATCCTATGCTTAAAAAAAATAATTGTGATGTATGATTAATAAAATGAAATCTGATTATGAATGATTCGATATGAAACAAAAACCATAAATGCTATACAACTCATTGATTTTGTCTACATACTCCTATATAATTGTTTCAGGACTCTTGGTAGTCATACTTTCTGTAGCAGATACTGATGAGTTATGCTGAATATGCTTTCTTTGCACCAATGATAAAAAGCTCATTTTACATGCTATCAAATAGATATTTTAGCTAGGGTCACAAATATTAGCAGCCAAGAGAGATTATATAAAAAACAAAATGTATAAATGAAGAAAAAAACATGATATGCACAGTTTTTATAGCCAAAACATAAATAATACTACTTGTTGAAATAACTATTTATGTTTTCGTAGGAAACCTTCAATTATTAGAATAGAAAAAGTGACATCAACAACAAACATCACAATAAAAGGAACATATCAAAATGGATATAAAATCATTAGTTCGATGACCAATTGGAAAGCCATAATCTATGGTTGATATATCAACGAGGCCTACCAAGTGACAGTGGAAAAAAAAATATAATTTTAAATAGATATTAAATTTTTTTATTCACCAACAGAACTCTCAGTCCTTAGACTACTTCGTCACAAAAAGACTTGTGTTGATAGCCAATATACGATCAATCTAAGAATGAATCTACTAATAACAGAATTCAGTGCTAATGTTCTACAAAGTAAAATTATATATATATATTTTGTATGTATCTATTGATTTAACATGGTTGTTCTGTTCTCAAGGTATGATTCCTCTCAAATGGAATTTTGTTTCTCTTTTTGTTCCCTCCTCCTCCTGCTTTTGCTTGGTGACCCTTCCCCCTTATATAGTGTTTTCCTTCTCTCCTTTCCATGTCATTTGTCATGGGCCTCAGAAATGCCAGTTCATCCCCCTATCGACCAGAAAAGGCCAGTCCAAAGGTACACGATGAAGCTACAAGACTTTTAATATGGAGTCCAATAGATGCAAATCTATTCCACCTAAACTGCATAATTCACGAGCTAAACAATTTTGGTCTATGGGCTAATAGGTTGGAATGTGAACCATTTTGTAGAACCTATATTCTGTCCGGGAAAGTAGAAAAGCAAAACCTGCACAGCCTTTGCGGCAGCGCCCACGCTCACGGCCTCCATCCTCTGTCCCCCATGCTGTGGGATCCATTTTTTGTTCGAGGACACCAAAAAGGAGGAGCACAGGCAAAAAAAGGGTGTAGCAAAGACAAAAGAAGAAAACGACAAAGGAGATAGGTTTGAGTCCCTCCCGATTGGTTGCGCAACGACTTGTACCTCCGTCTGGCATACCGTTCTGCGTCTGACATGTTAGGGAGATGGGACTTGGACATACCATTTTACGCCTGGCGTGTCAGGGAGGTAGGGCTTGGATAGAACGTTTTGCAACTGACATGTCCCTAGCACCCTTTGTTGTGTTAAGGACACGCGGCTGATTCTATTGCAGAATGGTGACCTAAGGAACGGTTTATAAAAGGTTCGAAAACGAAGAGAGAAAGGTCTGAAAGTGGACAGGTCGAAAGTTTGGAGAACCAAAAGAGATAGAGAGCTTATCTTGAGTGTGAGTTCGAGAAATCCAAGAGATTCCAAAGAGATCAAGGGAATCAACTCCTGGATACAAGGTAAGATCTTCTACTTATACATATTCATCTAGTGGCCCTCACTCTAAAGACTAACGTGCTTCCTTCATTCAGCCTAGCAACAGGCTACAAGTCGTGGGCCGACACTGGCTCCGGCTCCTATGTAGCCGAAACAGAGACTGACCGAGAGTCAGCACTCTTCGATCCAACTCTAACATCTCAAGTCATACACTCACTAAGTTGGCACTCTGACTCAATAGAGATGGTCTTGGCCTCCTCCATGCCCACGGGACTGAGTCAATCTCGGTTCCCTTCCATTCCAACGGGGACTGAGTCGGTCTCGGCATCTAATCTTAAGCTTCCCAGCTACACTTTGCTTCAGCCATCTTTGGACGCCAATGGACAGTCCACCTTTCTTTAACTCATTGGACGCCAACGAATAGTCCATCCTTTCCACACTAACTAGCCAACTCGGTCTCGACCCCCTTCCATACCTACTGTACCAAGCCGGTCTCGACCCCTCCTATCATCTAACCACCCATGCCTCAAAACTACATAAACTTTGACTTCTCCATTATAATAGGAGATACGTAGGAGCAAGAGACAACTCTTGTCAAGTTCTTCATCCAAAAAAACCAAAAACATCCTTTGTTCGTCCATTGTAAATATATTTCATTCTTATAAAGGCATAAACCATAATGTAAGAGTCATTTTTTGTCATGCATCTAGTTAGAGTAACTATTTTTTGATAGACTTGGTGGGATATTAGTGATCCATATACATAACCGATTCCTAAACCCATATTCTGATTTCAGATCTGCCTTATCCAACTCAAGGTTTCTTGACGTTTTCCGTAAAAATGCCAGTGGCGACTCCAACTATCCGAGTTGGGTCTCGGCACTCCAAACAAACCGACTCGAATTCGACTCAAACTATGTCGAGTTGGTCTCGACACTCTACTGGAACGAGTCAATTCTGACTCCACACTCCTGGTTCCTTCCCCTGAAGGGACTCGAATCCCGTGTCATCTATTATCTATTTTTTGCCGACTCCACATCGCAACCTAGGTTGCAACACATTTCTTTTTTCAATTTAAATGATTGAAATGGTTAATAATTATATATATTAGATGTTTGATATGCTTTCCACTTACTATTATGTGTATTTGAAATCTGTACCTAAGATATTTAGTTTAACAAAATTTCATATTTTGGATGGAGTATTTGAATAATCTTAAAGAATGTTCACTGAGAGTTTAAATGGTTTATAAGAATGCTAATCAATTTTGAGTTTGAGATTTTAGTTATTTGTTATTTATTTTTCTTATTTTTATTCATTTTATATAATTTTAATTTTAATGTTTTTGTATTTTTTATTTTCTTTTTTTTTTATTCTCAAGTCACAAATTTTGTCTTGGTGGACCACAAGTCATGTGAGGACTAATGCAAGCCTCACAAGCTTAGACCATTTATATAACAGTCTAGCTTGACTCAACTCATTTAATTAACGGGCCATTACAAGATATAGGTGAGCTCGTATACCCAATTTTAGTTAAGAATCCCCTTTATTTTGTTGTTTATGAATACGATCAAGGAGGAATCCATGAATTTAAGCTCCTCTTCAACTACACACTTTTTTAACTCTATGTAATTAGTTTGTGTTATGAACATGTTATAATTGTTTGTCATTATATTTTATAAAATCTTTAATTGGTATATTAGAGTATATGATTGATGCATGTTGTAATTATTCTATATTAGAATAATGTTAAAAATTTTAGATCCTATAAATTCTATATAGATCCTATAAAGTTTTATTTCTCGTAATAATTTTTTTTCACTTGATATCTTGTGTGTTCGGGTGTGTATATATTTATTAGTGTTTCAAATAAAAATACTTTTATAATAAAAAATGAGAACCAACCATAACAATTTTTTTATCAAAATTAAAAATAATAGATTTTTTAGATTAAAATCTAATTATAATCCATCTGATGAGATTATTACTATCGTCACCTCTACTATCACTACTATTTCTATCATTGTTATCACTATTATCATAATTATTGTTGTTGTTGTCACTGCCACTATTATAATCACTTATATTACCAACGTCGTTACTATCACCCACCACAACTACTATGATAGAGGTGGTGGTGGTGACAACAATGGTAGTTGTAGAGACAACGGTAAAATATTATTTTTTTAAATCTCTTAAATATATCCAAAGACAATAAATCCCTCGAAATAGCATCGCAATTCACGCAAACATTCATGATTTTAATTAATATTTCTTTTGACTCTATTCTTCTTTACATTGTTCCACATCCAACTTATCAAGAATATTCATATCGTAGTTTTACTAAGGAGCTTATTTCAGATCAAATAGTGTGACCGGAGAATTCAAATGTAATTCTAAGTCTCTTTTTATATCTATCTATATGTATGAGTTTTATATTAACAATAAATAAACTAAATTATTAGTGAATACTGCTTTAATTTTTTAATTGGAAGCTAAGACATAAAGGTAAATTATTTCTTATGTTTTTTCTTTAAATCCATTATTATATATCAGTATTTTGGACCACCTACGTGCTCCTACAAGTTGAGACCAGTGGAAAAATATGTTCCCCACGACCACGTCGTGCGACCTTACAAATTAGGAGACTTCTCTAATAAGAAATAGCTTGTAAGGATTAATTTAATTGAGTAACAAAATACCCAAGTCTCAGCTGAAACTATATGGAAAATGACTCAAAGACTTCACTTCACGTGGTACCCCCATAGAGGCACATTAAAAGCAAAACGAAAAAAAAAAAAGCATGAATTTCACCTTAAGTCCTACAAATCGTCTCTAAGTAGCTTCTTGGCCATTGCCTACTGTCGCAATTCACGTGTCCACATGTGTGACATGTTACGTAGAGGCCAAGCTTGATTTGGTGCTTAACTTATATCTTGGCTATCAAGATATATATTCAAGACGAATGCTGATGTTCTTTTACTTTCTTTACCAAACTAATCTAATTTGATTGACTTGCTCAAGAGATAATTAATGGAATAAATTACATTTACCACTATATTATTTTAGTTCTAATTTCAAAACTCACTATCACAGACCTAATTATAAATTTTATATGAGAAGTTACGGTTGTTTCTTAGAAGATTAAGTTAAACCGACATAGATCAACTAGCATTTATTGCCTACCCGTGTTTCTGTTTGTTAAAAATATTTAACAAGTCAATAAAACAAGTAAAAGTCAACTTTGTTTTGAATCTTCAACAAGAAATTAATTAAGTACAAGTCGATTGTAACTTGTAAGTTTAAGAAGCACAAGTCAACTAGATATTTATATTATTTAACGAGAAAAATTATACTAGATTTAATCAAGAAAACACAAAAGATAATTAATGTGTATCGATTAATTGAAAACCGTTGTTGTATTCAGCCTTTTTAATAATAATTTTGACTTATTTTACGTTTAAAAGATTTTAAAAGCATAAGTTGAAGTATAAATATTAATTATGTTTGCATAATATATGTCAAATGAACAAAAATGATTGTTGAATATAAGATTATGGTAGCACTAGTTGTAATTGAATTTTAAAATTGTACAAATGTGAGATAATTTTTTGTGTGTGAGTGTTTCTGATCTCTCAAATAAAAGTATTGTTTTTTTTTTTACTAATAATAAAACGCTATACTTAATTAAAGAAGAAAATACAACTATATAACTTGGTAGATTCGAATTATTTTTCTTCCTGTAATCAAATACATCTACAATAACTATTCACATAAGATAATTTGTATTTTCATAAGATAATTTTACTGAAAATAAATAATCTTGTATGCATGGCGTGCTTAGAAGTAAAAAGAGAGGCTTAACAAATAAAATTTGTATTTTCATCTTCTCAACAATTGAATGGAAATTAAGGTCCAACCCTTTTCCTGGGGCAAGATTTGCGGTTTGGTACTTCTTTCAATTAATGAAGTAACTTGGTGCAACAAACCTTTTGGGACTTGCATATAGTGTGAATTTGTGTAACATGCACACTGCACTTTATTTAATTGGTCTTGGTCTCCTTAAAAATAAAATTGAATCGCTTCAACGTTCAAAACAATTTTGGTCAAAAGGATTTGTTTCTTGTATGTGTAAGTTAGATAGCTGTTTATTCTCATTTCCTCAGTGATGGATTCGACCAAAAGCAGCAGGAAATTACAAACGTTATTGTCGAGAATGTGTTGATCCACAATATTTCGTGAACCTAAACATTTGTTATGAAAAGAAAATACGAAAATAAAATTAATTATTTTTTAATAAGTTAAAATTAATTTATATACTTTAATTTTTATAAAAAAATTATTAAATTTCCAAAACGCGAGGAGCGTAAGTTGATTAAAATTTAATTCATTTGACTTTTTATTTTCTTTTTCCTTTATAAGTGTTCAGAAAAAAAATGTATCCAAATAAATTAGCAACCTTGTATTAAATTCACTTTTATAAGGAATATATATAATTAATCTTATTAAAGAATTAAAATAATAAATATGTATCATATCATCACCTATAAAAAATTAAGATTAAAAGTTAATTATGATAAAGTATCTTAAAAAATGTGTTAAAAATTTCATATCAAAGAAATAATTTGAATAAAGTATATAAACAAGAAACAACTTCTACCTTGTATGTTGATTTTATAAAATTAAGTTAGATAAAAAAAATTCAATTTCTAAAAACATCTACATTTATCTTTTAATTTTAACAAATTAAAGATGATGTTATAGTGTATATTTGTTTTTCTTATTCTTTTTATAATAACTTAAAAATCTCACTAATACGCTCCCTCCCCCTCCTCTCTCTCTCCCTCTCTGTATATAATAACAAAAGGCGAAATTCCTCATAATAACTTATTACTCGTTCCTAGTCTTTGAAACCGAGTACATATTATATTATTTAAAAGAAGGTGTAAGAAATGCTTCCTCATGCTACGTTGGATGTTGACGAGGTAGGAGCATGACAACATCAAGTTTCATACATTTTTATAATTTTTCACACACTCTCTTTAGATATACTTTGAAAACATCAAAATATTATTATTGTGTGCATGTAATGAAGTATGGTTATAAATATTTTATAAATACTTTAATCGAAATATTACATTATTTCTATATATATGCAAGACATTTAGACGTCGTTTTGATTACTTGACCAACTTATTTATCTTTAAAAAAATAGTGGCATATAAAATGTGCAGTTGATTGTGACTTGACAATATGGGTTTTCGAAGATTATTTCAAAGGAATGAAATATACGAAGTGCTTTGTTTCAAAATTGCTTGACATTTTTATCTTCATACCATATGATAATTATATAAATGACTTGACTTTGAAATTAATTAGATTCTCCCAATACAGCATGATATCATTCAACTCCTATGAAAGTATTATTTACTGAACAGGCCAGTATTGTTAAGACTATTAATTTGTTAATTTCCATTTTCCATCAATGGTTGTTTCTCGGCTTTAAAATATTCATGTAAACTTTTTATAAAATTGAAACAGTATATATATGAACTTATAATTTGCACACTATTTTAAATTTATAAAATTAAATTCAACGAATTGAATCGTTTCCTACGGCCAATTCTACAGATATTAATTATTCAATTCTGCAGTTTTGAAGGAGCTAATTAAGTAATTTTTTAATACTCTTGTTGTGGAATTCTTTTTCCACATTTTCTTTATTGCGTCAGCTTAGGATTTATTTTGTTAAGGATACATAATGCTACGTTGAAGTTTTGATAACTTTGAAAAAAAAAACTAATTTTATAATTTTATTTTCAAAAGTCATTCTTTTTTACTTTTGAAAAATTATGGCACTTGCTGTTTGTTTTAAAAGATGTTGGAGGAAAAAATCTTTAAATTGTTTTAAAGTATATTTAAAAATGACAAAATGTTCTTTCTTTAAGAAGAAATGGATTTTGGTCAATAGATCGGTCTTGTTGTACTTTTAAGTTGAATATTTTAATTTTAACTTATTGAGGATTTGTTTGTTTGAACTTTTTTATGTTTTTTTTTAGTTTAAACTTATTTTAAAATTGTAAATATTTTCAATTATAAATATGTAATTTTTAAAATACGTCCAAGTACTTTCTTTAGAGTTAACATAATAAAGTTTTTAAAAAATCTTATACAAATATGTAAGAGTCATTTTTCTTTAAGTTTAAATGAATGGATCTAAACTAGATTAGGATTAGCCCTTGTAATGCCAAATAATGGATCCCCTTCAACTCAACTTGTAGGTAAGAATGTTTATAAACTAATACAATAAAATGTAAGTCGTCAAAATAAATCAAAATTAAAATGAAAAATTAAACATTTTTATTAGATTAGATTATATTTCATCTAATTTTGATAAAACTATCATACAATCTATATTTATATAAGTAGAAATTTATGAAATTACTATATGAATATTTTTTTCATAATTCCATTATGTTACTTAGTGTTATTAGGATGTGGATTAATTTATTTTAATATTTATTTATTTTATGAAAATTTAAGACTAATTTAACTAATATTTATAATTTAAATGTAATAGTTAATAATTTAAATTAACTTTTATCCGAACTATTATGTAATTTTGAATTTATTTAATATTGACTATAAAACTTAAATTATTTAATTCAATTCAAACCACTTTTAATCATATTAGATCATATTTTATATTAACTAATTCAAACCAATATATAGTTTATTTTTATAATCAAATCGAATGCCTTATACTTAAAATTTGATCCTCAACATACATATTCCTTACCTGGTATTGAGGTTGAAGGAGTTTGATCTGACTTTATCATACCAATGGAAAATAAGGTAAAATATTGTTAACTATAATTTTTCCAATAAATTTATTAACTATAATTTCCAAGACTCATTATTTTATTTTTCCGTGATTATTTGTTTTCCGTGATTATTTGACAAATAAATGAATAAGATCAAAAAATAAGGTCAAATATAAAAATAAAAACAATCAATTTCTTTTCTTATATTTAGTTTCTATAAAATGAACAAATTTTTATTATAAAAAAAATTTTACCTAAAAAATATGAGATGATTATTTTTTACAGTTGCGGAACACTCATTAACTGTTATATATCTAATAAAATATTAGGCAAACATATCAGATGACACTCACTAGTGTTGTAATATCATTTAACATGTGATACATTTAAAAAATATATATTTAAAATGAATGTTATTTATATACCTTAAAATTAATGTTATGGACTAATGATAGTAATTTTAGATTTAAAAGGGATGAAAGACAAATAAAAATACTTTACAGAAATTATAACAAAAAATTACATATTTTATATGGACAAAAAATAAATATTTTAAAATTTATAAAAATAAAAATAATAAAATTTTGGTACATGGATGAAAATAAAAAAATTCATTATATAGAAATTAAAAAGATATTTAATCCTTTATTACATTTTTATTTTAACTATTTATTTGTACACAAATAAATAAAGGTTTGCATATCAATACTGTAAAGATTAGTTTGAATTTTATAGATGAAAAAATATAATTAAAAAAAAAACTCCATTAAAAATAGTAAATCATGTTTTACAAACGAAATTTGCCATTAACAAAACCAATAAAAAATTATACGCATATTATTCGGTAACCAAAACAAAATGCGTGCTTTATGCTATTTTTTTTTTTTTTTTTTTAAGGATTGGGTCATGTGAAAGAGTTCGAGTTTGATCCATCAAACTTTAAGTAAGAGAGCGGGGTGAGAGGGAGTAGAAAAAGAATTTTAAAGAAAATAAAAAGTTTGGGGGTGGGAAGATGAAAAAAGAGGGGTGAATATCATTTCCCGTGGCTAGGACTTATCAGAAATCAAGTTCTGTTGAATATGGACCCAGTACCCAAATCTGTAGAAGATGATACAGACCAAATTAGGGTGGGTTGATTTGGATTTGGGTTAGTGTTCTGCTGAACCAATTTATTTTTGGGAATGATAAAAAATTAACAAGTTCCATTAACTTTGTTGTGATTAAATTCTAATGGCCTTTCGTTCATCCATTATTTAAAATTTTAATTCTGATAACTCAAAGTTACATTGCTAATGATTTAATTTAATTAAAAAGATAATCATATTATAAAAATATTAACTGTGATAGATAACTAGTAGCTAATTATGTTGATGGTAAATGTATTTCTTTGGGTTAAATATTTGTGCTTTGTATAATATGCTATTTTATGGTTTTAGTCCTAATGTTATTTTAGTTGGTCTTTTTTAAGAAATATCAAGTTTATTTTTCAATACATGTTTGTTACGACAGGAGTAAAATTGTAAAATAAAATTTTATAGAAATTAAAGCAAACAAACAAAAATCACAGGTAAATTCATAAAATAGATATATCATAGAGAACATAAATATATATAACCATGTGCAAACTATACAAATTTCGCTAGAAGATTGATTATAAATATAATGTAATTGATATTTAATTATCTTCGTCCTATATTTTTAATTTTCTGTAATAGATAGACTACTCCTTTTCAATAATTTTTTTTTCCATAGACATCAATCAAAATTCAAATTCTTATTACTTGTTTAAAAATTTCATGTCAATGGTCACTCAAATCAATCACTTTTCGGAACTTAATAGTTATAATTTATGAACACATTAACAATTTTGTAGTAAGTAATTATTTTGCGAAATTATACATGTACAAGGTATTGGATCACTGCAAACTATTGATTACTCACAAATCGTTTAATCCATATAGTCACCATAGTGTCGTAATTAACAGAAAATATGAAATATAAGCAATAAGCTTTAAGCACCCCGCAACTTTTGCCACAAAAAAAAATAATGTAAAGGGCATCTGTGCATGGCTAAAATAGGTATTTACACCATTCGGCTAATACCTATGTATATCTGTTCTAGGACGAAGCAGTGAAGGAAAGGCATCAATTTGATCGTATTTCCAAAGTGATTCATTTTGCATGGAACCAATTCTTCTATAAGAATTTACAAGAATTATGTTCTTGGAAGAAAAAGAAAAGGAGGGAAGGCAAAAGGGTGAGACCCATTAAAAATAAGTTAAAAAAACTCAATTTTAGTGATACGGTTGGAGTAAAAAAATGAGTGTTCTTAAATTGCACAGTAATACAGTACCCACAAAAAGTGAATTAAGAATTCAAAATGAGTTCTACTAATGGAATGGTTACAAACTTCAAAGCATGTTATTATTTATTGGAGTCTAAACAACTGACAACCATAAATATTACAAATTATTAAATGAAATTATCAATTGCATGTACATATTAAAAATGAGAGACTGTACTGAGAAAAATAGCTTCAAAAACTAGTTAAAAATTGAAAAGTTAGTTAGAAATTATAAGTGTTTGAAATAGTTAATAAATATAAAATAGTAAAATTGAACATATTTATGTATTATTTTTATATAAATTTTAATTTTATTTTATTGATAAAATTATATTTTGGGATAATTATAATTTTATCTTTTAATTAGTTTTAAATTGTTGTAATTTTTTATCTATAGATAAAATATTTGAATTAATTTTTATTTTAATTATTATATTTTTATATTATGTATTCTACTTTTAATCTTGTATTATATCTTAAAATATTTTTAATCAAATTTAAAATAAAGTAAAAGTAACACACTTAAGTAGATATAATTATTTTATTATGTTAATTAGTGTAATGATTAAAATATTTTGAAGTATAATATTAAAAATAATAGAATAAATAATATAATAATGTAATAATTAAGATAAATAGTATAATATAAAAACATTCAAAAATAAAATTTATATAAACTTATCATTTATCAATATCAATATCTTGAAGTATAATGTTAAATAAAATAAATATTATAATTAAATAGTATAATGATTAAAATAAAAGTATAGTACAAAAATATTAAAAAATAAAAATAAAATAACATAAAATAAACTTATTATCTAATCAATATCTATGAAATAAAAGTATAAAATAAGAAAGTTCTACCTTATGTAAACAAAATAAAAATAATAAAATTATACTTTATGAGTGGAAGAAAAAAAGTAAAAAATATATAATAAAATCATACCTTAAGTAAAAAAGGTAAAAAATTAATAAATATTTTAAGGATAAAAGAAAAATAAAATATAAGAAGTTAGAAGTTAACATTTTAAAAATAATGTTATTTAAAATAATGTCTTAAAAATTGATTAAAAAAAATTATTTATCAAAAACTACTAAGTTCAAACAAAATTTTCAACTAGAAATTAGCTGGAATTTCTTCCCAAACAATGCCAAAGTCTACTGCACACATAGGCCGTTCTTCATTGGCAATTTATTCGATTGCATTTGTGATCATTTTATTTGCACACTTTTTATTTTGGTGCATTAAGGAGATAAAACAAAAGAAACCATACCAAGAACTAAAACATGGATTAATTACACACATATGCTTGAAAGAAAGAATATCACCAATAAGTGGCTGGTGTAAATGATAATGAGAGTCTATTTGGTACAAAAGAAACAAAGAAGCAATGAAGATTTTTTTTTTTTAAATTGCTTGATTCAACTTTTAGGAAGGGAGATGAGAAGTATGGATGGGGACAAAACTTCTCATCTAATTTTTTTTTGCTTTCCTCCAACATTAGAGGAGGAAAGAGAATTTAAAATATTTTAAGTATAAAAATAAAAATATTTTTATTTATATTTTAAAATTTAAAATTATAAGATTATAAAAATAAATAAATTTTTAAAATATCTTTTACCTTCTATGAATCAAACAAGAAAAAAGGTTACCTCATTTGTCTTTCTCTCAATCAAATAAAATAGCTAATCAAAATATTTCTCCTTCCTTCTTCTCCTCATCATTAATATCTCTCCCATCCCCTTCTTTGAACCAAACAATCTCTTAAAGATGTAGTCAGGTATTCAAATCTTAACGAGTGCATATGAAAAAATGTGAAGAATGAGCAACCTACCTATAAATGCCAAAAGATCTCCAAAGGATATTAACAATTCATCCTCTTTTGTTTTCAAATTCAATAGATTATTTAATTAACATTTAATAGATCAAAATCAATTCGTCATAATTTTTAAAATAATAATATTTTTACCTAAGTTGTGTATAAAAAAAAAGTAAAAATAACATAAATAAAGTATTAAAATAAATGTATAACCACATAAAAAATGATAGGATACAAAATAATTATACATGAGAAAAATATGGTATAACACCCACTGAAAAAGAAAAAGAAAATGAAAAAAAAATCAATTAAGGTTTGTCACAACCTAAATTGCGATGTGGCGCGTGATGGTTTGAAATTGGTCGAAACGGTTCCAACCACATGATGGTCGAGACCGACTCAGCCACTAGGAGGCGCCACCAGTGTTTTTCCAAGGAACGCCAGGAAACCTGGGAGAAAGGCTGGTTTGAGAATCAGAGTTGGGGGTTCAGGAGTTGGTTACACATTGGGAATATAGGATGCCTCAACATGTTTATCACCTGATAGTTACCCTAGGCTAGTTGTAAGGTAGTGGGGATGATGCTTAAGTTTGGGTCTTGTAGAGATTACATAGGGTCACAAGGGTAGGAGTAAGCGTTTTTGGTTTTTTTGATTTACTGACTTGATAGGAGTGTGCCTCTTGTGCCTACGTACCTCAACTTTAGAGGAATCAAAGTCTACGTAGTTCTGCCTGGGTTACTAGTCAGGAAAAGGTGAAGCCAGTCAATACTAGTTTGGTTGTGTTTAGGCCGAGATGAATTCGACCTTGGCGACAGAAAATTTCAGGAGGATGGTTGGCCCACATGAGGCCTAGATGAACTCAACCTTAACGATGGAGGATGTCAAACAGTGAGGCTGTTTCGTCCCGGCCAAGGGAGGCCAAGGCGAATTCAGTCTTGGCAAGAGGGAGGCCTGGGAGGAAGGGAGTTGGGAGATTTGACTTTGGTTTCGTAGAGACGGAAGGAGCTACCTAAGGCTTCACCCAAGGGAAATATTTATGCATTTACTTGCTAACCTGGTATTTAGAGGAGTCTGGTGTCTTCTTCCTTTCGTCCAGTACTTCCTTCTCTCCTTCCGGCTCGCCCTGGTCTTTCCATCCGACTTGCATCGCACTATTGCCATTTTTTTTTCTCTTCCTTTCTCCGAAATTTTTCACCAGAGTTTCTCCTCTCACTTATCTTACCAAGATTTTCTACCCTCTGTCTCTCTTCGTCTCGGGGCCTATATATAGGCTTCGGGACTTGCCTGACGCAACTCCCCCAAGATCCCATGATTCCCTCATGGTCGTGGTGGTTACCAGGTTGTGGGGGCTAACTCCACTATTTCATGATCCCTTCTTTGGGGCGAGTCATGGTGGATCCCACAAAGACATGCTGGTGACTAAGTCCCGGACAGATTTAGGGTCTCACAAGGTTGTTTGGACTAGTACAAAGAATATCATAAGAAGCATCAATGAAAAAAGTATGTAACATACTTTTAGTCTCATAAAAAAAATAGGAGACCAAGAAAAACTTTGGGATTAGTTGTCAAAAAGGATATCATGATAAATAATAACTTTGAAGATTTAGTCTTTAATTGAGTCAAATGATGTCGGTGATTCAAGTTGTTGACATCATCTAATGAGATAAGACTTTGTTATTGTTATTTCATTACATGTTAGAGACTTGAATGAATCAACTACAATTTTTAAAATCAAAATTTTCAAGTGCTGACACAAACATGAAAGTGTGATCAAGTAAATAACTCCATGAACGAATGGATCGAATCGAATTGAAAAATGGAAAGATTTGTACAAGTTATACCCTTCGTTGCTAGTTTTGGAAAAATCGTTAGGTATAAATATGTTAGATACCTGTGACTCGATTGGTGAAATAATATCTCTCTCCAAAAAAACACGTTTTTTTTTACCATTGCAAAAAAAAAAAAATTGTTACGAAAGAACAAGATATGAGGAATTGTCCATAGTAAAATCATAATTATTAATACAAGCCTTTTCCACATAAAAAGGGAATATTTTGTTACAATAGAAGTAAGAGTGATATTGATTATTCAAGAATCGAAGTCGATTTGTTTTATAAAAGGAGTATATCAATGAATTTCTATGAAATGATTTTATGAGATTCAGTCAATTGTTTGGATCATGGGATATCATTGAGAAATAGGAATTTGTGTTATTAAAAGATTCCTTGTGATTCTTTCTAGTATGGAAAGAGCCAGTCATCCATTTTGGTATCTTATTGAACAAAAATGGTGATATTGTCCCTCCATTGATCAAGAATTTCGATTTTTGGGAAGTATCTTGGTCATCCCTCCATTTTTTCAAATGAAAGATTTGAAGATCTATTGATTCTAATAACTAATTATAGAGTTGATCATTCATACCTTTAAATTCATAGATGTGGATCTTGAACCTATGAATGAGAATACCCCTGAAACTCACAGAAAAAGGAAGTGATTTAGACACAAAAAGAAGAAACTTGGACAAAAAGAAACAAAGTGACTCAGACAATTCTTTTTTGTTAACAACCTCGGACCAATCAATCGAATATTTATTAATATATAACCGATCAAACTCTACTTGAAAATGACTATTCTGCTTAGAAATGAAATAGTCCAAATATTCCTGGAAATTCTTGCTCCCATTGGACCATTTGTATCTATATGCATTAGGATCTCGATTCATGGATCTCTCTGTTTGAGAAATAAAAAATAGAGGATCAAACCATTTCTTCTTACTCTTTTTCAAATTTGATAAATGTTGGTTGATTGCGTATTTCATTATAGTTCTATGATTTAGAGTATTATTTCCTATTTGATACCTTTGAATTCCATATTCGAAGTTGTGATTAACAACAACAACATCAACATCAACAACATCAACAACAACAACATCAACAACATCAACAACAATATCAACAACATCAACAACAACATCAACAACATCAACAACATCAACAACAACAACATCAACATCATCATCATCATCATCATCATCTCAGATTCAAGGTATTCAAACAATTTATGGAAGTTACCTTCTTCACATCCAAAGCAAACAAGTAATCGAAAACATCAAAGAGTAACCAAGAAGTGATAGAGCTCTCTCTCATGGCATATTCTCTTAATCGCTTAAGTGTTTTGGGGGTTTCTATGTACACTCAAATATCCTGTGTTAGCCAGCGCTACGAAGTTTTGACTAGCCTCTCCTTCTATGCCTTTAAAAACACATGCAATAGTGATCAATAGAACTTGCTTCGGGCTTGTAACGTGGCCCGGGGTAAGGTAGGATACAGGATGGTGAAGTAAACTTTGGTAACCATAAGGGAGAGAGGAACAATGAGGAATAAGTTCGTAACATGGAGACCATCCTCTTGGACACAAGTCTTTTGAGAGAATCTTATCTACCGCCTTTCCCTTTTATAATTTTTTCTTTCTTTTTTTCACTTTTTTTCTTGCAACTTTTTGCTTTTCCTACATTTTCTCTTCTTTGATTTATCTTGCATTTTTTTTTTCTTTTTATACCCCTTTCTTTTCTTTTTATTAATCCTTTTTCACCATACTTCTCCTTTTCCAAATTTACCACATTTTTTTTAGTTTAAATTTTATTTTATTTTTCTGGCCTTTCAACATTTCTTTTTCAGTTCAAATTTTATTTTATTTTCTGGTCTTTCCCTTTCCTTCCTCTCAGCCGAAGGAGAGAAGAGAGTACTTTATTTTAATTTTTTTGGGCATACTTATACTTATCCATGCCATTAAACACGAAAGTGGCGAAGAAACAGTGATTTTGTTCTTGACTGAAGAAGGCGATTATCTCACACTGAAGTAGAGCAGAAGTGAACATCCATTAACCAAAAAGAAAATGTGCGCTTTGAGAGTGTTGACAAGGTCTGTGTGCAGCAGATCCTACGCCAAAATTTCCAAACCCTATCTCACTCTCAATTTCATCACAAATCAGTACCAGCACCAGACCCGTAGAAATCTTATTCTGGATTCCTCCGCTTCTGAATTCGTCAAGCTTCACAAACTCACTGGCCCCGATTCCGGTAATTTTTTTAACTCCACTCATCATCGCTATAATTGTTTGAAACCAATGTCCTTAAGATACGGAAAATTAAAAAAAAAAAGGATTAACTCCCATTCCTTTTCACAGGGATTGTCGAGGTTAGCTTGGACAGACCTGAAGCCAAAAATGCTATAGGGAAAGATATGCTGCGAGGCCTACGTCACGCGTTTGAGTTGATTAATGAGAACTCTTACGCTAATGTTGCTATGATCAGCAGTTTAGTTCCTGGGGTATTTTGTGCTGGGGCCGATTTAAAGGTTAATTATTAAATTCCGTATGTTTTATTCCTTAAAGGAAGAAGGCTCGGGTGTTTAATAGCGTGATAGTTGGACACAATTTTGATTGATTTTCTAATGATTCTTGCTGTTAGGCAAACTAGTGTGGGTTTACTTTTACTTCGTGTATTCTTAGAGCAAAATCATCTCTGCCTTTGAAGGTTTTGCATTTATTGGATTGCAGGAGCGCAGGGCTATGAGTCCATCGGAGGTTAGGATTTTTGTGAATTCTCTTCGCTCCACGTTGTCGTTTCTAGAGGTTAGTTCACATCATTCATGTCATTTGTTTACTTATTTAATTAAATTCATAATAATATTATGAACTTATGACACATGAAGCATCATATGAAGTAGGTTCTGGTGTTTAGTTCCATTCTCGAAACATCCTTTTCTGGTGCTGCTGCTCTCATTGTTAAATTATTATTTGGGAGGGGGCGATATTTAGCTCATGAACTGACCTAACCTTTTTTTTTTTGTTTTTACTTATAGAACCTGTTTGGATAAACTTATTTATAAGCATTTATACAAAAAGAAAATAAGGAGAAAAAAATAAAATAAGTTTTCCCATAAACTAAAATTAACTTATGCATAAGTTAAAAGTAAGTTTTTGGAGAAGCTAATATGAGGAAACTTCTACAAGTTAACTTATGCATAAGCTAATTTTAGCTTATGGAGAAACTTATTTCATTTTTTCTTCTCCTATAAATGTTTAGGGAAAAGTTTACTCTAACTTTGAGTGGCAGTAAAAAGAAATGTTGGTGATGGAAAATCTTTAAGTGGACTGTCATGTTATTTTGCTCTGGCTGTACTTCATGCATGTCATAGCATCTATGTTTTTCCCATTTTATTGATACTGCTCCTTGAAATTAGGTAATATTTGTTTCTTTATTTAGGCTGTTCGGGTTCCAACTATTGCTGTTCTTGAAGGAGTAGCTCTTGGTGGTGGACTTGAAATGGCTTTGGCATGTGATATTCGAATATGTGGTATAGTTAAATATGCAGCACTTTTGTAAATTGGATAATGGATTATAATTGTTTCTAGGATCATTTGAATGCTTGAGTGTGATGCTAGTATTATACTTTTGTTTTACTCGTTTTTTCTTTCATGGCTTAGGAGCAAATGCCCTGATGGGTTTGCCAGAGACAGGACTTGCAATAATTCCTGGGTATGCTGCATACAATTCTGTTTAGTGTATTGTATCTTTGATACCATCTATTTCAGTCGTGTATCTCTTCAGGTCTGCAATCTAATAATGAAAAAGATTAAATCTCAAGATAGATTGTAGAGAATATATCTACAATATGTAGACAAATATGAATCTATTAATCTAATGGTAGATTTAAATTGCTTGTAAATTTTTTTTATGAATACGTGCAATAAGGTCAGCCTGATATTCTTATTATTATTGATACAGGGCAGGTGGAACTCAGCGACTACCTAGATTGGTTGGAAAAGCAACAGCAAAGGATATTATATTTACTGGTCGAAAGATTGATGGCAAAGAGGCACTGTCCATTGGTATGTATTAGTCACACGGCTCCTTTCTTTATCTAATTAGTAAAGACATCATCAATGAAATGTAGAGGAGGAGCATCTTGCGAACACATGATATATGGTCATTGTTTCTGCGAACTTATAATTTCACTTAAAAAAAATTCAATACATTTTAAAATTAAAGTTTATGTCTATCAAACTTCATTTGTTTTGGGAGTTCTTGCCAACACTATGGCAGTCTTACACTGGGCCCTCTCCTGTTGAACTCCAGGAAAGCAATGAGAAAGGTTACCATAGTTGTGCAACTTTCAGTACAATAATAAATATGAAAACTTTCACCAGAAAAATGCTAACTTCTTGCTGCTTCTTTTCACAAATAATGCATAATCTTTTTGTTTCCTTCCTCAACAAATATCGTGATATATGGCTGCATAAAAATTTATTTATGCAGGTCTCGTCAATTACTGTGTTCATACTGGTGAAGCTTATTCAAAGGCACTTGCAATTGCTCGGGATATCAATCAGAAGGTATGTCCCTCGAAAATATATCATTCAGAAACTGGTATAACTGTGGTTAAGGACATTTTGAAATGTCAGGACGAGGCCTTTTGTGCATTTGAATGTCCATGTATAAATGGCAGAGGCCGATATTTTATAATGTTGAATTTTCATTTTGTTCTTTTGAAGAAGTTGATCTATTAAGAAAAAGAAAAAGACAGCTTATGTTATAGGTACATTACTAAAAACTTTACTTCCTGTGCAAAGGCCTACAAAGGATTCAGTGGTGCATTTGATCCCTTTAATCCATCTAATTTCACAAATCAAGAGAATAATTTGGTTATTTGTCCAAAACAACTTATGATTAGAGTGAATTTTGGAAGAATTATTTATGGACCAATATTTTTTTTGAGAACGTTAGTCTAGAATTAATTTTGCCAAAATGGAGTTTCATGGATAAAAGTCAAATTACTTTAGGTGTGGAATTTCCAAAATAAGAAATCCTCCTCTTTATTGAAAGTATGTTTTTATTTTAGATAAGGCTTAGTTGTCGCAATTGTTCTTTGATGTTATTCAGTTACATTAAATTTTTAACAGGGTCCTGTAGCTATAAGGATGGCTAAAAGAGCTATTAATGAGGGAGTTGAGACTGATCTAACATCAGCTTTGGATTTGGAAGAAGATTGCTATGATCAGGTGTTGAATACAAAAGATCGACTAGAAGGCTTGGCTGCGTTTGCTGAGAAGCGGAAACCAAGGTATACTGGTGAGTAAAAGGAGCGGTCTTTTGCTGATTGGGTCTCTATGTTGCTAGAGAGAAATGTCTATCCTGTAGATTAGAGTCATCTAGAGCCTGGAGTCACCTTACTAGATGAGGAAGTTGCACTACCATTTGCTGGGGCCAACCTCTTCCTCTTCGAGTACAGCATATTCCCGAAGCTGAAAAGTGTCTCCAAATCATGCACCTTGAGACAGTGTGGCCTTTAGCTTTTTCTTCATCATTTTTATTATTATTGTAAAGATTCAAAATTTTCTTTTATGTTTCCCGGCAATAAATTGTTCTGTTTGGGAGCTTGGAGTAAAACTTGTGGTGATTCAGCGTAAAGAATAAAGTCCAATTGGATAAACAAGCAACTCTTAAGAATCTTTATTTGCTGTTTCGATATTTTAATGATTGGATGGTAAAGCTATCAACTTGTAGCTTGTCTGGAAAAGCATTGGACAACTTCAAAATCACATTTGCGGAAGACAATGTGATTTTGCTCCCAAGGCTACGTTTAACATTGAAACAGAAGAAGATTAGAATAAAATGAAATAGAACAGAGTTACTATTTCATTATATATTTTATGATGGAATTGAAAGGAAAAGAATTGGTTCCATCTCAACGTCCAAATTAGAGAAAAAGAAAAAGTGGGGTATTGGACGAACGGATGAAATGAAATGTATTTTATCAAGGTACATTTTATTTTATTTTGTTCTAGTCTTTCTTGATACTTCTCTGTTTCTTTTTGATACTTCTACCGATGCATTTATAACTTTATTGATTTAATCATTTTATTTTAATAAAAAAAATAGGATTGAAGTGAGAGAGAGTAATTATTTAAGCTATAATTTATAATATATTAAGAATATATTTAAATTACCATTACACCCTTTCAAAAATATATTTAGAATAAAAAATATAAAAATATAATTTAAAAAAAAGTACATTCAACGTCCAAAAATAACATTAGAACTGTTATCCAAACGTACACTAAACTCCCCATGTTTTGGTTTGGATGGCCATATATGTCAATCTTTAATAATATATTTTTTCCTTCTCCGTTAGAAGTAGATTTGTTTTCTCCGTAGATTTGGTGGACTAGTTTCCTCTTTGCAGAGTTACTTGCTAAAACTATGGGCTTCGAATGGGCCCGTAAGGCCCACGCAACTCACCCATATATAGTCACTTCAATTCATTGCCATCTTAGATTTGACTCGTTGAGAGTGAACTTGGAAGGAGAGCATATAACAATAATACAACAGCAGTAGAAACAAGAAAGGAATTAGAATGGCCACCTTAGACGAACGCCCTTCTGCGAAAAGGTGGCTTCCTCTCGAGGCTAACCCTGACGTCATGAACCAGGCATTCTCCTTTCTCCTTTTTCTTAAATCATACAGCAAAATGTTTCAACGATGCCTGGGATTATGATCGTGTATTGATTTAACACATACTCATAACTAATTTTGCGAAAGAATTTTCTCTCCCTCCCTCAGTTTCATTTTCGATTTTCGATTTTTTCTTGTATTCGGTAACGTGCATAATTGAAGTGTTTTCGGTGAATTGCAGTTCCTTTGGGGTCTTGGCCTTCCGGTGGATGAGGCTGAGTGCTGTGATGTTTTTGGCTTAGATGAGGAGCTTCTGGAAATGGTTCCGAAGCCAGTTCTCGCTGTGCTTTTTCTTTATCCACTTACTGCAAAGGTTAGTTTCTAGTTCTACACACAAAACATGTGAATTCTTTTTTATTTTTAATTTTTGTTTCTACTGTCATGTCATATTCATATGTGTTGCTTCTGATTTTTTGAAAGTTTTATTATCTCTTATTAGACTGAAGAAGAGAGGTTGCAACAGGAGAGTGAGAAAAAGGTGAGTGGATATGTCTATTTATAGAGTCTTTTTCTTTTCATCTATTTGTGACTATTCGTTTTCCCCTTATTCAAAGAATTGTGCATTCTGTTTGACTGTACTCTATTATTAATTGTAGGACCGTTTTACAAGCTTAATTGACTATTTTATTAAACAGCGACCAATAAATCTGAATTTTAGGTAGCATATATAATATAACTCATTATTTAACTGCATGCCTTGAGTAGGAATTTTTGTTGTTTTGGTGTAGGATTATAGCAGTAAAGTATATTTTATGAAGCAAACCGTGGGTAATGCTTGTGGTACAATAGGGCTGCTTCATGCACTTGGGAACTTAACTTCTGAAGTCAAGCTTGGTAGGTTTTCGACAATCACACAGCCTTATGTAAAGTTTGTAGTGCATCAACCATTAAATCTCATTCAGTTTGTGTTGCTTATTTTTGTTGTTAACAGTTGAGGGGTCATTCTTTGATAAGTTCTTTAAATCTACTGCAAGCATGGATCCAGTGCAGGTTATTTCTTCCTAGTAAAATGCGTGGAACTGACATTATTGGTCGGTTAAATATAAAGCTCATTTGGCATTTTCTAACTTTTGTATCTTGCAGCGGGCTGTATTTCTTGAGAATGACAGAGAGATGGAAGTTGCTCATTCAGTAGCAGCCACTGCTGGTGATACAGTGGTACTTTTATTCATTAAATTTAAAGCAACAGTAGGGGGGGTGTTTGTTATGATATGCTGTATTAGCGAAACAGATAACAGATGTAGTTATGAAAGGTTCAGTTTGGCCTTCTTATCTTGAAAATCTTGTTACTTGTTTGTGGTTATCATTATTCTTTGGATATGATAAACTGATACTTAAGCAGGGACTTTTATATAACAGTTCTTACTTTTAGGTTCTTTTATGATGAGTAATCCTGGTAATTAGATTTGGCCTTTTAGACTAGAGATTTGAAGTTTTTGAGTCAGTGTTCAAATTTAAGTTATGTATCTGAGTTTGTACAAAAACATTTCTTTGAAAACTTATCACAAACAAATGACCATTTAACTTCATAAGAGGAGATACAAAATTATGAGCAGATACCAATCCATTGGAATCAAACCTGCTTCCTACTTGATTTTTCTTCATTGAAGTTGTATGACTTACACTCAGGGATTTACTTTTATGAGCCAAAGGGGGCTAAGAAGTTTCTTTTTAAAGTAGAAGTAGCTGTAATTCTAAAAATTTCAAAGTGATTTACATAAGTTGGTAGTATTATAGCAAATTCTGTCCATAATGTGAGTAGCCTCATGTTTGTAGGGCCCATACTTGGACCAATTTTTGGTGGCTGCCTTTAGTGGTTTTGGTAGAAATAAAGAAGCTAAATACTGATTTTTTCTGGCAATGTGCAATCTGCCAGTATTTGATGCTGGCTCAAGTGCAATGATCCTATTTTTTAAGGAGGTTTCTTTACCTTATCGGGATAAAATTAGGCAATTGGCTTCTATTTGGTATGAAGGACATGGTCTTTTTAAAAGAGGGTGGGGGGGGGGGGTTCTTAACAGATAATATACCAAGGATTGGGAAGCTTTGCAACTTTGATGTTATTTTTTTTTTTTCATTTTCCACTATGGAGGATCCCTTATCCTCCAAATTTCTTTGTAATATTCTTCTCTTCATCTTAATGATTTTCTTGAGGGCAAGTACTGGTGCAACATAAGGTTGCTGCCTTATGATGTGAAGGTTATGGGTTCAAATCTTGGAAACAATATTTTCACTTGTGGGGTTAAGGCTACATACATTTACCCTCCCCAAACCCCATTAGGTGGGAGCCTTATGCACTGGGCCTCTTTTTTTCATCCTAATGAATTTCTTCTTTTATAGATAAAAAAGCAAGTGAAAAATTATATAGGTAAAAAATCATGAAGCTGCATTAAGGAGAAAAAAACATTTTTATTGTATATATGAAGAAATACTGAGATAATTCTTGCTATGCAATTTTTTTTTTATGTAGATGGAGCAAAATGAATGAAAAATATACCTGATCTGCAAGACCCACCAATATAAACTTTTATAAAGTGCTTAATACTAATAGTACATGTGTTGGAGGGTTTTACAATTGTTTGGTGGCAGATGATCAATGAAAACTTCTCACAAGTTGAAAGCATCTTGTAGTAGGTCATTGTTTAGACTTTGTAATATCTTTTCTCTTCATAAATGCTTTATATCCATCAGAGGAAGTAAGGAAGATCCCTGTTACCAGCTAAATGAGTTTTAGATAAGCAGTAGTGTGTGAGGGAGAGCAATTCTGATAAAATTTGAAGCCCTTTCATCTAACATACATGGAAATTTATTTTTCATGATGTGAGCTGAAAAATGATCAGCTTGTCTCTCACTCTCACTACATAGTTAATGTTGTATATGCTGAGTTCAACAAGCTGGAAATATAAATTACTGAGGTTTTAGGAGATATAACTGTCAAAGTATTCTCATATATTTATGTTGTTATACTGTGAGGCTAAACTAGGACAGTGTTGTAAACATAGATAACAACTCCCTGCCCCTTACAAAAGCAGAATTGTTTGTTTCAAATAGTTTCTATTCTTGTCTTACATATTTTTTTGTTTAAAATATTTATTATAATGCAGGCATCAGATAATGTGGACACTCATTTCATCTGCTTTGCTTGTGTGGATGGTAATTTCCTTATACAACTGATTAATGCTTTTGTTTGTGTGGTGTTTGTAAAAAGAGAAAAACAATATACCAAGATGTTACTGTATCAACAACAACAAAATATAGTAACCAATCTATATATTGAAATCATAAACCAGCTGTATAAAAAAGCCTATGACTAACTATGTGGAATCCTATTCATATCTAGATCAATTTTTTGTTGTCCTCCTTTTGCAGTTGCCTAAATTTTTATCTGATTAATTTTTCTGCAATTGTATAATATGCAGGTGAGCTGTATGAGCTTGATGGAAGAAAGTCAGGAGCAATATCTCATGGTCCATCCTCACCAAGTACTTTGTTGAGGGTAAATATCTTTTGATGTTAAGGCTATAGTTGTATTGTTCCTTAAAGACATGTATCTAGCAAAAGGATCTGATTTGGTTTGCAAATGCAAGTAGTTCTATACTTCTGTTGTCACTTTGAATATAAATGATGGATGAAGAAACAATGACCACAATTATGTAGGTAAGTGGCTCTGGCATCAGAGCACCCCCCTTTTAGGAAAAAATTACAGATAGTTAGTGCTTTGAATTTGAGTTTGTAAAGTTAGTGACAGAAGCTTTAGAAAGAAATCCTACTTATTGCTTTTCTGAGAATACAGAATTTACACAAAATTATGCTAAAGCTACCCCAATTATAGAAGATAAAACGGAAAGATGGAATGTACTCTTAACCTACAGTAGCAATCAGTCAGGATACAATTAAGAGATTACAATAAATATACAACATTTACAACTCTACTTGCATTAAGTGCTACCTCCTATGTTGACCAAGATCCTCTCCAACACTCCCCATCAACCCGTTGAATAGATATTAATCATTCCTAGCTTGCCAAATAAGAATTCAAACTCAGGTGTTGACTAGACTTTGGTGAATAAGGCTGCATCATGGTGTCCTGTTGGAATGTAGAAGATATTGGTACCCCCTGAAACAATTTCACCTTTGATAAAATTCCTATCAATTTTGACATGTTTTGTTTGTTCATGCTGGACAGGGTTGTTTGTGAACTATGCCTGTTTCTGATTCATTGTCACTACATAATTTTAGTTCTCATGGAGTTTCCCAATCCAAATTAATTGATATAATCCTTGTACAATTGCCTGGAGTTCCCTTGAGATATTTCAGTATACAGTTGGCTGCCTCTAGATGTCTTTTGGTAGGACAATACATAAACTAACTTATTATGCTATAGATAATGTTGGGCCTTGTAAGTGTCTAATATATCAATTTCCCTACCAACCTTTGGCACTATCCCCTGTATACTAGACATTCATCCTTGCTGGATTTTTGCTTCTAATTTCTCTCTACTCTCTAAATGAGTAATGGCTGGCTGACTTGTCTGGATGAGTAGTAATTAGTAAGTACCAAACTTGGAGAAAAGGTGTATCTGGTCTAGCAGGCAAGGATTGAGCATAACCCATTTTCTGGTCTCTTATGACATCAGCAAAAACATCTTGAATTGTAGGGATAAATGTTGTTCCTAACAGCCTTCCTTTGACTTTGTCTAGGTCCCTATTTAGGCCTTCCTAGAAATTAAAACTCCTTTTCCATCATTTAGGAAAACCGGATTTTATCATTAGTGTGATCTGTGATGTTGTTTGATCCCATCAACTGCCACAATTCACTCAAAGAATTACAGTACTTGGTGACTGAAGTGTACACATCTCATTAATCACGGTTTATTGCCAACTAGAATGGGATAAAGCATCACTTGTAGTCTTAGGAATAGACACTAGTGAAGGAAGAAAGACAAGTATAATGCAAAGGAGACAAATGATGATAATTCAACGCAACATAATGAGGAGAAAGATTGAGTTAAGCACATCCCTTTTTGAAGTGCAATTGAGAGGTCAATCTTATAGGGCAGGAATAGAGGAGGTGAAGTTTGTATTGAACCTATCACTAGTGGGTGGTGGTAAAGAAGCAGTAGGCATGTCGGAGATGATAATACTGTATAAGACTTGTAGAAGGTGGATCATCTCAACTGGATAGGAGGAAGCAAGTACAGATAGGAGGAAGCAAAGTGGTAAGATAGTAGAAACAGACTCAAGTGGATGATGTGGAAGCTAATAAAGGAACATGCTCAAAGAAGGTGACATCAGCTGAGACTAGATAACAGCAAGCTGACAAAGGGGGTTGGGGAGTAACATTTATAACCCTTTCAAGACCACATATAATGAGTGACCTAAGAGTTTATCAAGCCTAGATTGAGATTATGAATAAAACATGTAGAATCACAACAGAGTGAGGTATTTGTTGTGAATAACAGAAGAAAACATCTGGTTGATAAGATAACAAGTAGTAGGCATAACATCACCCCAAAAATGGTGAAGAATTTCAGGTTGGTATTGTAGTTATAGTCGTCTGATTCATTCTCTTAACTATGCAAGTTCCTTCACTAATTCATTGCTCTGCTACCATGTTGAGAGAGGAGAGAGACGAGAAATATGATGGAATCCATGTGTTTGAAATACACAGCAAAGACAATTATATATGCCGAGAGTAATGAAAATACAGATTTACAATTATCCTAAGTACCATAATCACATAATAATGTACAACATATAATTAGCCCATAATCATCTTATTTACATTCCTTCTATCAGAGCAAGATCTCCAGATAAAAGGAAAAGAAGCCCTTGGCAGATAAGAGTACACACTACGTCACCAAGTCAAATAGAGGAGTTTGAGGGGGATCACAACTAGGTAGATCTACAAGGATTTGAAAGTCAAATCCAAATTATGCTAGTGTAGCATTGATGATAATGTACATATGTCAAAAGGAGTAGATAGATAAAATGGAAGATGAGATCGTGGCATTAAAAAAGATGAACCTGGGAATTAGTGCCATGACCTACTAGAGTACAACCCATTTCTTGCAAATGGGTATACAAGGTGAAGAATATCCAAATGGATTAGTAGAGAGATACGAGGCCCATTTAGTGGCTTGGGGACTATGACAAGAATTTTAGTTTCAATGGCTAAAATAATTATTGTGTGCTATTAGCAAGTCTTGGAGGCTTTGGCATATGGATGTAAGAATTTATTTCTGAATAGTGAGTTAGGTTAAGAATTATAGATGAAGCAGCCAAGGGGTATATTGAGAGCAAGGTTCACTGCAACATATAGATTGAAGCAAGCACCAAGAGCATGGCTGGAAAACTTAAACTCGTATTTAGTGGCATGACTCAAGCTTGTTTATGAGAACACGAGATAATAACAAAGATATATTGTTAGCGGATATGGATGATATCATTATCACTAGAGATGACAAAGAGGAAGTCCTTCAAGAAAAAGGTGATTTATTTGTACAATTCTAAATGAAGGAGCTTGGAGAATTAGAAGCACGAACTGAGATTCAATGAACCATTGACATGTTATTTATGTGCTAGCTTGGAGATTTAGAAGTACTTTCTAGGACCTGTGGTTCAATGAACCATTGACATGTTATTTATGTGCTACCTTGGAGATTTAGAAGCACTTTCTCGGACTTGAGGTTCAAACTTCAACGAACCATTGACATGCTATTTATGTGCTGGCTTGGAGAATTAGATGCACCTTCTAGGACTTGAGGTTCGAAGAACCATTGACATGCTATTTATCTGCTACTGTAGAAGTGCTCCCAAGACCTGAGAAATATGGTATGTTGGATTGCAAGCCAATCTCGTCATTGACAGGGGTTGATGTTAGACTATGCTCAGCAAAAGGAGAAGTTTTGGAGGATGCTGTGATGTTACCTACAAAGAATTAGTGGGTATTACGTTGATTCAACATAGTACATTGGATATTGAGGTGTATCAAGAGTATAGTACATTGGATATTGAGGTGTGTCAAGAGTACCTTTAATTATTATATATTATATAAAAAGTGTGCGAACCGTAAGGTTGTAAGATATTGCTATGCTAATAGCAGTGTATGCCGGTATAAATTGCAATGCTAATTAGCAGTATATGCCGGTATAGTGCGAGAGAGTTTGGGATACTCCAAGGGACGCTTATAACGAGTTTGAGATAGACAATGAATGCTGAGATTGGTGCTGGACACCCCTTATAGCCGTCACTTGGTGTATCCAATTCTCATTTGTATTACTTTCTATCACTAAATTGAAGTTTCGTTTTAAGCTAATTACTTGCCCACCATGTCAAATTGAACAAAACTTCACTTGTTTCTGCCAACAGACACCCTACCTTTTGGCACTATATATATGCATTTTTCTTTGTGCCCATTTATCCTCCGTGTCAAATTTTGGAGGGGGTTGTGCTGAAACCCTTGACCATGGCATTTTCAAACCTTAGCGGTCTTAGTTATTTGATCATGTCTGAAGTTGCTGAGTTACTATTGAATCCTACATGTTTCTTTCATTACATTGCTATTTTTAATTACTAACATATATATTTATTTATTTACAACAGGATGCAGTTGAAGTCATACAGAGCATGATCCAGAAAAATCCAGATTCCCTCAACTTCAATGTTATTGCAATATCAAAGAAATCCAGGGATGGACAGTAAGGCAGTCAATTTAGGTGAAGCAATTTTTAAAGTTATCTGCGGTATAATCAGCAGGCCTTCATGCAACTTTATTCACTTTGGCTGTATTTATGCTCGGATTTTTATTTTCATTCAGTGACCTATCAAGTAGAGCATCTTTCATTTCAAATAGATGCAGTGCGTAAATTTGAACTAAAAGAACAAACTATGAGCTCATAGTTCTGTTTGTTGGCGTTTTGGTTTTTAAGTTTTTTTAAAATACAAAATAATTCAAACAAGCATAATAGCCATGCGATAGATGTTGAAACCAATTTCTAAAATAGGATGGTAAAACAGGTTGATGTCCTGACCCATAAAGAATGTCAACCTGCCTCATTTTAGAAAATGGGTTGAAAACCATATTCCGCCTTTAGAGGTTCTGGGTTGATTTGCTTAAAAAATTTTTTTAATAAAAAGTTAAAACTAAAAAAGAGACAAATAAACAACAAAATAGATTTTTTTAAGAAAAAGCAATTAGTCTAGGCTAAACATAAAAAATTAATTTTCAATAATCAAATTGAAATTCATAATTTTATAAAATTTTATAATTTGAACTCTATCCTTTTTCTTTTTCTTTTTTTTTAAATTTTACTTATTATAAATAAAAAATAAAGGGTTTAACCTGACCGTCTGTTTCAGATCATTGGTGAGCAGGTTATAAATCTCAATCTATCTTGTCAAAATAAGTGGTTTATGTGGATTGATTTATTGGTTGAATTCATTTTGTTATCTTTATTTCAAAACAGAGATAAGCTTAGGTACTGGATTTTAACCTAAGGATTAGCACCAACTCATTCAGCACCATCTTGAAGACCACATTTCATGGTACTCCTGAATCCACCAGTGACCAGATTGTGGTTTATGATATTCACGACTTCTTAATAAATATTTTTTTTATTATTAAAATGCCTTTTTATATAGAAAATTATAATACATACTTTTTTTTTATATATTATTAATAAATATATTTTTACATTCATCTTTATTATCTTTAAATCATATATATATTTTTATATTTTTAAACCTTTCACATCTATTTTCTTTTGTATCTTTTTTTTTGGTAATAAGATATCATTTGCTGTGATTTATGTTTTATATTTTTTATACTTGTTGAACATGTATCAATATTTAGTAGTAATTTTCTTCGATATGATCGGAGAAAAATACTTTTTGGAACAAAAAATACCTATTTTGAAAAGTACTTTTAAGAATAAAAATATAAATTTCAAAAAGTACTTTCCAGAAAAAAAATAGTACTTTTTAGGTATATTGTATATTTTTATTCTGAAAAATATTTTCTAAAATATATATCAATATGTAATGATATTTTCTTCAATAAATCAGTGTTAACTATTTTCAGGTGTTTTTTTAAACATTGTATTTTAAGGTATAATTTAATTTTTATTTTTTTGTTTCTATTGAAAAATACTTTCATATTCTAAAAATACTTTTCGAAATAAAAAATACATATTCTGAAAAATATTGAAATACATTTTTTTATTAAATATAATTTCAAAAAATATTTTTCAATATTATAGAAAAAATAAAAAATAAAGATATATTTCTTAAGAATTGGACGTGTATATAACATTTACCTAACAGCCTACTTCCAACAACTTGGGCAACCCAGAAGTATGAGATTTCGGCTGCAATCTGTTAATCTATCAATACATTGAGGTTATACATAGCAATGGGCTTAAATAATAAAAAAAAAAGAGAAAAATCAATGAACCAACGGTGATTAAGTCTAATAAAAAGAGCTAGTTTCACACGATTAATTAAAATTAAAATTTTTATTAAAAGAAAAATATCTATATATTTAGTACTCGACTTTAAAAAAAAATTTCATGGGAACACTGTATATAACAATGAATTATGGGAGTGAACACTCCTCGTGAATCAACCAACCCTCTTTACACTCCAAATGGGTTTTACTTGTCCGGGAAGCCACTCTTGCTGATCACACACACTTTTCGTTCATCATAACAAATTAACCTTGTGTTTGAGAACATGATGGGGACGTGATAAATCACGTCAATCATCAAAAGATGCAGGAGTTATATTTGTTAAAAAAAAATAATTCATAAGTAACCAAACATGCTATAAACAAATATATGATTTCACAAATGTTAGTAAAAAAATCTTTCCCCACCTTTTTTATTAGAAATTTCCCTTAGTCGTGATGTTAACCTCCAAACTTTTCTAGGTGGAACTCGAGTTCGTGATCGATTTTCAAACTCATCTAGTTGATATTTGATCTCTGTTTGTTTGTCTCCGATCTTTTTAGTAGGTGAGGAGAGGGGTACCTGCAAAGACACTCCAAGCTTTCTTTCATTTTCTCTATATAAGTGAATGTACGTAGTGCTTGACTATCGAGTCTCCTTTACGGCGTGTTAAAGGTTTGAACGTGTTATATGTAATAGCTGCGTCCCCGGTACACGTTTCGCATTTGACAACAAGTGACTATTAGGGTGGCGGGGATCACGACGCATATCTTAATGTGTGCCTTGGCGTGGTCCAATTCTGGGTGTCCAAGGTGTGTCCCGAGTACAATTCTGGGTGTCCAAGGTGTGTCCCGAGTACAATTCTGGGTGTCCAAGGTGTGTCCGAGTACAATTTCTAATTAGAATTAGAATTTAACTTTCATAATTTACGTTAGCATTCGATGTTAAATTTTATTACATTAATTAGCGAGATGAAATTGAAGAAATAACACTTAAGAAATGTATCTTTGTTTTGTCTTAATTGATAATTGGAAACCAGAACATGTCGATGTGTTCTTTAATGGCAGAGAGGAGGCGAAAGTTGTCTTGGTCATTGGTAGCGGTGCTTTCTTAACGACAAGCTCGCGGCGAGAGCGACATCGATTAAATTATCGAGGTTGGCGGTGGAACCTTGCGTCGGAGGTTGTTGGTGAGAAAAGGAAGCACAAAGGAGGGCGTAACAAACTTCGACACGAAACATGGGGTCATGTTCGTCATCTCACCATCCTTCGAAATTCGCTTGGCCTTTGCACTTCCATTAAACCAAACAACTCACCACATATACACTTAGTCTTCTTCACACACCCACTTTCTCAATTCTCATTCTTCTCCAATTCCAAACCAAAACCGTGAGACACACAAAACGGTTGTAGAGAGAGAGAGTTAAAGAGTTAGAGAGAGAAACAATGGTAGCTTTGATGAAAGTCGAGTACTCCGAAATAGGATTGATAGGGAGCGAAAGCTTCGCGAGAGTGTCGAACGCTAAGACACTAGCGGAGGATGAGGAGGAGCTTCAATGGGTGGCTCTCGAAAAGTTACCGTCGCAGAAGCATATCAACTACACCTTTTTCCGCACTTCCTCTTCCCACCAGCAACCTCCGACGTAAGGTTTTGCGCCGGCCTCGATAATTTAACCGATGTTAAGAAGCTGAGTTGCTCTTGCCGCGAGCTTGATGTTAAGAAAGCACTCACTACCAACGATAAAGACAACTTCTACCTCCTCTTCGCCATTAAAGAATGCCTCAACAGGTTCCGATTTCCAATTATCAATTAAGACAAAACATAGATACATTTCTTAAGCATTATTTCTTCAATTTCATAACGCTAATTAACGTAATAAAATTTAACATTAAATGCTAACATAAATTATGGAAGTTAAATTTTAATTCTAATTAGAAATTGTACTCGAGGCAAACCTGGACACTCAGAACTAGACCTCTGATCCCCCTGGTCAACTCGAGAGCTCAATCCCGCCGGCATGTCCTGCGCTGAGACACACTAAGATCTTTGGCATCCTGATAGCCACTCACCTTCGGATGCGGAACGTGTACTAGGACCCGAGGGCTAAGCACCAAGTAAGTTCATTGGTTCGGAGAAAACATCTAAGAGAGAAAGCTCACTTGAGCGTTGAACAGTCTTTGCATGTACCCCTCTCCTCACCCACTAAAGAGGTCAGAAACAAAAAAGTAGAGATCAGAGATAGACTAGAGGAGTTCGAAGATCGACTAGAAGCCCAAGTTCCATTGAGAAGAGTTTGGTGGTCAACCATCACAACTAAGGAGAATTTTTGATAGAACACCACCTAAATTTGTGTATTAGAAAAACTCAGTTACTTTATTGTCCCATTTTTCTTTACTTATCATTACTGTTTGTCTATTAATTTAATAAAAAAAAATATAAAAATGATAGAACTCTAATTACATTGTATTCATCACTTAAACATTTGAAAATAATAAAAACATTATAAGGATTCTTGCTGATTAGTGTTCTTAGGACACTTATTAAAGAGTCAGTAATAGAAAATTTTAAATCATGCTGAGAATATATTGAAAAATCATGAGGTGTATTAATAAATTTTTTAATAAAAATTGCATTTTTTATTCTTTAGTCAGTTGGCATTTAGGTATACATCAAAGAAAATTTGTCTATAATTACTTATGAATAGTAGGGATCGAGTTTTTAACGTGAGATGGATTAAAAAACAAACCAATGGGATATAGTAAACCCACAAACGCAGCGAAACGGGGAGAAGGAAAAAAAATTCCACACTATCACCGACACTAGAAATACAGAGGAAGATAAGTTTCACTCGATGTGTATACTTTTATTCCTAAATTTGATTGATCAATGAAGATACACAGGGGTCTTTTTTATAGGCAAAATCAAAACAATAAAATACTATTAAATTGTTTGCTTAAGTCATAAGGAAATAAGGCAATTGCTTTTCGGCGGTGCAAATTCTATGGTAGGAAGTGCAATTGCTATTGTAGGTGGCATATCTTTTGCTGGGACGGGGACAACGCAATTTTTGTAGGTAGATATATACTTGATTTATATTTGATATTGCTTCCCTTAAATCAAGGTAGTATCATACCAAATATTTTCTTCAATTTTTAATGACTTTTTAAAAATATTTATTACTTGTTCTTCATTAATCTTCTTTTTATTTTGAATGGTTAATTTTTGAATTTTGTAAAATCAAATATCAATGTACTTGGACCATCAATAAAAAATTAGATTTTTACTCACTTGAATGATAGACTTGTTGTCACAAAATATTTTTATGGGAGCATTTTGCTTTTGGTGTATCACTTCTAGAATTCTTCTTAACCATATTGCTTGTGTAACATAATTGGTTGTGGCTATATATTATGCTTTACGTGTTGAGAGTGTGACTATTGGTTATTTCATTGAATATTATGATAATGCACCAATACCCAAATGAAATGCATGTCTAGTAGTGCTTTTTCTTGTTTCTAAATCTCGAGCCCAATCGCTATCCGTATATTCAATAAGCTTTACATAGTTGTTATTAGCATAAAAAATTCCATTGATTAGAGTACCTTTTGATATAATGAAGAATTCTCTTAGGTCCTTGTAGATGGAAAACACGAGGCTCCTCCATGAATTTGCTAAACAAATCAACTCCAAAGACTATATCTGATAAAGACCCAACCAACAAAGTCAAAAACCCTTTGAGTGATATTGCAGGTCTCATGACTAGGTCCAAAACCAAAATGAAGCAATCTTTGCAAGGCCTAATTGTGGAGAATAAAAAAAGTTCAGAACAAAGTGGATTAGAGGCTACACCAAAATGGGTCATTTTATTACAAGTTGATGATGATTAGAACCCAACTTGAAGAATACATAAAAAACCCAAAGTTATTTTCATGTAATTTTGGCTGAATAGTTAATTAAGACTCATTTACATGTAACTTTTGCACATTATGTTCATGTAATAATAAGTTCATATAATAATAAGTTCATATGTCTTTTCACATTTTTAGGCTATTTTTTATTATATTAAAGCTTCTTAAATCGTTATGATGGTTAGTGGGTTAGTGGAAAGTCATTTCTGATGAGAAATAAAAGCTTAATGGGAAGTTATAACTGATGAGATTTAATGCCTAGTAGAAATGTTAGTGGGCATTAACTTTAAGGCTGCCTATTTGGGCCTATAAATAAGCTCTTCTAAGCAACAAAAAAAATAGAATTATGAAGTTGAATGAAATTGAGTTTTCTTTATGGTGATAGTTTTTTCTTTGTTCTTGGATTAAGAACTTTATAGTGTTGGTTCTACTGGCATGTTGCGGTTAGGATCACTCTTTCTTTTGATAACTGATAGATTGATAACTCTGGTTCTACCAGCAGGTCACGGTAAGGGTCAAGATCTTCCTTTACCAAATTTCAAGACAGTTCTAAACAAAAATCACATCAATATTTGGTCTAGTCGTAGTTGGATATCTCAAACTCCAAATCAAACTTTTGTATTGAGTTGCATCTACTCATTTGCCTTCACTTTCTTTTATCTGCTTCAACTTTTCTTGAATTGGTGTAGAAATTGGTTTTGAATTTTCCATCTTGAACTTTTTCAAAACATTACTTGCATATTTCTTCTACGAGGTAAAAATCTCATCATTCTACACAATGGCCTCAATTCAAAGAAAATAGGACAATACATCATGCCCAAATCTATCATTTCAAAACAACTTATCATCGCCTCCCTAAATTTTGCGATCATTATTAAATTAATGATAGTAAAGATTAGATCATCAACATAAATGCAGATGATAAGAATATATCTAGGATCAACAAATTTAATATATAAAGTATGCTCCAAAGGACATATCTCAAAGTTGTGTTGTACAAAGTATGAATCAATTTTCTTATACCATTCTTTCAATTCCTACTTCAACCCATACGAGGCTTTTTTCAATTTATAGATTTTATCTTCTTTTCCTCTAACTACATATCCTTCAAGTTGTTCAACATATACTTCTTCTTCCAAAAAGTATCATTCAGAAAAACATATTTAAGATCCATTTGATAAATCTTCCAATTAGGATTATACTTTGTTTTTGTTTATATCATGTGAATTGTGTCTAATCTTGCAATAGGAGCAAATACCTTAAAGTAATCAATACCTAGTTTTTGTTTATATCCTTTTGCAACCAACCTTGCTTTATAGCTATTAATTTCTCCATTATGATTATTATACTTTGTCTTGTACACCCACTTCACTCCAATTGGCCTTTTTTGTACTAGCAAATTTGTTAATTCTCATGTTTCATTCTTCTCAATAGCATGAATCTCATCATCCATGACTTTTCTCCAATTCTCATCACTTGATGCTTGTCCATAGGTCATTGACTCATAATATGCAAATAAAGCAAAGTTGATAATCTCCTCATCAGATGGGTCATTATCATTACCCACAATATAATCCTGCAATCTGGCTGGTAGTTGACGATGTCTCTTTAGCCTATTAGATGATTCTAGTTCATCAGGAGTTTGATCTACTTGCATTTCACTTTCTTCATAGTTGTTAGGAAAAACCATCTTTCCCTTTTGAGACTTTGAGGACCAATCCTATATGGTTTTTTCATTAAACATCACATCTCGATTGATAATCACTATTTTGTCTTTGGATTGTGAAGTTTTTATACTTTTGAATTTGTGTTGTATCCAATGAAAATACACCTTTCACATTTGTCATCTAATTTCTTTCTAAGTTGATCAAAAACATGAGTGTATATTATGCATCCAAAAACTTTGAGGTGTTTGATTAATGGTCTTCTTCCATTATAAGGTCCTTTAGGCGTCTTGTCATAAACACATTTTGTTGGGCACCTATTCAAAATATAGACAACAATAGAAACTACTTCTGCCTAAAACTATTTAGGCATTTGTTTAGACTTCAACATGCATTTCACCATGTTCATGATTGTTTTGTTCGTCCTTTCAGTAACTCCATTTTGTTGAGGCATGTATCTAGTTGTCAGTTGATGTTATATAGCATGTTGCTCAAAGAAATTTGTATAGGCGAGGTATTCTTGGCCTTTGTTTGTTCTTAATTCTTTGATTTTGCATCCACTTTTTTTTTTCTACAAACACCTTAAATGTTCTAAAGGCATTACAAGCCTCTAATTTTTACTTCAAAAAGTATATTGAAGTGTTTTTGCTAAAATCATCAATGAAGGTAATAAAATACTTGTTATCACCATGTCTTAGTATCTCAATAGTACATAGATATGAATGAACTATCTCTAGTATCTTTTTGCCATCAAGATTTCTAGTTGGAAATGATTATTTGTACTTCTTTCCAATCTCACATGTCTTACAATAAACTCCATTAGGAATATTCACAACAGACAAACTAGAAACATATTCCTTTATTGACAAATAATTTAATCTAGAAAAGTAAAGTGTCTAAAACGCACATGTCATAGCCAATCATCATTTGGAATCACAAAATTCAAGCTAGAGAAATTTTCATAATGAGTTTTCAATGGGAATAAGTAATTGGGAATCATCTTTACCTTGGCAATGAATCTCCCATTCTTATCGATTAACGTACAGTAGCCATGATGAATTTGCATGTTGTAACATTTCTTTGATAGTTGTCTCATACTCAATAAGTTGTGATGAAGACCAAGAGCATAGAAAATATTAGAGATGAAATTTTGGAAATCATCTTTCAATTTGATAGTAACTTAGTCTTTCTCGAAAATAGGAATATTTGTATTGCTTACAAATTTTATGGTAGATTTTATCATTTCATTTATAGCCAAAAATAACTCATTTTTCCCACATATATGATTGCTACAACTAGCATCGAAATACCAAATATTTTCATCATCTAAAAATGTATTACTTGCCAAAAATAAACTTTGTGCGTTATCAAAGTTCTCACAAATATTTTGATACCGATTTTCTACTATGTTTGCTTGATATTTAAATATATAGCCTGCAACTTTGTGCTCGAACTTTCCACTATAAAAAAAATTAAAATTTGTTCTTTCTTGGTAGTTGTTATTACGTCCTCTCTCTATTGATGGAACTAAATTTGTTTTCACCTCTTCCTTGATTGTGTGATTTGAAGTTGTTGTCTCTTCCTTGATTGAAATTTTCATGTCCTCTTCCTCTATAATTTGCTCAACCTCAATCTATGTAATTTTCTCTTCCTCCATTGTTAAAATATCACAATCTCTACCTTTTGAACTTTAACTAGATTAAGCATCATTGTTGAGATCCATTTGACTCTTTTAAGTTTCTTCGTTTAATTTTTTCTATTTTCTTCTAAATTATACTCACATAGCTTTCAATACTTGGTTGCCACTCTACTAAAGACATGGTGTTTGTGTTGTAAGACTCAATTATTGTAATAACCGCATGATCAAATTTTATCGCCATGGTGCATAGTATTTTGCTACCATTTTGTTGTTGAGAATTTCTTCTCCATATACTTTCATCTTATTTACTAGATCTATAACTCGTGCAAAATACTATTCTATATATTTAAAATTGGACATTTCATATCTTTCATATTTTCTTTGTAGAGTTGCAGTTTTTTATTTCTAAATTTTCTCCACTCTTTTATATGACAACTTCAAAATATTTCACTCTTCTTTAGCTATTTTGGCATTTTCTATTTTGCCCAAAACAAAATAATCCACTCATCAGTAAATATGTGACAATGCCAACTAGTCTCTCATTCAAACAATATCATTAGCTCCTTGTGGTAACATAAGTTCAATAAAGTTCCAAATATTGTGAGCTCTTAAATGTGTGGACATTAAAATTTTTCAATAACTAAAATTTAATTTTCCATCTTAGGATAAGACTAAACAATATTGTAATTGATGCTTATATTTCTCTCTCTCAAAACTATATCAATTCTAAAACTTTTGATAAAGTGAGAATACTCTTGTTCCTTACCCACTCAATATTTTTTTCTCGCATTACTACCAAATCCTCAACCTTTGGTACCAATCAAAACCAATGGGATATAGTAAACTCACACATGTAGCGAAAATGAGATAAGAAAAAAAAATTCACCCTATCATCAACACTAGAAATCCCGAGGGAGATAAGTTGCACTTAATGTGTATCGTTACTTTTATAGAAATGTGAAATTAAAGTAGGCAATAAAATAGTTAGGAGAAAAAAAAATTAAAAACAAATATCATTTTGATTTGTCTAGAAAAAATATGTCTTATTTACAAGATGAAAGTCCGTTGAAATAGTCTTCAATCCATTAGGAGTAACGTAGTCACAAATGAATATTGAATAATATTTTGTCAAATTATAAATATTTGTTACTCTAGTATAAATACTGATGGATAAGTGTAACTAAACAAACCCAGAGTAATTATGATCCATAAGACAACTCCGCTCGAAATTGGGTTGGAGCCGTTCATCTCTTTGAGGGCGTCGTATAGCCTTGTTAATGCGAAAAGGATGTTGCTGTTCGCACTGCACACAAATTTCTTTTTTTAATTTTTTTACAAAAATATCTTTTTAATTTTAAAAATTAGATTTTGTGCATCTTATATTAAACATATAAAGAAAATTAATTTTGGTTAAATATCTAATACAAGATACACAATAAAAACTAATATCTAGTATGTATATGATAACCCTCACCCACGTACCCCGATTGAAGTCCAAACTGGCGACCCACTGCACCACAATGCATCTTCTTCGTCACTGAAAATTGCAGCACCCTAGTGGCGTCAACAGTCAATACTCCTCTATTCAATTTCTTATTTGGGATTTTTTTTTTCTCCACACATCAATTAAAGTCACATGCAGGTCCCATTCAATCAAGCTTGACAATTTCATCCCATGGGAGATCGAGAATCCGGTTTGCATGAATTGATTTTTTTTTTTTTCTATATGAGCAGAACACGTCTTGTTACTGTGATTTGAGGCCACGACAACGACCCAACCATTCGCATGTGTTATTATAACTCATCTTTGTATTTGTATTTGAAAAAAATATTTGTAGATGATTTTATATCTACGGGTAGCAACTTTAGTAATAATACTTGTATCTAATGGATACTTATATAACTATACCGCTACACGTACTTGAGCTTTAAGTATAAAATTAATAAAAAAATTACAAAATATTTCAACTGAATTAAAAAATTATTCTAAAATCATCCCAACATTAACGTACAACAACAGGAACATAGTTTCAAAAAGACCGCCAACGACACAAGGACAAATTGAAAGTGAGTGTAACTTTGAATATCAGTGTAGAATTTGCTAATAATTATACCTACACCTACTTATTTTTTAAAAGAGATATTTTAATAAATTATAACTATAGTTATCTTAAAATACACCTAAAGTGATACTTTCTAACCTACTAATTCTATAAAATAATTAAGTCTATGTTAGCAAATCTTTTATATATATATATAAAAGTACGTGAGATAGAGAGATATATATAATAATAACTATAAAAAATTAAATATTAAATAAAATAGTTAATCAGTCATTAAAGATCAAAAAGTATTTTTATAAAATTAAAAATTATATAAAATAGACAATAAATACAGATAAAATCTTAAAAAAAATAAAGACTTTTTTTTTTATCATAACTTAAACCAGACAAAACTAATTAAATATAATTAATTCAAATTTGATTTCATCCTGAGTGGAAAAAAAAAATCCATGGACATCCCTACTCCAATTAAAGTAGTCTATTTTCACTTGATGACTACTCATGACTTTGAAGGATGACAATTCAATGTCATTGATGAAGGGTGACCACGGATATATATGTGTCCGTGTGAAGAGGGATGGCTGGAAGAGAGCAAATGAATGATGTTTGAAGTCATTAAAGATTTAGGGTTAGGTTTAACCACAAGTTTTGCATGAGGCTACACTTAAATAGTTCACAATTTTGTTTTAAGTCCACATAAGTTGCATGTTACTAAGACCATTCTTAAACTAAAATTTGTATATTCAACTCTACTAAGAAGGCATGTAGAATAAATAATTTTTCATAATGTTAAATTATGCTTTATTTTAAAATATTTTTTACTTTTATGCAACTTATACACTAATTAAGGAATGTATCAATTTTTTTTTAAAAAAATGTACCCAAAAAATAAACTTATTAAGGAATGAAAATTACAAAGATGTTATTAAAAAAAGATTTGTTATATCATAAATACAAAAAAAAAATTGTTTTTTAAGTAACTAAGAGTATTTACAAGAATATATTTAGTATCCCTTAATATATACACGTGCTTATAAGATAGAAAATTTGTTTTTAATATCAAATATAAAACAGAACTTGCCTGTTATGTGTTTTTCTGAAGAAAAAAACATCCTTTTCGTGCTTTCACGCTTTCCTTGACAGTTAAAACTCATTAGGATTCAAGAAAGTTAAAATTAAAAATTTTAATAAAAACTACACTAAACTTAAGTTCCTCTTACATAGCATTTATATCTTTTTTAATTTGTAAAAAATACTTAGCTCTCCTGAGATAACAACAACAAAAAAAACATTAAAAATTTTCCATTCTTTATCAATTTATACCTAAATATCAATAAAAAATAACAAAAAAATATGTAGTAAAATGAAAAATAAGAGGCTGGGCTTTTCTGCTTATGTTTGGTAGGCAGATACTTGTCTAGACTGATTTTCGCACGGGGATTGCTATTTGTCCGGCTCACAAATATTTGTAACATTTTTTATAAAAAAATATCTTTCACACAGAATCTAGTTTTCTTCCATACGTAACATACGCAATAGAAATTAATTTTTGTTGTATATTTTATATCCTCGCTTTCTCTTATTTTTACGCACTTCTAAACCTCTAATAGGGCAGTTATTGATTTGATGTGTGGCAGCTCCCAGCCTTGAGTCCATTGTCAACGCGTTGTTCATTGGTGGTCTCTCCTGTAAATCTACATTATGAATCGTGATGGACTATATCAAATTCTGTGGGAATTTATACACTACTAGAAAATTTAAAATTTGTTATAAAATAATTTTGTAATTAATTTTAAAATTAATAGTTATTTTGTAATTAATTTCTAATAAAAATAATTAGCTATAAAATTACTACAATATTAAATGATAGCATGAAATAAGTAATAAATTAACTAGGAAAATAATCTTAGTTAAATTTTTTAAAATTTATAGTTATTTTTTAGTTAATTTGTAGTAATAAGAAATATAAATGAATATAACTTCAATTTAGCTAGAAAAAATAATTTTCTAGTTAATTAATAGTTAATTAGCTAGGATTTAGCTACTAATTTAAATGGTAGCTAAAATTAGTAGCAAAATCAAAAAATTCTTGTAGTGTTTCCTGAGTTTGTTTTAAGGATTCAATCTTGGAAATATGATTTTTGTGTTTCTCATACGATTTTTTTTAAAGTAATATTATATGAAATGAATTTAAATATGTATTTAGTTCCTATAAAATAAGTAATTTTAATTTTAGTTATTGAATTTTTTTAATCGATTTTTATCTTTCAAAAATTTGTAATCAATATTTTTTATTTCTATAAATGAGCAAATTTTATTTTGGTAAAATATTTTTATTTTATTTTTATCTCTTTAAAATTTGAAATATTTATTTTTAATCTTTAATTTTCATTTCAAGATAAATAAATAACATTTATTTTAAAGATCTATTTTTTTTAAGATGTTATATACTAACATATACCACATACTAGTACTGACCTATGCTAGTCACTTAACCTTCTTTTCAAACTATATGCAACTAACAACTATCACATAATAGTAAGAATTAAAAATAAAAATAAAAATTTAAAAAAAATAAAAATTAATTAAAAAATTTATAAAAATTAAAATAAAAAATCACTTATTTTATTTTAGCATATTTAAACATATGATCACACATTAAATATGTGGAGAACTCGAGTTTCAAATTTGAATTCGACGTTATGAAATTATATTTTGCTGTTGGTTTTTTTTATTATTATATATTTTTTAACCATTTTCAGGTTTCAGTAGAAAAACGTTTCTGGGCTGGTATGCTTTGCAAGTATAAAAATCACAAGTCCATTAAATGTGGGTTTGTTGGACCAATCCGTTGACTATACGAACCAGATCGGGCTGCTGTGCATATCCAAGAAAGGAAAGGAATACATACAGCATATCACAATAAATACAAAATGGAAAATTTTGGCTAAAATGTACCAAAGGAAGAAAATTTTCCCAAAACCAAAATAGAACCCGTCTGGTCGTAACACATGCTTCTGTATGGCTCGGGTGGCTTTGACGAAGTGGCAAATTTTAAACACATGTAAAGAACAACAATAAAAGTTGAAAAAAGAGCTATAACACGGGACAAAAGAAATTTGTAATAAATACCAATGATAGTGAGTGTTATCAGAATGACTTAACAAGTTTATCATTCATAATCATCCAATAATCATGTACTATATAAATTTGTAAATTTTTATAATAATTATCTTAAAAATTATATTAAAAATAATTTCTAATTAATTGATAATATAATTTTTTTCGAAGACCATATGTAAAAATTAAACTCTATCAAAATTTGTCTAAGATTCCAATAATTTTGTAATTTATAACATAACATCTGCCGTTGTTTTAATAAAATTAATTAAACTTGTGATTTCATGTAAATGCCACCACATTTTCTTACACTCTTCAAGAGATATATAACGAGAACTAAAGAGGAACGTACACAAATAATTATTCAACTAATCAATGTTATAAGATCTCACAGAAACGGTTTTTATGAATCTTTAATTAAAATCTCCTTAATTTGTAGTTGATTATATAATAATGTTTGTTTGTGCTCAATGTCAGAGTTAATTTGCCTAGCTCGTAACAGATTTTTATTTTTATTTTTTGCTTTGGGAAATCATGCCTCGTAAAGTATGTTTTTGCATTAAAATTAATAAAAATGTCATTTTTGCATGGTAATATAAACTGAGCTTACGTAGATTGAGTTCAAAATGAAGATTTGGCTGTGAATCTGGCTCTATGATGGCTTCTTATACCACCAAGGATTTTTAGAGAAGTTGATATAAGAAAATTTATGCATAAATTAAAAATAAATTTATGGAGAAGTTAATATAAGAGAATTTTTATAAATTAATTTATGAATAAGTTGATTTTAATTTATAAAAAAAATTATTTTATTTTATTTTTATTTTTATTTTCTTCTCCTTTAAGTTTATAGAAAAAGTTTGCTAAATACAAGAAAGGATAAATAACTAGAGAGATTTGTGTAATGTTTATATTTTGCAAACAATAATGGCATAAACACCCTAGTTAAAAGACGTAAGGATATGGCCAGAGTAACTTCTCAATATTCAACGTCTAAAAATTGTTATGATCAAAATTCTCCTGCACCTCTATGTCCAGGTCGAACAGGATCAAATTATGCTGCTTTTGATTTACACACGTGTTTTGGGTCCAAAACCGTTTGATTTGAAAGTGATTAATCTCACCAATTTGGTTTTGGTGGTTAATTGATCATGTTAATTCATATGAGAGGCGGCGTGATAGCATAACCCTTTTTAATTACTGCTTAAAAATTAATAACCAATTTTTAATACTTTTAAAGTCTAAACCTACTCCAAGCACTGCCAGGATACTCATAGTGTGTGTGTACATGTTTATGTTTGGCGTTCAAATTATTGAAAAGCTTAAAAGAATATTGTGTCTCCTATGACTTCAAATCACTTTTGTACAAGAAATTAAAAGGTTCCTTTCGCTTTAAGAATCGTTGAAAATTCATAGGAGAAATGAAGAAAAGTCAAGGTCAAAGTTTGAAAGTCTAAGGTTGAGGATGAGCAGCGACAACTCTGCAAGGTCTTACATAATGTGTCGTAAGTACCCACGTGCGGTGTTGTTTGGCGGTTGACGACGCAAACCTCATCTTTGAAACGATAATTCTAAAGATGTGCCAAAGTTTTTCAAAGAAATAATCATTTTAAAACAATGCAGTGTGAAGTCACTTGTTAATGGCATAATAATTTTTAAAAATTGTTATTGAATATGTCTTGGTCATGCTTACACGTGTCATTTTCACGTGTGTGCTGGTAAGTGTGGTTTTCTTAAGATTTTCAATGAAGCAAATTTATTTTCCCTAACTTTTACCTTTTTCATTTATGCATAAGCATGCCCTAACATTTCAGAGACCTAAGAATACATGTTTGAATTGAACTCCCATCGCCCTCAATTATTTGTTTCGAATTAATGCTTCTGACGCCATCGAACTTTGAACAAAAGAAATTGTTTTACCTTTGTGTAATGTTTTCCTGAAAGTGAAAATAGCATTTGCAGCGGGTAAGATGTAAAATAAATAAACTAATGTGAACGCCTAGCCTCTCAAAAGAGGAAATATTAGGTTAAATAATATGCATTTTTCAATAGCTCTGTACAGAATTTATATAGTTGAAAAAACGTGAGTCTAATTTCATTCTTTATTATTAGTGTAAACACATTATTATTCAATCATATAAACATTATTATTAATATAAAACATACTAAATTCAATCCAAATTAAACTCATCTTCTTAGTTTTGTACGCAGAATATGGTCAACCATGAAATCCAAATTTTAATAAAGCACTATCTATACTTGATTGATTATATATATTAAACTTCATATTTTTGTTTTCGGTAACTACACTTATCTTTGATGATTCTACACGTTTTCTTTTTCTACTTTGTAAATCTATTTTTAAGAAAGAAAGATGACGAGTTTAAAACTCACATTGAGTCTTTTACTACAAAGTTAAAAAATGCTACTATTGTATCATTAGAATATTTTAATTTAGTAACCTCTAATAGAAATTTTAATGTTGACGTTCGTATATTAGATTAGTGTGAGAACGCACACTATTAATGGGCCTCAAGACTTATTGATATTTTTATTGTCTTATATTGTGGACACTTTTGTGATCATTTGACATTTTCTCGAAAACTTTAGTTTTTAGTCTTATTTTATTGTGATAGATATCCTAATTCGACGCGCTAGGCTATTTTGTTGGAAATTGTATTTTGATTATTTTGGTATGAAATTTTGTGTTTTTTTTTTTAATATTTTACATTGTGTAAGGTCATAGATTTATAAGCATCTTTCATATGTGATACTAATATTCTTATTGTGTATGGTTTTCTCTATTATTGAGATGTTTGTAATAATAATCTTATGTTTGGACTAATGGTTGGAAGTGTTTGCTCATTGTTAATATTTTGTTACCAAGTTAATCTAGAGTATTTTTTGCTTTAAATTAATTGCTTATGTAGTAGTCCAAACTCATTGATAGATTTTTTTTAAAATTCTATATAAGCTAATATAATCACTTATTTAATAAAATTCAAATTAGTTAAATGTCAAATAAGGCAAAGCATATATTAGTTAATTTGGTCCAACTGTAATCACTTTTATTAATGAGTAGTAAGCACTTAGGCTCGTCTGGTTTACGATCAATCCACTTGTTATACATTGTGACAAATGCTATCCAGTAATAAAATAATTAACTATTCAGATTTTATTTCAATATTGTCTAATATATGCTTAGTCAATTTTTTTTTTATGTTTTAAATTAGTGAGTATAAAACTACATATTCTACTTTTATAAGATAAGTAATGATTCACTTTCTTATCTTATCTCTTATAACATTATTAAGAATTTTGTACTTATTGTTGGGAGTACATATTTTATGTTATTTTATTATTTTTTCTTATCTATCATTTTGTATAAAATATAAGTAGAGATGATAAAAAAAGTTTGAGTTGACCTAAAATTAATATTGAGTTGGATAGGGTTAATGAGTTAAATTGAGAATTAATTATGTATTCTATCATATATTATTATTGAATTGACTCATGTTAGTTATTTTTGAATTATTAAATATATTAATTATGAAGATTATTAATTTAATTATAGCACTTAATTAGTGGATAAAATTACGATTAAGTTTTTATTTTTTGAACGAATCGTGATATTTATTGAGAACTTCCTACTCTCATCTAATCTAATATGGTAATAAAAAATTGTTTCCATCATACAATTATAGAGAAATGATAACTATTTTCACATGATTATTTCCTCTCCGATTCATTGACAAAGGCTAAACAAAAAGAAACACTTTTATTACCAACTATACAATTTTAATTTTAATTCATAATAAAATATGTTATAATATATATTTACACAATTAAATCGATTCAGGTGTATTATAAAATTCGTTCATATTTCACATATGTTTAATTGTTTGCTTAATCGCCTCCTATAACTCATTTTCCTTTGGGGTCAATTAAACGTCAAAATGTCTTTGCCAAAGTTTGTATATTAAAATTTATATTTCATATGAAATATTAATTACTTATATTTTTTAATTTTAGCTTTTTTTATCCTAAGTTTTAAGTTATTTTTTAATCATTTAAATTAAGTATGAACATTTTTTTTATGAATAATTTTAAATCCTACAACATCCTCCTACTAATTCTCCTACTTTCTTAGAGTAAGTATTAACTGTATTTTATATTTTTAAGATAATAAATATTTTATTTTTTTAATTCTTTATAAGTTATTATAGGAAAATTAGAGGTTGTTTGTTTGCGATGGAAGGATGGTGCTAGACAACTTAGATTAAAAATAAAAATATTATTTTATTCTATATACACCATGTAACACGTCTCATATGTACTATTACAAATATAATTTTTTTTAACATTAAAAAATGTTAGAAAAATATAAAAATATATTATCTATTAATTTTAATAATATTTTAATAAATATTACATCTGACTTATGTCGTAAAATGTCATTAATGATATTTAAATATTACTAATAATATAAAAAAATATTATTAAAAAATATTGATAACATTTTTATAATAAAATATTATTAAATATATATATATATTGTAATGATATAAACCATAAAAAAAATAATACAATCGATTGGAATAAGTATCTAAACAATTATATAACACATCCGAAAACATCAACCTTCATTTAATCAATTATAACATGCATATAATTGATTATATGCACCTTTTATATTCAAAAACCATATAAAAAATTTTGAGCTAATTGATTGCGATGTACTCATAATTGATTATGTGTATCTCCAAATGAAAAAACTTCATTTAATCGATTATAATATGTATATAATCAATTAAATGACACCTCTCTAAAGACAAATAGGAGAAAATTGTAGTGCCACCAAGCAAGGAAAGAAGAAATTTGGTTGAAGTTAATTTAAAAGATAAATTCATACTTTAAAGTTTCACTCATTTTCATATGATTTCTCACTTGTTTCATGAGAAAGTATTTAAAGTAGGCCCATAGCTTTTCTTTTTCATTGTGAATTCATCTCTACAAGACAACCTTATATCATTTCTCATTTTTTTTAATTTTAAATATTTTTGATACTTGTTAGTTTTTGTTCAAAACTATGAAACTATATGTTTAGTCAATTAATGAATAAATCATCAATTATCTCAAATGTTGAAAATTTTTTCAAATTAGTCTCAACGTTAGTAAAATATATTAAATCATATGAACTAAATTGATGAATTTTTAATATTTTAAGAATTTTTATATAATTTTATTATTTTAAAGTCTATTTAGAAAAAGAAATATCATTTGACATTATTATATGATTTTTAATAATATTTAAAAAATATTTATTAATTTTAGTAACATTTTAGCAATGTTATATCTAAATCAGTAAATATCATTAATAATATTTTATATTTAAAGATATTACTAATAAAGGTATTAATAAAACTTTTATAAAAAATATAGAGCGTGATCGACGAAATTGATATTTACACGTCAATTAATTAACGAGTGTTTATTTATCGTAATCCGTAACCATGATGGGAGTGTGGTGTGTCACGTGTATGAGCCGTGGGCGCTGTGGGGTACCATGTTTCCATTAAAAGAAACAAATAAAACGTTATTTGTTTGTATTATGTATAATGTAGAGATAAACTATATGATTTATTAATAAAATATGAAGCATATGATGTCATATGGTCTGCAAAATATTAAAAGCATTTATCATATTATAACTGAAGAATCTTAATTATGATAAGAAAAAAAATATTGTACGTTTGTTTAGGCGCCTCCCTCTCTCTCATTTGTACTACTACTACTAATACTAATAATAATAATAATAATAATAATAATAATAATAATAATAATAATAATAATAATAATAATAATAATAATAATAATAATAATAATAATAATAATAATAATAATAATAATAATAATAATAATAATAATAAATATATTATTATATAATTATTATATTATATTATTATTATTATTATTATTATTATTATTATTATTATTATTATTATTATTATTATTATTATTATTATTATTATTATTATTATTATTATTATTATTATTATTATTATTATTATTATTATTATTATTATTATTATTATTATTATTATTATTATTATTATTATTATTATTATCAAAATATCAGAATTTGAATCTTAATATTAGGTATAAAAAAAAATAATGTAAAAGAAAATTAATCATTGTTTTTATTGTCAAGTCCGTTACGTAACAGAGTTAATGATGCTTACTTAGCATGTTACATGTCAAATAGGTATACAACTGTGTGAAACTCAGCTTCCTCCTCTATTGAGCCTTTTGAAATTGAGGGTTAGAGGCACAGGCACGTCCTTGCTTCGAGATCCAAGGGACGTTAAGCATATGTTCTTCTAACTTAGCCTCTAGTTTGGTTTTTTTATTGTGGGTTTCTAATTTTGTAGTTGGAATCTCACTGTTTAGTTGTTGGGGAAACAAATTAGATTAAAGTTAAGAAATTTAATTTTTGGGGTTTTGTTTTTTGGTTTTGCGGTTTGTCTTCTGATGTTGATTAGTGAGGTATTCTTTACTACACTATATCTAATTCACCGGTTAGAGCAAGAGAATGCACGATTATTAAATGGAGAGATTTTAGTTTGATGTTGTTATTTTATGTTTATACGGGTTGATATTTTCTTATTTAAATAGATTGATAATCAATGGTGTTCATTGGCACGCTGTAATTTTGCTTATTTGGTCTAGAATTTGTTGTATAATTTTTGTGGGAGGTGGTGACATAAGGTTTAAAGCATAGAATTGCTTTCATTTAAACTTTGATTGGAACGATTCTCTTTTCAATGAGCGTATTCTGTAAGTACCCTTGTTTATTGCATGATTTCACATTCTAAAAAATAAGGGGTTAAAGATGATGAACAATAGAAAATTGTTACAGATAGAGAGATAAAAGGGAAGAAGAAGACTAAGCAAAAAGAAAAAATGGTTGTTGAATTTTTTTAAAATTTTTTTGTCCTTTCCACATGGAAGCAATGTGGCAAAATTAATTATATATTTACGTAATACTTAACATGTCAAGTAAGCACTATTAATGATGTTAGGTGATGGACTTGACGACAGAGACTAAAGGTAATTATTTTATTTTATTTTTTTACTTTCAAGGACCAAATTTACTACTTACTATTTTTTTTTCTTTTTGTCTCGTATATCCAATTTCTCAAAACTTCTCTTTTTTCTATTTTTTTTTTGGTATTGCAAGACTTTTTGTGTACCATTCTATACCCATTACTTGGTTAATTCTAGGAAAGAAAAACGGGATATAACATTACACCAAATTTGCCAAAATTTTCTTTCAATAGAGTAAATCTCACCACAACGTAGCCATTAAATTCTTCCTTCTTCACGTCACAAGCGTTTGTCTCTTGCTTTCTTATATTTTTAATAATCGGCGTTACTATTTTTATTTGGTGCAGATTATTCACTGCCACAGTGCCATATTTTTCCGATTCCAAATAACAATAGATAATAGTCAAAATGTTAGAAGGGTTCTTTCTCCCTATCTCCTCATTTAAGTCATGCGTGAACAATATCACACCCTTCCCAATGAACCGGGTATTAATGAAAAGTTAAGGTCTCATCTCATTTATCACACTTAACCCATTAATAATTCATAATGTTGAACAAACAAATAACAAATTTGGTGGTATTCACAAAGCTAAATTACATATCCTCACTTGCGGCATTATCTTCTAAACCCCATCATTTCTTTGATTTCTTTTCCCCGATGAGTCACCATCCGTGTAGTGAAATAATCTCTCTCATCTTTCACCTTTTTCTCGGTTTCAAAATTGGGTTGGATCATTGGATGGTAGGTAAGTGGCACAAGGGAACACGCAGTGCCACACACGCATCTCAGATAATTACAAAGTGCACATTTAATAAACACGACATCACCCCTAAAATCTCTCTAGGCCAACCAACAACTGTTCGCCACGTGTACACTCCGCCACTTGACTTCCCACTTGCCCCTGACCTGTCCCCACCACCTTCTTCCTCTTCGCCGTAGTCCCACTCTCCGGCGAACCCGACCGCTTCGACGTCACCCTCACCGGATCGGGTTCGCCGGAGTTAACTCTTAGCGGAAAATTCAGCAAAGCCCTCGATCCTCTCATCCGGTACGCGGCGCGGTCGTACGCCAGCGCCGCATCCTCGGCGGTCTCGAACGTTCCGAGCCAAACCCGCGCCCCGTTCTTCGCCGGGTCGCGGATCTCCGCCGCGAACTTCCCCCACGGCCGCTGCCGCACGCCGCGGTAGTGCTTCCCCTTCGCCGGAGAAGCCTTCTTCGGAACCGCCGCCGCCGCCGATGCCACCGGAGGACAGTTCATGTTCACCACCGGCATGACGTCTGGCTCCTGCTTGACCGCGATCTCCGGCAGAAAACCCGATGACACGCTTTCGGGCGACCCGACATCGAGAAACGGGACCCAACCCACGTTAACGGCGTCACGGAGCACGCCGTAGAGCACCATGTCTTCGGAATCGTCCTCCTTTAGAGGAAGCTCGCCCCAATTGTCGCTCAAACACGAGTACAAGCTGCTGCAACTGGAGCTCCGACCCGAAAGGCTTGTCGGAGCTTCGAATATCGATTCGGACTCGCCCATCAAGTGGTGCCGAATTGAATCCAACAGCGCCAAGTCTGATTCGTAGGTACTACTCTCCCCGTACATCATCTCCGGTTTCCGGTTTCCGGTGTTCGATGTTCCTATTTATTCTTTTGTGCTCTAAATTGTATAATCTAATTGCTTTGTAAAAGAGTGAGAGAACGAACAAATATGGATATTTTGGAAGAGGGTAGGGTATTGAATATTCGAACTTAGAGGGATATGAATTAGTGGGTATTTATAAGATTGTAGGTTCATGCACTTGGGTTTATCTCATTTATCGCGTGAATTTTGAATTTATTTTATTTTAATTTATCTGTGGATGGTGAGTGTTATTTTATTACTTTTCCATCGTCTTGGGTCGTCGACTTAGCTTCGCTGAAGGTTCGCATGTGTAAAGTGTAAACGGCAAGGAATTAGTGCGGATTTTCGTCACGTGTTTAATTTGTGTCTCCTTTTACTCTTGCGGAATTTTCTTACAAATGCAAGTCCGGAATAATATAAAAAGAAAAAAGTATAAGATTTATGTGGCAACAAGTCTTGGCATGTAAGAAAGAAATAAAATAAAAAAGAAGGTAAAATAAATAATATAATCAAAAGATAGAAAAAATAAACTGTAAAATATATTATGAAAATTAGTTATATGTATATAGTTTTTGTTTTATTTTTTTCATTAATGAGTTTCTGTCTATTTGCGCTGACGAGAATACTACACGTGTGACGTCATTCGGCTTACAGGGGCAGACAACTTGCTTTGTTGCTTGTCTTCTCTGTTGTCACCTTCCGTGACTGCATAATTGCCGAGTATTTTTGCTTCTGCTATTTTTTTTCTTTTTTTTATAACTTTATTACATTGTTTCCCATCATTCTTTCTCTTTCAACGGAGAAATTCACAAAATTAGTATTATTCTCATTTTATATTTGTATAATGATTTTGATAATAAAAAAGATAAAAGGGTGAAATAAATGAGTAGTGAATAAAAAATAATATACTTGGTAGATTTTAGGAGTAATTGCCTATATAAATTTTAATTATTTTAATATAATATATATGTGTAATTATAAGCCGTCCTCATAATTTAAAATAGTGTAAAAAATTAATTTATAATAAAAATATTTTTCCACCATATAAAATTTTTGGATAGCATTGAATGTAATAATAAAGTGAGACAAAAGAAAAAATGTTATGATAATGTCAAATAAAAATAGCATTATGTAAAAAAAAAATTCATATTAAAAATTAGTCAATGCACCTTCTTTTTTCTCTTTATTTAATAGTTAATGTATATCATATGCAGTGCCTATTTTTGCTCTTTCTTTTTTTTTTTTTTATGAAAAAAACACACCTTTTAGTTGAATATATGTAAAATGTTAGGATAACTAGAAAAGTTTTGAAAAGAATAAAAATCTAAAAGAAAATAATATTGGTACTTCTTTAATGTTAGAAATAGTAAATTTTGAAACTTAAAAAGTTATCATATATAATTTAAAAATAAATCCAAATAGCCTGTGATCAAGGTTTTGTGAAAGAATTAGATACTTTAAAATTTTCTAAATTGAACACTAAGAGGTTTTCTCCTATAATGTTAACACTTAAACATAAAGAAATTTATGAAAATATACATATTTTTAATTAAGGAAGCAGATAAACAAATAATTCATTACAGTTGTTTTTATTTTTTTTCTTACATATATCCTTTAACGGAAGAACAGACATAGTCAAACAAAATATAAATAGTAATCTTGACAAATAAATCTTAGTTCGTTACACGACGAGAAACTAGTATTTTCTGCTAAAATAAAAAACACAACATAATTTGTACAAATTAATTTATATAAATTTATAAATGTCTAATCAGATAAGAAAAGAAATTGATATAGGTAAGAAAATATTAAATTTTTTAAAAAATAATTTATACACACAGATAGCATCATGTCATAAATGTAAAGGAAAGAACTTTTCTTGTTTATTGGTAAAAAACAAAGTGTAGGTGAAAGAAGAAGGCGAGGAATAGGAGAATTGGGGCGAGGAAATCTAAAGCTACGAGTGGGACAACGACTTCGTGAAGGGCACGGATAAAAAAAATATGGATACAACGATTGTGGACACATTTGCGAGGTTTGCATTGTGGATAAGTCTTTTCCAAATTCAATAACCCTCCCAACAACTTACGAGAGGACCCCACTACTCCCAATTTGCATCTCACAGTAACTATAATATGCTTTCTGCTTTTTAGTGTTTTCCAGGATAGTAACTACGAATCACAATTCAACAAACCTTTACCTTTTTAGATTTCATCATTTTGGTTTTGGATTAACACTACCGAAAGATGATCCATCAGTAGTGGTCCAATTGATCATTATTCTATTCCAAAATTAGGTGTCACTAACTAAAAACAGCTACTATCTTAATAAGTTGCATATTCATTTGAATGAGGCCGAGTTGAGATTCTAGTGGATGTCCGAACAACTAGTATGAAAAAAATATATAACTGAATTATTTAACTTTGATTTGAGAAGTGTATGATAACGGTTTTTTCAATTTGGAATAGCTTATGAATAATTTGTCACACATAAATGAAATGGAAACTATTTGCTTAAAAAATAATATATTAATAATTATAATTTCAGTGATTTTACGACTTTTAATATTTATATGTTGAATATTTTTAAAATATTTGTTTTACAAAGGCCAAAAATATAGAGTTTTAAATCATGAATATAAAAGGAAATTTAATTTATATTTTCCTTGGTATAAAAAGGTTTAGTAAATATTAAATTAATATAAAAAATATATAATAAATAATGAATAAACAAATTGAATAAGTCATGCTTTAAATTTAATTCGTTTTAAATAATTGAATGAAACTATAGAGGATTTATATTTTTAAAGCTAAATTTAAATTTCAATTACTTGACTTTATTAATATATTCACATTTTTTGTTTCATTTCTTGGTTGTTGCCAATACTACGATCGATCATTGAAATAACATAAATATTTTGCCATGAGAATAAGATGATTGTTAAGTTGTTGTTACATAGCAATGACTAGGATATTATTTATTTTAAACTTAATTAAGCATTAAACTAAAACATCTCTCTTGTCACCTTAAACATTAAAGATTTGAGTGTTAATCCAATAAGAGGTGATCAAACCTAAAACCATCCTTTGATATCCATTTTTTACATGACTCTCACATTTTCCTTGTCATTCTCATTCTCGCTCTCTTCCTTTCCTCCACTATGCTCACCCTGTCCTTTCCTTTCTACTCTCCTCTTCCTTTACTATTGTAGGTTCAATGACCAATCATTAGGGTGACAGTGATAGAGATATGTTCTACCAACAATGTCGTTGTTAGCATTTTGCTTGTTGAAACTATGATTTTTTCACAAAGTCATGGTTATTTGTTTTGCTTTTGTTCATGTTGTTTTGTTTATTTTGATTTTTTTTTCATTTAACAGTGGTGGATATAAACAATGGTCGCCAAAGTTGTGTAGAGGCAATTATCGTCAGGGTGGACATGAGGGTAATGTAATGGTGGCTTTTGGTAGACATCTAATTTGGTTATGGGCATAGGAGTTGGAATGAGGTGTTTTAGGATGCTCAAGAGTTGTGTAGAGGCAATTATCGTCAGGGTGGACATGAAGGTAGTGTAATGCTGGCTTTTGGTAGATGTCTAATTTGGTTATGGGCATATGAGTTGGAATGAAGTGTTTTAGGATGCTCAAGAGTTGGAATAAGGATGAAGTTTGAGGTTTTAAGCAACAAAGTTGAAACATACTACCAAGAATGATATATTTTTTTTACTTTGTGCGCACATTAATGTTTTCTTAGATTTTTGCATCTTTTAATTGTTGAAATTTCATTAGTGTCAACTTTTTAACATTAGGGACAACTTTTGGTCATATCTTTTTTGTAATTTTGTTGTAGTGCAAATATATATCTAAAATGTTTTTGTTTCAGTGAAAATAAAATCACAATATTCTTTAGCTTAATCATAGAAGTTTGAAACATATACAATAAAAATTGAAGTTAACCACTAGAAGTGATAATGTTTTGTTTGACGGGAGTCTTTGCTCAAAAGTTAATGTTTTGGCATATTTATTTAAAATATTAATTTTCAATCTTGGATAAGAGAATGAGTGATCTCATAATATTGTAGTTGAAATATTTTAGTATATAAAAATAAAATATATAATTCAAGGTGGTTTGAAGAAGATATGTTACTGCTTAGTTTGAGACTATTTTGGGGGGTGATTGTTTTCAAGGTAGTTGGGTAAGGTATAGGCCATAGCAATGATGATGGTAGAAATACCTACAATATTCTAATATTGAAGTTAAAAAGTGATTTTGATACCAAACAATATGATTGAAGTCTAAAATATTACTAGTAGAAGGATGGAGTCACGTACTTATATGTCTGTTGTTGATTGAATCCAAATGCATGATGATAACTAACTTTAGCGGGTTGGTTAGTGTATGTAGTATTTTAGCATGAAAGGTGAAAGATTGTTGAATATTTATTGTTTTGTTTGAAATCAATGATCAAGGACCACCTAGTGATCTTTTTATAGGGTTATGATATGATAAACAAAATATGTGCATGGATTTTGCTGAGAGAACAATACCTCATACATGTGGTTCATACATTTTCTTGTAATGTGATAGTGAATCCACTAAGCAATATGTGGTGAGGTGTCAACTCGGGTTCAACAAATAGTTGGGTTTTATGGTTTTCTTTAGGGTATCATATATATATATATATATATATCATATGTAGGTAATGTCCAAGATGAATTTGAAAGGTTGAATTCCTTAAGCATGTGATCTTAAGTTAGATTCTAAGTTTTACATTATGAAAAATTAAACATTATTAAGAGAAAAGATATTTCAAAAAACCAAAAAGTATTTTTTTTTACCCATTATGAAAATTTATTTGTTTTCCACTTACATAAGTTTACAATAACTTTGTGCATTTTTACAATGTATTATTACTATACATAAAGATATATTTTAATAGGGAAAATATGTTAGTTGTTAAATAAAAATGATTATGAGTATGAAAATGTCTGTAAGTCTATGATATACTTATGCTATAAGTTTATGATAATAACATGATATATTTATGATATATATATATATGAATTGAAGTAAAAAGAAACTATGTATTTATTGAATTGAATAATACAATTTATAACATCTATTTTATAAGGTAAATGTGAACTGTTTAAAGATAATATAGCTAACATAAAAAAATAAATAAAAGATGACTATAAAGATAAAATGAGATATTCATGGTATTCTAATTAGATATTTATAATATCTTAATGAGATATCTATGATATCTTAATGAGATATTTATGGTATCTCCAACACTCCCCTTTAAGTTGGTAAATTAATATCAATCATTTTCAACTTGCCATTGAGTTCCTGAAATTTAGCTGTAGGGAGCTTTTTGGGAAAAATATCTACTACTTAGAGTCCCACAGGAACATGTTCTATGACTATAAGTTAATTGTCCAACTTCTCTTTAATGAAGTGTTTGTCAATTTCTATGTATTTTAATATTGGGTTGGATTATGAGCAATACTAATAGTTGAATTGTTTTTACAAAACAACTTCATAGGTCCCTCATATTTTACTTTGAGGTTGTCAAGAGTAATCTTCATTTACAATCCTTCACATATATCGTGTGTCATGAATTGAAATTTTGCTTCTACACTAGCTCGAGCAACCACACTTTTCTTCTTGCTCCTCCATGTTACTAGATTTCCTCCCAAAAACATACAATATTCAGAAGTGGATCTTCTATCTACAACTGATCTTTTTGTATCTGTATATATTTCCATGGACAATATACCTTATTTTCTTAACAATAGTCCTTTTCCTAGACTTTCCTTCAAATACTAGAGGATCCTTTCAACTAATTGAAGGTGACTTTTCCTAGGATCATCCATAAATTGTCTGACCATACTAACAACACAAGCAATATCTAGTCTAGTGTGGGATAACTAGAATAATTTTCCCACCAATCTCTGATATTGAGACTTCTTTATGGTTGAACTTTCTTCACACCCAATCCCGTGGTTCTGTTTAAAATGTACCATTGAGATCTTGCATCCCAATTTTCCTATTTCTTTGAGGAGATCTAGTACATACTTCCTTTGTGTCATATCCCAAATTTGTCCGGTTTGCATCAACAAAAAGAAAAAACAAAACAGGCTGGAAAACAACAAGAATAGTAGAGACAAAGAGAAAAACAAAGCAGACTGAGGAAAAGCAGGATCGCTTGGCCAAGAGTTGCTTCCCCATGCATCCTCAAGCTGGCAACAGTTGACACATGCTGTTTGCTCAACGCTTTAGGAAAAGTCATTTCTGCGCTAGCACTATGGCAAAGCCGAAAACACACCTGTGAGTTCTGACAGCTAGAAAAAAGAACTATGACAAGCCACTCCGTTTAATGAAAGGCTCTGAATAGAGACGGGACGTTAATGAGGAGCTCTAGAGTGAAGATCTCCGAAGAGATTCGGAGAAGGGAAAACTGGCCTATAAAAGGGAACCAAAATCAGCAGCAGGGGGATTTAGATCAGAAACAAAGGATAAAAATAACAAATTAATAGAATCCTTCGAGAGACCAGAGATCTAGAATATAGGGAGGTAGTGAACGTTGAAAGAGGTCTATAGAAGAAGGGACGTGAAAGAGAGAAGACATTCATCCACCCTTCAGTAGGTAACTGAAAGACGACTCTTGCACCTAAGGTAAGATCTTCAAGAAATCTCCCTATGCATATCCATCTAGTAGCCCTCAACTCTAAGCCAACACGCTTCTTTGTTCAGCCATATACTATAGCTAAGGGGCCAATTCCGAATAGGTACCATATAACCGAAACTGAGACTGACCAAGAGTCGGTTCTCTTTGGTCCCATATAACTGAAACTGAGACACATCTAGTTGGCACTCCCATTGGGCTGAGTTGGTCTTAACACTCCCACTAGGCCGAATTGATCCCTGGTCACCCTTACTATCTAACCATCCATGCCTCAGAACTATGTGAACTTTGATTTCTCATTGTAGTAGGAGATACGTAGGAGTAAGAGACAACTCTTGTCAAGTTATTCATCCAAAAAACCCAAAAAAATTCTCTATTCATTCCTTATAAACATTTTCCATTAGAAAGACATAAACAATAATGTAGAAATCATCTTATTTCATGCATCTAGTTAGGGTAACTACCTTATGGTAGACTTATTGGGATTCTAGTATTCCTCGTGCATAACCGATTCCCGAACTTGAACTCTTATTTCTAGACTTGCCTTATCCAACCTATGGTTTCCTGGAATTTCCCATAAAAATGTTGGTGATGACTCCTTTCTTCCTTGTTTCATTCTTGAAATAAATTAGGATCAGAACCATTTATTTGTCAACGACTGTGTCGCAGCCTAGGTTGCTACACTTTGGGAGATAAAGATATCTTGTTTGGAAAATGCAACCTCTATCCCAAGGAAGTATTTCAACTTTCCTAACTCATTCATTTGAAATTGTGTTGCCAACTTTTCTTTTAGAGTTGATTTTTCAATCTCATAATCAGTTGTAATGATCATATCATCTACATAGGTTAGGAGATGAGTGAGTTTACCATTAAGGGAATATTTTATAAAGAGAGTATGATCACTTTGACTTTGCTTGTATCCTAGGGATATCATGATTTAAGCAAATCTTTCAAACAATGCTTGGGAAGACTGTTTAAATCATTATGTGAATAGAATCCTGGGGGAATCTCCGTGTATACTTCCTCTTCCAAGTCTCCATAAAGGAAGACATTTTTAACATCAAATTGTTGCAAATTCTAGCCAAGGTGGGTGACTAAGGAAAGAATAATTCTTAATGTGTTCATCTTTGCTACATGAGCAAATGTTTTCTCATAATCTATTCCATAAGTTTGTGTATACTCTTTAGCAACCAATCTTGCTTTGTATCAGTCAAGGGTCCCATCAGATTTACACTTCACAGTGTATATCCATATACAACATACAACTCTTTTGTCTTTGGGTGTGTCAATAATCTCTCAAGTTGAATTTTTCTCTAATGCCTTTATCTCTTCTTTCATTACTTGAACCCAATTCTCATCTTTCAAAACTTCCTGTATTGATGTAGGAGTTTTGATTGCATCGATGATTGCAATAAAATTCTGATGTTGTGCAAAGAGATGATTAGTACACACAAATTGAGAAATATGATACTTGAAGAATGATACTAGTAACATCCTTAATGGGATTATCAGGGATACTTACCTTTGACTTATCATCAGTAACCTCCCCAATGGGATTCAAAAGGATACTCACCTCTGGCTCAAACAATTAACTTGTTGTAGGGCTAAAGCGAGTTTATTATGCCTTTAGTATTGCTTTCCATAGTATCGATCTTCTCCCCCTTCATTGTAGGCCTTTTCAGTGATAAGTTCTTCATGAGTGACTTCTTGAACTTGAACATCTTGAGTAGAAAAAGATAATGACTTAATGAAAGACTCGACTTCTAAATAACTCTCCCCCTGAAGCGCAGGGTTGACAAAGAACGACTATGTTTCATGAAATGTAGCATCCATTGAGATAAATACAAGACGACTTAGAGTATAATAACACTTAAATATCTTTTTATTTGGGGGGTAACAAATAAAAATATAAAGCTCTAGGATCTAACTTCCCACGATGTGAATTGTGAGAGTGGACAAAAACAACACACTCAAAGACACGACTTGGTAAACTTAATATTAGGGGAGAAGAAGGAGAAAAGGACAACATATGTTTAATTGGATTAATACCATTTAAGACACAAGTGGGTAACTTGTTGATAAGATAGGTGACAGTTAGGAAATCTTCTCCCCAATAGATATTAGAAATAAACATTTGGAAGAGGAGGACTCTAGAAATCTCAAGGAGATGACAATTTTTTTCATTTTGTAACCTTATTTTATTGAGGATTATTCATACACATCAATTCATAATGTCACATAAGTACAATCATCAATAAATGATGCAAACCACTTAACCTCCAATATAGAGTTACTAGTTGGCTTCCACACATCAGAATGAATAAGGTCAAAAAGAGCAAGATTTTTATTATTAGTAGGAGAAAATGATGCATGATGATGTTTTGAAAACTAACAAACATCATAATGAAAAGACTCAACATAATTTTTTGTAAATAAATGTGGAAACATTGTCTTAAGTAAACTAAATAGTGGATGTCCAAGATGTTTATGGTGAAACTAAATTTGAGAAGTTGCCCAAGTTTTTGAGGATGCCCATTGACTGGAAGGCAAATCCTCTTTATTGGTATTGTTACTTATCTTTGCATGTTGTAAGTAGTATAATCCATCATGCTCTTTAGCAACTCCAATCATCCTCCCCGTTGTAAGATCCTAAACAACACAATGAGAACAAAAAAAGGTTACTACACAATTTCAATCTTGTAGAAGCCTATGTATAGAGATAAGGTTGTTAGCTAGTTGAGGAACATGAAGAACATTGAGTAGGGATAAAGAGGACTAAAGTTAGACATTTCCAAATTCAATAATAGGAAGATGATCTTCATTAGCAACAATAATGAGTTGCTTTTTAGATACTTTAGAGTATGATGTAAAATATGAAGAAAACAAAATCATATGATATGTTACCCTAGAGTTAAGATTCCAGATGCTTTGTGGAACTGAACCAGAAATATTGAAGGAACTCTTACCCTTCATGATCAAAGCATACAAGTCAAGGGGCTTGCTTGTTGAGTTTAGGAGGGTTCGAAGGTGGTCTATCTCCTCCTTACTAAAAACTTGAATATCTTGGTTATGTTGCGAGGCAGAAGGGTGTTCAACTACATTCTCCTAATTGGATTCACCCACATCTAAGTTGGGCCTTTATTTCCACCCATTCATTCAAGAACTTTCTCCTTTCTATAAAGCTTATAGTAGGTATCTTTGGTATGTCTTGATCATTTGTAGTACTTGTAGGATTCCCGACGACTGTTCTTTATGGAAGGTTTTTCTTTGGAGGTTGATTCTTTTGTGGAACCTTTCCGTATCACCATGGTAGATCCTTTGTTGGAGCTTTCTTTATCAAACATGACTGATCGTGGAGTCTTTTCACCCCACATAGTAGAAAATACCTCAGGTAAAGAGGGAAGCTTCTCCTTACCTAGAATTTGAACGCGAATGGTATTCAAAGTTCAAGTCATGGAAGAACTTAATGATTCTCCCCCTTTCAATGAGCCTAGTGTATACAATAGAATCAACTTTGTACATCTTCAATCCTTGGTACTGGTTCAACTCTATCCATAACCAATTCAGGGTCCCATAGTACTCTATTACTAAGAGGATTCCTTGTCTAGAGTTGAAGATCTTGTTTTTAATATCATAGTAAACAACAAAGTCTTTTTTCATTGAATATGTTTCAATGAGATTCTTCCATATCTCATGTATGAGAGGAATAAAACATATAATTTCGACTTTGAAGTCATAGAGTTCCATAGCCATGTTATAATGAGAGAATTCTCATCATTCCACACTTCAAACTTTGGATCATCTATAGGTGAGCCACCTCCTTCAATATGACTAAACTTCTTGCAACCTTTTAGAGAAGTATGAATATATTATGCCTATTGTAGATAATTACGACTATCAAGTCGAGAAGATCCCACCAAATTCAAAAGTTTATTAGGTCCCAAAACTTTGACGAGTCTGGTATTGACGAGTGAGTCTTGCTAGAGGGTAGTAGTTCATTAGAGCGAAGTAGCAAAAACTAGAGATCCCAAGATTCGGAACTCTTATACCAAATTGAAAATAAAAGAAATTGTGTATTGATTGAGTTGAATAATACAATTTTTAATCTCCATTTTATAAGGTAAAGGTGAATTACTTAAATATAACATAGATAAAATAAAAATAAAAGATAACTATAAAGATAAAATGAGATATTCACGATATCCTAATAAGATATTTATGACATCTTAATGAGATTTCTATGCTATCCTAATGAGATATTTATGATATTTTCAACAATACATATATATATGTATGTATAGATACTTAATTAACCTTGACTCAACTTCGATGAGTGAAAGCTCCATTTAGTACAATACATAATCACTTATTTTTTTCCCCTGATTTTAAAATGGGAGGGGCATTGATAGATTTTGGAATAAAAATACTTAATTTGTTCCTAATTCTAACTTGTTAACATGTTAATTACAAAAGTACCATTCATATAAATATACATTTTCAAGAAATTATGGAATTTTACTCTAATTTCAGTTAAAATTATAGGTCTTACTACCTCCCATTTACTTGCCTACCAATGTTGCTTGCCTACCAATGTTGCTTCACTCACCATTTTATTCTTTGTTACCACAACTTCACTACCATATTTATTAAAAGTTGTTAATTTTTTCTCTAATTCTATAGTATTGCTCTAATCCTTCCTTTGCATAATAAAATACTACCTTCAATTGAATTTATTATTACAAATGGATGAGTTTAATATCACTTTCCTAAAATTTATTAAACTTAAATATGATCAATATTAATTTTAAAAAAATGTTTTTTGCAATTAAAGTATGCCCAGAATAGTGGGCTTTCAACACAACACATTGTTATAAGAATTTTAGTCTTTCTCAACTCTTAGTTCTAAGTTTCTTGGGTATAAAAGCTATATAGTTAAGCTTAATAATGTTTGTGTCTATATTATTGAGCTTGCTAACCAAACAAGAGTTTTTTTTTTGGTAAAGATCATAAGTTTCCTCTCTAAGTTTTTGCTCAAGTACTTGCTTAAGTAATCTTTGACTAAGGTTTTACTATCAACGTTCAAAACTAATAAATTATAGCATGGAAGATGTCATTGGATTGTTGTAGGCTATGTATATTATAAGATTATGTTCTCTGGTTAAAGATAATTGCAGTCAACATTTGAAACTATAAATTATTAGGAATAATATACTAGTGGAGAAAAAAAAAATCTAAAACTAAATAACACTAGGATTATTGTCCAATAACCCTATATATCACTAGGGATATTATGGATTATACACTACAAAAAAAAAAGCCCTATTAGCGACGGAAATTAGCCACGGAAAATAAAACGTCGCAGTTAGCGACGACATTAGCGACGGAATATGCATATAAGAGGAGGATATACTTTTGCCACCGATTTAGCGACGGAAAATTTGACAGAAAAATAACAATTAAAATTGACGAAGATAGCGACCGATTTAGCAACGGAATGGTGGAAAGTAGAACCTTATTGTTTGCGACCGACTTTGCGACGGAATAATAGTTAAAGTAAAAAATATAAATGACTTTCGCCACCGATTTAGAGACGGAAAATTTGAAAACCTATATCTTTTGCCACCGATTTAGCGATGGAAATCTGAATTTTTTTATAATAAAAAACCGTTTATTTTAGTGACGGAATTAGCCACCGAATTTAATAAATAAAAAATATATATAACAGATTTTAGCCACCGAATTAGCGACGAATAATTTGAAAACCTAGGACGTAGCTTTTGCCACCGATTTAGCGACGGAAGTTTGACTTTTTCTATAATAAAAAACCGTTTATTTAGCGACGGAATTAAGCACCGAATTTAATAAATAAAAAAAATATAAAACAGATTTTAGCCACCGAATTAGTGACATATTTGAAAACCTAGACGGAGGTTTTTGCCACCGATTTAGCGACGGAAATCTGAATTTTTTAGTAATAAAAAACCGTTTATTTAGCGACGGAATTAGCCACCGAGTTTTAAAAAAATATATTTAAAACAGATTGTTAGCCACCGAATTAGCGACGGAAAATTTGAAACCCTAGGACGTATCTTTTGCGACCGATTTAGAGACGGAAATCTGAATTTTTTATAATATAAAACCCGTTTATTTAGCGACGGAATTAGCCACCGAATTTAATAAATAAAAAAAATATATAAACAGATTTTAGCCAACAAATTAGCGACAGAAAATTTGAAACCTAGGACGTAGCTTTTGCCACCGATTTAGCGACAGAAATCTGAATTTTTTAATAATAAAAAACCGTTTATTTAGCGACAGAATTTCAATTTTTGTTTAAATTTAAGTAGGCTACACAATTGCAACGACCACCAACTGCTTGGGAGGTGGTAGAGAAAACCAAAAAACTAAAGTCTGGAGAATGGGTCAATGACAAAACTCGTGAACTTGCGGTAAATTCAATCTTTTACGTTTTTTAACTTTATTTTAAAGTTTATTAACTATTAATAAAAGTCTAATTCAAGATTCAACTTTTTTTTGAAGCTTAAATATGAACAACGACGACAATAAGTCCAAAACTCTACCACAGATGAAGCATCATCTGCAAATGACTCCAATTCTGTACCAATCAACGACAATGACATTTATTTAGAAATTATTGGAGGTAAGAATAAAAAAGGAAATATATATGGACTTGGGAGTTTAACCAACAAGTTCGTGCATTCAACATGCATTACAACTAATAGAATGGACATGCCAATGATACAACAAATCGAAGAGATACGTCAAACAATTGATAAATTGAATAATAAACTTAAGGAAAAAATCGCTGAGGAGAAGTCACTTGAGGAGAAAGTGGTGCAATTGTTGAATAATCATGAGGAGCAAAGTGAGCAGATACGACAACAAAATCAACAAATGCAGCTTATTTTACAACACTTACAGTTGAAATCTCTTATGCCACCCCCCACTGCACCAGATAATAGTGATGGCCATGGTGATAATGCTTAGGATGATATCTTTAACATGATGTAATAGACAATTATTTTCACAATTTTTAGGATAATTATGTTCATAGTTATTATGATTTTGAATATTTAGTAATCATTTGGATACTTTTAATTGTTAATGTTTTCATACATAATTATTTATTTCAAATTTGTTATTGTATGTTATTTATAATGTGATTAAATTTGTAATTATTGATAAATATTTGGCAGGTTCATAATATATATATTACTAATTTAAGAAAAGGAAAGAAAAAACGAAAAGTTTTAGCGACCAACTATTTCCGTCGCTAACCTAATATGGAGCTTTAGTTTTAGCCACCGAAATAGCGACGGATTTCATCAACCAAAACATTATTATATTATATTTCGAAATATATTAGCCACCGATTTTAGCGACCGATCATTTAAATATAATTAAATTTCGTCACTAATTTAGCGACCGAAATGGCCATTCATTTTCGGCCGCTAAATTTCCAATTACGTACATTTACACACAGAATCGAATAGCCACCGAAATATTCCGAAATATTCCGTCGCTAAATCCGTCGCTAACCTAATATGAAGCTTTAGTTTTAGCCACCGAAATAGCGACGGAGTTCAGCAACTGAAACTTTATTATATTATATTTCGAAGTATATTAGCCACCGATTTTAGCGACCAAAATAGCCATTCATTTTCGGTCGCTAAATTTCCAAATACATTTACCGAATCATATAGCCACCGAAAATGTCCGTCGCTAATTTTGCCACTGAATTTTATTCGATGGCTAATTCGTTTAGTGACTAAGGTTTTACCCACCGATCAAATTTGGTCGCTATTGTCGTCGCTAAATGGTTTAACCACCAAGTATTATATTTTGCGACCGATTTCTTAGGTTTAGCCACCGATTTGTTTGGTCGCTAAAAATGAATTTTTTTGTAGTGATATTATCAAATATTATTTTAATATTTAATATATTAATAGTATAAATTCATATTTTATTTACTCTGGTATGCATGTTTTTTATCGTTTTGATCATTTAAAAGATTTTATCGAGAAACGTATAATATAATATTCTCTTAATTCTTTTTAATTAAAATTAAATTTAATTATTTTTTTAATCACTTAATCACTTTAATTAAACACATAGTAAAAACTTCAATGTTAAACTTCAATCATCCTTTGAAGAAAGAAAGAGTTACTACCTTTAGGCTTTAGGCCCTTGCCAAATAATACTTTTTAACAACACAAATCATTTATATAATCATGTAATCTTGTTAAGGTATCTAGGGTGACAAAGCATAGATGGAGTGCGTGGAGCCTTCAGGGGAAGAGACCTTGTCTTTTAAATACGATTAGACTTTCATTGAAATGTGCATTCGCATGTGATTTAGTAGGTGAATCGAAGTGAGATACTAAGTGTCAATCTCAGTTGGGAGCAATTCAAGCCCTGGTATTCTAGGTGTCTCAAGAGATGTTGGAAGAGATGACATGTTGTCACATTGACTTAGGTAGATGTTGGACCACGAACTTCATGATCTCTAGGATTGAGTCCATAGGATCGAGGCTGCCCAAATACCCCATTCATAACAGATTTTTATTGAATTATGGATTTTTACGCGAAAGGAATTATGCAAATTAATTATTTTTCTTTTCTTATGCTGTTAACTTTTTCTGTTCAAATTCATGGCGTAGACTGATGTAAATATGATAATTTCAAAGCTATTTTGTTTTGGTATTTACCAAAAATTATTTAATGAGACACACGTGGAAGACAACCCACGTAATATAGCATAAGCATAACAGAGCCTTTGAAGCTGACCGTTGACCAAAACAAATTGGGACATTTGACTTTGACTTGAAAATTTCTCATTGATATTATTCGCAAGCATGATTTTTAGTCACTACGTGCCAACTACCAACCCGTGCGCACCGCAATCTTTGAGTCTTCTAACCCTTTTCCCTACTACGATATAATATATACGTCTGGCTTCAAATATTCAATATTAGTTTGAACATGTGAGGCCCACAATGGATTTACCTGACGAAGCATGAAATAGGGGAAAAAATAATTAAATAAGAACGAGATAAAGATAGAAAGAAATTATCACGTGCACAAATAGTAAGCGAATCATTTTAGCAATTCAATTCCTAGTTTGGTTGAATGATGCAAAAATAAAATATCCTTAATTTCTCCTGCAATGTCTAAGAACAAGTTGTTGATTATTCTAAGTTCTAACCAAAATGTTTGGCCATATCCATGCACAGTTACGTAAAATAATTTCATTCAAACAAGTTGAAATTCTTTTCACTATAAAAATATATCTCCTATCAAGTTGTAAATTTCATAATAATATATGCTGTCGTCAGGCTTTATAATAATTGAGGGAGTACATGCATGTGTTTTCTCCAAAGGTAGAACAGATTGAAAGGAATCAACACTGTTCATATAATACAAGTTTAAGTTTTGCTAATGGTCAAATTAATCATCTTTTAAACTAGCTCAACGAACTGTGTAAAGAATCTAAAGACATTGATCAAGCTAGCTCTGAAAAACATTATGAGGATATAAAAGATAAAAAAAGACAAATAAAAGAAGACAACCCCGCTTTAGAGGTGGAGGGCCTGTTCAAGAGGGTAGGACTCCAAACATGTCTTCAGCAAAGGTAAATGGGGAAAGGAATTAATTCCAACTTCCATCTGGCAACCACGTGGTAACCACGTGCTTACCAAGAATATATATATAACAATCGATTACCCCAGCATGGCTGCGGGATGTCATGCCAATACTAAAATTTGCGGCTCAAAGAATCCAGATGTTAAGTGCGCATGGCCGCCATCATCTATCAATTTAAAAACATAACTGAATTATACACTTCAAATTATTATACACCAGCTAGTTAGCTAAGTCGGCCATAAATATAATAATAATTTAATTATTCATATTATTTAATTTTACAGTTGCATATCCTATCCTATTCTATTTTATTATATATATATATATATATATATATATATATATATATATATATATATATATATATATATATATATATATATATCAAATGATTATAACTCTCGTCATTGTTAGGGAGTCCACTATATTATTAAATTATATTTGAATTATTAAAATAAAAATAAAAATAAATATATATAATTTTTTAAGTAATTAGGTTTTCATTAAATTTTAATATAAATTATTTATATATTATTATATCATATAAATTTATAATTCGATATAGGTGTTTGTACACTTACATATTTAAATATATTTATTTAAATATGAAGTTAATCGATTAATTTAATGTTATCTTTTTAATATGTTAAATTTTACATAAATTGGACATTTATTGGTATGGTATCTAACATTGTACATTTATTTATATTTTAAGTAATATATTATTTATTAAAATAAAATAGTGTGATAAAATATTAATTAATTTTTTATTTACATAAAATTTTATATACTCGATCTACTTTATCAAAACTTTCAATTTAATAATTAAATTGATTGATTTCATATATATATATATATATATATATATATATATATATATCCTAAAAAAATTATTAAGTAATATAAGTATAAAAATTTGACATATACTTCAACTGATCTCCTCCTTTTATATATATATATATATAACGTATTTAAGTTTTATTATACAATGAAACATGAATAATTAAAATTTATATATATATATATATATAATTATTTAAAGAATAATTTTTAAAATTACTCTCCATTTTTATATTTTATTTATTTTTTAAACTAATACTTCTAACTAATAATTTATTTTTACCATTAAATTAAAAAAATTAAACAGTAAAAAAGAAAAAACTTTCAAAGAGGTAGATTTAAAATATCTTTATCTCATTTCATATGTATATTTCGTTCTTATCTTACATAAAGTTATTTTAGTAGTGTAAGAATAAAATTTGACATCAATTGATATGTAAGTGTAAGCGGCGTAAATACAAAGACTTGACGAGAAGAAGTCATTTCCTTCTATCTCCATATTGTGTTCAAATGAAGCTGCTGGTCCGTATGTGGAGAACTGTCTTTAATTTCTCTCATCAAGATGTAGATGTGTACACGAAAGGAATGGATAATTCTGGTTAGGTACGTATTTTGTCATGTTTTGGAAAGGTTAATAATTATAAATGTAAACTTGGCCTTTTTAATTTTTTCATATCTTGAAAATTCAATCTCATGAAGAATTTTTAGCTGTCAGCAGATATTGTCTGCGACTTTCTTAGATTTGTGGCTTGAGATGGTCGTCTTCTCTCTCGTTGTATACCTTTCAAATTAAAGTGTGTTTACATTGAGAATAATTCTTGGGGTCAGTTAATTACTAGTTTTGAAATGGATGCTGTTATACCTCCTTTCTATCTGGCAGGAAAAAGACAAGAAAGGAAAATAGTAGGTTCACTACAAGAATTTTTTGATTTTGTTACTAATTTTAGCTACCATTTAAATTAGTAGCTAAATCCTAGTTAATTAACTATTAATTAACTAGAATATTATTTTTTCTAACTAAATTGAAGTTATACTTCTTATTACAACTGTCACAACCTAAATTGTGACGTTAGTGAAATCGGCCGAAACAAAGTCGGCCCAGGGTAGAGTCGCCACCGGCGTTTTGGTTTAGGGAGGAATGCCAGAAACCTTTTGGCAAGGCTGGTCTCGAATCGGACATGTGGGTTCGGGAGTTGGTTCTGCTAAGGGCGTGGGGGCCCCAGATGCCTATCACTTGATAGTTACCTCCAGACTAGCTATATGGGAGGAGGGGCGGTGTTTGGCATTTTGGATTTTTTGGTTTTTAAGGTTTGACTTGATAGGGGTGTGCCCTTAGGCTACGTGCCTCGGCTCTAGAGGATTCAAAGTCCACGTAGTTCTGGGGGGAGGTTTGGTGGTTTCTCCTTTTAGTGGGAGGTGAGTTAAAGGGGATAAGAGATGGCTTGTTCCGTCTCGGCTCGCCGAACCAAGTCGGATTAGGCATGATGGTTTGTAGTGGGGATCGGGCCGGCTCGTGTCGGCTCGGCCTGCCATGTCGGCTCGGCCACCCATCTCGGCCATCTAGTGTGGCCGAGACCCAGAAATCGGCTTGGAGAGAAGCGGGTCAAGGTCTGCTTAAAGGCTACGTCGGTCGACATTCGGTGACGAGATGGACTCGGCCAGGTAGGTGAGGACTCGGGTTTGAGAGGGTGGTAGGGAACGACTCGGGCTGATGTAAGAGGGGATTAGAATACTAACCTTGGTGCTCGGAGATGGCGGGCGTGTCTTCCTTGTCTTTGCCCAATGCTTGATCTTTCTTCTCTGCCGGCCCTTAGGGGTCCTCCTTCTTCCGTCTCTGGCGTCGTCGTCGGCTCTCTCGGTTTGTCTCAGGTTGCTCTTCCTCTTTGGTCTCTTAGTCCTCTCTTTTTCTCTCTCTTTGTTGATGTCCCTTTCTCTTCTCTTGCTGGGCTTTATATAGGTGCAGGAGAGGCTGCATAACAACCGAATCCCAGATTTTCTCGGATATTATTCTCTCTCTTTTTCGATTTCTCCCATGACGCTTTTGGGGCCCATTGGATGTGCGGAGACTTCAGTCAAGCGAGATTGAGTCAAGCGGAGGCTGAGTCAAGCTTGGACTCTGGGCGCGTCTCAGCTTGGAGCCGTGCGGGAATGGCCCAAATGCCGAATTGGGCCGGCCGGGGAAAGGCTGGGACACATCCAGCCCAGGACAATTTAGGGGTACTACTGATTGCCCCCTCTTTATTGCATTCAGTATTGGGTTTGTGATAATGAATGCGGATAAAACTCTGAGCCTTCTGGGGGCTCCGGTGGGGCGGCGGTCCTAGGGCTGGGCTCTGAGTAGTGAACTGATGCAGGTAAGTGGCTGTTGGGCTTTCCATTGGGTGCCGTATTTGAAGAAGCCGTCGGGATGGTTGCTTTCAGTGGTCACTAGGCTTTCCACTTGGCGCCTTAGGCTTGATGGTCTTTGTTGAATTATCCTAAGCTGGATTGGCCCTTGAGCTTTCCTTTAGGTGCTCGGGTTTGAAAATAGCCATTAGGGGTACTTGTTTTTGAGTGATCGCTAGACTTTCCGCTTAGCGCCTAGGTTTGATGATGTTCTTGACTTGCTTTGACTTGGTTGACCATTGGGCTTTCCACTAGGTGCCCAAGTTTGAGGCGGTCATTGGGCTGTTTGTGTCGAGGATGACTTGCTAGGCTTTCCTTTAGGCGCCTAGGTTTGATGGTATTTCTGATCCTACCTTGCTTGGAGGGTGAATCATCTATTGGAACTTGGTATGATATTGGGTAGGATGGTTTGATGGAATCTTTGGCCGAGTCGTCTTGATTATTGGCCGAGATGGATTGAATCTTTGTCAGAATCGGCTTGGCGTTGGCCGAGATGGATTGAATGCTTTGTCTGAGTCGGCTTGTCATTGGCCGAGATGGATTGAATGCTTTGTCGAATCGGCAGCGTTGGCCGAGATGGATTGAATCTTTGTCTGTCGGCTTGTCATTGGCCGAGATGGATTGAATCTTTGTCTGAATCGGCTTGGCGTTGGCCGAGATGGATTGAATCTTTGTCTGAATCGGCTTGTCATTGGCCGAGATGGATTGAATGCTGTCGAATCGGCAGCGTTGGCCGAAGTCGAATTGACTCTTTTAGGGTCGACAGCGTTGGCGAGATGGATTGAATGCTGTCGAATCGGCAGCGTTGGCCAAAGTCGGTTTGATTGGTTATTAACTTTCCTTTTTTATTTTCTTCCTTTATGTTTTGTTTTTTTTTTTCATTTTATTGCTTTATTATTATTTTTTTTGGAAACTCAAAGGTCGCGCCTGAGGGCACGCGCCTCTCTGGCTTGTCTTTTCATTTCTCAGAGGCGCATTAATGGCGTCTTTTCGTTCCTCGGGGTGCATTGATGTGTCGTTTCGTTCCTTGGGGCCAATTAATTCGAGGTGATGATTGCGCCGTCTTGGGGAGTTCTTTGTTTAATGGCGGCGTCATTGCTCGTTCAGAGGTGGCTTTTGGCTCCTATAAATAGGCGTTTAGCTACCTTTTGGCACTCATTTCCCCATTTTCCAGATTTGAGCCAGGTTTTCTTTTCTCTCGCGCTTGTTCTTGAGGCTTCTCTTCCTTTCAACTACTTTTCCCACCGTCGGCCATGTCGGTCTTTGTAGAAGTTCAACTTCCTCGTCTTCTTCTTTTCTTGGTTCCCAGTCTTGAGGCCATAGCTGCCATTCTGTGGCTGTAGGCGGACAAAAGCGATATCGAGTCTAGTGCCCCCCACTTTGTCGGGGGAGGAGCCTTCGAATGGGTCCACCCGGGACGTCTGTCTATGGCTCGAAGATGGCACCCAGGAAGTGGAATCCCTTCTTCTTGAGAGGGATTGGGTGTGTGGGCCTCACGCCCCAGTTGGAGATGACCCATTGTTCTCCTTCGGGCCAGGTCGCCATGTGTGTAGAGGGGGGAGGAAGCGATTTCGTTTACATGTCTGAAACTTAGTTCTCTGGATTTGGGAGTGACCTTCCTGCTGGACCAGCTTTACGGCGGATGTTTTGAGGTTGGTGGGTGTAGCTCCTTGCAACTTCATCCCAATGGGTGGGCGGCTCTTCAAGCGTTCAAGGTAGTGTGCGCTGCGTTGACTCTAGCTCCTTCGGCCCAGGTGTTCTAAGCCATTACACCATCAGGAGTGGGGAAGAAGGTGGGTTGGGTTTCCTTGGCACCTCCCCAATACTAGTTTGTTCACCGCCACTTCTGGCGGCGTCCTACAAAGGCTTCAGGGCCGTTTTTTTTTGAAGATAAAGCGCCTAGCCAGAAGGGTCCTTGTGCGGATGGGCGGCCTATGCCATTATTATCTTTGGAGGCTGCCTTTGAAGGCCTCGGGGGCCTTGAAGAGCCGACTTTCGTGAGTGAGGCGACTCTCAAGCTGATTGGATGAGTTGCCCCAGAGGATGAATTGCAAGAGGAGATTGTGGCCTTGGCCCTTGGGAAGAAGCTTGTTTCCCATTTGAAAAGTGAGTCTTGTTTTTTTTTCTTGTTTAGGCATAGAAGAGTATCTAATGTCTTTATTATTATTTTTTTTTTTTTTGGCGGGGATGATTGAAGATGAGGGGATCAACATGGCCGCCCTAATCAAGAAGGTGAAATTATTTAGCAGGCGAGTCTCGAGATGAAGTCGGCGTGCGGCCAGCCGAAGCGAGTCGGCACCCATGGCCAGAAGTGCAAGTGGCACCCGGCCAGCGATCGACTCCCATTGCCAAGTCACCAGCGCCTGCAGAGGCGAATCGACACGTGTGGCCAGAGGCGACTAGGACTCCTGCTTTGTGGTTGCCACGCCGACCACTTCGGTCTGTGGAAGGCATGCTGCTCGGGCCGAGCGAGGCCCCTTGCCGGATGTGCGGACACGAGGGCCAAGAGGAAAATTTGAAGCCACCATTTTGAAGAAGGCTGCTAGGAAGAAGGGGAAGAGCGTCGTGCCCCCTAGTTCGTCTCCGTCAACTTGACGGAGAGGAGCAAGTTACCATTCTTGCGGGCAGGAGTTGCCTTGAGGGGGCTGTCTGTTTCAAGGCCCACGATAATGTAAGATCTTTGTGGGGAAGCGACGTGGACCTCAGGGAATGTAGTTCCCCCAAGCTCCAATTCCTCAATATGATTGCCCAGGCTCTTGGTATTTCTTTGGGGTGGACAGGGACGTTTGATATCTTTGGGCAACTATCATCTCTGGTCGTTGGCTTCTTTAGAGGGTGTCAAAGTGCAGTGAAGAAAGCGGACAAATTGTCTTTGAAGGAGGCTCTGAATAAAAGGAATTTGAAAAAGGTGGCTAAAGCCAACCCGGGACCCTAAGAGGCCCAGGGTTGAGAGGGTGAAGCCCGAGCTTACCAAGGCGAGGGATGGCCAGAAGGTTTGTGGGCTGACTTGAAGTCTAAGTCAGGCGGCATCCATGGGGGGCAAGGCGTGTGAAGCCCGAAGTTACTCGGTGACCCAGGAGAGATAGCCCAGGCAGAGGCGAGAAGCCATGGCCCCGGAAGATTAGGCGGCGAGGCTGAAGGCATGGCATTAGCACTTACCTGCTTGATCTGAGACCCTTGTCTAAGGATCTGGGCCTTAGCCCATTCGGCAGGCTCAGCGAAGAGTGAGTCGTGGTGGGCGACAAGAACCAAATCCAAGGCGGATTGCGGGGAAGGTCGCGGGGTCAAGGCCTGCGCTGCGGAGGCCGAGGTTGCTTCAGCAGGAAAAGCAGCGCCTTGCTAGCGGAGTGGAGGCGTTTGGAAGGTGCCATCGTAGCCCAACCACGAGGCGGGCCAGCCCTTCAGCAGATAGCCTTGGCCGGACTTGACTTGAGCCCGTTTTCCATCACTTTAGAAATCAGAGGATGAGAAGCTTGTTTCCTCCTTGACTCCCTCCCAATGATTATGTATAAACAATTTATTATTATTATGGAATGAAATTTATTATCTCTTTTGTTTTTTGTTTTTTTTTGTTTTGTTTATTTCTTTTTTTTTTATTTAGGAAAATTTTTTTTTTATGGGAATACCCAATTAATTGGCTTGGCCAAACCAGAGATGGAATCAACCTAGGGCAAACTTAGAATGCAGAAATTTCTCCTATTTCCTAGGAATGCTTGGCGCTTAGTGTCATTATTTTCTGTTGTTGTTTTTTTTTTTTTCTTTTTTGGCCACCTCGACCGGGATATCGCCCAGCTATTGAGCCATCGGTGATCACGAGGGTTAAATGGAGGAGGCAGTGCCTTTGATTGCGAACTATTCTTTATTGATGTAAATTCTTTTGTTGAATTAATGAAGCTTAGCATGAAAGAAAAAAAACAAAGGAGATAAAAATGAAAGCAGGGGCTTTATTGACAATGTGTGATTTACAAAGTGAAAACATGGTTTTGCGCATTCTTGCGGCGGGATGGAGTTGTTTGATAGGATCAACGAGGTAGCCTCGCATTGGTTTCCCCTAATCTATTTTGGTTCGGTTGGATGCGGACGACTTTCCATTCTTTGTAAGGCGAGATTTCAAAGGAAAAACTTCTTGGTGAGTCCAGAGTTGACGAGGTGTTTGGTCGCGCCCTTCAGTCGATTAGGAGTAGCGCCCCACCTGAGAAAGCGTGCTTTACCACATATGGCCCTTCGTAGTTGGGTGCCCACTTTCCTCCGGGTTCTTGGGCGTTTGGTATTACCTTTTTGAGGACCATGTCCCATGCAAACATCAGGGTTTCACTTTTTTTGTCAAAGGCACTTTTAACCTGCTCGATAGAGCTGGCCGTGGCATAAGGCCGTGAGGCGTGTTTCCTCGATCAAGTTTAGGCTGATCGTGGCGCCTTTGGATCCATTCGAGGCGTCTTCTAGTGCAGCCGGCCGGGACCCTTAAAGAGGTATTTCAATCTCTATTGGGAGGGCTGGCCGATTTACCATAGACCAAGGAATAAGGTGTTGCTCGATTGGAGGTTCGCCTGAAGTCCTATATCTGTGTGAGTGCGTAGGGTAACATTTCATGCCAATCTTTGTAGGTTCACAGCCATTTTTTTAAGTATTATTTTCTTGATATTTTTGTTGGCGGCCTCTACCGCTCCATTCATCACGGGGCGGTAGGGAGTAGGAGTGTGATGACGGATCTGGGGTGTTACAAAGTTCCGTCATCATCTTGTTATTCAGATTGAATGCGTTATGCGTAATGGCGTGGGATGGGATCTGTGGCGGATGATGTCCTTTTTTGAGGAATTTACCACTACACTCGTGTTGCGGCGAATCTGATGCTGCCTCTACCCATTTGGTGAAGTAGTCAATGGCCACTAATATGAACTTTGTGCAGATTAAAAGCCTTGGGCTCGATGGGCGATCACATCTATGCCCCACATGGAAGCTTGACCGTAAGCGGCCAGAAGCTGTGTAGGGAGGAAGAGGCGACATTGATCGCGGTCGGTGTGGACTTGGCATTTCAAACACCTTTGGACATGTTGGTGACAGTCTGATTCCAACTTAGTCGAGTAATACCCTAGCCGGCGTATCTTGCGAGGCAGTATGGCAGCTTGCATGGGTGCGAAGGTCCGCCGTGGACCTCTTCTGTTATCTGTTAGGCCTCGGGGCGATCTCCATCCGCGAAGTGTCATGTCTGCGCTCCTTTTGTATAACACGTTTCATTTCGAGGTAGCTGGCTGCCAGGCCTTCTCGGCGTCCTTTTGCTATTTTCTAGCGCCCACTTAAGGTATTCCCCTTTTTCCAAGTACCTTTTTATGTCGAAGTACCCGGGGTTGGGTCCGTTTTGGGTGCTCAAGAGACCAGGTGGTGGCAATAGGCTAATGCGAGGAGTTTACCGGACATGTATGGTCATCTCCGCCCGTCATTTACTCGTACCATGGCTGGCAGAAAGTGAAGGCATCTGCCATTTTGATTTTCTTCGCGTGTACGTGGTGGAATGTGGCGGTGTCGAAGGGGCTTCTGTCATCTCCCTCACGTAGTGGATGATGCAGGATGAGTTTGCTGTCCCGTTTCCCATTCTCCACGGATGATAGATCACAAGGCCGAGTCTCCCGTGACCGGAGTCTCTTGACCTGGTGTTCGGGGCCATGGCGAGTCCCGTAGTGCAGGCTTGGTACTTTCTGCCATGTTGTTTGTACCAATCAGACCTTGGTTGGCGGCGAAGGGAAGTAGTGGTCGGTTGGAGGCCAAGACCACGTAGATCCCATTTCCTATCGTTAGGCAACGCCAAATCGAGCCACGTCGTCCGATTCGTTCTTGATCGGGACTCGTCTCACCATTGTAATGATGTGTTAAATGCGGGAATTCGTGAGCGGGGGCTGTGGATCTGCCAGTGGGTGATAGGCCAGGTGATACGCTAGGCGCTCCTTTTTACAGCGTGACACTTAATAGCGATGTCGAACTTCGGATGAGCCATTTGCCAACGTGCTTATCGTCACAATAGTGCAGAGTTTTCTAGGATATATTTGATGGGGTCAGTCTTGGCTACTAGCGGGGATGAGTGGGACAACATGTATGGTGGGCCTCTTGGCAGCCCCGGACCAAAAGCGCAACAGGTTCGTTCGGGGCCGAGTATCTTTTCATGATCTGTGAACCTTTTTTTGGTGTGTAGGCGCTCGTTCTTTCCCAGCCTCATCTTGTTGTCTAGCATGCAACCGTGGACTCGTGAGCAGAGTAATTACAGGATCAGAGATTTTCAGGGGTGGCGGGGGACGGACCGGAGGACATTCAGTCTTGTTTGATCTTCTCAAAGGCTTCTTGACGTGCCCCATTCGAACTTATGCCGTTTTGAAGGAGTTTGAATATGGGGTTGCATGTTGCCGTAATTGAGAAATAAATCTGGCTATGAAATTTATTCGTCCCGGAAGCCCGGATACAGTGCATTTGTGGGAGGGCATTTCTGACAGCTTTTGCCTTATCTCTGGGTCCATTCGATACCCTTTAAACACCCTGAAAGCCAACAATTTTCTAGATGTTACTCAGAAGGTGCATTTGGCGGGTTAAAGTCTTAGCCCTGTACTGCAGTCTGAATAATCTTCGTAGGTCTTTGATGTCTTTCTGGAGTTTTTGATTTTTCAATCAGTTAGCATTAAACATATCGCCGATTTCCACATGCATCATGTCATGGAACAAGGGGTTACCATGTCGCTCTTTTGGTAGGTTGCCCGGACATTCTTGAGCCAAATGACATTACCTTGTAGCAAAAGCGTTCCCCCATAAGGTGGCGAGGTTGTCTTCTCCTGATCTTCCTTCGCCATTAGAATTTGATTATACTGGCAGTCCATGAAGGAGAAAGAAGGCATGACATGCGTGTGTCTCTGAGCGTCGATGTGGGGTAAGGAAAAATTATCCTTGGGCTGGCCGTTTAGATCCACATAGTTAAAACATGCGTACTTTTCCGTCCTTTTTTGGATGCAGTGCGATGTTTGCCACCGATTAGGGATAGTTAGATATGTGAGAACCGGCGTCCATACACTTCTCTACTTCCTCCTTGATTTTTAAGGCCACGTCGGGTTTCATTCTTCGCAACTTTCTTTGTGACGAGGGCAAGTCGCTTTTCAGGAGCATAGAGTCATGTTCCAATATCTTTCTGAATCGAGAACTGGCATGTCTAGGTATGACCACGCAAATATATTAAAGAACTCTTGTAAGAGTTACATGAGGGCTACCGATTCTTGTGACATCGACTTCCTATTCGCACTTCTTTTCTTATTCCTCTCAAATCGCCTAGGTTCAAACTTTCTAATTCCACGGCCAAGGGTTGGAACTTTGGTCTTTCCAGTTCTATCTGCCTTTCTACCTCGACTGAAAGCCTCAGTTTCTGCGTCTTCCTCTCCCTCTAGGTTCCTCAATAGGACTAGGGTCCTTTAGTAATGCGTAGAGCTGTAAGCTGTTAGGGACAGGTTCGTTATTGGTGGTGTTTTTTTAAAGGAGTTTCCTCCGTTTTTTCTTGAAATTTAAGTGCGAAAAGAGCATGGAAAGGAAAAAAGTATTTGGAAATGGATGAAAAATGCATGCTAAGTTTTATTAATTCAAAAATGCTTGAAAGGCGAGTTACAAAAAGGAATTACATTGCAAGAGAAATTAGTCCAGTGGTAAAATAAAAATCGTCATTAGCTTCATTGTCCCCTTGGCGTGGACTCCCAGGACTGACCTCTCGGCCCGCTGCCTATCATTGCCACATTTTCACGGCGAAATGTTGGCCTTTACCTTCTGGGTTGGGCGTGTTCTTGCCTGGTACGTGGCTTGTGCAGAGTCAGCTCTCCTTTATTTTCTGGATTTCAATTGGCCAGGATCCCTGAGAGGCCAAAGCCGCTGCCAGTTGGTACCCTTTGATCATGGCGAAATGCCATGTTTTCTGCCGCAGACGAGGGCTCCTTCGGGCTTGCAGCGATCTCGAGTGTTTGAAGGAAGTTTCGAGGCTCCTCCTCTCCTAGGGTATCCAGTCAGGTGTGGGAGAGTGCTAATCATCAGTTCTTGTTCCCATTCCGCTGACCAGTGATGGTCGGCGATGAATTTAACTTACGATGAAGGGAGGAAGGCCTGACTCATGCAGTGGATCAAGGCCTTCGAGAGGCGGTGTATGCTGAGCGAATATCATGACTTGAAGAGGGCGTGGAGCGAGGGAAGGCACGATGTGGATGAAAGTGATTTCTCCCATGGCGTCCCTTCTTGAACCATCGAATGCTCTCCCTATTAGTGAGGCTGTAGCCTTGATTGCATATGGGTGGTACCTAGCTTGTCGAGTGGCCTTGACGGGACGTTGAGGAAAAGCCATTATCGATTAGTACTTTGGTGATCATGTAGGTCACGCATTTGGCAATGATATAAAGGGTCTGGTTATCTTGCTCTCACTCGGCAGGATCTCCTCGTCAGAGAAGGTCAACAGATCTGACTAGTGAGGCATGCAATAATGCCCCAAATCTTTCATGGTGATGTCAGGGGATTCATCGTGAGCTTCTTTTTAGGACTTTCGGCAAGAGTTGCGGTGGTTTTCAGAGTCGGTGATGACGGAGCGAGATGCGTCTGAGGTCTTGTTCGAATGGTCCCGACAATTCATACTCGACATAGTGGAATGAGTTTGAGAATTCTTCGGCCTCCTTTTCTTTCGGGTGCCCCTTTGGGACCCCTTAGGTCACTTTTCCTCAGGTTAGTGCAGGTATAGATCTCTTCACTACGTGTCATCCCAGGGTTACGCAATATAGTGCCTCCTCATTCTGAGGAGATCTAGATTACTCTCTCAGGGATTCCTCGAGGCATCAAGTGTAATGCAGTGCAGCGTGATTATCTTTGTGGCGAACTAGGTGGAGTAAGTAATGATCAAGGGTGCGAGGCGGACAGGTCGCATCGGATGATCGAGTGGTTGGAAAGGAGCGGTCTTTTGCAGAGCCTACAGCGATTCTCCTACTTACTCGAGTCTTGGGGTGTTGTGACTTAAGCGCTTGATGATGCAGTCACGCACGTGGGCGAGGAGAGAGGTTTGGTACTAATATTGAGCTTATTCCTTGAACCCAAAGCCACCTCCCTCTATCAGGTCTGGACTTTATGTTTGAAACTCGGCCACCTGCGGTGGAATGCTTACATGGCTCTGAGTGATAGTCGCTTTTACCTGTGAGATTAAATGGGCAGAAGTGTAAACACTGGCCAGTTTTGAACAGCTCGCATCATGCCTGCAGTAGAGCAGAAGAGATGGAAGTAGGGCATCGGGATGGGAGTAGACTCTCACTGCCAGACGCACTCGTTGGGTCTCTGCCATGCAGGCTAGCCCGGCAGAGGTGTGGGTCGAGTCAAAGAGACTATCCACGTCTTTGCTGAGAACAGGCTTACTCGGCCTGTGCGTCAGAGGATCAGTTGATGCTGGCGTCGTATCTCGCTCCTTTTCTCTCTGCTTTCTTGACAGGCTGAGCTTCCAGGTCTTAATAGACCTTCCCAAGCAATGCAGGCTTCTGTCTTTCTCCTACTTAGCGACTAGATTAAGCAAAGTTGAAACTTCTACGACATATCATTAGAAGAGGCGAGGGAGGTGTCGATGAACATGGAAAGCCATTTCCCACTACGGAGATTGGTGGGCGCAGGCGTCGCTGCAGCGTAATCCTTTGAAGCTACATCGGCCTTGCCAAGTTTTGCGAAGCGAGAAGCAGATGCAGGGCATATCCTCGTTGACGCTTGTGTCTGCAAGGAAAGGCGTCGCGACTCCTCAGAGTCTCTTAGTCGCTATGTCGTATGTCTGGGCAGAGCGTGCCATCATAATGCGCTGCGCACAGTCTGATCACCAGAAAGCGGTGCATCGAGGGATCTTTGTCTTGTTAGTTGGGTGTAAGCCATCTTTCCGACGATGCGATACAGCCGGATGTGCGTGCAGAGGCTACGCTTGTGCTTTTTCAAACTTAGACCTTGATCGGCAGCTAACCTGCGATATAGAGGGCGAACCAAGCTAGATTAGCTGGCGTCGATGCGCATAATTTCTTTGGATTTCATCGGTATGGCAGCATCGCCGCTCTTGATGCGTTGATCGCTATCCAGGAATGGTTAGTTTCACGGAGACGGGCAGATATGCCAGATATTCGAAGAGGTGATAGTGGGTGTGCTCTGCTAGGAAAAGGCGGACGCGATCCTTGCCCCGGCCTGAGTCTGAGGAGTGTTCCTGCTTCAGTTGCTCTTGGTGGCGGGTCATCGTGGGCGTGTCCATCCGAGTGCGTGGTGTTCTAGATGTGGCTGATGCTTTAGCCCAGCCCACAGGTGGCTTCTTGGCGAGATTGGGGCTGCATTTCGAGGTGGTGATGATTTGAACATTTTATTGATTTTTCCTTCATTTTGCATTTCCATTCTCATTTCTCTTATCATGGCGTTCATTGTTCAATTCTCATTGCTTGTTCCATGTTTTAGTCCAGATCGTGTGTAGTATGCCGGTAAGCGCGTCATTTCTTTTTCCGGTATATATTTTGATTAGTTTATTCTTTTCTTTTTTTTTTGTTTTTTTGTTTAGAGACATCTATATGGATGATGAATGATGCAAATAATGACAATTACTTGAACAATGGGAAATTCAAAATAATGTTTATTGGAAGGGAATGATTTATAAGATGTTTTTCCTATGGGGACTGATAGCTCGCTTCACCATATCGCCATACACGCCTCACAAGTGTTCTAAGAATTCCTTGATCTCTCTTGGCGCCTTAGGATCCATCACGCCTTACTGAGCGCTTCGAATGCCATCGGTGCCTGGTTACAGCCATGCTAGGCTTGACACATATCTGTCCTTCCAACCTTGCGCTGCCTACCGTAGTGCTCGCACTTGTATCCTCAGTTGCCCGCTGATATCTTGGCACCCTCCGCTTCCAACTTTCTAGATCTTTTTCAGCTCCCTGAATGAGACTTTGCTTCGCCGATCTTCTTCTGCCCACCAAGGCTAACTCATCGGATCGCCTTTGGTTTTGTAGATTGTTCTACTCGATAGTTGGGCCGCTAAGTTCCTCCTCGGATAAAGTGTGTCGCTTTCCTGAGTCTGCTTTCTTCTCTCTGGCTTCCTAGCCTCGAGGATGCTCGGCTTTCTCGCTCGCTCTTTTTCGGCCATTAGTCGTGGCGTTCTTCTTCTTACTCGAATGCGACTCTGGTCAACAGCCTTTAGACACCGGCCTATTTTATATTTGCCTGACCTTCGCCCGAGCTTTCACATTTCTCTAAATTCTGCCAAACTCGACCGTCGTTCCGTGCAGCCTCTTCTGCAGACTGTTTCCAATTTCTTTCTTTCACGTTCCCCGCTGCTGTCTTCATCTGCTCTGGAGGGTGCCTGTGGGTGCCTTGACTTGGGTGTTTGTGTCTAGCACAGGTTGCTTGTCCCAGAGATATCTTCTGCTGGGCAAATCTTGCACAAGGTGGACACGTCACCGAGCCAGGCCTTTACTGGGCGAGGTCCCATTAACTTCCCTAGTTCATAATGTTGTTCTTTGTCTCGACTGCATCGGCCCAAGTCTGCCGATTTTTTCTGTAATGCTCGCCCAGTGGCTCACAAGACTTTCTATCCAGAGGGAGAGCTCGGGATCTGTGGCTCATGAACCCTACTGTCAAGAATGTTGAGGCTGATGTTCCCCTGTCCCGAGAGGAGGGGAACCAAGTAGGATAATCCCCTACAGCTAGTGATCATTTCCCCGCCTTTTCGCCTGCATGGTACCAACTAATTAACTTCTATGGGTCTTCCAGTTGCTCACCACCGCTTGGTCATTTTTACGCAAGAGTTCCATTTCAAGTCCCTCATCACAAAATGGGCCTGGTCTTCTGCATTGGAAGAGATGGGCAGTCAGCCAGAGGCAATAGCAGGGGGTGCAGCATCTAAGGTTCACATGTAGTAGAGAGCTATGGTTTTTCTCTTCATTCTTCTGGCCAGAATGCCTGTCATGTAGGTCAATGACCTTCGATGTAGGGAAATAGCACCACTCAGAGTGAGTGTTCAAGACGCCTATCTGCATGTCCCCAATCCGTTCTTCCCAAACCTGAAAGGCTCTTTCCTCTAATGTATTAATCTTAGGTATTCTTCTATACCGTTGCCATGTTCTTTTTCCACTTGGGCAACTTCCTGTCCCAGACTCTTAATAGTTTGGCGATAGTGGTCCAAGAAGGCGTTGGCCTTGATGGAAGTAGAGTGGGATCGACGAGGCATCCCATCAATCGCTCATACCCTCCAAGGTTGGCGCCATTTGAAGTCTCGAAAGTGAAGCACCGTATTACGTAGCCCAGAGTACCGACAAGGGTCATCGGCTGGCTGAGTTTCAACCCCTCCGCAGGGTTCAAGATTGCCATGAAGCTTCTCGGTTGCCTTTCGCCATGGGCTCAAAGGTCACTTCAAAGGATGCATGTGGTCTGACATTCGGCGCTAGCTCTGACCTGGGTTGAGGTGATCTAGCCCAATATCAGACCCTACTCTCCATTATCTGGAATTGTGATCAATGTATCATGATGCACAGATTTGTTTTTTTTTTCTTTTCTTTTATGTGGTATGAGATGCATGTATGCATGCTGGGTTGGCATAAGGTCTTTTTTTTGGGTCGGATTCCATCCGGTTTGTACCAGTCGATTCCAATTTGCTTTCGCTATTCCTTGGCATCTATATTGAATGGCTATGTTCTCCTCTGGCTTTTCTTTCTAACTATCCTTCACCAACAGGTTTTGGGAGTCTATAGACTTCCCCGTAATACCATGGATAGATAGCTGGTCCCAAAACATGCTGATTTACCTCTAGACTAGCTCTAAGTGGAACTATCAGACTTCAAGACTGAGATCGCCTAGTATGGAGACCACTACACATTCCTCTCCTTAACTCACAAAGTTCGGGAATAAGGCCCTCACATTCACACTGATTGTGTTTCCCTCGGCCTCTCGCAAAACCCCAATACGCATTATATACACCTAAAAGAATAAACAATCAAGTATGAAATAAAAATAAAGGGAAAACCTACTGCTGGTCTCATCTGCTCTCCACTAACCCACTGCTCAACCCCAGCAAGCTAGAGTCCCATGAGTTTATCCGTCACAACCTAAATCATGACGTTGGGCTTAGCCTAAACCCGAAAGCTCAGTAGAGAGGTGTCACACGGGCGTTTGGTTTAGGGGAACGCTCAGAAACCTTTTGGCAAGGCTGGTCTCTAATCGTACATGTGTTTGAGTTGGTTACAGGTTTATGGGTGGATTCTAGAATGCCTATCACTTGATAGTTACCTCGGGTTAGTATATGGGAGGAGGGACGGTGTTTGGCATTTTGGTTTTTTGTTTTTGATGTTTTGATGAGGGTGTTTATCTGTGCCAATTTCAGAGGATTCAAAGTCCGTAGTTAGGTTGGGGGGTTGTGGTTTCTCTTTTTAGTGGGAGGTGGTCTGGTAGGTGACTTGTTGTTGGCTGGCTGGAACTTGATGGGATTAGACTGATGGCTTGTAGTGGGGATCGGGTCTGATCGATTCGGCTCTGCCTTATTGTGGGTTGACTTGTTGTCTATCATTGTTGGAGGGTGTCGTTTGAAGTGGTGTAAGGTTCGTCGGTCGTTCGGGCGAGTGGATTGGACTTGGTTGGTAGACTCGTGTTTGAGGGGTGGTAGGGTTGATTGGGTGAGGGGGAGTTAGATACTAACTGGTTTGTTAGGAGATGTGGGGTCTTCTGGTTTTTGCTGATGCTTGATTTTTCTTCTGTATGGCCTTGGGGTCCTCTTTAGTCTACTGGGCGTAGTCATCGTCTATTTGTTCATTTGCTCTTCCTCTTTGGTCTCTGCTAGTCCTCTTTTTTCTCTCTGTATTGATGTCCTTTTCTCTTCGGTGCTGGGTTTTATATATATGCAGGATAACAACTAGAATCCCAAGATTTTCTCTATATATATTATTCTTTCTTCTTCTGCCCATGACGCTCGGGGCCCATCGATGCGCGGAGACTCCGCCTGCTTTCTGAGACTGAGTCAACTCGAGATCGAACAGCTGGACTCTGCACGCCTCAGCTTGAAATGCTACGGACTACTTCAAATGCCGTAAATCGGCCAAGCTGTGGGGAAAGGCTGACATCCAAATGGACAATTTAGTACTATAATTGGGGATTATCATATTACTGTTAAGATGAAAATTTTAAAATGAAGAATCCATGCCATTATTACTTATTTTGTAGAACCGTTGACGTCATATTGAGAAAACCAGACTCAAGTTCATATTTTTGATGAGTCGAAGATCCATGTTTCTATGTAAATTTGCATCAAGTTCTTAAACAGCATTTACTGAGTATGTCCATTACTTGGTTATGTTTCCAACCAAGTAGTAAATAATCTTTTGGTTTCACATTTGTTGGACTTGCATTAAGTGTAACAACTATTTATTCCTTCCGCACATTTTTATCCATTGACATAAAATTGCTTGCTAGTCGTATATTTAAATTTAATTGACAATTCAAAAACAAACACTACTAATTAAGGTACGTTTGTTAAGTATTGAGACTACTGCAAGTGACAAGTTTCAACATAATCGGTAGATAACTGGAATTTTTTTATGTTGCCACGGTTCACCTTTATTTGGAGAAAATATTAGTTTTATCAATAATTGATTTATAGTCAAATTATGAGTTCATTAATACATTAAATATCATGTTATGAACTTAAATGAGTAAATAATATTAGTCCTCAAGAAATAATGAGAACAATTATCATATTATAAGAAGACTATTATCCTTGATATACCTAATTGCTGAAAACTTATAATCTCTCCTATTTAGAGAGTTAATGTTCTATTAGAACTCAAGAAAATTCCACCAGCAAAAACCATAATGGATCACTGATATATTTTATTCCTTGTCCTTAACATGACTTTATGCAAAACAAACCAGAACATAATTAAATAGTAGAGTTGAAAATAATGAGAATTATGTAACATCAATCCAGCATCTGAATCATTCACCTATTATCATGGTACTAATAAGGGTATAGAAATATAGAAGTTGAATGAAACATTGAATAGATATATGACAAGAAATAGATCATCATAAGTTAAAAGATGTTTTTGAGATACGACAAGACTACAAACAAGAAAGTTTATTGCTCGTGAAACCATATTTTACTTTCAGACAGTTGGACATGTCTCCTTTCAACCACATAACTTTGTCTGGGATGTGAAAGATGAACTTGTTTAAAGGGAAAGTTTCTTTCATATGGACATATTTCAAAATTTGTAGGGCGACATGTTGTTTTACCTATAAACTTAACAAACATTTTCAAAAACGCAATATCACTCTTTAGTCATAATGTTTGTTATCATCAAAATTCTCGACGATTTTGAACGCATATATATTATGTCTCACATCCTCCCTGGTTTTTTGCACGCAGCATTAATGCCTAAAAACCACGCGAACTGGCAGTGCCATGTATCACCTCTTTATAAAGTCGTGGAAGAGGCTTTGTTTGTTTATTCTAATAGGTCCATGACAAGCATATGTTCTAGGCACAACCATTACTTGGCCTAAGCATTCTGCACTCAAAATAGGACCAAATCCTCCCTTCACCAATTTTACTTTCTCTATAACCCCCTTCCTTTTCAAGTCGAACACTTATTTCTCCAAAATATACTATTTGATTAAAGCGACAAAATATAACATAACAAACCAATTATTTAATGTAATAACACAAACACAATAACATGAAAAATTGGAAGTACATACTATATATATATTAAAAGTTTAGTGGAGAATCTATCCTTTTGGTATGATATATATTGATATAATCTTACCACCTCAGTAATGATATAGGCTTATTGCAAGAAACTAAGAAATTTCACAAATTTTAAGACAAAAAGATCTTGGGGTGCCTATTTTGTTTTAGGAACGAACTATTTAGAGATGATTCTCAAGATATCTTAAGATTATCACAAAAGAGCTATATCAAACAGTTATTGATAGATTCAAATATGAAAGATAGTAAACTGCAAACGATACACATGTTTCTTAAAAGAGAAAATTTAGTTCTCAACAATGCTTTGTTATTAATCTTGAAAAAGGACAATGCAAAATATTTTATTCTTCAACTATGGGTAGTTTTATATATGTTCAAGTTTGCTCGCCTTGACATAATATTTATAGTAGAGTCTTAGGTGGATATTTATGCACTCGTATGCAACACCAGAAAGCGCAGTGTGGTCAAACCACCATAAAGAGAACACAAGACCACACGTCATTATCTGGGAGTTTGAAATTATTTGTACTTTGACTTCAATTTTGTGGATGCCCAACAAAGAGGTGCTTCATATTATTACATCTTCATTGGCTTGGTGAGGCCATTCAGTGAAGTCTACTAAACAGACTCATGTTTCTTCCACCAATGACAACAAAGTTTAGTTCACTATAAGGCTGGCCAAACCAGAAGTTTAGGAAAACAAATTATATATAGAACATAAGAAGATATTTTATCTAGCACATATCCATAATCAGTTATTCTAATAATTCCACAGTTTATGAAAGATGTTAAATGATACCAGTGTTGTCTCCGAGGTTACCTTAGTTTAGTGAGAGTCTTTTCTTTATATTCTAATTATATTATATGATACAAAAATTATGTTAAATATGTTTTTAAGTCCTCACCCGCTCCGATATAATGCTTTCTAAAACTATGTTTCTTTGATTGTAAGTTTTCTTTACCTAAAGTCTTTCTTGTAAACCTCACTACGTGAAACTTTTTCAAACCTTGTTTTGTGAAGTTGAAAGGCTAAGTTAAGAATACTTTCTACAATCAGGCTTTCGTTGATCAGAACATGTCGAATCTAGAGTACGGTTAATACCAGAAGCTACTGACTTAGCTAAACTCTTTAAATCAAGAGACTAGAGGTACTTCAGTTATAGAATGAACCAATATAAAACCTTGTTAGATCCTCTTTCATCTCTATCCTGCATATTGATATTTTACTACTTTCGTAAATCGCATTTTATCCTTCTAAACACCTTTATTGAAAACAAGTTTTGATGCTTAAGAAACGCTTTTGGATGATCTTTATGTAATTCATAAAAAACTTATTATAAAATGTTTTTGAAGAAATGATTTGAAGAAAATGTATACGATATTTAATAGAGAAATAAAAGGGATATCAATTGAAAACACCAAGAAAGAATAATCAAAATTAACATATAAAATGTGATAATATGTTTCAATAACTGTGATAATTTGAATGCTTTGGATTATCGCAAAATTAATTGGATGTCTTGACATTGAGAAGAAGTGGTAGTAAAAAGTTTCAAATTTCAATCTTATTCAACTAATTACATCGGCATTTTCAATAATTTGAACAACTGAAAAACCTATATTTTATAAATCTAAGTATATCATTCGGTTTTAAGATTTTTTTCTTAATGAGTCAAGCTTTTTATATTCCACTTTTTAAAAAAAATTGTATTATTCTCAACAATATTATTTGAACTTAATAAGTTCTAATTTGACCCAAATTTTCAATTTTCATATCAGAATAGTAAATAGAGAATATATCTTAATTAAAATAATTATTTTCAATTTGTTCCTCAATTCAAAGTGCTATTATCTATTTAATTATTCTAATCTTTAAAAAAAATAAAAATTCATTTTTTTAGCTTAAAATGTCTATTTAAGATACTAGAATATAAAAAACATAGTCCAAAAAGAAAGAATTTAATTTCTGATCAGTTAGAAAATAGTAGCTTTTGAAAAACATAAAAATAATAATAATAAAAAGACTTAGAAAAATGTATTTATAAATCAAAAGCATCTTATACATATATGTATCAAAAATAGCATCTTATATATATGTTCTACTAGCCATAGGGAAACTGAATTGACGAAATAATAAATTATTTAGTAATAAATCATTGTATCGGTTTATTTACTTTAAGTGCGATAAACTTTGGAGACAAGATTAAGCTTTCTATAACAAGTTTATATCAAGATCTGACCTTGAATTCTTATTTCTCTTATAAAAGATTATTCTGAATTTCAAATGATAGTTGTAATGGAAAAATTAAAAGATGTTGACTCTAACTTAAATTTTGAACACAAACATTGGAATTGAAAGGTTTTACTTGAGAATAAGATAGTGGATATACATTACAATATAGAAAAGAAAAATGATTCGGAAAAAATTGAAAAAATATCACAAATTTGTTTATAGATTTAATAGTGTGTTTGGTTTCTCATTACTGGTATCTATGTGCATGTCATATGAAGCTAAAAGGAAGGCCTTCTGTATATTGGATAATTTTGACATGATTTTCTATATCAACACATGTCTTTATAGTTACACCAAATATGCACTAAGCATTTAGAATCAATGTTATATAATAATGGATAATGGGAAAATAATATGTTTAAGTAGCAGGTTCAAAATGGAAAAAAGAAATCAAAAGTTATGTGTGATGTCATCAATTGTTAAAAAAGAAGTTTGTTTTATTGCAATTAGCAATACTCTATGATAGTACGTTAGACTTAAAGAGATAACAAGGGAGACAAATGAGAGTAATAAAATGGAAAATAAGATAAATGTATGGTCACACAAAAATATGAAATCATATATATATATATATGAGAAAATATATTAATAGACACCCATCAAGAAAAAACAACAAAAAATCATGGTATAAAGAAGGTCAAGAGAGTAGATTACATACTTTCAACCCTACAAGAGTAGCTAAAAGCAAATAAAATAAAATTTGAGAAAAATTATTAAAATGATCTCATAGTAAATACCTTTGAAATGTTTTAAATACCCATGACATAATTGTCTCTAATCCTCTAAGTATAATTTATATAATTTTAAAACTTCATATTTATCACCACCATGAAGTTAAAATCGACATATAATATCGTAGGGTATATAGATCATCTTAGTTAATCACTTGTTATTCTGCAGACATCTTGATCATTGTTCATCCTAGCAAGCATTTGTAGAGGGAGGGTGTTGAGAAGCCATTGCATGCCTCCATAATTATTGAGGTGTAGCTATACTTGTTGGGAAAACTCATTTATTGACACCGTTTTAATTAAATTCGACAAGTTGTCGAGTTTATAACCCTCTAGTTAATTGCCTATTTTGTTAGGACATAATGACTATTGCCTGTATTGACAAACATTTGTGAAAAGAGGGTGTTAGAAATCACATTGTCTGCTTTCCAATTCTTGAGGCACAATTTATATATTTGTTAGGTAATTCCCACTTATTGTCAATTGATTTGGGTTATTTTGTTAAAATCTGACAAGTCGAATATATTTATAGGCGTAAATTAATTATCATTGACAGTATAAAACAGTGTAAGTTGAAAAAAATCCAATTAACTGCTTGGGAAAAATTCATTTAGATATATCTGGCTATGAAATGAAGAGCAGCATTTATTTCCACCGGAGAAGAAAATGGCTTTGCACTAGTTTGATGGACTGCCAATGACTTGAACAGTTGATAGTTGACAGATGTATGGACTTTAAGGTTGGTGTAGCAATTCTGCATAACTTGGGATAATCAATCCTGTCTGGATATAATGCTTGCATTTTTCTACAATAAAATGGAACTAGTATGTAGAGTTGCTGTTAGGGACTAGAGATTTTTCATCTTCACTTTGGTTATTTCAGAATCATAATTTTCAAGACACTGATGTGTCCTTGCTCTGCATCTTCATTACTCACTATTACTGTCCCAATCCTTTGGCAGTGAAGCTATGTCATGACTATTACCTGGTCCGGGACTGCCTCTTGTGTTCCCAAAATTTGTGTGCAACTGTTGCACCGAGAAACAACGAAAACATAGGAATGGTCTGGGCACCAAAGAGAAAGATTACTTTTGCGTGTGATTGCTGTCGAGTCATGGCCAAGAATTCCTCCTGACTTGTTTAATTCGCGCTTCTCTTCCGAAATTTACCCTCTCTCCCACAGCCACATGAAAGCAGCCCCACAGATAAGTAAAAGATATATAATAAGTGTGTGTTTATTTAACGTTTGATGGCTGATCCACACATAAAAGCAACAAATAGTAGTTTCTGTGTTTTTTTATCCTATCGCTGAAATGCCACTAGACTCCTCACGTGCAAACAAATACGGGCATAGTAAATGATAACTTGACCATCGCAATGCCAAATCTCCCTCATTCGCAATGGAATGACACATTCTATGTCATACAGATTTTGTAAAATTCTTTCCATCATGTCATTAAAGTACTAACAATATTTCTAACAGAGTTTTATGGTAGCTAATGAACTTTGCTTAGAGTAGGTGTTAATGCAAATTGACTATGTAGACCATAATTCAAAAGTAGCTATATAAGGATCTTTCATGTCAGTTACAATATACATGCATGTAGAATGTAAATGACACTATGCGCCACGCCTATTCAAATGATTACAACTGATAGTCAAATAAACATTGCACTTGATCCTCCTACATCATCAAAAATCAATGTTGGTTCTTTTTTTTTTGCACAATACCTTGTCTCTTACGGACCAGGTTTGTTCATAAGCACTTGACACTTAATAATTACTAGAACGCTAACGTGGGAGTGCTTTGAATGTCAATTTAACAATGTACCAAAATTACTGATTTAAAATAGTAGGGATCAAATTTACAATAAAATAGCAGACAAAAATTAATTTTGATGATAACAAAGAGATCAAAAGTGTACTATTAAGCCAAAATAAAATTAACATGAATCTACAACAACCAAGCCTTTATATCAATCAAGACCAATAGAACTATAATATACTGACATACATACAAACCAACACCACTGAAGAATGTTTGTCCGAGGCTCTTACTTCAAACCAAACACTTGAAGAAATAAAAAATAATGTGCTCAAAATTCAAAGTTGCTTTTTTTGCTAGCTAGAGAAGTCAATTCAGTTTAATTGTGGTAACTAAACTGCAAAACATATGATTATAAAGTGAAAAAAAATCATATGTTAGACTCAGATATGTGGAAGAGAAGAATAAGGAATAGCAGCTGATGCTCCAAATTTTGGTTGTAAAGTATAAGGTTGTTACACTCAAACAGAATAGAACCAGCCAACAAGGTTACTGGCAGCTTATCATTATAACAGAAAGGCATATTCTCACTATGACTTTGAGGAATCCAAAAGCGACTAGTGCTATAATAATATTCTATAATTCAAAATACCTGTCATATAAGTGAGCAGCTTCTTGTGACCAACAGTCCCTAGGTGGGTCTGTTTTTGTCCACTTTATTGCTGCCTGCCGCCTGATATTTTTTGAAGTAGACACCTCATTAAGCATGGTTCTTACCAGTAAATTTTTCTTCTATGTCGCTTAGGGAGGTCCTGCTAAATGCAGGGGGTAGAGGTAATAGACAGGAAGCACTAATAGAAAATTCAATGCTACCTAAAGAACCAGAAAGTAAAATATTGGGTTGTTTTGTATTCGAGAAAATGTTTCTATCATGTTTT